>CM072822.1:59405784-60033284 GCA_036937905.1 Salvia rosmarinus | reverse complement strand
CATCGTACAATTATTTTTCACCACTAATTTAATTTTGACTAATTAATTAGTTAGATGGCCAAATAAATAGTTATATTTTTAAAATTTTAAACTATCCATTTAATGTCACCTCATGGATGATGCTATAATTAGTTTAAGATACTTTTCATTGGTCCACAGAGCAAAACAAACAAGAAATTGAATTTGTTCTTTTTGTATAATATTATAAGTTATAAGAATATTTTAAGCGAGTACGTTTTGATTGCATTTATCTATTTACAAACATTTAAAATCAATATATATTTTCTCATCCCATAATTATTTTATACCCTAATTTAATCTGACCAATTAATTAATTAATTGACCAAAAAATACTTATATTTTTTATTGAAAATTGATTTTGAAAGTTTAATTTGCTTAAGGTTACTTTAGTCAATAATATTTAAATTTGTCAAATAACGTGAGTCCATAAAAGCTAGAGCAATAAATTAGCAAATTATCATTTCTAATCAGACTCAAACCTATATAAATAGTTGTGTGTATTTTTTCATCACAAAGTGTGATAATTATTTTGCACTATCAATTTAATTTGGTCAATTAATTAATTGGCCAAATAAATAGTTATATCTCTTAATTGAGAAATTTAATTTATTTTTTCTAATATTTTTTTAATTTTTTCATGGGACTTCACTAATTCAAAATAGAAATAAAATTATATATATATATAAAAAAAACAAATTTTCGAATCTAGCATCAATTTCTCATAAACTTCATAAAATTAAAGGTTCGGGTAATTAATCAAATATGAGACGGATGTTGTTATGTATATGCTATACATATTCTTCATTTTTATTTATTTTTATTTATATTAATAATGATATTCTATAATGTTCGAGTCATTACTGAGACAGATAAATAACTATTGTAACAACTTATATTTATAAATTTAAATAAATTTTTGTAGTTAGCACATATTTTTGGACAAGAACGAGTAATAAAATTATTTTTCAATCAGATTTTGGATATGTACATGCATATAAATTATATTTATAAATTTACGAGTTTGGGTAACTAATCGGATTTAAGACGAGTGCGTGTATATGTATTGTAGATGGCTACAGATATTTTTAAGCATGCTTATGAATTTTTAAAGTGATTGCGACCATTAATCTTCAAACCTACTTTTAATTTCATCATATTTTAAATGTTTAGTTATTTTCTCCATTTTTAATATTTTCACAATTAGTGGTGCTCGATTTTTTTAATGCTATGTACTATCAATATTTACTTTATAATATTTGGATATTATTATATAGGTTTTGATAATTAATTAACAAATATTTTATATGTAAATATTTTATTTCTTATACATACAAAATAATGTAATTTTTCGTCAAATTTCGACGGGTTACACACTAGTTTAATCATAATGGGAATTGGGTTCCATCTTATTTCTTTTGACACTGTTTGGTTCAATAAAGGAATATCAACTTTCACGGTGTAAATGATAGTAGGTAACTTTCGCGGTGTAAATGGTGGTAGGTGTGCAGCAGTGGTGGAGAAAACAGTGAAGGAGTTGCAAGGGAAGGGATGGTGATGATGGTGGTGGAAGAGGTAGAGGCAATGGAGGTGGAGGCGGTGGTGGGATGCTGGAGGCGGGGACGATGATCTTGGTATTAGAGGCAGTGCTGGTGACAGGGAGTGGGGGTGCCAGCGTTGGCGGCAATTGAGGATAAGGTTATGAGTAACTGAACGAGGAATGTCAAGTGTATGAGGAGAGGGTATACACCTAACAGAAAACTTTTACGAACTTGCAAGTTTTATGCAACCTAAGTCAACCAACTTAGCTTACAATTCACTGATAATTAGAACAGTCAATAAATGAGACAACAATTTGACTTGATTTTGTATATGGAAAATGGTGGAGCAGACAGACAATTTTTTGGACAAGACGGAACATAATCCAGAAACAAGCAAAGTCAAATGAAAGAAAGTCTAACAGATTTAATCTGAGTCAACTAATGAAATGTTGAACGTGAGATATGCAAAGACAAAAAAGATCAGCAAGCATCAAGACAATAAACAATACAAGTTTAATTTAGTTCAGAGAAACTCATCCTACATCCAAGATCTTGTTGTACAAGTGAATTCTTTACTGCCAGCCACATCAGCAGTCCCTCGATTATCAGGCCAGGATCTCTCACATTCGCTTTCACCATTTTCTAATTGCACATTTGCACTTTACTTCTGGGCTACTTGCTTCTTCCTTTACTTTCAAATAGCTATACCTTATTGTTTACTCGTGGCTTCCCCTAACTTCGAACTTTATAACACATGCTTGAGTTTGGTTTGAACTACATTTTTCAACTATTCAAGTGAGTATGATGCAGATTTCAGCATGAACCGTCCAACAGTCCAGCAATTGGGTCGACTTTGAACTTAAATATGCTTTAATTGTGAATGAATCAGCACATGTTCCATATATGGTTTCGAAGCCCTTTGAGTCTAGTTTCATATGCAACAAACGAAAGGTCATTTGGAGTTTTCTAGAAGGAGTTATGACAATTTTACTAGAAGGTGGCAGTGCAGTCCGAAAGTTGCGAATTCAAAAAGTCTTTCATAATATTAGTCTTGTATTTATGAGTTATTCATGTATCTAAGAGGATGAGTGAATTTGCATTTAGTGAGGGAATTGAAGGGTTGTACATGAGAAGTATAAATATGTGTAAGTGTGAGAATGAATGCAGGAAGAAAAATTGAATCAACATACTTACATTTGAGTTTACTTTGAGAAGAAGGATTTCTTCTTGTATCTCTCTTAGCCTTTCGGTGGATTCCTTAAGGAGACGAGTCCCCTTGGAGTGTTTTCTTGTGTTTCCTTCTGTCTTCTCCAATTGCCCGGTATCAAGTGGTATCAGAGCCAAGGTTCGCGATGCCGCCACGTCGAAGAAACAATCCGGGTGGAGCCCAAAGGCGTGAGCGCGATCTCCGTGATAGGAGACAAGTGCAGCAAATCCAGCAACGCCTCGAGCGTGGCGAACCTTTGGAACATGATGAGTCGCATCATGGTTCAGGGATGATGAGAATAACACCGACGTCGAGACGGAAAATCCTTTCTACCGCAACCGAAGTCCAAGCGTCCAACCAAGAGCACGTGATCATCACCAACATCAATCCCAACCATTTTTCAACACCAAAGTCGATATTCCGGAGTTTGAAGGTAGAATGCAACCTGAAGAATTTATTGATTGGTTGCACACTGTCGAAAGAATTTTTGAATACCATGATGTACCTGAAGATCGTAAAGTGAAGCTTGTTGCTATCAAATTGACAAAGCATGCGTCAATTTGGTGGGAACACCTCAAGAAGCAGCGTGTTCGCAAGGCCAAAGGTCGGATCGAAACTTGGGAAAAAATGAAGAAGATGCTTAGGCGAAAGTTCTTACCCGAGAACTATCGTCAAGATATGTTTCTCAAATTTCATAATCTCAAGCAAAAGGAGAAAACTGTAGAAGAGTACACGGCTGAATTTGAACATCTCATGATGAGATGTGAAGTCATGGAACCGGAGGAACAAACGATAGCTCGTTATCTTGGAGGTTTGAGATATGAAATTGCTAATATTGTTCAATTACAGCCATATTGGACATACAACGATGTTTTTAAGCTCGCTCTCAAGGTTGAGAAACAAATCAGTGAGGCACCAAAGAGCAACTTTCGTCCTTGGAACAAGGATGGATTTTCTAACAAATGAGGTGCAGCTATTTCGAAGCCCACTTCAAACAGGCCGACCTCTTCGAAGCCACAGACGAAGAAAAATGATGCACTAAAATCAAATACATCTAACAATTTTGCATCTTCATCTCGACAATGCTTCAAGTGCCATGGTTTTGGGCATATTGCATCCGATTGCCCAAATAGAAGAATTGTCCCACTCGTTGAAGAAGACGAACCAACTAAAGAAGTTGAAGAGACAAATGAAGTTGAGGGAGATGATGAAGAAGTCACTTATGGCGATCAAGGAGAATGTCTTGTAACGAGAAAATGCCTAAGTGTCATTCAAGAAGAGGAAGATTGGCTCCGCCACAACATCTTCCACACGAGATGCACTTGCAGTGGAAAAGTATGCAATGTGATCATTGATGGGGGAAGCTGCAAGAACATGGTGTCTTCCGAAATGGTGGAAAAGCTTAATCTCAAAGTTGAGGTACATCCATATCCTTATAAACTTTCTTGGCTCAGTAAAGGTAATAAAATAAAAGTCGAAAATAGATGCTTGGTGAATTTTTCGATCGGTAAAAATTATAAGGATTCTGTTTGGTGTGATGTTGTCCCGATGGATGCTTGTCATCTACTCCTTGGATGACCGTGGCAATATGATCGAAATGTTATTCATGATGGCCGTAAAAATACTTATCTTTTTGAGAAAGATGGAGCTAAAATTGTTTTAGGGCCGACTAAACTTGAGAGCACTCCCAAGCCTTCTAAAGGGGAGGGAATTATTTTGCTCTCTAAGTCTCAATTTGATGCAGCACTTGAAGAAGCAAAAGAATTTTATGTTCTTGTGATGATGGAGGAGAACGAGGATAATAAGAAAATTCCTAAAATAATGCAACCCATTCTGGATGAATTTCAAGATGTTATTCCTGAAGAAATTCCTGTTGGTCTTCCGCCTTTGAGGGACATCCAACATTGTATTGATTTCTTTCCTGGAGCATCAATTCCAAACAAGGCGGCGTATCGAATGAACCCCAAAGAGCACGAGGAGCTGCAAAGGCAAGTTCAAGAGCTTATGAACAAGGGCTTATTAAGAGAAAGCATGAGTTTGTGTGCCGTTCCAGCTCTTCTAGTTCCAAAGAAGGACAAAACTTGGCGAATGTGCGTGGATAGTCGAGCGGTGAACAAAATCACAGTCAAGTATCGCTTTTCGATTCCCCGCCTTGACGACTTGCTGGACCAACTCCATGGAGCATCAATCTTTTCGAAGATAGATCTTCGAAGTGGCTATCACCAAATTCGGATGAGGCCCGGTGATGAATGGAAGACAGCGTTCAAAACAAGAGACGGGCTATATGAGTGGATGGTGATGCCGTTTGGCCTTCAAATGCTCCAAGCACGTTCATGAGGTTAATGAACCAATTATTCAAGCCATTTATTGGTAAGTTTGTCGTCGTTTATTTCGATGATATCTTGATCTTTAGTAGAAGTGGTGAGCAACACTTAGAACATCTTTATCAAGTTTTTGAAGCTCTAAGAAAGGAGAAGCTTTATGCTAACATGAAGAAATGTGAGTTCTTTGCAAAAAGCCTTGTTTTTCTAGGCTTCATCGTATCAGGTGAAGGGATTAAGGTGGACCCAAGCAAGGTAGAAGCTATTGTAAGCTGGCCGACCCCAACTACTATTCGTGATATTCGAAGTTTTCATGGCCTTGCTTCCTTCTACCGTCGCTTTATCAAGGGATTTAGCACTCTTGTTGCCCCAATCACAGAGTGCTTGAAGGGTGGAATATTTCAATGGTCAAAGAACGCACAAAAAAGTTTTGATCTCATGAAGAAAAAGATACAAGAAGCTCCCGTTCTTGCACTCCCAGATTTTGAAAAGGTGTTTGAAGTGGATTGTGACGCTTCAAATGTTGGCATTGGTGCTGTTCTTAGCCAAGAAGGTAAACCTCTTGCTTTCTATAGTGAGAAATTAAATGGAAGTCGAAGAAATTATTCCACCTATGATAAAAAGTTTTATGCTATTATTAGAGCTTTAAGTCATTGGAGTCATTATCTCTTGCCGAAAGAATTCATTCTCTTTTCGGATCATGAAGCTCTTAAGTACATTAATGGATAGCATAAACTCAATCGTCGACATGCAAAATGGGTTGAATTTCTTCAATCATTTACTTTCCACATCAAGCATAAGTCGGGTAAACAAAATCAAGTGGCGGACGCTCTAAGCCGAAGGCATTCTCTACTTTCCAAATTACAAGTAAAAGTCTTGGGCTTTGATGTTCTCAAGGAGCAGTACAAAAATGATCCTCAATTTGAGAAGATTTGGGAGGAATGTTCAAATGGTCCGTCTAATCATTTCTTGTTACCAGACGGATTTCTTTTCAAGGGTAATCAGTTATGTGTTACACAGGCTCTCTTAGAGAATCAATTATCAAAGAAGCTCATGGAGGAGGGCTTGCTGGACATTTTGGTAGAGATAAGACTCTGTCTCTAGTTCGGGAAAATTTCTATTGGCCGAGAATGGATCGAGATGTTGCAAAGTATGTGGAGCGTTGTCGAATTTGTCATATATCTAAAACCCAAGCTCAAAATACGGGTTTATATACTCCTTTACCCGTTTCGACGACTCCATGGGAAGATGTGAGCTTAGACTTTGTTGTGGGATTGCCAAGAACACAAAGAAATAAAGATTCTGTTATGGTGGTGGTAGATCGATTTTCTAAGATGGCTCATTTTGTGCCATGTAACAAGACCATGGATGCTTCAAACATTGCCGACCTATATTTTCGTGAGATTGTGAAGCTGCACGGCATTCCGAAGACTATAACATCTGATCGTGATCCAAAATTTATGAGTCACTTTTGGCGAACACTTTGGCGGAAACTGGGGACCATTCTCCAGTTTAGTACCTCGCATCATCCCCAAACCGATGGTCAAACTGAAGTTGTTAATCGAAGTTTGGGAAATCTTTTGCGAAGTTTGGTACAAGGTAATATTCGTCAATGGGATCTTGTTCTTGCTCAAGCTGAATTTGCCTACAATAAGTCTAAAAGTCAGACAACTGGAAGCACCCCGTTTGAAGTTGTGTATGGTTGCAATCCGAACAGCCCCTTGGATTTGACTCCTATTCCAACTACACATTCCTATAGTGGAGATGCCGAGGATAGAGTCAAGAACATCAAGAAGATGCATATGGAGGTATATGATCGAATTGTGAAGAAGAACGAAATGTACAAGAAGAAGGCCGATAAACATCGCAGGCCATCAACATTTAATGAAGGGGACTTGGTCTGGATCCATATTCGTAAAGAAAGATTTCCTAGAGGACGTCATGGGAAACTTAAGCCACGAGCAGATGGTCCTTTCAAGATTCTTCATCGTGTTGGGGAGAATGCTTACAAGATTGAGCTTCCAGGAGAGTATGGTGTTTCTACAACGTTTAACGTAGCCGATTTATCTCCTTATCATGGCGAGCAAGAGGAAGAGGATGATACAAACTCAGGGATGAGTTTTCTCGCAGCGGAAGCGAATGATGCAGATTTCAGCATGAACCGTCCAACAGTCCAGCAATTGGGTCGACTTTGAACTTAAATCTGCTTTAATTGTGAATGAATCAGCACATGTGCCATATATGGTTTCGAATCCCTTTGAGTCTAGTTTCATATGCAACAAACGAAAGGTCATTTGGAGTTTTCTAGAAGGAGTTATGACAGTTTTACTAGAAGGTGGCAGTGCAGTCCGAAAGTTGCGAATTCAAAAAGTCTTTCATAATGAGTTATTCATGTATCTAAGAGGATGAGTGAATTTGCATTTAGTGAGGGAATTGAAGGGTTGTACATGAGAAGTATAAATATGTGTAAGTGTGAAAATGAATGCAGGAAGAAAAATTGAATCAACATACTTACATTTGAGTTTACTTTGAGAAGAAGGATTTCTTCTTGTATCTCTCTTAGCCTTTCGGTGGATTCCTTAAGGTGACGAGTCCCCTTGGAGTGTTTTCTTGTGTTTCCTTCTCTCTTCTCCAATTGCCCGGTATCAGAGTCTTTACATTAAAAAACTCTAAGGATTGACTCACTTGTCTAAGCTCGGTTTGCAGTAAGTGCGACTTACATATGTGTGACTAACTTAGGTTGGATCATCATAACCGAAGTAGTGATTCAATTTGGGCTTGAGAGCTCGGAATATCGTCCATGTCTCGTCGGAGTTGGAGGTTAGAGACGAGTCAAAAGATACTCGCTCAACTCTACTCGACTTAGGGAATGAATTGACTATCTTAAACCATGCAATTAACATATTAATCCATTCACCATTATTGAATTCAAATCACGTGGAAAGTCACATACACAATCACAATCTCTCTTTCGATAAGTCTTGTGATAGTTGATTAGCATAAATTCAATCTCCGTTATGTCTCAATACAAATATATAACTCCAAAAGGTTCACAAAGATAGATTCTCCTATAATTAACTGTAAACTCATTAAGTATTTAGATTAATCGTATTGTATATTCTTGAGTTCGATTACTCAATTCAATCCGCTAAGTATTTAACTAAGTAACTAGCATGCATCAATAGTGGTCAATTATATTAACATGAAATTAAGCACCAAGAATCACAAACCATGAAGTGAAAGGAAAATTGGTATCAATAGATAAATCACATAGTCTTGATTAAGTCATACAAAATCTAGGATCAACTAGAAATTTAGCTATGCATAACTAGAAGGAAACAAAACAAAAACAAAAGAAATAAAGAAAATATTAAATTAATAGAAGAGTAAATAAAAAGTCTGGGAGAGATTTTCAGTAGAGAGTCGGGATGTTACCCAGGTTCATCGAGACCGTTGTCAATTCCAATCATGCAGTTGTCCTCGTAGCTGTTGATCTCTCTAACCATCAAACACTAGCTCTTATTATCAGTGGTGAAGGAGTTGCTGTAAGAGTTGCTTGATGAACTTGAAGTACTGGCATTCTCAGTAACCAAAGCCTTGAGCTAGTTCAGCTTTCTATCGCACTTGGCTCTCAGTGCTTTTCTCTCTTTGTGGCTCAGTTCAAGGCAATCATGTTTGAAGTGATCTCCCTTTCCACAGTTGAAGCACTCCTCGTCTTTGTATTTAGATCGATCGGGCTTCTCATCAATCCTATCCTTGCTTGATCTTTATTTACGGCTTCTGTCGTGATTGCTTCTTTCCTTTCGGTACTTGCTGTACCTCTTCAGTCGGGTTTCCATCTTACCGAATCATTTAGGATTCTCTTCTAGGGTTCTCTATTCTACATCTCTTGTCTATCTATCTATCATTTTATAAACAATCCCCATTTTGATATAAATGAATTTAATATATTTTAATATGAGTGTTAGAAGATCCGTTAGTCAATAGGATAATTTGCACAATTTTTAAACACATTAGAGATAAAATTACACTAAATATATTGATAAAAATATATTTATTTTTTGCTCAAATAGTTAATGATATCATTTATACTCATAAAAGAACATAAAAGGAATAGTTGTGTCCTCAAAACGAGAGAGAAAGTTGTGTTGTGTAGCCCCACAGCCCACTCTCCCACGGCCTCAAGCCGCTACCGTGACTACACTACAAAAACTGTACATAATTTTATCTTCTGCCCACTGCATTACATAGACGCGGCACTCCGCAGCTGCTGCCACCCACTTCCTTACGTGTCCACCGTCTCTCTCTCTCTTGAATTACGCAACAAATCTCTCATTATACATATATTCACCTCATCTTCAGCTTCATCTTCATCTTCATCTTCATCATCATCCTATCAAAAAACACATATGGCCAAATCAAGAACCCCTTCACCGCTGCTGCTCCTCCTCCTCCTCGCCGCCGTCTTACCCCACCACGTCGACGCAGTCAGCAGAAAAGTGGGGGGCCGAACGCAGGTGAAGAACGTCGAGGATAACAAGGAAGTGCAAGAGCTCGGCAGATACTGCGTCGGAGAGTACAACCGCCACAAGGCCAACGGCGGTGCCTCCGCCGCGAAGCTTCTGGTGTTCTCTCAGGTGGTGGAGGCGCAGAAGCAGGTGGTCTCCGGCATCAAATACTACCTCAAGATATCGGCAGCCACCCGCAGCGGCGGCAGCAGCGGAGCACCCGAGACTTTCGAAGCGGTGGTGGTGGTGAAGCCATGGCTGCACTCCAAGGATTTGATCGACTTTACGCCGTCTCAACCTCCTACGACAAGCATCAAGTAGAAAAAAATCACAAGAACTTAAATAATAGGACCAAATAATCAAGAGATTTTGCTGCTTCTTTTTCTTTTTTTCTCTTTTTTTGCGTATATGTACGACCTTACTATTTTCTGATTCTGTTTTTTTCTTTTTCTTTTTTGCTTTATTTGGTAAGAGGTTGTGACGCGGCATCATTGAGCAAGGATAATAATAATTGAGTTTCTTCTCCTCGAAAATCTAAATTTTGTTATTAATTGAAACTTAAATTATAGTTTTTGCATCAACTTTTATTTTGAGTGCTTAACTTGAGCATTATTGCAAAATGTTTTACACTCTTTACTTATTGAAAAATTTTATTTTGAGTGCTTAATTTGAGCATTATTGCAAAATGTTTTACACTATTTACTTATTGAAAAATTAGTTACTTACTAGTATAAGAGTTAATTGTTTAATAAAACATGAATTTTCATTTCCCTAATTTTGATACCGAAACATTGCAATAGTGTTAATATTTTTTAATCTTTTTAATTTATTGTAAAATTAACCTCCTTAATGTTTTTATGATATTTATAATTTGTTAAATAACATCCTTAATGTTTTTTGAAAATATTTTTATTTTTTTTCAATTTATTGTAAAATAACGTGTTTAATATTTCTAAAGATTTTTTTAAATTGGTTTTAAAAATAGAAGATAATTTTTTTTAAAATTTGTGTAAAATTCATACTCAAAATAAGAAAACCTAGCATTTAGCAATTGACACTTCATTGTTTACTAACCAACTTTTATTTCTAACACTAACAGGTGTTTTGCAGGAAGGGGGTTTTGGTTTAACAAAGACATACTACTGCTTGATAAATAATACATGCAAGATAAATTGTATGCATAAGAATGAAAACATCAGGACTGTGTTACTTAGTTTGGAGATTAACGATTCCTACATCCATTGGCGGACCCAGAGGGGGGTAGTGGGGGCATTGGGCCCCCTTGGGTCTTAAAAAATTACTAGGTATATATATGTATTTTTCATATAATTATTAAAATAGATTAATATTTTTTGTTGTGGTAGAGTTGTTTATTTTGTGTGATAGGGATATTGAGTTGATTTTCCTTTTGTCATTATTGGTGTTGAGTTTTTTAGTATCTTAGTGAAATATATTTACATCTAATTTTTGATGATATGCAAGTTATGAATAATACGACTTTTATTTGTATACAATTATTGTATATTTTATTCTTTAATTAAAAACTTGATATCATATACCATTAAACATTTTCTACTATTATATTATTCTATTATTTGGTGCTTGTTTATAATGGCGCATTTATCAATAATTAGAAATATATTTTGCTTTTATACTATACTATCAAGAACCAAGTTTAATTTTTTTTCTGAGATTAACGATTCCTACATCCATTGGCGGACCCAGAGGGGGTAGTGGGGGCATTGGGCCCCTTGGGTCTTAAAAATTACTAGGTATATATATGTATTTTCATATAATTATTAAAATAGATTAATATTTTTGTTGTGGTAGAGTTGTTTATTTTGTGTGATAGGGATATTGAGTTGATTTTCCTTTTGTCATTATTGGTGTTGAGTTTTTAGTATCTTAGTGAAATATATTTACATCTAATTTTGATGATATGCAAGTTATGAATAATACGACTTTTATTTGTATACAATTATTGTATATTTTATTCTTTAATTAAAAACTTGATATCATATACCATTAAACATTTTCTACTATTATATTATTCTATTATTTGGTGCTTGTTTATAATGGCGCATTTATCAATAATTAGAAATATATTTTGCTTTTATACTATACTATCAAGAATCGAAGTTTAATTTTTTTTTCATAATTTAGAAGATTGTAAATTAGAGTTCATTTCAAATATTATTATTATTTAGGTAGATGAAAGCATATATATTTCATTTTCATCAGTTAATTGACCTATCCATCCAAACTAAAAAATAAAAGAGAAATATTGTGAGATGGTCATACTTAACCTTTTTCGATATAGTGATATAATTTAAATAGAATTATAGTGGTATTAAAATTAGTATTTATTTCAAAGTTTAATTTTAAAATTCTTCTTATAGATTTATAAATTATATACTCCCTCCATCCACAAAATTCATTTACTTATTTTCTCTTTGGGTCATCAAATAGAAACGTTTACTTTCATCTTACGGACATGATCCCACATAACCCCATCATATGTTATGGGTCCTCTTCTCCACTAACTTTACATTCAATATAATTTATTAAATCTTGTGCTACTAAAATTTGTAAACGAATTTGATGGACGAAATGAATAATTATTTGGACCTCCAAATAAAAAGCATGGGTCCGTCTGTGCCTACATCCACGACATAATTTAATAGGAGTGATAATCACACCTGATGAGATTCACCTACATATAGTGGCAAGAACACTACCTAGCAGTCAACACCTCTAAAAGTGGAACCTAGGAATGACGTCTTAGACCTCTTCTTTTTCTACCTTGCTTTCAGTACACGGCACATGGTAGTTTACTCACAACTCATTACTACTACAACCAGGCAGACCTTGATATTTCGAGGGTCTAGGCAAAAAAAGAAAAAAATGGCCCCTTACGAAAAAAAGCTTCGAGAATCTAGTTGTCAGGTAAGGATATCACATGATGTTATTTCTGCTTGCATGATTGCATAACTTTAATATAAATTATAAAATACAATAAATAAGAGAACAAGGATCAAATATTTTTTGAAATAATTAGATCTTTTGACATTTTGAGAAGCAAAATCATCAACAACATCTTCAAGATCGGTTTTTTTCTAATACCTCATTTTGCTAACCCATTTAACCTATCTTGAGACATGATTTTATCAATTTTAATTTTGAAAAACTTCTTTAAAGTTGAAGCTAGAGTAACAATTTTCATAATAATATTCTATATGCAATAGAATCATTAGAAAATCAATCTGAAGTTTTAACATTTGAAAGAGTATGAGAACGTTGGAAGAAAAATGATTTTTTTTTCATATGAATTTAAGATTAATAGGCTATAATTAATGGGTTTGTTTATAAAATATAGGTGTCCTCTCCTCAAATTTGGGAGCCCCTAGCCCTTGCCCCTTCAACCTTGCATAAGGGCCGACCTTGACTACAACTACAACGGTTGACTGTGAGCATGCATCTCACTATTATATTCTGATAATATTATTAAAATAATGAATTGATGTTATGGAATGATTCCAACTAAGGTTGGAAGAGACAAACCTAGGGATATGCTCCTCCACCCAAGCTAGGATTTGACGTCTAAGCTCTTTTGAATACAGAAGAACAAGATCTCTCTATTGTTAAGTATTGAGAAGTTTTGCGACTAAGCATAGAGTACATCTTTGAACATTGATATTGTGTTCGTTCCTTTGTATAAACAAAGGAATTGTAGAACTTCTAATGTATTCAAGGCTAATAAACAGGGTGCCTTTGGATACACAACGTTGTTCTTTGAATGTTTTATCGCCCTCTTTTTCTTCTTATGTTTTCTTCACCCACACTTTTTGTATTTATAGTAGCTTCAATTATCTATCCGTTTGAGAGGTTTCCCCTTTCAAGCTATCTGAGGCTCCTTTTGGCCTTAGCAATGACCATAAATTTATTTCCAGTCGAAACTCTCCCAGCCAAACCCAGTTAAAAAACAGCTTTTGTTCACGATAAAATCGGGTCAAGGCAATCTCGAAAAACAGCCCAAAATGCTTTTATAGACAGAAAAATTAGGCCAGGGCAACCCTGGAAGTTTTTCGGGTAATAATTTCACTAACCAGCCCAGCCCAAAATTGGACCACCCACACCCCATCATCCGAACCATTTTTGACAGCTCTATGTAGATCACAACGTTATCTACACAACACTGTAGCCACTCATGATTCATTTAACAATTTTTCGCTCGTTGGCACTGATTGTGTATTCTTAAACTGGTAAATCAGGAATTCAAATGAGATTTGCTAAACCCCACATGTTAGGAGATTTGAAGAATCCTCTAACAAGCTTTTATCTGTGAACCCCGCCCCGCAAAATCCCTACCAACATTAAGTAAAATAGTCATTTTCTCTATTTCATCATTGAAATGAGTAATATGACATATCAGAGTTTGATAGTGGTACAGAGGATAGTCTGAAGCCAATTCCCGACACAGTTACGCCTTCAAATGATATCCCGAATCTCTTTCTTTATCTACAATGCCGTTTCTTTTCTTATACATCGATCTACTTGTCATACGGAAATTGTACGTCATTCTCCACAACTTTGAAGTGCTGCGGATGCTGGCCTGAGCAGTACAGATTCCACATTTTGAAGTACGAACGCTCCAAATTTCTCACCTGAAATACAACACCAAGTTCGAAAATCAATCACTGTGACCATTCATAAGGTAAATCAGCAGGGGGCAAGATAAAAGATCCGCATTAGCAGTTTGCATTAAAATTAGAAGTCAAATCATATAGAACAGAATTCATTAAGAGTCATGTGCTACTAACCCAGCGTGCAGTGTCGAAAAGAGGAGATGTTAGGCGTGCAGCCTTCAGCCTCTTGGTAAGATCTTGAAGCTTTTCACGATTAAGTGCCAAAGAAACTGCCCTCTCTTCATACTCTTTCATACTAATCATGTCAAACAATAAGGCACATGAGTCAAAGAATATGAACCAACAAAAACCAGGCTAAGGACATGAGCAATTATATGAAGCAGAAAAGGCTTTTATTTAAAGAAGAAAAGACCAGATAGTACAAAAAAGTGCTCAAGAATAAAGCAAGCAAGAGAAAGAAAGAGGTCAATATCACAGTTATGACAGAAAATGGCATTTTTTATTGATAAAAATACAGGTGACAACACAATACCTACGATGGCAAGTTCCTAACTGGAGGAGCTAGATAGTACAGCATAATATGTAGTTTGAAACAAGTTCCAGGAAATAATTACAAACAGCAAACAAAACCAAAAGGAACAATTAAGAAGAAGAAGACGAAGAACAAAGAACAAACAGAACTGAAATGTAATGTCAAAGATCATTCTAACAACTTATCACCACTTCATAAATCGGTTACAAGTCAAGACACATACCTATTCACAATCATCTCTTCCCCAACTCCGGTTGCCAAACAAAGTGAACCAGCAACTCTAGTAGCCATTTTCTCCAGAGGAAGAGTAACCATAGGTAGACCAGCCCAAAGAACATCTGTCCCAGTAGTATGTGCATTGCAAAGTGGCCTATTTAACAATAAAGCAGAATCAACATGACATTAGAAGTTTAGAATAAGTAGGAAGTTTCAGACATGTTAGTTAGAGGGTGTTTGGCTACACTTATTTTTTAGAGCTTATAAGATGTAATATCTCAATAACTTATAAGTTATCAAAGTATTTTGATGATTGAGCTGATAAGTTAGAAAGAGAATTGTAAATTAGAGAGAGAAAATCCTAGTTAGAGAGAGAAATAAACGAGAAATGAAATTGGAAGAATATATGTTGGGAATAACAAACTATAGTAGGGTTATTTTGTAAATTGTTTGTTACTAATAAGATTTTGAAAAAATAAGTTGGGGTGAGGGAGCTTATTCTTTGAGAGCTCATATGATTTTTTTTTAAAAGTTGGGGTGCGGGAGCTTATTCTTTGAGAGCTTATAACCTATAAGAGCTTTACAACTTATAAGTTGTTTCAGAGCTTATTTTATCAAAAACTTCTCGAGAGTTTATAAGTTTGCTAAATAGCTCATAAGCTATTTTAAGGAGCTTATAAGCTCAGCCAAAAACCCTCTTAGTCTTAAGATGTCTAATAAGCTGAATGCAGGAAGAGAACGAAATAAAAGAACCATACGTATCAAGAAAGAGGTCTGCTAATGAACTGCGCCTTATGTGCTCCTGTTTCATTGCAACTTCTGTGAATATTATTTGGTCTGGTTGCACTCCCTGTGCAGCAGCATCTGGACAAAAAGTAAATTTTTGGTTATGTCATCAAATTACGCCTCTTTCTTACTGAAAACATCTATCTTTAACTGTTTAACATAACCCAGGCACAGATGAACATACAGGCACGAAGCCTCATCTCGCCTGCCGCTGGAAATCTGAGAAGCCAAAGTGCACTATTTGGAACCCGCTTAAGAATATTGCACCTGAACACATTAAAGAAAATTCCCAAGCATATTATTGGACTGTAAGATGGCAATTCACAAAAATAATAATTTTGATCATATATATACCAGGTGGTAAAAATTTCTGGATCCATCTTGTAGAGTTGATTGAAACAAGCAAATATAAATTTCTCTTCGGGCAACCCATAGTCTGACCTCTTAGGTTGGCGGTTTGGATCCAACACATCAAGATTTTTCTTAAAGACATTGCAACAGGTGAGAGTCAACATAAAGATATATTTAAGATCAACAAAAAATTAGTTTTTTTTCTAGAAAAGTGAAAATCTCAATTTTTACCTGCTTGTAATCATTCACAAAATAGCAATGAGGTAGATGGACAATCTTCTCAGAATATATATTTGAGTAACACATAGGTGACACAAACTGCAATGAAAACACAACACAGTTAGGGAGAGCTAAGAAACTTTAAATCAAGGGTCAAGAAAAGCACTCGCATGCTAGGGGAAAGACACTTACAGATACCAACACAAACAAAGCAGATAACACAGTATAAGTATGGTACCTCATCAGTAACCAAATAATGTATGTAGTTTGCTCCAGTGGTCCCGGGAAATCCCATATATGAAACCTGAATTGGAGCAGGCTGCATGGAAAATATTTCATTTCTTGCCCCCTGCATATATCATATATGCAGACAAAACAATCAATCATTATTTCATTCAATATCCAATCTAGAAAGTACAAAACCAAGCAAATAAGATGGGCAACAGGATATGTTGATACCTTAGTGTAGCCATTGAGGTTTATAAGAATCTGAATCTGATTCTCATTAATCATCCTTGCAATAGTATCGGATGCCATAGATGACACGTCAATAAAATGCTCAGCTTCCGATTGGATTCTTAGCCTCCATTCAGAACCATCATTTGGACTCAATGCATAGCAGAAAACCTACAATAATAAAAATCTTATAGAACAAGAGACAAAATCAGAATTAACCAATTTAAGTACATAATACACTAACCTCAATATTATCTTTGTCATGCATGCCAAACACCGATCCCATAAGATGTGACAAAGGGTGGTTACCGAAGTCGCTGCTCACATAGCTGTCAGATACAGAAAACAGTAAACAAGTTTTATCTAAACCAGTCACAGTGAGGAAAAGAGGGAACTTCTGTTACACAATAGAATTCATCAATGAACCTACCCTACTCTTAACCGGCCATTCCTACCCCCACCCCTTATTGGTAGTGGAGTGGGATGGTTAAAAGGAGGAAGTGAGTAACGGGATGCGACAACAGTACAGTGTGCAGCATATTTCCAACTGCATGTATTAAAACCTCCAAGTTACAAAATCTACTAATATGAATTAAAGAATGCCAAACGAAAGAGTAGTGAAGTCCCTTACCTAATCTCAAGAGCAAGCATGGGATCAAGGGGATACGCTATAGCATGGAAAGGCTGTACACTTGGAATAACTGACATCTACAATAAATAAAAGGCTGGTGATGAATATAACGAAAAACTGAACTCTATATTTTTCCAATCAGAAAAGGATGAATGGTGGTCGCCAAATTGAGATGGGACTAGAGTCCGACTGTGCAGATTTAACAAACCTTGATCTGTCTTCTAAGTATCGCTTCAACTTCGGCAAACATCTTGTCCCGGTCTTCCCAGTCGCACACGCACTGAGGTGAATTTCATTCAAGATAATCATATTAGAGAAAGATCAACTAGCCACTAGATAAAGTAAAAAAGAGACATACAATTACAAATATATTTCAAAATCATGTAAATAAATTAACAAGCTAGGAAGTAAACTGCTGAATGAACCATAGAATTGTATCAATTACAAGTAGTGAAGACTATAATATGGTTATTTAATATCATGGTACATAGGCCAGAATGAAAATTCAAATGTCAAGAAGTGCGAATAGAAACTGATAAATAATAAACCAGCTCAGTGTCCTGCTCAGCAGATCACAGCAAATTGATTATTAGAACCTGCTCTTGTTAATGACAAACAGAAAATCATTTCACCAGCAATCTTGTTAGTGTTAAAAGAATTCATAGCTTCTACTATCATAATTAGATGCCTTGAATGGCATACATCAAAATGCCATTATATTGGATTGGTTCAATCTATGGCAGTGCACTCTTCACAATGTAGATCAATCAGGGTGCAGAAAATTAGATCAACACATGGTCTTCTTGCAATGAGATACCCTCAGCGATATCATTGGACTTTTAGTACAAAAACTTACGTCCATTCGCCACTTTTGCAAACACACCTAGTCCAAAAACCTTACCATCAAATTGGATAATTGAATTGAACCAGTCCAAGACTTTAGCCGGACAGAATATTTTTAAGCACATAATTTTTTTCTCGAGTCCCCCCCCCACCCCTTACTCTCAGCCCAGGCTGTTTTAGTCCCTCATGAAACATTACAAGCCTAAAAGTCTAGGCAGAGAAGCCCATGGTTTTCCCGATCTTCCGAAATAAAACTATGATTATTAAGTTACACCAAGGGAGCACACTGTTGGAGTATGGAGCCTGAATGGGCTTAGGGTTAGGATTTGGTTATTGTCTATATAATAGCCGTTTCTCCATGTAATCTGTATCCGAAAAATATAGTGAAATCTCTGGCTTGACATCGCCCCCAGACGTAGTCGCAAGACGAACTGGGTAAACAATTCTTGTGTTCTTTATTTTCTATCGTGATTGTGGTGTGTGTTTTTCGCAACACGCACCTCTCACGTAAGAAATTTGCAAAATGTGCACATAAGAACTCATGAATACTAGAAGGAAACAAACAGAAGCAGATATTCATGTAGAGGATGACCACTGGATGCTTTACTCTTTTGATTTACAGAAACTTCGAGAAAGAACATAGAGAACATGAGATTTTATGTACCTGCAAAGTGTGAAGAAGGTTACAAGTTGCCTCTGGAAAATCTGGACGCAATGCCAATGCATGCCTATAGCTCTTAATTGCAGCTTCTACATGCCCACTGCATGTATAGCCCACATAAAGGCATTTAAAGCATATGCCACATTAATTATTAATTAACAACATAAAGGTAAGAAGAAGAAGAAGAAGAAGAAGAAGAAGAAGAAGAAGAAGGCTTCTACATGCCCACTGCATGTATAGAAAGAGACAGCAAGGGATAGACACATGATTAGCTAGACCTGCACAACTAGTTTAAACATCTACTGGAAGCGACATAAAAATGTACCTGTCCTTGTACGCTGAAGCTAAATTAGCATGAGCCTCAGCCATGCTTGGTCGGATGGTAATAGCACGCATATAATCTTGAATGGCTTCATTGACTCTTCCAATTTCTTTGTAAGTGTTACCCCGATTAACAAGCCCATCAACGGCCAATGGATCAATTCTGAGGACCTCATTGTAGCAGGATATTGCATCAGGATAGTTGCCCTGTAATTTACATGTTAGTTGCAGTTATCTCATCAAGATCATGCTAAGGCGTGATTGACAGATCAATATCATTCATTACAATCCTGCAAGAATTTCTAGTAACAAAAGACAACTTTGAATTCTATTAACTATGCTGCTGTGCAAAAAAATTACAAGAAAGGAAATGATTCCATACCTGTTGCTTGTATATTATGGCTAAATTATTGAAAGGAGCTGATAGCCCTGTGGTAACAGATAAGGTCGCCTTGTAGCATTGAGCAGCAGCACTCATCATGTTCCTTCAACATACAGAATACAGATTTCATGGCCAACATTCCGGAAAAGAGCAAAAGCCATTCTACGCAATCCGCATAAGTCAGTACATTGATATCAAACATACCACTCCATGTAAATATTTCCAAGGTTGGTAAGGGCTTGAGGGTGACTAGGTTGAAGAGACAGGCATTGCTTCATGAGCAAACAGCACAATTAGTACATGCAGAGATCAATTACGTAACAAACATTCTAATATAACTGAATGGAAACTAACTCGATAGCAATGAATTGCTTCTTCTACTCTTCCAGCATCTTTCAATGCATTACCCTGGTAATCAAAATCAAAACAGAATAATTAGCTAAGTTGCTTGAGAATTATAACTTAAAGAATATAGCTAGATGAACTTTTAAATAGACTTCAAACCAGATTATTGTATGCTTCCAGAAATCCACCATCGCACGCAATAGCTCGCTTGTAGTTAAGTATTGCCATATCAAAGTTACTTTGCTCATAGTATACACTGGCCAAGTTGCCTGCAGTAGTAGCTTATAACATCAAAATCCAAAACAATTGTGCAATTGCATGAAGCACTCATCACAACAGTTTCTAACAGTTCTGTGAAATATTGTGTCATCTGGGCCAAACAGATGAAAACATCTCACTACGTAAGGAAAATGACAGTGTAAGATCAATTAATAAAAGGATCACTTTCGAAGCCATATTTATGCACTATTTGCAGGTTGTGACACCCAATACCTCTGAAGAACAACATAGTTAGAAAATAATCATTTTCAATTTAATAAACTCATTTTATCAATATCAATTTTTGTATAAACTCCATTTTATGCTTATATTAAACATCTTGATTTAGTGTATATCATGAGTACATGGATTTAGGAAGTAGGAGAGTGCTTGTATACAGAGAGAGTGGTGTACTATAGTTCCAGACATGAAAGAAGAATTTCCAGCAATTACACATCAGTTCCAGTAGGCATCTTATTTGGAGAGACAACATAGAACATGTTTGATTATGCCATGTTCATGAGCCCACAAAGAATTACTTAGATCTTAAGACAATGGCAAAGAAAGGTTTGCTTGCGAAGAGAGAGAGAGAGAGATAGAGAGGCAGTTCATTTGATGGCCCAAAAGAAGAAATTCATCAAAAGGTCAAAAAACAGCTGCGACGAGTCAGATCAGGTGGCAAACATGCATAGATAATTAGAGATAGCATTTGCTGTGCACATGGGATTCGTTCCAACAGGAAACACAAGGCATCAGATAGTGGCACTATGTGGCAGACTTGCCACCCATCTGGTTTTACAAACATTTTCTGGGCAGAATATTGGTCCCAACAGCTCTAGTAACAAGGCATCAGCTAGTGGCATAATGTGGCAGACCTGCCACCCATCTAGTGACAATAAGGTAGAAGCTACCTACAACGAGGATGTTGCATGCAAACTATATTAATGCATGCTGATGAACGTTGCAATGGGTTGTTCCCTGTAAACCAGTGTATGTCATTACCATACAGTGTGTATGAGTTGCTATGTTTTGGCTTGCCTGACATCAACTTGGGAATGAGATGAGACTAAGTGAAGGCTGACTAATCCAAAGGGAACATAAGGCTGCAAAGCAAACAGAAAGAGCAAGTTCGTACATACCCTAAAGTCACCCTTGTGGCAATAGCTTAAGGAGTTACCTCTCCTTGCAATATACTAGGTATCTTCATTTGTGCATTTAACCAATTTCAAGCCCCACATATATATAGTAAACCCCCAAAAAGACGTAACAATATAAAGCTCAAAATCAAACAATTCCAGAAATAAACCAGCATAAAGCACAATCACAACACTGAGTTAAAAAGGTGAACCAAATGATGTATCGTGGGGGGACCTGCCCCTTACCAAGCAAGAGAACAGTCTGGAAGATTTAACCTACTAAAGAAAGATTGAATCACTCACCAAAAGCCATAGCGCTGTCTGGTCTTGACTGCAGAGCTCTTTGGTAGCATACTATAGACTCTTGTGGCATTCCTAAGGCCTGGAGAACACAAAGAAAACTTGTCTTTCTCCATAATCCTGCCCTTGCATTTCTAGCTACCCAACCAAACAAGCAAAAGGCATAAATCTAACCTTGTAAACATTCCCCAGATTTAAGTAGGCATCGGAGAAGTTTGGCTTCAACTTAACAGCCTCCTGGATGTATCATGAAATACTGTGAGAAAAGCACACAAGAACACACCACCAACCACATCCAAAACAATACAGTGAGGCCATGAAAAAGATCATATCCAAAAAGACTAAACTGGTTGTTCCTACCTTGTAGTATTGCAAGGCCCGATTAAGATCACCAGCCTCCATAAAAAGACCAGCAAGATTGGACCATGCAATAGCAAAAGTTGGTTGTATTCCAAGAGCATCTAAATAACAATTGTATGCCTGAGAAAAGGAAACATAGCATCAAAACTTCTGAAATGAAGCATGATTAACATTTGGACATCATGGCAGCCTATAATTACCAATAAACAAGCGCATGATGAAGGAAAAATTCTTAGGAGACCTACATCATCTTTAAATAATAATACTGAGAAGTAGTGGACCCAAGAATTTCAAAGAGGGGGTCCAACCAACAATAATATACAACAAATTAATCTAGAAGAAACTATATAAACTCATAAACTGTAACAGTTTAACAAAGGAATCCAATTGTAATTGACATTTTAATGTAGCATGCATCGCCACCAGTACAATGTTCCTGAACCTATATACATATAACATCTGGAAGACTAGACACTTCAATTAAAAAACCTAGAAGTTTGATCAGAAACCATCCATAATGTCATAAATCTACTAAGACAAACAAAACAAGTAGATGAAGGAAACGTGTTTGATGGAAAAAACTTGGCATCTCCTAACTTACCTCTTGCACCAAACCTTGAGCTTTCATCAGATTTCCAAGATTACTATGGGCATCAACCTAAGAAAATTAAATTGAAATAAATATGAGAAGATACAAAATATAGGAAATAATACTAGACAAGTCTAAGATGAAAGTTACCAAACGTGGATTTAGAGCAAGTGCTTGACGACAACATTGGGCAGCCTCGGTGAACCTTCCCTTACGCATGTAAGCACTAGCTAAATTTGACCATGCATCAGCAAAATTAGGCCGGAGCTGCAAGTAAATTGTTCATCAATTATATTTATGCAAGTCCAATATATGCCAACTACCAGTCCTTGTAACCTTAGCATATCATTTCATATATTTAGAATGAGCTAGAGCCTTTAAACAGCCAACAGCAATAAACAATTTGATTAACTAGCCATAAATTTAAGGTATGAGACAGAACCCAGAAACAATATGACTACAATAAAGAAAAAGTAGTAGCAAGAAAAATTATTCAGATAAAAGAAGTGGATATTATGGTTTATGTAATTGATGCAGGAGATATCCCAGGAAGAAAAATATGAACAAACTGCCAGATCCTGCCTTGATTATAAGAATATTATGGGAGCATATTATCTGTGATTTAACTCAAGAAAACTTCTGTGCAATTGCAAGATTTAAAAGACTCACTTCCATAAGGTTCCCACACTTGAAATGATAATTATTGTCAATACTTTCAATTAAATATATCATGATTTCAGAAATGATGATTATATGATTGCAATTGTGCAGAGGGAAACTGGTAACATTCAGAAAATGAAGGAAACAAGAATATGGTGGATCTATAAACCCATTTAATGACAATCAATACTACAAAAGTCTTACTAAGATTCTTCCAGTACATTTATAAGCTGATTTAAGAAAAAGATAAAAAGAACACCCAGTGACTGTATACAGATGGAATTTGTATATATCAGTCTTCAGGAAAATCATAGGGGACAGATCACGAGAAGCTGGACAATCAAGGAAAATATCCAAGAAAAATCAAATCGTTGTATATTTCATGCTCATATAATTACTTTCCAATCCTACCGAACAGAACGATTATGCAAATAGATCCAATTACGACTGAATTGAATACCAAAGGAAGACAAACCTCAATTGCAACCAAGTAATAGCGAATTGCAACATCGATGTTTCCTTTTTCCTAGCAAGAAACAAGAGCAGCATGTTTAACATCTGCTTTAATCCACATCCAGCATAATAAGAAGATTGTAAAACATAAAAAGGGCACCTTCCAAGCATTAGCCATATTTCCATAGCACTCAGCAAACTGTGGATCAATACTAAGAGCCTCTTCATTCTTTGCAATGCACAAATCAAAGTCATGCAACTGACAAAAATAATCATAAAATAAGTTTCAGATGTCTGCTTTCCAGTTCCAGGTCCATATTCCAAGAGGTAAAAGGCAAGAATCAGGTAAATAACAAAAATAAAAGTACCCAAACAGCAACCTGATAATAGGTTGCACCCAACAGAAGAAGGTTGTCAGTGCGACGTGGATTTCTCTCGTAGACAGCCTTGCTGTGTTCTAGTGCCTGCTTATAATTTCCAGCTTTATAGTTTTGATGAGCAAGGTTCAAGAGTGTGTCTTCATCAACTACATCAACTGAATTAAAAAAAGAATCATGTTAAAAGATAAATTATATCCAAGTTGAATGTTAAAGTGCTTGCATTTACAGCAATAAAAATATGAATCGCAAACTTTAGTTACATGCATAAAAGAATAGAAGCCAAAAAAGCAGCATTTAATTGGTTAATTGATTCTACGTAGCATGCATAGCTCACACGAAAGCTATCAGCAAAATGGCTAAAGAATCCGAAGGCCAAATCAAAGTCCAATTCCATTGAGTTTGCCCAGTCAACATCTAAAATGATTTAGCATTCCACGAGCTATCAAACTTTAATGCTAACCACATCTCTTAAGGAGGAGTAAGTTCTATTCATTAGTTCTATTCAGGTTTATGCCCCCTCAACCTTTTATGTAATTCATGTGAATCATAAGTAAAATCCTTTATAAACGTACTGTTGTCAACTCACAACTCCAACTGAACATATTCTTTAGAAGTGACGTAATCATGTGGGTGCATCCTTATGACTATGGTAGAACCGTCAAAATAATAGCAATGCTTTTAAAATGACAAGTATAATCTCTAGAAAATGATAATTTTGTTTGTCTAGCAAACATAAGGTGCTCTCAGTTATAAACATAAACATAACAGTAATGATGTTAATGTATCTCAAAGAAGTTGGCTGCAGTTGACAGTGATATTCTTCCAGAGAACTAGGTACTTCCCTTCCATGTGTGAATAGAATGATTTCTGGAACAAAATATCAGAGAAATTTGTGCATTTACTTCACTTGATAGACTGAAGAAGTTAAGGTAAGGCAAAGTAACCTCTCAGTGTGTAGACTAAATACACTACATCAGAAAAATCAGCTTTTACTACACCAAAAATACAATATATGGGCATTGCCTAAGCATAAATCAATGAATATAAAATCATGTCCAGTTAAAATGTAAAGGAACAATAACAAAAGTAAATTATCAAAGGCTGTTTGATCTAGATCATCCCAAAAGAATCATAGAAAAGTTAAATACCATACCAACTGTGGCGCATAACAAGATGCAGAATGTCAACTTGCATTAGATTTAAAAAAAGCAGGCAGTGAATCAACAAAATTTGTGCCTTAAGGGCCTTTACACGATTTGAGAAACCAAAAATAAAAAAGTCACCCTTAAAATTAGAAACTTTAAGTAGTTAGATACCATAGACTTTTATTATACCAACCTTATCCATAAGCACGGATACAAGAAAGTTATTGACTTCTTCACACCTAGGTGGTGTTTGATTCTAAAATTTCTTTAAGTTTTTAACATATATAAACTTTGGGGAATATATTTCAACATTTTGCAAATTTCATCACAACAAATTCGAAAGGAAAATAAAAGTTTGACAAACACATAAAGTTTTCCTAAATACATGGCTTGCACTCTCAGAATCTAAGGTAATATAGACTTCAACCCAATGATGCACCATTACCCAACTAAATGAAATGGCAAGCGTCACTGGTGGCCAAACTAGCTGAAAAGTCGGGGCCATACAATAAAATAGAAGCAACAACTTATCAGAGCACCATAGTTGGAAATTATGAGAGCAATGCTTGATCAAATTGTAGAAGTCGTAAATACTATTTTTTCATAAGAAAAGAAAAAAGCTTACACAATTAGCAAATCCTATTAAAGAGTAGATGATAAAACCCCACAAAAAATGGTGTCTTCCAAAAGTCCCGTGGTTAACTATAGTTAAAAGAACTAAAAGGAGACACCAGAAATTCAATAGAATTAACATGGCAAAGGAGTTTCGTGAAACCAGATGCCTAAGGTTTAACCAAAAACAAAAAACTAAAAAAAAAAAAAACAGATGCATAGATAATTTAAGTCAGGAATTGCCCAAATCACACATGATCTTACCCTAACCAGATACTAATCATAAAGTTCCAGCTTGAGGATCATAATTCCCCAACGAAAAGATATAAAATGAAAAACCAAATAAACATCAAACTCCAATTCTTAAAAGAAAACTAAAAAACAGCCAATACTAATCACTAATTTTAACCGAGCATTAGGAGAAGTGAGCGCACAACTCCCCTACTGCAAACACAAAAGAACTCGAAGACAAAATTAAAAGACTAGAATTGTTAAAAAATCAAACCTTCGCGAGGATTCTCTTGCTTGATATTACTCGAAGAGACCAAAGCCAAGGACGACTCCTCTCGGTGATGATCGGTGCCGACATTGTACGGAACCCTAGCCACATGCTGGGGCTGCTGCTGCTGTAACTGCTGCAGATTGAGATTGTACTGCCGCGGATCGCTCTGCAACGACAGCATGACTGCCGATCCTCCCGATCACGATCCCGCCGCCACAGAATTATAATTATACACACCGTATTAAAAATTGAATTTTCACAAAACCAATAAATTATGATTACGAAAAGGAAAGGGGTGATTCTGGTTCAGAAAGGTTTTGCTATGGGGAAAATTTGAGATACTTAATTTATATAATATTACATCTCGCGCTCGCAGCTCTAGAGAGATTCATAGGGGAGGGCAAATGGAAGAGGGAAACGAATATATGTGAGAGAAAAAAAAGGAGAGAGAGAATCCCCTTTCCTCGTCTCGGTGTTCTTCTCTTTCGTAACTCTCTTTAACAGCGATTCCTCTAGAAGACTAGAACTCTTCGGTAATATGGAATTACTCTTTTCTCCTTGGCCTTCCTCGCCGAACAAAAAGTAAAAGGAAACGAGAAAGGAAAATCATTTTTTCTTTTTCTTTTTCTTTTTGATTTTGAAAAAGAATCAAATATTCATAATAGGATAGAATCGAATAAAATTGAACCATGAATTATTCGATTATATTGTGTTAAAAGCTACAATATTATTTGCACTCGTTTGTCAGTCAAAAATTGTAATCTGAAAAGGTAATCTGATTCTCAATTATTAAATTGATATATTTGATTTAATTATAAGAAAACAAGGAAAAGTAATCTGATTTCTAAAAAGTCAAAGAAAATTACATTAAATTCCAGGATTATTATTCTCAATTCAATCTAGGTATTTTTTTCTCCCTAATTTAAGAATTTTAAAAGAAAGACGCTCTTTCTCTCTACTTTCTTTCTCTCCGCTCTTTCTCTCGTTCTCTGCAAATCTTCTATCTCGCTTTTTGCAAGTCGTATCTCTGCTTATTTCATCGTCAATAGCTAGTAACGTTGCAAGTCAGGGCCTTTTTCTGCAAGTCAGAGCTTGTTGGGAAAATTCATGAGTGTTGGAAATACTAGAACATTCATGTGTATCATAAATTAATATAACTTAACTGTGTATTTTGATTAGATCCCAAAACCTCTTATGATTGTCTTGCTGAAGTAAGTAATTCTACTGACTTGTTTTGGAGTTAGACGCTCTATGTTACAAGTTTCAGCAGCGGAACTACCAGCTTGGACAAACCCAAAACTGAAGGAGTTCAAGCAGTACTGAGAGTCAATCATACTAATAGGAGTATCAGTTCAGCGGAACTAAAGACAGCTCAACTGAATGATCACATCTTCAAGAAGGATCAACTAATGTCTCGATGTCAAGGCGAGATCTTGAAGATCAGAGCTACTTGAGTGAAGTCAGCGAAGATCGGCGTCGAAGCTAAAGCTAAAGATCAAGGCGAATACTCGGTTATGTCTAAGTGTCATGTCTAAGTGTCATATCGAGATGCATCTTTTGTGGAAGTCAAAATTGGATACCAATAGTTAAAGTTGGGTACCAGAAGTTAAAATTGACTACTAGGAGTCAAATCTGACTACCATAAGTCAAATTTGATCTCCAAGAGTGAAAGCTGACTATCAGTTTCTATATCTGACTGAATGCATCATGCTGACTTAGGAGTTATAAGCTGACAAAAGACGGAGTTTCAAACTGTTGATGAAAATGATGGAGCCTCGACTGGCTCAACCTCGAGTCAATACTAACAAAACACGGAGTCAACTCGAGAGGATCCTATAAGTCGAGCTCAAGAGCCGTCGACAAAACACGGAGTCAATGTTGATAAAACAAAAGTCGAGCTCGAGAGGATCCGAGAAGCTAGTCGAATTATTTCTATCGATGTTCCTTCAACCACTATTAACTTTGTGCGTACTAAGACGCCTACAAGTCCTAGTACTACCTTTTCCAAAGCCTTGGAGGATACTATCAAGAGGTCTGGAGCTTAAGCTGAGATTGCCTCTATATTAGTTCCCGAAATATCTACTCATGAGATGCCTAAGACAATGGCTCCTGAGACATCGGGTCCTTAATTGCAATTTGTACTTATAATTTTTTTAATGGTATAAGCACCTTTGTCTATAAATGAATGGTTTCTTTTCTTTGGATGTATCTGCTTTTATATTTACACTAGTGTGTGTCTATCTACAATCATCCCTCAATTTTAATAATAGCTTCTATGAAAGATGAATTATTAAATTGATTATGTAGTTGTATGTAGTTGTTTTATTTGAGATTTGGATCAATATATGGAATTATAACTCGGAGTTTTTTCTTCTTTCTTATCTAGATCCGAGATAGGACTTTTGTTTATGCTTAGATCTGAGATAGGGATTTTATGCATAGTTCTAAGCTATGGCTTTTTTAGCTAATTCTGAGCTAGGACTTTTTATGTATAGACTTAAGCAAGGATTTTTTATTTTCCAATGACGTAGTCGTTAATGCACTGGTTGTTACTTGGGTGCCAGAGGTGGTACTCTCAAATCGTTGGAGCTCGACAACATTAGTTTGTATACTGTAATAGGTGTAATTTGATTGTAACACAAACATACTAATTGTAATCACCTAGCCAAACATCATAATTCTACAAAACCATATATGAAAAGCAATAGGGTAAGTTTATAGATGATCAAATTTGTAAGCAAATTGATAGAGAATAAATCCAGGACATATAAACTAGAGCTGGTAAAATTAGCCCGGTCCGATGGGCCTGCCCGGGGTACCCGAAATTGCGATCGGGTTGGGCTCGTAAAAATAGTGGCTCAAAAAAATTGAGCCTAAAAAGCCTGGCCACATAGCACGACGGGCCTACCGAGCTTTGGGTCTAAAAAGCTTGGGATTTTCATATAATACCTAATAAGATGTTTATATAAGCATCTTATTAGGTATATAAGAGTTTTGTTAGGTATATATGAACCTTATAAGACGCTTATAAGTGTCTTGTCATGTAATCTATGTGACATATTACAGTACCTAATAAGATGCATACAAGTGTATTAAAAAGTTTATTCAAATATCACACTATAATATCTAATAGGACACATAGAAATATCCTATTACCTTGTAGGCGGGCTTAACCCGATGGTCCGGTGGCCCAAATGGGGCTGGGCTAGGCTCTTAAATTTTGGGCCGATAACCTTGTCTTGGGCGAGGCCGGCTGACCGCATAGTACCGGCTTAGATGGGTAGGGGTGGTAGGACCGCCCCAAACCGTCGATTTTGCATATAAACTAAAATTTTAAACATAAAATTTCCTAAAGGTTACAACATTCCAATGCCTAGGTAGAGGCTTTCGTTCCATATTTGCGAGCTCGTAAATTCCTGATGATCCCTCATGGTACGTACTAGTGTATGGGATATACCGATTAAAAATTTAAAACTTTTACGGATAAAAGAGCGATGGTTGCTAACAACAATGATCGATGTGGCCAGCGGTACCGATCTTGGCGATAACCTTCTTGGTTACTAAAGATAGGGAATGTCTTTTACTGAGTAATATCAGTTAGCAAACATACTGATTGCTAAGACAGCAAGTCAATTGGACTGATAAGTGACGTATGTGCATAATATGGTGGTTATTGGATCTGCCTTACAGAAAATTAAGACTCAAGTTTTAACACTTAGTCGAATATTGATTAGTTAGTTTTCAGTTTATATCTCTTCAGTATCGAACTGATACTGACAGAGAGTTTCTAAAACAATGTTGTGCTGTTGTATGCTGAAGATGGGCAGTTCTATAACATGTAATTTACAACAGTGCTAAAAGTAAATGACACATTAAGTTTTATGGGGTTCAGAGATATCAACTCCTACGATCATGGACTGAGTCAATCCACTAACTTGAGATTAGTCTTGTTTACGAGTACAAGAGAAAACTTAGACATTGAGGTAACTTCACAGTGTCCCGCCTAACTTGGCTTTCCTCATATGCTTTGCTGGTGCTAGGAACCACTAACTGCTTTCAGGATGCAGTTGACTTAACATCTATCTTACGGGTGCTAAAAACCAAGCTTTCAACAATTAACTGCTTACTTGTTCAAACTATTACTTAACTTCTGTGGGGGTTTAATAGAGTGGTTTCACAACTAGGGATCTAAGTTATCACAGATGATAAACTCAGTAAGTCTAAGCTTAAGATAAACAGAGTGAATGTCCTAGATGTAAGGAAGTGTATGTTGAAGTTCGAGCTGATAAGTATATTTGAGCTCTTGAGTCATGTTGATACAATGAATACTTCATTCTTCGACATCGTTGTTTGATTGGCGTTGAACTTGAATACTCGAGAATTCAAGTATGCAACATTTGATAACCTTCGGAGGTTGGATTCTGCATACATATATAGAAAGGAATAAGAATAATGTCATTGGAGACACAACCATTCAAATCATCTATTTGTCTTCTGTTTTCTTCCCATTGAGAATCCTCGTACATCTTCTGACAAATGTTACATCATCATACACTGTAGCTTTGCAACTCTGAAAATGTGGTATTGCATGTCATGATCTTCTGCAGATCGCTACAACACGTGACGAGTCAAACACTCAAGGCTTAAATCATTCGCGTTTCTTCAGTTGAGTTGACTCCATGTTTTGTCAGCATTATCTTCAGGTTAGGCCAGTCGAGGTTACATCTTTTTTTCATCAACAGTCTCAACTCCGTCTTTTGTTAGCTTATAAATCATGAGTCAGTATAATGCATTCGATCGGACGTGAATCGATAGTCGACGACTATCGATATACATCTTTGACTCTTGAGCATCAGCTTTGACTTATGAAAGTTAGCTTTGACTCCTGGTACCTAGTTTTGACTTCCTCAAGGGCAGTCTGCTACCTGAAATGACACTTAGTCATATCCTGACTTATTCTCGTCCTTCAGCGTTGAGTCTTTAGTCTTCGATCTTTAGGATTCAGTCTTCTGACACCAGTATTCAGTTTTTTACTTTACTCTGGTAGCTCTGGTCTTCATATCACTTGTACTTCCATCTTCAGACATCACTTTATCTTACGTCGGTCTTCGGTACAGGATCCTTCAGTTGATGGCGGTTGGGTTAAGAGATTCCCCGCCATTAATTTTTTAGTCTAACATTGACGGGGTCGATAGATTAGATATTATTGAACGCTAGGTGAGAGGCGTGGGTGTTTTATGCATTGTGTACCGGTCATTGGCTCATTAATAACGATGATAGATTTCAAACCCTAGAACACCATCTCCAATTCCGTGTATCTACAAATTCCTCTTGTTGTCCAAGTGCATTCCGTTTTACCTGCTTTATTTTATTTCCTGCTTTTGTCCGTTCCGTGACAGACCTCCCTTATTTTAGGACGTTAGTATTTCTTTTCTATTTTGTGTGCGACATTAAATCGTAGCCCTTTTAAGTCTTCCTCGAGAGATTCGACTTGGGTCGACCTTACCGCTCTATAAGGACCTCATACTATTGCGAGTGACTTAAAAGAACAATTTGGTCGGAACAAATTTTGACGTCGTTGCCGGGGAAGGCTTTAGGCTTTTGGTTTTGTGTTGCTTTGTTTTTCGCGTTTCCTTTTATTTTTCTGTTTCTCCCACCGTGTTTCTTTTTATTTCTTTATTTTTCTTTTTCTTTGTTACTATTTTCTCCTATAGGTGCGTGTGATCTTGTTTTGTAGTTGGTGTCTGTTAATGTAGGGTTATCAGCGATACAAATATGGTTAAACAAGCCTGGAGGGGAAAGCTCGTCGTATTGGGCAAATTCTTCTTACGAAGAAGGAGCCCAATTCGACTATTTTGAGGATACGTGCATTTGTGAGCATCAAGCCTATGATCCCTCTTGGAGGCATCCTCGAGTTCTTCATATAGTCGGGACCTCTTGTTCCATCAACATCCTATTAAGCCGACATTGGAGGATACATTGCAGGCTTTCATTCGGCGTAGTCGGTGGTGAAACCGACATTGGAGGATGCATTACAAGCTTTCATTCAAGAGAGTCAGTCGGTGAAACCAACATTGGAGGATACATTATAGGCTTTCATTCAGGCGAGTCAGTCGGTGAAGCCAATGTTAGAAGACACACTGATATCTTTCATACAGACGAGTCAACAAAGTTTCAAAATGTTGGAAGCATCTATCGTTGAAGATGATGAAGTTGAGGAGAGAATCATGATAGATGATGAAAGTGAAGAGTCAAGATTTCATCAAGCTGAGACTAAGTATGGACAACCTGATCTCTTTCCGAACCAGTTGGAGAATGAGGAGAGGACAAACGTTGAGGTAGCATCTATAATATTTCAACATTCTAATTCACCAAAGTATTATGCTCTAGGAATTGAGGATATTTATTTTTCTTCGAAGAATAGGATGTTTGATTTAAGCTTAATTGATTTATTATTTGATGTCTTGACTGTTCTTTGTGCTTACATTGTTACTACTGATGCTCTGGTTGAGATGATATTCGTGCAGGTGAAGGACTATGGATAGTCCGTTTTTCATTGGTAGAGCTCGTACCATTGAAACGAGCGCTGCGTGGGAGGCAACTTACGAGTTTATTTATTTTTTCTGTTTTGTTTCTTTTTCTTTTCAGTTTTTTAATAAGTGAGATGAGAATTGTGGCGAGCTGCATAGCAAGAACACTCAAGCCACTGGACGTCGTCACCACCATACCTCGTTGACACACTCTCTCAATTTCAGGGAAGTTCACTTCTACATTTTACCTTTTTGGTTATTGTCTAAAGTGTGGAGGTGAGCTTGCCGTCTTTGTGTGTTTGCATGTGACCTGTGTTTGTTTGGGTGTGTCGTCATCCCTTTTTATACTTTTTGTTTGGATTTGAGTATGCTTTATCGTCTAGTATACGAGTAGAGTAGAGTGAGCATGATTTGATTGGGTATGCACGTCCGAACTGATTTCTAGTAATTCTTATCGATGCATGACTTGGTTTGATAATTGTTGACGATTGATCTAGTTGTGGGGCACGTCAAAGTAAATTGTGATGAAGTAATATGTGTGGTTGATTGTCTTATCTCAGAAAAAAAAATGAAAATATGAAAAAGATTGTTATAAAAATAAGAACAAAAATAAAAGAGTTGGAATAATTTGTTGATGGTTGAATAAGTGAGCTTAAGGTTGGAATAAGGGGCTCTACTTCTCTCGCTCCATGTTGTTTCTCGAATGGAAGCTCAAAAGTGATGAGTATAAAAAACCACATTAGGATATTCGGGTTTATAACTCGAATGTTTGACTTAATGAATATTGTCCTATAATCCTTATTGAGTCGTCACATCTGGTATTGGAAGTTGTGTGTTATGTTGAAAATGAGATGTGTTATGCAAGGATCTATACGAGTTAGCTATTCGATTATTAAATGCATATAGATCAGAGTTGTGATTTGCTTGGATTAAGCCGCATGCTCAATCAATTGTTAATTCATTACCATGTTAAGAAGTGTATCGTTTAGAAATTATAGGATAACGTGATGTCATGGTATGCTCCATTTGAATGTTTGTTTTCTCGATTTCTTTTCTCGTGTCATGGTGATAATGTTTGCTTGAGGACAAGCAAATGTTTAAGTATGGATGAGTTGTTTAGTATAATTTTGTGCTTATTCTTCATATTTTAATGCATGTCGTTTCCCGTGATTTGTCCTATTTATGCCGTTGTTTTGATTAGTATTTATCGATTCAGACTTATTTAGTTTATTTCGATGTTTCGTAGAAAAATATATTAAATAGGATGAAATGGATCTTCCAAGAATTGATGTGAAAAGTTACAATGTTAAAGAGCATATAGGAGTCCACAGGAGCAAACAGATCGCAATTTAAAGTTCGGACGAGAGAGAACGGAGCGAAACAGCAAAGTCGTGCACGCGCGTCCGGCGTTGCGCCACTTCAACGCGCGCTCCACAGCGCCCGCGCGCGTTCGCAAGCCATCCAGCGCTCACACCGTATCCGATGCTGGGGTCGCCCCAGCGCCCTCCTCACGATCAGCACCCATTGTGCGCTCCACCCGGCGCTCGACCAAGCGTCGTGTCATCCGATGCTCCACACCCCATCCGGCGCTCACACTCCCAATGCCTCACTTTGTCCATCCCGCACCACCTTGTCTGCCAGCACCCCGTTTCGTCCACCTCATAATGTCTCCATCCGGCGGAGGGTCCACTCGGCAAGCCTTCAGCGCACGCTGGGCGTTCACCTGACGCTCCATCCCGCACCACGTCACATCGCATCCGGTGCTACACGCTATGCGCTCGCGTCACCCGTTTTATCCGCAAATCGCGTTCGACGCTCGGCCTCTTCCATCCGACGCTGGGTTCTATTCTGCCTCATTCTAGTAGCTCATCGCGTCCGGCGCTCCACTCCGTCCGGCGCTGGGATGCTCTCTCTGACCTTTCCAGAGAGCGCTCGCGTCCGACGTCTAGCCCCGTCCGACGCTGGAGGTGATTTCTGGGCCTATTTTCGACGTTTTAAATGGCTTTCCGAGGGTTTTATAAAAAGGTTATCAGCCGCTACTCTCATTGGACAATTTACGCACACATTCAGACGTGTTTTTCTTCTATTTTTCTCTCTTTTCTTTTCCGTTTCCTTTCTATTTAATTATTGTACTTGGATTAACATTGAGATTGAACGATTCCGGATTTTTGGAAGACGAATTTATCTATGAATGATTTGTAATTTTTTCTCGTTTCATTATGTCTATGTTATTGTTATAGGGATAATTTCTACTATGAGATGAATTATCGATTTGTTGGGAAATAAATGTTGGATGTTCTTGTCTTGAATCGTGTTTGTTTGGTTGATGATTTGTAATTTTTTTATCCATATAAATTGTTTATTTCATGATCTTCATACGTGTTCGAAATAATATGTAGGTTGATTATGTGTTTATGTTTGATTATGAAGTAATGCGAGTGCGGATTTATGTTGGATATAAGTTTGAAAACGAACGTGATCGAGAGATTGATTTGTTGTTGAGTAATTAATATATGTGGATAGGTTTTTGTTATCGTGTGCATTTGTAGTTAAATATCCTTCGTAGTTGATGGCGGTTGGGTTGAGAGATTCCCTGCCATTAATTTTCGAGTCTAACATTGACGGGGTCGAGAGATTAGTTATTTTGAATGCTAGGTGAGAGGCGTTGGTGTTTTATGCATTGTGTACCGGTCCTTGGTTCATTAATAACGATGCTAGATTTTGAACCCTAGAACACCGTCTCCAATTTTGTGTATCTGCAAATTCCTGCTTTATTTTATTTCTTGCTTTCGTCCGTTCCGTGACAGACCCCCATTATTTTAGGACGTTAGTATTTCTTTTCTGTTTTTGTATGTGACATTAAACCGTAGCCCTTTTAAACCTTCCTCGAGAGATTCGACTTGGGTCGATCGTACCGCTCTATAAGGACCTCGTACTATTGTGAGCGACTTAAAAGAACAATTTGGTCGGAACAGTCTTCAGTGCACGATCCTTCAGTTGAGCTGTCAAAAGTTGTGTTGATACTCATATCAGTATGACTGACTCTCAGTACTACTTGAAATCTTTCAGTCTTGGGTCTATCAGTCGGTAGCTCATTCTTTGAAACACATAACGTAAACTCCTAACTCCAAAACAAGTTAGTGACATTAGTTACTTCAACAAGACAATCATCTGAGTTTTTTGGATCTAATCAAAACACATAATTAAGATATATTAATTTCGGTATACAAGAATTTCTTAATATTCGCGATACTTAAGAATTTTTCCAATAATATGAACTTCACTAATTGAAGTAGGTTTATGACAGACAAGGTTTTGTATTTGGTGGACTCACTTTGTTACTAAGTCTTTTGTATGAACTCTGTTGATTTAAAATGGCCACTACCCCATTGATGTGTATATATATTTTAATTTTAAATTGTTCTTTTTTAAGTTGGGGATGGGGTGATTGGATTTGTACCTGCTCGCTCATTTTACCTAGATGAGGGATACAAATGAGTTATAATGTTCGAATTTTAATTAATGCAGAAAAAATCGATTCATTAGTTGTTAACTACTTTTTGTTTCAATAACATTTGTATATGTCAGACGTCAAATATGATTTTATTTCACATTATATAATATTGCTATATTTTTATTCCATACATCTTAAGAATATAGTACTTTCATTCCCTGATTTTCTTCTTGCAAATTTTCGATACGAATTTTAATAAAATTGTTGAGTGTATTGCAAGTGAAGTGAGGGTCCAACCTTAATGTGATATTAAATTAATTAGTGGTGGTCATGAATAGTAAAAACTATAAATAAGTGGTATTGTTGAGGGTAAGAAATAGAGATAGTGAGAGGTCATGAATAATAAATGTGTAAATAAATAATGTTACTGAGGATAATAAGTAAGAGATATTTCGTGAGATTATTTTCATAAATAAAATAAAAAGAAATTTGGGAATATACTAATTTTTTTAAGGAACAGAGAGATTACTAGTTATTTCAAAAACTTGGACGATGGAAATACCAAAATATATATTTATGTATATAAACCAAATGGTAGCCAATTGGCGCCTAAAAGTAAGCTTCTTCTAGAAGATAATCAGTTTTAACTAATATATTATTATTATAACTTAAATATACCTAAAAGCCATGAGTTTGGTGGAAATATGTTGGATATAAGAGAAGAATGAGCGGAGTCGCTGCCCCTATCACGGCAACGGGCGATAGCGTTGGCAGAATGATGTGCAAAGAGATAGGAGTAGGGCGGCGAAAACGGTGGTGCTTTGCCGTTGGCTGTCTGCGGAGAGGGAGGGATAGAGAGAGGAAGAGAGATGGTGAGAGGGAGATATATATAGAGGATGTGGTGGACACGGCGGTAGCTTCGCCGGATGTGAAAAGGGGATTGCGGCGGCGCCACTGCATGTGCATCGGCAGCCCGCTGCTCCCAGCGATGAGAGAAGGGAGGTAGGTGGGGTGTGCGAATGGCGGCGGCCCTTTCTCCGGACGAGAAAATGAGAAGAAATGGAGGGTGGCTGCCGCACAAGGTCGTCAGATTCCGTCGATTGCAACAAAGCGTCAGATAATAGAAAATGAAGAGTGCGAGAGTTTTTTAGATGGGATAAGGGCTTTGATTTTGTGGAGAAATAGAAAGGGGAAGGGGATCCGGAGGGAGAATAGCGGCGATAGGATTATGAGCTATTGCTGCCGCTGTCGCCGGCTACATGGCCGACGACGATGTGGGGGAAGAGAAAGAATGAGGGAGAGAGAGAGTTTTCTGGAGTGGGTGTGTAGAGAGAGAGAAAACTGAATTTGGGGATAGAGACGTGAGAAAGAGAAAGTTTACGAGAGGTATTTTTATATTATTATTTCATCTTTTGTTTATTTTTGCGGGTCTAATTTTGTTTTATCTTCATTTTTTTTTAAATGTTGTTTATTTATAGATAATTTATGTGCATGAAAATGGTCTATACATTAATAACTTATTGTTTAATTTAACTGTTCCGATCAATCTTATTAAATTGTACCCTTTGTCCCATTTAAAATGTCTCACTTTTCTTTTTGGGTTGTCCCATTACAAATGTCTCATTCCATTTTATGAAATAATTATCCCTTCAAAAAGTGTGGGCCCTACCCACTTTTTAACACTTTAACTACTTTATACATTTTTCTTAAATACCCGTGCCCAAAAGAAATGGGACACTTTAAGTGGGGCGGAGTAATTTTTATGAATTGGGAGGGAGAATTGAGAACCACCACCCTCACGCATCCTTGGGTAGTATTAATGCTAATTACAAAAATTTATGTTGCATGATTTAGTTATACATGTTTTCCATATAATATATATTATTCTAACATCAAATGATATAGATAGGGATGGAGTATATAAATATAGAAAAATGATCAAACAAAAAATTATTCTTATTAAGTTAACTATATACCAATTAAAACCATAAATCTAAATTTATGGATGGTAACTATTGATTTTTCACACAAAATTATATTTTTTACATATAAAACAATATTTTATAGAGTTATTTGTTCGGATTATTAATTTAGTTTCAGTTAATCCAAAACCACAACTATTACATTTGTGTGAGTTGTTTAATTAGTTCCACCTATTTTTATATATTATAAATAGGACTCCAAAATTATAAGTGTACACTAAACAAATTTGATTGTAATTTTAAAATTGACATAAATAAAATCCCGCATTCAAAATATGATAATAAAATGCATTTATTTAAACTTTGAATTTCAATAAATAAACTATAAAAATAAGTCTTATTAAATAAATATTGAAAAAAGTCGCATATTGCTTGCATTGTATTTTAAGATACACAAATGGGTACAATACTTAAGGCAAAATATTGTGTATTATGAAGTGATAAATAAATTGTTTGAAGTGGTTAGGGCAACATATTATTTATTGGTTTGGTTATATGCATACAAAACATACATGTATTGTATATTTGAGGAATCATTTGGTTATGTTGTTTGATTGTTAAATAAAATGAGTCTGGTCTGATATCAAAATAGTTATGTTTTGACTTATTTTGAGGTTTAAGAAAATAAAGGGATGTGATATATATTTTTAACTGTTCAATTTTTGAATTATTTTACCGTGTATTTAGTTGTTTGTATAGATTACTAAAATTTTATGGGGAAAATTGTATGCCTTGTTGAATTATACAATTTTTGGAATTTGTTAGTTGAAAGAAAATAAAAGCATAAAATACTTATGACTTTGTCATAATTTATGTTCACATTATTGTTTATATTTTAAAATATTTTTGACTTCTATAATCAATTCATGGACGAATTACTATATTTTGTATAATTTTAAGAAATTTTATAATATTTATTTCCTAATGTCACTTTTCGAATTTATACTTATCATATGGATATTTCATTTTACTTTGTATACAGGAAATTCTAGAAAATATTTATACTGTGTAGCCAATGGTTACAAAGATGAATTTTGGCAATGAGATTGTACAAGTTTAGGTATTATTGAATATAATTGCAATTTTTCTTTTTTCCTTTTTTTATATCTTAAGAAATTATATTTATTATGTTTAGTGTAGTCATAACAAAATGTTATGAGTTTAATAATATTGAATTGGTGGTTATATTACAAAGTTGCATATAGATTTTAGTCAATATAAATTTTATATTTATAATATATGATATATTTATTTTGTTTTGTTTTTATATTCACTGAACTCAATGCTTTTATATTTTTTATTCAAGAATAAAATGTTTTTCTCAAAATATAATCAAAAATAATTTCTAGATTTATCTAGATATTTATCCACACAGTAGAATTCCAATTAGTGAGTTTAGTATAACACTTTGGTGATGGTTGATACACAATAATGAAATTAGATAAGAACGAAATGGATTTTGGAATGTAATGATGATAGGAATGAAATGAAATGAAATGAAATATGTGATTTATATGGTTGGTATTTACAAGGAATGAACGAATATGAATGATATAAATAAATGAAATAACCATTATTTTTATAATTTATGTTATTATTATTATTATTATTATTATTATTATTATTATTATTATTATTATTATTATTATTATTACTACTACTATTATTATAATAATTAGTAGTAATAATAATAATAATTATTATTATTATAGTTGTTGTTGTTATTATTATTATTAGTTAATTAATATAAAACTATTATTTATCTAATTATTTTTATGTTAATATTTTAATATTATATTCATAATTAATAATATTTATTATTTATTATTATTATTATTATTTTATTTATTGAACTAATAATAATATTATTAGTTTAATGTAACTATTAATTTATTGTATTGATCATTATTTATTACATTAATATTATTAATAACTATGATTTTATCATTATTATTATATTATAATTATCTCGTTAATAATTACTATTATTTATCATCATAAATATTATTATTTTATTTATTATTATTATTATTATTAATTTTATAAGATAAAAAATAAATAGGAATAGATTTTTTAGAAAAAATAATTTTTTTTGGCTAATCCCATATTCATAGGAATAATTAATACAATGGGGAGGGGGAAATGACTAATCCCATATTCATAGAAATAAATATTCATTCAGAATGGTGATTCCTACCATAAAAATCTTACCAGCAATAAGATTAGGAATGAATGCATGAATTGTCATTCCATTCTCATTTCATTCCCGCATACCAACCGCCATATTTGTTGTTATACAAATTGTTTTGTACACTACAAAATAATTTGTATAAACAAAAAAGTACATACCTTATATTTTGTTTGATGTATAGATCTACTTTGGGCACAAGAATTTTATAAGTTTCTTTTACTACTAAAATAAATAATAAAATTGTTGAAATGCCATGATTTATAATTAACTTTATATACTAGTGTTTACGTTGGTCACATTATCCCTTTTTATTTAGAATGATTATGGTTGACGAAATATAGTATTCATCTTGGTCGACTATTCAATAACATGATTGAATTAAATTACAGAATTGATTATATGTATACTTGATTAAATCATATTTTTTTTATAATTGGGGAATGGAATGATTTGGATCCGTAATATAACCAATCATCCTTATAAGAGGAGCAATACTGGTAATCTATAATACTCGAATCGATTAAATTATAGTTGATTAATCAACTTATGATGTAATATATTTTAATATAGTATTCGATATAATTTGTTTTAATTTGTCTTTTGATATTATTCTCTATATTAATAATTAGTTTACAAATTAACTCTGTAAATATAGAAAATATATATATATATATATATATATATATATATATATATATAAATGAGAAGAAATAAGTAGCAGCGGCATCATCCATGTGGCGCCAACTCCACCTCAATCGTTTTAGTAAGTTAAATTCAATTGCAATTTCAAACAGAAGAGTCAGAGTGAACAGAGCGGGCATGGCGGTTTCTGGTGGTTCAACCACAGCCCTATCCAAACTGGAGCTGCCGGTCGGAATCACCCACCACATACACAGTTGGCAGCCATTGTTATCCTTCAAGAGCAGACGATACTCGGTTCCTCCTCATCGAAGAATCACTGGGCGCTATGCTTTTCGCATTGTCAGTTCGTTGGTGGATAAGTTAGAACTCACTACTGAAGCCTCTCCACCAAACCGAATTAAAACTAGGTAATTGGATTTCTTTCGCGTTTTTTTTTTTTTGGTTGGCAATGATAATTGTACGATGATAAGTTATGGGATGGTCTTGGACTCTTGGTTACTATGTGATCTGAGGCTTTGTCCGGTTTTAATGATTTAAGAACGAATGATGAAGCTCGAGATTAATCATTATCATGAATTGCTGTTGGATTTTGGCTTTAGGCGGTGTTGTTTGCTTCAAACAGGAATTTGAAGTAAGTTTTGGTTTCGTCGTGATGTTAGTGGATGAATCGTATGTTATCTGTTTCTCTGCTTCATGTAGGAATTCTGTGTAAGATTCTAACAGAGAGAAATTTTGTGTGAAATCAATTTATGGAGATTGATAAAAGTTTTGAGAAAAGAATAATCTGAAAACTTCTCTATCTCACACACACAACCCACAATTTTGATGAGTTGTCTTTCTTTGGTGAATAAAGACTACGTTTCCTGTCGCTGGAATAAATTGAACTAGATTGCTTGTTTAGACTTACTATGACTCCCACTCCATCCTATAAATTATTGTTCTCTTTCATTTTTTTGGAGGGAATCATTTGTGGAGTGAGGGGTGTCGTTTTCAATTGAAATGTTTTGGGAAATATAGAGGGAAGTATTTTGGTGTGAATTTTTCAGTCCTTAGTTATCCAACCCTGCATTGCCTTCTCTGCTTCTGCAGTGATTATGTTTAGGACAATGTGGAACTGACATATGATTAGAAACTTGTTAGTACGGCTCTCTACTTATTTTGTGACTTCCTAACTTAAAGTACTGCATTTTTGTCAAATAATAACTTTCGTTTGTTTCAATTTGTCGGTTTGTAGTACATGGAACTGGAGAGGTTATTCCATTCGTTACCAGTACTCTGGGACCAGTGGGCCTGCGCTGGTTTTGATTCACGGTTTTGGAGCAAACAGGTCTACTCTGCTCCAATTTCACTTCTCCTCAACTATATAATATAGGTACTTATCACAAAATGGCACACTTGCATATAAATTACCCAGGCCTTTTCATTTCTCACTTGTCCAGTGATATTGCCTTTCTTCTCATCTACCTTCTTTAGCTGATTTAGTTATTGGGCTTTTAACATTTTGTAGACTAGATACTTCATTTCTATATGTGGTGTGTAATAGAATTAATTTTGCTTGAAAATTTTCTGAAATGAAGCTTCTATATCTACTGATTGATCATTTTGGAAGATTATAATCTGCTGTACAGATTGGGTTGTAATCTTAGACAACATAGAAAAGTGTTATATATATATATATATATATATATATATATAGGGGATGGTTATAGAAGGAACCATCCCTATGTAGAGAACTAAGAACTAATCTATACCATCCAAATTACTCAATCATACGGTTAATACTAAATAATGGGTCAAAATTGGATTTTGAAAAAAAAAATATTCGGGTCACACGTTTTTCAGTTTTTACCAATGTTTGGGGGCATATCAGTAAAATCAAAGCATTTACTCCCACGAATTATGTATCAACTCCCTTATTTACTGTGCCACTCTCTCTCCTCTAACCCTAATTTAGCGTCTCCCTCACCTCTCTGCAAAACAGATATATAACTTCCTTCAGACACTGTAAAATACTTTCAGTCTAAATAGAAGACGTGCGATCCATTAGTCATTATCATTCTCCTTTTGAACTTTTTTCAAGTGAGTTTGTTCACACAAAAAATTGACTATATGCATATTTCTTTTATGTTAGTTCACTGTATCTTGAAGTTTATGTAAAACTTCAGTAATTATACGCCGGAAATGTTCCAATAAGTAATATAATGCTGTTTTTTGTAACTAAAATGATAAGATAATGATGATTATTGTTGGGTGAACGAGAAAGATATATATAAGTAGCTGTGCATATGATTGTAATGGTTATGCATATGATTGTAAGTAGTTATACAAAACAAAACAAGAATTAACAATCAAACTTAAAATTGAGAATTTATATTTGAATAATAATTAACGTAAAAAGTATCAAATTTATAAAACTACCTTGAATAATAATTAACTTAAAATATATTTTTACCTTAAAATAAAGATAACAAATAAGAATTTTGAACCATAAATCTTACTATTGTGATACAACTATGGTTATTTTAGTGAATCGATTAACATGCATAACTAGATAGTAGTTGTGCATATGATTATAATAATTGTGCATACGGTTGTAAGTAGTTATGAGAAACAAAACAAGAACTAAGAATCAAACTTATAAAATTGAGAATAATTGTTTGAATAATAATTAAAATAAAAAATATCAAATTTATAAAACTATCTTGAATAATAATTAACATAAAAAAATTTAAAAATTATATAATTATCTTAAAATAAAGATCACAATTCTTTTTATTCATAGGAATATTCAAAATCACTAAAGGTGATGAGCATGCACAAACGTACAAATTGTTTGCATAAGCGTATTGTTTGTTTGCATAAGCATATTGTTTGTTCGAAAAAAAATGAACAAAACACGAAAAATACAATTTTTTTTTGAAAAATACTGATGAAAGCAACATATAATTCATGTCATTCATAATTTTTTTTAAAAATAAGAAGCATCAACATTACAAGTAGAGTGAAATAAAACCATAAAAAACAGACCTTGTGATGCCATTAATCTTGTACAATGAAAAAAATCATTTGGAACAATTATAGAATTAGTAGGTTATCTGTTATAAAATAATAGATCTATATTAATTAAGATAAAGTAGAATTGGAAGCAATCATTATGAATCAAATCCTTGAATGTAGGAGACTATCGTTGGATTTTTAAGATTACAAAATTAACCTTAACCTTACTATCCTTACTTAATATAAGAAAATAATGAGTTAAATTAGGGACCACAGGATTAGCTCAAATCAACCATTAGGATTAGTTCTTAGTTCTCAATATATTTGTGGTTCTCATTTGATCCATCCCTATATATATATATATATATATATATATATATATATATATATGTGGGTTGGATCGATGAGAACTCATCTTTTTTGAGAACTTGAGAACCATGCATAAGACGTTGAATATAATGCATAAAATAGTATAAAGTTGTGCATAACGAAAACTTTCTAAAATTATTGCACAACAAAATAATTTTAGAAAGTTTTCGTTATGCACAACTTTATATCGTTTTGTGCATCATCTTCAACGTCTTATGCATGGTTCGCAGAGTTCGCAAAAAAGATGTGGTTCTCATTTGATCCACACCCTATATATATATATATATAGGGGTGAGTTATGGTGAGAAGGCTCCTTAATGTAGGAAATATGAATAGATATGTAACTTTAGCACATCTTTCATATTTGTGTAGCACAATCGAATTACTATGTTGCACATGTTAGTTTAGCAAATATTTCATCCCTTCGTAGCACATATACTAAGTATATTAGTTTAGCACATCTTTCATTGAAGCGTAGCACAAGAAGGGTTCTAATGCTGCACAGTAATCCGTGTAGTACACAAAACACAAAACTGTAGCACAACCGAAATTAAATCTCAACCATTGATCCAGCAAATCAAAAGCCCAGATTCATTCCTATTTCCTACCTGAACCATATCCTATATATATACATATAGTGAGGTTCAAATAAAAACCATTTTTAACGTGAGAACTAAGAACTATGAAAAATCTTTGTGAATAAAATGAATTCGCAATGATAGTTAATGCACCCGTTGAGAAAATTACTGAATCCAAAAATTCGGAATTGTCACCCAAGGTTCGAATCCCATGAGGGGCGAAAATTCTATTTTTTTGAATTTAGTAACTTTTCAGAGGATTCATCAACTTTCACTCCGAATTCATCATTTTTTGGTTCTAACATTCTCACGATAAAAATAGTTCTCATGTTTATATATATATCAATTCAATTTTATTTGGATGAAATTCCATTTCTGTTTGTTTTTCTTGTCAGTGACCACTGGAGGAAGAATTTGCCTGTTCTTGCAGAGTCACACAGGGTATATGCAATTGATCTGATTGGGTATGGTTATTCAGATAAACCAAACCCAAGAAAGCTTCAAATTGACAACTTTTATACTTTTGAGACATGGGCCAGTCAGCTAAATGACTTCTGCATGGAAATTGTGAAGGATGAAGTCTTCTTTGTCTGTAATTCTATAGGAGGTAACTCCTCCTCTTCTTATTTCTTTAAAGAATAAAAACTTCTTCAAAATTGAGATTATTTATTTAGTTTTAGGCAAGTGAATGTTTTTCACCTTGGTAATTTTATAGCAATAACGAGATGAATATGTAACATTAAAATTATAGTTTACTCCATTTTATCCCTTTTATCAATAACTCTTTTCTATCTTGAGAGACATGCCTTAGGGTAATTTGTCTTTCTATTAAGAGCAACATCAAGGTTTGTGCTCACAATGTAAAAGGAACTATGCATACATACCATGGAAGAAGTCTCTTAGTTCCTCAACAGCTTCGAACAAAATGCTAAAACTTCTCATAACAGTCTACTCAAAACAACACATGTTATTGAGCTTGAGTTCTTAAAGTGAATGAATAATGATATGCGGCACTTAAGTGTCTTATTCTAGAGATGCAAATCCTGGATCTTGTGTAGTTTCTTGATGACAATGAATGTAAAATAGCATAGACAAGCCAATTTTTGATGTCTTGTTTCAAAGTAGTTTGTGGCTGTTTGTGTATGCCTTACATATTTAATTAGATGCAAATAATGCAATGAGTGTTAGGACAATAAAACAGCAACATTATTGTAACATTTAACATGCTCAATTAAGTAGTCTCTATAGCATCATAAGAATGGGGAACAATAAATTATCTATTTTACAGGAAATCGGTGTTCATATGTATGGTTATATCTAGATTATTCTGTTTCTTGTAACAATAGGGTTTATGGAATGTTTATATTTAGGCATTGTAGGGGTCATGTATCTGCTTTCCGACATAGTTGCTGTTGTAGAATACTATCCCACATCGGTTTTGTATGTAGAATACTATCCCACATGGGTTTTGTACCCAATCTACCTTAGTATCTTATATTATATATAGGTGCTTTATGCAGTGATGAATAAAATAACTACTACTTTTCTCCTATATGTCTCTATACTTTTCTTCTATATATCTTTATATTTTATTGTTCTACATGGTATCAGAGCGGATTCGAATCCATCTCTGACTTAGCCTTAAAAAAAAATGAAATTAGGGTTTTGGTTTCTGCCGCTGTCTCTGTTCTGCTGATCTGCTCTGCCCGTTCTACGACTCTATCTACTGCTCTGCTTAGGCGATGCCTGCTCGCGGTCGGGGTTCGTATGGTGGACGTGGCCCTAGCCGAGGCCGTGGGTTTAATGATCGACACTATGTGGTCGTTCGAATCATGAGTCTAATAAGTGTTGGGAGAAGTTTGGCAAACCTGATTGGGCCAACACGACCTCTACTGCGCCAAGTTCTTCATTTGCTCCTACTATGGTCTCTGTTCCACGTTTCAATTATGAAACTCCTGTTAGCACTTCCTCTAATACTGCTGTCTCTACCTCTGTAAGTGCGTTTGCCGTGTCTCCTGGTAAGTCTTGGATGTTGGATTCGGGTGCCTCTGCCCATATTACTGGTACAAAATCTTTTTTACGTCTTTTTCTCCATCATCTCTTCCTTCTGTTCGTCTTGCCGATGGCACCTATTCCCCGGTAACCGGCATTGGTGTTGTCAAACTCACTACTCATATCACTCTTGATGATGTTTTGTTTGCCCCTAAATTCCCAATCAATTTATTATCCATTAGTCAGCTAACAAAAACTCACAATTGTTCATTACCTTTATCATTCCTATCAGATCTTCGGGACCTGCAGACGAAGATGACGATTGGTGGAGGACATGAGCGTGGCAGTCTGTACTATTTAGATCATATTTCACCCGTCTCTTCTCGTGCTCTCTTCGCCGTTGTGTCTCCATATCAGTGGCATTGTCGTCTTGGTCACCCGTCTTCTGCCAGTCTTCAAAGTTTAGTTTCGGTTCTGTCTGTTGATTTTAACTGTCAGTCTTGTGAGTTGGGCAAGCACTATCGCACTTCTTTTTCCTCTTGAGTCGATAATCGTAGTTCTTCTACTTTTGATCTAGTTCATTATGATGTTTAGGGTCCTAGTAGGATTGAGTCTAGAGGGGGTTTCAAGTACTTTTTAATTCTTGTTGATGATTATTCACGCATGACATGGTTGTATTTACTTAAACAAAGAACTGAAGTCTCCGCTATACTCAAATCTTTTTATCATGAAATAAAGACTCAATATTATGTTGATTTGCGTATTTTTCGCAAAAATAATGCTCTTGAGTTTACACAACAGTCTATTTCATCCTTTTGTGAATCTCATGGTATAATTCATCAAACTTCTTGCTCTCACACTTCTCAACAAAATGGGGTTGCTGAGCGCAAGCATCGTTATATTTTAGATGTTGCACGTACTCTTATGTCTCACATGCATCTGCCCAAGTATCTATGGTCTGATGCTGTTCTTACTCATGTTTCCTTATTAATAGAATGCCGTTTAGTGTATTGCATGGGGATATTCATTTTTCGTGTCTTCATCCTGATAAACCTCTTTATCCTGTTCCTCCTCGCATATTTGGGTGTGCTTGTTTTGTTCAAGATCTTACACCTGGGTTGGACAAGTTGTCCCCTCGTTCTATTAAGTGTGTTTTTCTTGGTTATTCTAGGACCAAAAAAGGATACCGATGTTTTGATCCTCTTACCAAACGTCATTATATCTGTGCAGACGTTACTTTCTTTGAGTCTCAGTCTTACTTCTCTCATAGTCAAACTAAACCAACCGACCAGTTCGTTCATACTCCTTTACCTATCCCAACATATGTGTCTCCTTGATCGATACAAAGCTCGTCTTGTGGCCAAAGGGTACACACAAACTTATGGTATTGACTAATTTGAGACGTTCTCACCCACTGGTCGTATGAACTCGATCCGAATCCTGTTCTCCTTAACTGTCAATTTTTCTTGACCTATGTATCAGCTTGTGTGAAGAATGCATTCCTCTATGGTGATTTGACTCCGACTGTCTTTATGGAGCAACCTCCAGGGTATGTTGCTCAGGGGGGGATGCTACTAAGGTTTGTTGTCTTAAAAAGACAATTTATGGCCTTAAACAAAGTCCGAAGGCATGGTTTGATAAATTCAATAGTGTTCTTGGAATTATTGGTTTTAAGCAATGCAAATCTGATCATTCGGTTTTTATGCAACATCAAGCATCAAGTATTGTCATTCTCATTTTATATGTTGATGATATACTCATATCTGGAAGTGATGTTCGTGGGATTGAGGATACTAAGGAATACTTGCAGCAACATTTTGTTATTAAGGATCTGGGTCGTCCTAAATATTTCTTAGGGATTGAAATTGCACACAACAAATCTGGAGTTTCGTTATCTCAGCAGAAGTATGCTACAGATTTACTGAAAGAAATTGGACTGCTTGGAGCAAAGGCTGTTGATACTCCTATGGAAGTTGATCCAAGTGTTTGGGATGATAGTGGAGATTTCTTGGAGGATAAAGCTAAGTATAGACGTCTTGTTGGAAAACTTATCTACTTGACAGTAACAAGGCCGGACATTTCCTTTGCTGTTGGTTTAGTCAGTCGTTTCCTAGATAAGCCTAAGCAAGTTCACTGGGATGCTGCTATTCGAATTCTTCAATATATCAAGAAATGTATGGGGAAAGGATTGTTATTTAAGAAGAATGGTCATCTAAATATTGAAGGATATTCTGATGCTGATTATGTTGGTTCTAAGTCTGATAGAAAATCTACTTCTGGATATTGCACCTTCTTAGGAGGAAACCTTATAACCTGGCGAAGTAAAAAACAACATACTGTTGCGAGATCTTCTGCCGAGGCCGAGTATAGAGCTATGGCTCATACTGCTACTGAGATGATCGGAGTTAAGAATCTTCTTGGGGAATTGGGGTTCACTTTCAATGAACCTTTACCTATGCATTGTGATAATCAAGCAGCTATCTACATTGCAAATAATCCGGTATTTCACGAGAGGACTAAACACATTGAGGTTGATTGCCATTTCATTCGAGAGTGTGTTTTGAATAAGACGATTACTACTCCTTTCACTTCGTCATCCAACCAAATTGCTGATATCTTCACAAAACCATTGGCCGCGAAACATTTCGCATAACTTTGTACCAAGCTTGACATGATTGATATATATGCTCCAGCTTGAGGGGGAGTGTTGTAGAATACTATCCTACATTGGTTTTGTATGTAGAATACTATCCCACATTGGTTTTGTACCCAATCTACCTTAGTATCTTATATTATATATAGGTGCTTTATGCAGTGATGAATAAAATAACTACCACTTTTCTCCTATATGTCTCTATACTTTTCTTCTACATATCTTTATATTTTATTGTTCTACAGTTACTATGTATGATTATTTCTATATTTAGGCATTTTACAGAGAAATTGGTGATCTAGATTATTCAGTTTCTTGTAACAATAGGGTGAATGAAAATGTTTATATTTAGGCATTTTACAGAGGAATTGGTTTTCATATGTATGGTTATTTATAGATTTTCATTGTTACTACTTCGTGAAGAAAAAAAATTGTTAACTTCAATTTAAAAGAGCTCTGTTGTTTTGAATGTAGGACTTGTTGGACTCCAGGCAGCAGTCATGGATCCTGGAATTTGCAATGGCATTATTCTTTTTAATATATCCCTTCGTATGCTGCATGTAAAGAAGCAGCCCTGGTATGGAAGGCCCCTAATAAAATCATTCCAGAGTTTGCTAAGGTGAATTTTGTTTGTTAGAGTTATCAGTCACTGATTTAGCCTATATTACTTCTCCTATATTTTCTGTTGATCTTCTATGTTTTTTACCTTGTGCTTCAGAAACACTGCTCTTGGGAAATTCTTTTTCAATACTGTTGCTACATCACAGTCGGTGAGGAACATTCTTTGTCAGGTATACAACTCTAATAATGACTGTCCAATATGTTCATTCACCTAAAGCCATTGCCTATCTATGTCAAAGATAAAAAAATAAAAATTACAATGGGTGTTCTAAAAATATTCAGAGCTGAGGCTAAACTAGAAGTATAATGCTTGCTTTCTCCTTTCTGAAGTCTATTTTGCTTCCCCGAAATAATATCCCGTCTCAGGGAATGTTCATTAAGTAAATGTTGTTGAAATTAATTAAGGCACTAGGCATTGAGATCCGTTGTATCTTTTCATATTGGAGTTTCTGGTTCTTTTTTTCCTCCTTAAACAAGGAACCTATGTCATTTCATTTGTTGTTCTTTTTAAAAAGAAAATTGGAACATTTTTTCCTTTTCTTTAATCATGTCATGTGGGCAGAGGCGAGGGAAGGGCCTGGCAAGTCTAGGTCACAGTCTGGGAAATTTCATTCTTTTAACTATATTTTAAAAAACCCTAGCTCTACCCTTGTATGTGGGGGCCTCAATATTTTGAAGCATCTGTATGAAATAAACCTTCTCAAATTTACTCAATTTTTTTCTGTATCTTGACAAACTACTATGATAGAAGTAAAGAGAACACAAACACAAAAGACAAACTAAGAGAATTTGGATTGATAATAAATATAAACTACAACAGAAGAGGAACTCTCTCTCTGTCCAAACGGCAAGCAATGCCGCTCAATTTCCAGTAATATTCCTAGCTGAGTCTCTCTGAAGGAGAAAGACCTCTTTTATTCCTAGACCAACTTTTTGGTTAAGCCAAGAGAAAATGTTGATATGCCTTGAAACTATCTCCCGCTTCGAATAGTTAGTCGGCGGGTCAAGGGGGGCGACGCCCCCTTGCCCAGGTTCTCCGCCCCCGGCCCGACGGTATGCAATATTGGGCCTTAATACTTGTATTGGGCCTTAATACTCGTATTGGGCTGAGCCCAACTGGTGTATTCTCTTAGTACTATATATATGATCTTTGAGAGCTGTAATTGTATTTTGAAACCCTAGCCGCATAATAAATATGTAATTGTATTCTGAAACCCTAGCCGCATAATAAATATGTTCTCCTTTCCTGCCTTGGACGTAACTAACTCATTATTGGTGAACCACGTAAATCTCTGTTTGCCGCTTTACGTTTTCTATTTCTTATTGCTCAATAATCCTAATCCGTTACGACAGAAAGCTTCCAGGGAAAGCTTATAGTAGCTTCCTGAGAAAGCTTAAGGATAGGTGGGCTTGCTAAGCCTACAAAGGAACCAACAGCCCACACAAGACAAAAACAACATAATAAGCTAAAATAATAAACCAGCAGCAATCAGCAGCATCATCTCAGCGGTTACATTCTCGCTTTCGACCTCCTGCGATAAACTCTGTCCGCAACAACTACTCCTTCCTTCCAGTCAGCCTTGTCCTCAAGGCTGAATTCTGGAAATTGTCCAATGAACTCGTCCTCTGCCACCCAAGTCACCTAGTCGATCTCCTTATTCTTCCATTGCACCAATAACTGACGTACAAGCTCATCTTCTTGCCAAACCCAGCGGTCACGCAAAATCCATTGAGGAACAAATTCGGGATCAGACAATCACAACTCTTTGGGCAACTCAGTCTCTACTGAATGATTTCCCACCAACGCCTTAAGTTGAGAGATGTGAAATGCTGGATGCAAATGCGAAGAAGGTGGAAGAAGTAGCTGATAAGCCACAGGGCCAATTAGCTTCACAATTTCAAAAGGCCCATAGAATTTGGCAACTAACTTTACACTTCCTAATCAGAATAAGGAAGATTGACGGTATGGTCGGAGTTTGAGAAAAACTTTTGGCCGATCTCATATTGCACGTCTCAACGGTGCTTATTGGCGGCATGAACCATACGCCGCTGAGCATGCTCGAGATGCTCCCTGAGAGCATCATCTCTAGCTTCTAGCTCATCGACCACCACCCTGACCTTGATCTCGGATGGCAAGAAACTCCCAAGCTTGGGCGGAGGACGCCCATACACAATTTCAAAAGGTGTCGACCTTGTTGATGAATGAAAATTAGTATTATAACAATATTTGGCCCATGCTATCCATTTTACCCCATTGTCAAGGGTGCTCGGAAGCAAAGCAACGCAAATAAATCTCAACACCACGATTTACCTCCTCCGTCTGTCCATTCGTCTCAGGATGGTAAGCTGAACTCATCCTTAGTTTAATGTCCATGGTCTTAAATAATTCCGACTAAAACCCACTCAAAAAAATCTTGTCACGATCAGACAAAATAGATAGTGGAACTCCATGGAGTTTAACAATTTCCTTCACAAACACTGATGATACGTCACATGCAGTAAAGGGTGCTTCAAGCCCAAAAAAATGTGCATATTTGGATAAACGGTCCACCACCACTAAAATGCAATCATAAGATCCCGATCGCGGAAACCCTCGATGAAATCCATACTAACATCCTCCCAAATGCGTGTCGGAATGGGCAGAGGTTGCAATAAGCCTCCTGGAGCTCACCTTCATATTTTTGCTTCTGACAAATTAAGCACTCTGCCACAAAGTTGGTCACATCCTTCATCATGCTGACACAATAAACATTAGAAGCAAGGCGACGATAAGTACGGAATGCTCCAACATGTCGCCCTTGAGCAGAAGAATGGAACTCAACCAACAAATGAGGAATGAATACTGACTCCTTGGCTAACACCAATCGACCTTGATAATATAGGACATCATTAATGTGGGAGTAAGCTGGATAGTCGAACGATCCAGCCGCCAATCTTGACCGAATGGCCGTCAACTTCTCATCCTTGCGAGTCTCTTCACAAACCATTTTCCATCCTAGCCAAGTAGGTACTGATAGAGCTGCAGAATCTACCTGTTCATAGCTTTGAGACAAAGCATCAGCAACACGATTAGTCACCCACTAAACCAACCGACCTGTTCCTTACTACTCCTTTACCTGTCCCAACATCTGTGTCTCCTATGCCTCATGCACCACCATTACAGGTCTATACACGACGTCATCAGCCCGCAACAGCCCGAGCCACTGCCCCCGAAACAGCACCACACACAACCCAAGAAACAGCCCCAGAAACAGCACCAGTCTCATGTCCACTGCCACAGTCATCTTCGCCTCCAGCTTCTGAAAGTCCACCTACCACTGATGAATTACCCATAGCTCTTCGCAAAGGTAAACGTACTTGTACCACTAAACACCCCATGTCTAATCATGTTTCCTTTGCTCGCTTGAGTTCTCTTTTTCGTGCCTTTGCTCTTTCTCTTTTGTCTACGGTGATTCCAACTTCTTACCAAGAGGCACTTAAACACTCTTTGTGGCGCGCTGCTATGGATGAGGAGAAGCATGCTCTTTTGAGTCGTGGTACTTGGATATTGGTGGCTGCCCCTCATTCGGTACATATTGTATCATGTCGTTGGGTGTTCACCATCAAATTACTTGCTGATGGTAATATTGATTGATACAGAGCTCGTCTTGTGGCCAAAGGGTATACACAAACTTATGGTATTGACTACTTGAGACATTCTCACCCACTGCTCGTATGAACTCGATCCGAATCCTGTTCTCCTTGGTTGTCAACCTTTCCAGACTTATGTATCAGCTTGTGTGAAGAATGCATTCCTCTATGGTGATTTGACTCCAACTGTCTTTATGGAGCAACCTCCAGGGTATGTTGCTCAGGGGGAGGATGCTACTAAGGTTTGTTGTCTTAAAAAGGCAATTTATGGCCTTAAACAAAGTCCGAAGGCGTGGTTTGATAAGTTCAGCAGTGTTCTTGGAATTATTGGTTTTAAGCAATGCAAATCTGATCATTCGGTTTTTGTGCGACATCAAGCATCAGGTATTGTCATTCTCATTGTATATGTTGATGATATACTCATATCTGGAAGTGATGTTCGTGGGATTGAGGATACTAAGGAATACTTGCAGCAACATTTTGTTATTAAGGATTTGGGGCGTCCTAAGTATTTCTTAGGGATTGAAATTGCACACAGCAAATCTGGAGTTTCGTTATCTCAGCAGAAGTATGCTACAGATTTACTGAAAGAAACTGGACTACTTGGAGCAAAGCCTGTTGATACTCCTATGGAAGTTGATCCAAGTGTTTGGGATGACAGTGGAGATTTCTTGGAGGATAAAGCTAAGTATAGACGTCTTGTTGGAAAACTTATCTAGTTGACAGTAACAAGGCCTGACATTTCCTTTGCTGTTAGTTTAGTCAGTCGTTTTCTAGATAAGCCTAAGCAAGTTCACTGGGATGCTGCTATTCGAATTCTTCAATATATCAAGAAATCTCCGGGGAAAGAATTGTTATATAAGAAGAATGGTCATCTAAATATTGAAGGATATTCTGATGCTGATTATGCTGGTTCTAAGTCTGATAGAAATCTACTTCTGGATATTGCACCTTTTTAGGAAGAAACTTGGTAACATGGCGAAGTAAAAAATAACATACTGTTGCGAGATCTTCTGCCGAGGCCGAGTATAGAGCTATGGCTCATATGCTACTGAGATGATCGGAGTTAAGAATCTTCTTGGGGAATTGGGGTTCACTTTCAATGAACCTTTACCTATGCATTGTGATAACCAAGCAACTATCTACATTGCAAATAATCCGGTATTTCACGAGAGGACTAAACATATTGATGTTGATTGCCATTTCATTCGAGAGTGTGTTTTGAATAAGACGATTACTACTCCTTTCACTTCGTCATCCAACCAAATTGCTGATATCTTCACAAAACCATTGGCCGCGAAACGTTTCTAAGAACTTTGTACCAAGCTAGACATGATCGATATATATGCTCCAGCTTGAGGGAGAGTGTTGTAGAATACTATCACACATTGGTTTTCTATGTAGAATACTATCCCACATTGGTTTTGTATCCAATTTGGCTTAGTATCTTGTATTATATATAGGTGCTTTATGCAGTGATGGAAATATAACTACTATTTTTCTCCTACATGTCTCTATACTTTTTCTCCTACATATTTTTATATTTTATTGTTCTACAATAAACATGTCATTTTTAAGAAATTCTGTTAACGGGCGAGCAATCTGGCCGTAATCTTGAACGAATTGACGGTAGTAGCCGGTTTGCCCCAAGAATCCAGGAACGATCTTCACCGATGAGGGCACAGGCAACTGTAGAATCGCTGATACCTTTCATGGGTCCATCTGAACCCCTTCAAATGACACGATATGACCTAGGTATTCCACTGCCGTTTAGCCCCAAGCACACTTTTTTGGATTAATCACATACGAGTGTTCTCGCAGCAAGGGCATAATTGTGCGTAAGTCTTGTTCATGGTTCTGCCAATCACCACTATACACAAGAATGTCATCAAAGAAAACCAGAACAAACTCACGTAGATAAGGTTGGAGAAGATAATTCGTAGCAGATTGGAATGTTGCTGGGGCATTCGTTAATCCGATCGGCATAACCAGGAACTCGTAATGACCAAAGTGAGTTCTAAAAACAGTCTTAGCAATGTCTTATGGGCGACCCGAATCTGGTGGTATCCCGATCGTAGATCAAGCTTCAAATGCCAACGAGCACCATGTAATTCGTCTAACATCTCCTGAATAACAGGAATTGGGTACTTGTCCAGCACCATCTGCTTGTTAAGCTCTCTATAGTCAACACAAAAATGCCAACTTCCGTCTTTCTTCCGAACCAATAGCACTGGGTTCGAAAGGGCTCGAACTGGGCTGTATAATTCTTGCCTCTATCATCTCTTGCACCAACCTCTCCATTTCGTCTTTGGCAGCATGACTGTACCGATAAGGTCATACTGAAACTGGAGGAGCTCCCGGCTTCAAAGGAATATGATGGTTGACACTTCGTTGAGGAGGGAGTCCCACTTAGGCTGCATAACTTCAGGGAATTCCTTCTCCATTTTCTGTCGTAGATAATCACTAGTTGCCCTACTGTTGATTGATGATTTGAGTGCAGAAAACTCGATTTCGTGTGCTGCGTGTTTCTGACCCAGATCAGCCAACTTGCCTTGACTTGTCGCACCTTACTCACTCACAATGCACGGCAAACTAGACCCAGTTCGCCTCTTAGAGTAAGATCTCGCCCGTTTCGTCGAAGTCGCATTGTCATCTTACTCCAATCAGCCTGCACATCTCCAAGGGTGGCCAACCATGAGACCCCATGGATCCGATCCACATTTCCTAGCTCAAAGACATAGCATTCCAAGTCAAACTTTTCGCCTCCCAATTCAAGTGGCAGCTTTGGACACATCTCCAAGTATAGCTACCTTACGGCCATCTCCAAGACGAACTGCTGGAGTTGGAAACTTAGTGTGTTCATTCCCTCGGAAAGCACCAAGCTCTCTGTCCACTTCTTTTTGCTATATAAATAGTCTCAAATAAATCTTTGGCTTCTCATGAGCGAATATGCAAATATATTTCATCACGTAGCCCATGTAAAAACATTCCTAGGCAATAATTTTCTGCGAGGCTAGGAACGTGCACTAAAAGTGAAACAAAGGAACTGACATACTCACTTACTGTTCCGGTTTGGGTGGTGTACATCAAGGCTTCAAAAGCATTAGCCATAGGGTCTGCCCTTACATCCTTAGCATCTTAGTCTTCAGTTGATTCCACGTTAAATATGGAAATCTAGACCACGTGAGTTGATACCAATGAAGAGTATTGATACGATCCTCGCTAGTACGAAGGATCTATCAGCACGCGAACGGAAGAACGAACAAGATGGAATATCCCAAAACCTCTGAATCTAACCCTCGAAGTGATATAGGTCAGTATTTCGCCTATACCCCAACTAGATAGTTGACGCAGCAACTCGGGGACGATGAATGACACACGAACGAGGGATGGATGTCTCGTCGATCGTCGATAATTGAATTTTTCGCAAACACAAGAAAATTCAAGAGCTAATGAAGAGAATAAAACTCACATATATTCGTAAATCAAAAGCTCCCTATTTTCATATGCTTACAAGCCTTTATATAGATCGAAAATAAAGAAACCTAATCCTTGTCAAATAAGGATTCCTAATCAAAACAGAAAATAAAGAACCCTAATCCTTGTCAAAGAAGGATTCCTAATCAAAACAGAAACTAATTAATATAAGAGACCTAATTAAACTAGGATACTATTTAATCTAACATCTAAACGGGCTGCGAAAATAATTAAAGTTAAAACATGCCCAACAATATCGGACTCCATCATTCCTCCTCTTGAGAAGGATTTGTCCTCAAATCCAAATCGTCACCTATATCAACCGATGACTTTTCCTTATTCATCACCCACTTCAAATCACTAGCCCTCGCAAGACAAGACTTTTGGATTACTCCTTTCTCCTTACATCTATCACTTTGCCCAACCGACTTCACCAACTTCGACTCCTTTTGCAACAACACTGATCCTCATAAACTTGTTTTGGAGTAAGAGGAACAAGTGACACTTTCTTTGATTGAACTCGAGGAGTATTTGTTCAGAAACCATTATGCTTCACTTTTCTATCAAACCGCCACGGTCGTCCCAATAGTATATGACTTGCTCGCATCGGAATCGCATCACAAAGAACTTCATCCTCATACTTTCCAATGCGAAATGGAATCTTCACTGCTTCGTCACCTTGACAATGCCATTATCATTCAGCCACCGCAACCGATATGGCTTGGGATGTTTCACTAATGGTAGCCCTAACTTCAACCATGGTCATGCTAGCCGCATTGGTACAACTCCCACCATCGATGATCACGCCAACACCTTATCTTCGACACGACACTCGTATGAAAGATGTTCTCTCGTTGCTCAGTATCACCACCGGATTCTCAGACACTCAAAGCTCTCCTAGCAACAAAATGAGTGCATCCGGTGCTTCAATCTCTTCAACATCGAATCCTCCAAGTGGCATCTCGGATTAGTAGCCTCTCCTTCATCATCGGTCACCACCTCTCCATCATCCCGAATGATCATCACCTCTTATTCGGACACTCTCTAGCAATATGTCCAATTCCATGACAAGTAAACACTTCAAATCACGGTTTGGGCACCGTCGGGGTTGGCTTGAGTTGTGTAACTCGTAGGATATGTTCTTGGCTTTTCAAATGGCCACTTACCTCATTCGGATGCTCATCTTTCTTCCATTGGTGCCCTCTTGATGAAGAACCACTAACATTTTGGGGCTGCTCCAATTGGACTGATTTTGCTTCGTGTTACCGCCATTACCCTCCTCTCGAGTTGGTTCTCAATCTTTATAGCCATGTGAACCATATCCTCCAACTCGACATAATGTTGCAACTCCACCCATTGCGAATCTCCCAATTCAATCCACCAAAAAATTGCCATAGTCGCCTCTATCTTCAACAATCTTGGCTCGATCATGGCTACTTCCATCTCCTCAAGTAGTCATCCACACCTCGGCCCTTGCTTCAAATTCGTAATTTGTTGTACACTCACGATAATAATGATTAGGCACAAATCGCTTCCTCATCACAGCCCTTCATCTCGTCCCATGTGTGGATAGTCGCTCTCGATTCCTCCTCCTACTACTCACCAACCGATCCCACCAAACAAGTGCATAATCGAGAACTCTATTGTCGCTAACTTCACCTTTCGAGCTCGGAATAATTATGGCAATCAAACATGAGCTCCAACTTTCTCCCATTCCAAGTATAATTCGGGATCATTTTCCTCGAAAAGAAGGATGTTCATCTTGATCTTGCTCAGATTGTTATCTTCGATCTCTTCCTCTAGGCCGCCTTTCATCAAAATTTGGAAACTCATCTTCCTCATTTTCAGCCTCTTCGATCTATTATCTCGATGAAAATTTCGCGCCTCGCCTCTCTTCGTCCTCCACCTCGTTGATACACATAGATCTAGCCGACGCCGCCCTCTCTACGAGGTCTCTCCTCAAGTGCATTGATTCGATCATGCAGCTCTTCCATCTCTTTATGATTATCGTTCCCAATTCGTAACGCAAGGCCTCCATCATGAATTTTGTTTGACGATCGATAGAATCATCGTCGTCCCATGACATGACCCATCCGACTCCACCTTCTGACATTCTTGCAGAAAATGTTAAAAAAGAAAAATAACAGGAACTCACCAACTCACGGCTCGTGTATCACTCAAAATGAGTCACTCAAGACTCGTGTATCACTAATCCTCACGTAACGTAGATTCAAAAATCTCAAGAATGAAAAAATAATGATACGGATATTGATATGGATAATGATAGCCCAAATGATATGGATAATGTATGATATGGATGACGATATGTATGATGATAGGGATAACGATATGGATAATGATATGTATAATGATAGGGATAACGATATGGATAATGATATGGATAATGTATGATAACGATATGGATAAGATCACGATATGGTAGAACCCCAGATACGGATGAACAAACCCTAGCCGCTAAACGGAAGAAAGAAGCGAAACACGGAAGACGAACGGCGGATGTATTTAACGGATGGACGACGAACGTATGGACAAACGAACGGATGAATGACGAACGAATGGCTCTGATACCAAATGATACGATCCTCGCTGGTACGAAGGATCTATCGACACGCGAACGGAAGAACGAACAAGATGGAATATCCCAAAACCTCTGAATCTAACCCTCGAAGTGATATAGGTCAGTATTTCGCCTATACCCCAACTAGATAGTTGACGCAGCAACTCGGGGACGATGAATGACACACGAACGAGGGATGGATGTCTCGTCGATACGTCGATAATTGAATTTCTTGGCAAACACAAGAAAATTCAAGAGCTAATGAAGAGAGAATAAAACTCACATATATTCGTAAATCAAAAGCTCCCTATTTTCATATGCTTACAAGCCTTTATATAGACTGAAAAATAAAGAAACCTAATCCTTGTCAAATAAGGATTCCTAATCAAAACAGGAAAATAAAGAACCCTAATCCTTGTCAAAGAAGGATTCCTAATCAAAACAGGAAACTAATTAATATAAGAGACCTAATTAAACTAGGATACTATTTAATCTAACATCTAAATGGGCTGCGAAAATAATTAAAGTTAAAAACATGCCCAACAATATCGGACTCCATCAAGTATCCCCTTCCATTGCAATCAGCGCCATTTCAACCTTGCTCACTTCTGCAGTGTTGTGGAGTGTAAAGCATTGCTCAGCCCTCGCTATCCAACCTTCGGGATTGCTCCCATCAAACATGGACAGATTGATGCGAGTAGCTGCCATAAACGCATAATGAGAAGTTGGGTTTCTATGTGGTCCTGTTCCTATAAAATTAAATCCTGGTGGCATGCTGCCCGAGCCAAATGTATAGACATATAGTTTTCCAGACCCAGTGGAGGTGGAAATCGCCCCATTTGGTCGTCCACCAGGTAAGTTAATGCACGGGTTTACAGTACCCCAACCTTGACACCACGTGTCAAACCCCTGCGTAGTGCTCGATCGTGGCTGATGCTCTGGTGTGTGTTTCACTCCCGAGGCAGTCCCCTGCTCTCCACTCCAGGCCAGGTTATTCATTCTCCAATTTAACGTTGCGCCGTTTGGATCAGCTGACACGTTTGGGTCTTTGTGTTGGCCAACCACAGGACTCATCGATTTGTCACCTGCCCGCTGCGTGGCAGACAGCGCTCTTCTGCAGTGTCCTGCTCGTTTTCCCCGTAGTGGTCGGGCCATCATTTGCCCAAGTTTCGCCACATTTTCTTCAATCATCTCGATTTTAGGGTGCAATTCTTCCCATTCAGCCCTAATATCATTCTTCTCCTCTATATCCCCGTCTCAAATGTCTGTTTCCCCACGATTCATACTTCGGGTCTTTGGCATCCAGCAGGTCGGACCAAATTGATAGAAGTAAACAGAACACGAACACAAAAGCTAAACTAAGAGAATTTGGATTGATAATAAAGATAAACTACAATAGAAGAGGAGCTCTCTCTTTGTCCAAACAGCAAGCAATGCCGCTCAATTTCCAGCAATATTCGTAGTTGAGTCTCTCTGAAGGAGAAAGACCTCTTTCATTCCTAGACCAACTTCTTGGGTAGGCCAAGAGAAAGCTTCCAGGGAATGCTTATAGTAGCTTCCTGAGAAAGCTTAAAGATAGGTGGGCTTGCTAAGCCCACAAAGGAACCAACAGCCCACACAAGACAAAAACAACATAATAAGCTAAAATAATAAACAAGAAGCAATCAGCCGCATCATCTCAGCGGTTACATGCTCGCTTTTGACATCCTGCGATAAACTCTATCCGCAACATACTATTATACAACTAATTTTGGATTCCATTTAGTGTTACTATGACACATCACAGGTAACAGATGAATTAGTGAAGATAATTCTTGAGCCTGGACTTGAGCCTGGTGCTGCAGAAGTGTTTCTTGAATTTATATGCTACTCTGATGGGCCGCTTCCTGAGGAATTACTGCCTTTAGTGAAGGTCATTCTCTAATTTTAAAATGGCTAATCATATGTTGTTGACCTCTTCTAAAGTTATCATCTTTTACCCTTTGTGAAACTTCGTATACTGTGTCAAAATACAATTAACTACCTTCCCTGGGGTTGTTCGGTATCCAAAAAGACAAAGCAAAGTAATTGTATGCCTTCTATTGCTCATCTAATTATTTAGTTATCCTTGCTTCTTTCCTTGGGTTATCTACAAATGGTATTCAAGCTAATATTTTTTCAACTTTCGCCATTGTGGGCCTTCAACGTTGAAATACTCTTTTCTTGATGTCCCTGTTATGTTTCATATGAGTTTCTAAGTAGATAGAAATAATTTATTGTTTTTACATTTTTTTGCAGTGTCCTGTGCTGGTGGGTTGGGGTGACAAGGATCCTTGGGAGCCAATTGATCTAGGGAGAGCCTATGCTAAGTTTGATTCTGTTGAAGATTTTATCGTGCTTCCTAACGTCGGCCACTGCCCACAGGTACCTTTCTATCTCTGTGTGTAGAATTAATTCTGGAAGATGATTTTCTTAAAACGGCTTTCGGAAACATAAAAAAGACTTACCTTTCTGACTTTGCTTATTTTCTCCGCTAACTTGCTTTATTGCAGTAATGATATACTAAAGGATTTATAACAAGGCTAAGTAGTCAAATATATCTCAACTATTACTCTTTTTCTTTTTTCCAATTCTATCATGAACTATCAGCTTTCACCAATTGTATTTTAAGTTACCGGAAACCAAACAAATTTATCCGGGACAAAATTTTCGGTATCTCAAAGTGTTGAGAGTTTGACGTGGCTTGATAAAAAAATAAATCATTTTTAATTTTTTACACATGCATGTCCATGTCAAGTCACGTATATTTCGGATGATCTTACTCAGCTTTCAAGTACCAGAAAAATTGACCGAGGATAGATTTGTATAGTTTGGGACATAAGTTGAGAGTTCAAGATAGAATTGAAAAACAATTATAGTTTGAGATACATTTGACTATTTAGCCTTATAATAACATAAAGAGAAGAAAACTCCTATTAAAAGAACAAAAGTAATGGACGAATCACTAAAGAACAAGCGAAATCGTTAGAAGGGAACAACTGACTGAATAACTAAAGAACAAGGAACTTTCTGCCCAAGTATGAAATGCCACAAGGAAAAGAAAACTGGAGGCTACGCCTGTCACCGCAATCAGTCTCATCTTATTACTTTTCTGATCTATTCTAAACGCCTCCAATCCAACTACTAAATTAACAAAATGAACTGGACACCAGAAACAAAATTTGGGCCTATTACTTTATTCTAACTATAAATAACTGATCAGATTAAGGAAATAGAATATAACTATGGAAATATAGCAAGGAATTGATCTGTAACAATTTTTGGCCGTTTAAAACATCTTCCTCAAGGTTGTTAGTTGATCCAAAAGATGTCCCAAATCTGCTGCATCTTGACTTCAAAACACATCCCAAGTCTTGACACAGCGGTGCAACCCCATTTTAATACCAATAAATTTGAGAGCATCTAATAGAGAGAAATTGGCCAACAAGTGTCCAGCCTAGTTAAGCTCATCATGACCCTTTGAAACTAGGCACCAGAAAAAGATCTGCTTATCCCTTTATTCTAACGCTAAATAACTTGACCAAAATACTTCTATAAACTTAAGGACATAGAAGGAACTATGGAAATACAGCATGGAATCGATTGTTAACAAATAACAAATACTTTTTATCCAATCACTTTAGGGACTTTCGCTGCCCTCTTTATATATTAAGTGACATCTGCTCTGACAAAAATGTTTCATATGAAGGATGAGGCGCCTCATCTGGTGAACCCACTCATTACATCTTTTGTGGCTCAACATGCACCACCTGCTACAACTCTTCAAGTTGAGTAATCGTTTTGGTAAGCCTGCTCAATATTTAGTGCCCAGAAATCTTTTTGGCTCTGCCACTTCACTGAATTACCACATTACGATGTTGCTAAGTTCAAAAGAATATCACTATACGATTCATTAATGTATATTCATACTATAGTCTGTTTTGTACGTATTATGATTTACGATTCATGTTTTACTAAAGTATGCTTTGTTTGTACTGAGTTCGTAGTGCTGTGATGTTTGCCTAATCGTTCATGTTTGCTGTGATTTGCCAAATGATCAACTCAACTTGGAATTAAATTAACTTCTGAAAATTCTGTAGTGGCCTTCTTTGCAAATCTGCGATGTAACATGACTACAACCTAAGATGATGAAAGAATTCAATCTTGAAACATAAAGGGTGTTTTGACTAAGCTTATTTTAGAGAGCTTATAAAATGTTTTAAGAGCTTATAAGTTGTCAAAGTGTTTGGATTATTGGGCTTATAAATTAGAGAAAGAATTATGAGTAAGAGAAAAAAAATCATAGTTAGAGAAAGAAAATTGAGTAGAAATGAAACTGAAAGAGTTATGTTGAAATAACAAATTATAGTAAAATTATTTTTATAAATTGATTGTTGCTTTTAAGATAATAAAAAAATAAGATGAGGTTGATGACCTTATTTTTTATAAAGTTTATAAGTTATTGGAGTTTATTTATCAAACATTTATGTTTTTAGGAGCTTATAATCTCAACCAAACACCCTTATATTAGTCGAGAACATCTCGATTTGAAACCTCATTCTATGTGACAAAAGCTCATTATACTGTTCATTGTATTCGGCGACTCTACGCATGTGGTGAAAAGTGCCATTTATGTGTAGTTTTTAGTATTGAAGTCAAGATATGCAACTTCCTAAATGCACGACAGTGAAAATGATCTTGTTATCAATTAAGACGAGCTTGGCTTAGCATAATGTGGTAGATCTTTTAGGCTTTAGCTATGGATTTGTGGAAGCTGGTTTTTGGCTTCATGTAGACCTATTGATTTATTATCTTAGCGATTATGAATATCTCAACACTTCTTTCTCAGCCAATGTCTTCGACGTCATATAATAATGTCCGGACATGAATATATAGGTTTTATTAGTTTTTCGATGTCAAAACAATGTTTGTGTAAAACAAATTAATTGGTGGAGTGGTGACCATTTAAGTTGAGCACACTCCTAAGCAGAGCTTGCAAGTAACCGAAAAAAAATTAGGAACAAAATTTTATGCATGCTAGCGAAATGATATGTATTTGCACATGAAATTTATGATTTTAAACAATATTTTATAATAAAAAGTAGATAATCTTGATTATAAGTTAGAAAAAGAAGACGAAGATGCATGCATGCAATGGCGGCTCAATCTCCATCTTTTGGATTTTGCTGAATAATTCAATATAATGTGTCTATTATAGAGAAATGATCGAAGGAAATTTGTGTGTGGAAAGAGGAAGGATTTTTGTTAGGACTTGTTGTTACGTATGTCTATGTAACTGAAATGTTATACATCTCTTGAATTAATGTGATGTGCCTACGAAAGATAATAAAGCTGATATGTATTGTGAAAAGATGATTGATAACCTAATGAAAATTTGAACCTAATGAAAATTTGAATTTATAAAATATGTTGATTTAGCTCCATTCTTATAAATTGAATCTTGATTTGTATTTAGATAACTTTTTTTTTTTTTTCTATAAGCTTTTAACACACTCAACTGGGGATTTTGGGGATAAGGTTCTCAAATGCTTTGGATTACCAATAAACATTTGCAATTAGATTCAACTAATTTTTTCATATACTCAATTTCTTGTTCCAAATCTGTTAGCTATTAACCAACTGAGTTAAACCCAATTTCTATTACTATTATTAATGGTCCACTCATGGTTACTTTTCTTTTAATGAGGAATTAGACAAGGCAATCACGTCTCTCATATTTTTGGTTTAGTTGAGGATGCACCATCATGATGCATAGAAATTTCAGGCCTTTGAAATTTAAGGGTGGAGCTACGAGATCCTTGGAAGATTATTTTGATTATTTAGATACAATACAGATGGGTTGGTAATGGGTTGTCTGGGTTGGCTTCGTTGTGGTGGGGTTGCCCATGATTGTATTTTCACTGCAACTATGGCATTGCTTTTGTTTTCAAGGCGAAACGGCTAGAGTTCATTCATGTTATTGAGTTAGTCAATAATATATGTTGATCTTTCATTTAGATTGAATTTGACTCTACATATGTATTTCTTGGGCAACGCCACAGCTGCACTAGTCGCATGCTTGAGCTATGACACATGAAACACAAGGTGAATCCTTGAAGCGTCGGGTATGCTACCGATCCCACTTTTGCCTCTAATAGAAAATGGCCCCAAACTATGTGGGGTAAGCTTTACCCACCGGAAACTCGAGAGGATGTCGTCGAGGTCCAAATGGAGATGACAGCATCCACTCAAGACTGATGATCAAAGAGGACAATATTCTTATCTGTGATCTACAACATACTATATGATCTAATTTTTGTATGAGATAAAATGGAAAACATATGCAATCATAGACAATTTAGATTGGAAAACAAAATAGTGGCAACATGAATCATTATTTATAAGCTCAATCAAACTGTTGTCAATATACAAATCCAACAATTTTCCTACCAATATTAAACAAACTTTTAGTACATAATGTATCTCCTTACTAGCACATCTCATATTTAACAAAAGTTTCCTAAAAATTCAAGTCTTCCAACATGTTTTTTGTTAACCTTTTATGACAAACTCTTTGTGAATGGATCAGTCAGATTTTTCGTTGTACCAATTTTCTCTATAAGCATGTCTCCTCGTCGTACGATCTCTCATTTGATGTGGTACTTTCTCTCTATGTGTTTCATCGCCTAGTGGGTCATGGGTTCCATCGAGTTTGTCACTGCACCCGAGTAATCATAGTATATATACCATGGTACTATAAGGAAAATGAGGTACAACTATATCCAGAAGAAAGTTCTTGAACCATACCGCATCCTTAGCAGCCTCTGAAGAAGCTATATATTCGGCTTCCACGGTTTCATCTTTGATCGGTCTTTGGATCTTTTTTAGATTGATATGACATTGTCTAAGGTGCCATAGATGTATTATGGTTCTCTTGAGAGAATTTTTTATCTTCTTAGGATTTGATGATGTTGATGCAAAGTAATTGAAGGTATCATGCTCAGCAGTTATAGAATATAAAGAGTTACATAATATGAAATAACAGATAAACTCGTTGTTTCGCATGATAGAAAACCACTATAAAAAATAACAAAATATCCATTAACAAATAGTTTGAAAACAGAAATAAGTTTTCCTCGAAACTCAAACACATATATCTCTTAGAACTAAAACTAAACTATTAAAGCATAAAGTAACATCTTTTACTGCAACAGTCACGACTTTCGTCGCATTGTCCATGGAGATGGTGATCTCACCATCACTCAACTACATTTTCTGTAGGAACCCCTACAAAGTATGAAAAACATAGTTAATTGCGCTCGTGTCCACTACCCACGAATGAGTAGAACATATCTCCAAACAAGTTTATGTTACTAAAGTCAATGACGTACATTGTTTCTTTGCCTTGAACATATGACAATTAGCCTTCCAATGTTCAATCTTGCGCACTTGAACACTTGCTCTTCTTATTTGACTTCTTCATGCCGCCGGTAGAGCTCATTCCCTTATTCTTACTATTTGCCTTAGCTTGGTCACCAGTATATCCACTCATCTTCTTTTCATCTTTCGGGGGAAAAGTGAGACCCATGGATATACTAGCTGGGCATGTGCATCTTTGTCTATCAACCCTTCCGCCGCTACAAGATCATTTAGCAATTCATTAAGAGTATAATTTTTCTTGCTCATAATGGCATTATCATGGAAGTTCTCAAAAGACTTGGACAACATGTTGAGGATGGTATTGACCATGCCTCGTCGTCGATACCTTATTTGATCAAGTCAAGCCTATCTATATGGTGAGTCATGTGATCATGCATAGAACTGCCTTCGTTCATCGAACACAATAAGATTTCTCTCATCGTGTTGAAACGAACAGTTTAGTCTGACTCCCGATGCATGTCCTTAAGGGTTCAGCCAGATCTTGGATGCATCTTCCATCCCTTGATGCTGAAGCTGCAAGATTTTTGACATTGTAAGCATAATATATCTTCTTCTTCGAATTTTTTTAGCAACAAAGGTGATGGCGGCGCAACAACAACGGCAGTGGTGGTGCGAAGCAGTGGACAACAACTTTTGAAGGATTTTGAGGGAAAAAAAGATGGAGATTTTGAAGGATCGAGAGAGAAGGTGGTTATGGTGGTGGTTTACAGCGAAATTCGTCGGTAATCGGAGAAGGAGACGGCAAAACGATGGAAAAGGATGATGAGTAGTTTTGCTATCGAAAATGAAGCATATATACTGCAAAACGTAAAAATACATACCACAAAACATAAATATGGATACTATAAAACGTAAACATGCAACTACAAAATATAAATGTGCATATTTTCTAACAAAATATGCATATTACAAAACAACAACATACATACGACTAAACATAAACACGTAGGCTACGAAACACAAACCTGTATGTTTTAAAAAAGAAAATCGAAGGTTTCTCATTCACGATGTCTCTCTTTATATCTTCTCCCAATATACACAAACAATTTTCTTGTTGATCATTTGCTTTCTTTATTGCTGATAATTTTTTTTCTTTCGAATTATGAAACTAGAAGTAATCGATCTAAACGTGAGAATAAATTTTGGAGAAATCAATCTCATATACAATTTGTGTTCAACATTATGTAATTATATGTTCAATCGTATGCAGTTTTCTATATAACAATATGTTTGTAGTTTCTGGAGAAATAAATCTCATACATTTTTTTGTTAACACGTATGCAGTTTTTGCCCTCGATCCTGACCAGAACCCTAAAAATTTGTTCGTGCCCCATCCCATTAGGACGTGCCGCAGATACGATTGCCATCTGTGATGCCCAGGGCAGAAGTATGGTGTGATCTTTGGTGCGCAGAAGCATGGACAATGAGCGGCTCCGATTAAGGCTTCTAAGCGAAGGAATACATGAATGAATCAAAATGCATCAGAATAAGAGGATTTTGAGGATATGTAGGTATGAACTACATATTCGATGAGAGTTTAAAGGATTTGATATTTCATACTCATACCAACAAGATGCATTTTCTTTCAGGAAGTTCATGTCATAAAAACTCTAAAATTAAACGTTCTTGGCTTTGAGCAATTGTGAGATATGTGTCACCTGATAAGTTTCTCAGCGAATGTAAATGAGGACAAAGCACACTAAAAAGACATGTATTGATCGGTACAGTTAGTTGTCAATCTGAAAGCCTCTGAAAGCCAGGTCGTTACAGCATCTCTACTCAAATTGCTCATTAATTAACTCCAAAAGGCCCCCAACTCCTTTCTTACGCTTGGAATAGACCTTCCGCACAAGCCCATCCCACGCATCTCTATCAAGCTTTACATTATTAGCCTTTAGACTCATTATCCTGTCAAGTACTAAACGAGTTCTTCAGCTTATTTTGTTTCTCTTATTTGTGCTTTTTTTCTTTCATTTAAATTTCTTGTTATTTTTATACATATAGACAGTACTCTTTCTTTCCTCGAAATATGATTTAGTTTTGAGTGACTTAACAAGACTCGAACCATTGAGTTTTCCTTATGTGATTCCTCTGGGGTTTATGAAGTTTGTGTACCCTCTAGACCTTATATTAATGATCGTTTTCGAAAGAGGAAAGAAACCCCTAGATACTACGTGGGGGTCATGCAATGGACCAGAAGCTATATACTTGTTTTTTTGCCTTTTTTTCTTTACTTTTTACTTTTTTAGCTACAAACTATACAGTGTAGTAAATACACCAACCCAACCTCTTAACCTAATGTAACTGTACAAAGACTTAAAAGAGTTTTTCTTTTTTTTACTCAGCATACACAATATTACGGACAAAGAGAAACTTATAACAAAACCAAACAAAACAGAAAAAAATATGTACAGCACTCATTTAGAAAATAAGACTGACTATGCTTCTTGGGAATAATCCAACAAAGCAAATTTCACTTGCAAACCAATTTTGCCACCATCAGTTACCAACTTAGCTGCTGTTACCAACCAATGTCCCGGACTGTCGTATGGACCACGGGCAACCTCAGTGGCATCAACATATTTAAGCAGCTTCGTCGAGCGAACTGGAACAGGAGGGCCATCTGGGTATACACCAGAATTTAAAGTTGCCGGGGGCTGCTTAGCATCAGCCACTGCCCGCTGGGTAAAGGTGAAAGTTGTGCTCAGATTCGTGAGGAAGCTCGACTTGCGAGATGCTTCAGGTGTATATGCCCATTCTGTTTTTCTGATAGTACAGTTAGGAATGTGGGAATACAGCAGACGGAGGTGGAGAACTTTCCTGGGCCATTTTCCCTTTATCACAAGCTGTGCACCGGTCACAATGAATACACCACGGAATTCTCCTTGTGTCCAGCTAGGGTCATGCTTAATTACCGATGAGCATATGTTTGAATATCTCTTCCATCTGACTGGTTCTAAGAACTGATCACAGGATTCATATTCATCCGAACCTCGCCAGTGTGTTGCTGAGAGCGTTGTCATTATACTTGGAAGACTTGACAAATGTTGTACATGAACTGCCAGTCTATTGCTTTTCTTCCCTTCCAAATACAGGCGTAGACCAATAACTGGTTTTTGATCACTTGTAACCTACAACACACCCGATGAGATATTTTAAATCAACATAAGCAGTCATAATAAATATGTAAATCAGCAGCGCCAGAGGATAATCCAGAAATTAATCACATGGTAATAATCAATCATAGAAACAAAGTGTAAACAAGGTGCAGCCTAATCACATTTTCATCTGCATTTTGCAAGTCCCATCTGAATAATCCAACCTAATACTAGCTTCATTTTCATAAGAATTTATTCTCAATCAAACTGATAGTTCAAATTAGCACACAAAAGTAAATGAATCTCATAAAACTTTTTGTGCATACAAAGTTTCAGTCCACAAAAAAAAATCCCGAAAATCATGGAATTATGCACAAGCTGATGAATATGATAAAATAACATGGGAGTATTTCCGGCTTTGTCTATTGCAAGTAAAATTATAATGACACAAGAAGCTTGTCTCCAGAATCAAGGATAATAGCATGTGCATATGAACTTAATAATAATTCTTTAGCTGCAGGAAGAGGTTTAGCATACCTGAGAAAAGCTTACAAATATCTTTGGTCCCAATAAGCTAAACTGCAAGGAGGGGGAAGATGTCTTTCTGCTTTGGTGTCTAAGGGGCAACTCGCAGAACAAGGGAGCCCATAGTGTAGGAACTTGAAACTCCAAGAAATATGGCAAATCCTCTAATGATGGTTTGTCTGAATAGAGAAGCATTAAGTTAAAAGTTGGTAATTAATGAACGAGGGTAAGAACTCTAGCACAAAAACATGCTAAAATGCTGGTCTCATAAATATGGACTAGGAAGGAGAGCAAAATACAAAAAGGATAAAGCTTACATTAGAGCAAAAATCTGTAAGAACTTACATCTTAAGTACAAGTTGATGGCATGGCTAAGATAGCCACTCCCAGGGATTCCATTCAGCAGAGAAGTAATAGGTACAAATTTGAAAAGTAATGCTTCCGGATTAGCTGCCATTGTCTGGAGCCACCTAGAGTGACTTTGTGTAAACACATCACCGCCTCTTTTTGACCAAATAAGGGTGAGTCCCTACACAGATAAGAGATAACAAAAAATATCACCTCCCAAATTTTTACAGAGCTAATAAGGATTGTGGAAAGGCAACTTACATCCTTGCTCGATGTTTCTGTGATGCTAGTAAACTGCATTGTATGTGTCTGTAGCATACGATTAAATACTTCAGGAACCTGCACATTTACCGATATTACTCAAAAATTATATAATATCATTATCACAGTGTTATAGCAAGAAGCATGCATACAGTCCTAAGATGAATTCCACTAGTCGATATATACCTTCCTTCGGTTATCTTTTGCTGTTCTCTCCAAGATGGGACTATTATTAGTATCAGAGAATAGACAATCTCCAAGTTCTTCTAAATATCCCTTGAGTTCAGCTGGTGGAATTGGCGAAGATGGCTTCTGTTTTACACAAAGCACATCCTGGCCTCCAACAGCCATTCCAACAACTATATGTGTTCCATAGGTCTGGATAAATCTGGTAAACGTACAAATTAACATTAGTAGGAAATAGAAAGAAGACATGTTAGTTTCAAAAGGAAACAAAGGTCACATCAACATCGTTTACACGCATGCCGATGTTTTTCCACGGTAACTGTAGCCCTTGAAGTATTTGTCAAGCAAAATGGTTCCATTCAACTTGATAAATTCTTGATGGACATTTTCTATGGACATAGAGGCCACTTCGATTCATAAATGCATGCATGAAACAAATTGATAACATGATGCATCTTAGAAAATAGTTTATGTATGTACCACTTATGCACTGACATAGGGGAGGTCACTTAGGTGACAGATTTGGGCGTTGGAAGTGGATTACTTAACATTAAGTGCAAGGGAAGATGGACTACGACCTTTGATAGTCAAGGGAGGATGGTCTACTAAAATGTGCCACTTGGCACTGCAGTTAGGGGGCTTATTCAGTAATCACATCCGACGACTAATAAGTCCCTTTGGTGGTGAAGGGATGGTGCCCACTCCTTACTGATTCATCTAATTAGTACTTCCTTTGTCCACTATATATGATCTTAGTTTTTGCCGGTACGGATTTTAATGAATGCAATGAGTGTAAAGTAAGTGGAGAATGAGACCCACATAATAAAATATGTTACGTGATTGGAAAATGTGGGCCATGAGTGGTTTTTTAGTGGATTACGTGTGGGTAAAAATGTTGACTTTTGGGTGGGGTCCATGTCTATAAAAGGAAAGTAAACGAATTTTGTAAACGTATCAAAATGGAATTAAATGAACAAATATAAAGGACAGAGGGAATAATATTTATCTTACAGAGGCCTTTTAAGTGCCTTAGTAGGAGTCAAAAAGGCCCCATCAAAGAAACCAGTATGCAGTGGCTAAGATGAGTGTTGAGCTACTTGGCTGGCTATTGAGGTGTCTATAGGATTTGAAAGTTAAACACATGGTCATGACCCTATTGGGATATATCACCTTGTTGCATTGAACTTGAACTCTGATGTACAACTTTTTCCCATTTAGGATGTAAGGAGTATGGGATGACTTTAATGGATAATCAAGTGGATATCCCCTATACATACAGGGCCATGATTCATTTGTGAAATAACGTAGATGCCCAATTCCTAGCAATATTGGGTTTCACCACATTTTGGAAGATCATAGTTCAGTAATTCAATGAACATGATATTAATTCTTTTCTTTCTTGAAATACTGGTTGTGTCAGTTGGTATACACAGTTCAGTCACTATCCTTCTTGATGCTGCCTGCATCCATATCAGTATCCAGTGCAATCCTATGATACTGATAAGTAGACTTATGTGGATGAAGCCACTATGGATAGCAGCAGCATCCATAGCTTGTTTCTTTAACAAATTTTTGTCTCCAGATGAAGTTGTTACTTGTTAGTGTTGATTATGATAATCCACGGAAGAGTTAGAAACTTTCTTCAAGTCATCTTATTATGATTTTAGGTCCATAGACTCTAATTATGATGGCACTCCGATCTTCAATAATAAGAAGATGCTTCTGCTTTATGATGCATTCTCTATGGTCGGTTTCCTTTTATTCGAATTTACGGCAAGAACATTGTCTGACAATCGTGTGAGATTCAACGAACATCATATAAGTTATTTTTTCTTGCTTCATGCTTTTCTGAATCAGTTAATGTATTACATTTTTCCTTTTTTTTGGGGGGGGGGGGGTGATAGATGTACTAATACTAATGTGCAATTGCAAATTGTTAAATCTAATAAGTTTAAATTATATGTTTGTGAAACCAGAGATTCTTATTTACAAACAAATGTATTTTAAAAACGGCCTACTAGAATGATGAAATATTATCAAAGCAGCACAAAGTCCATAAACCTGGCAGGAATCAGTAACTCGGTAAGAAATTGTTTGGTTGATAGGATAGGTTCTCAGTAATTATGGCTAAGTTTCACAGTAACTCTGCTCTGATTTGTAAAAGTAAAACAAGCACACAACAGGATCGGCACCTTAGCATTGCAGCCCCACAGAAACAATGTGCGTTTTACTTATTCTAATAGTTGCATTTGTATTTTAGTTTTTTAAGTTTTCTTTCTAGCATTGAACATTGCATTCAGTTTTAACATATGATAGGCTACCTCCTTCTGGCTTCTAAGTTCCCAGAGTGGCAGCAAGTCATGTTGGATAAGCTCACAACATTTATCAAGAACATAACTTGGTTTTTAACAATATTGTTACCAGGGAATACTAGTATAGTTTGTAAGTGTGTCTATAGAGATAAGTTTTTGGCTGATGGTACTGTGTATAGGTACAAAGCTCATTGGTAGCTAAAGGTTTTATACAACAGGATGGTGTGGATTATTTGGAATTTTGGATACTTTCTCTCCTGTTGCTAAATTGGTTACCATGTAGTTGATGCTTGCTTTGGCTGCTGCTAATGTTATGGACTGGTTTCTTTTTCATTTCGATACCACTGAAAGTAAATGATGCTTTTTACATGGATCACTTAGTGAGAAAATTTACATGGACTTACCTCTTGGTCTGGCAGTCAGGGAACGCTATCCGACTTGAATTGTATATAGGATTATAAAATCACTCTATTGCCTTACGCAAGCCTTTAGAAAATGGTTTTTAAAGTTTCCTGAAGTATTTGTTTCCTATGGGTTACAAAATCTACTGCACATCAAACCTTTTGCTTTTAGAGGAAAGGTAACACTTTTCTCAGTCTTGTTGTTGATGTAATTATAGCTAATTTAGTTCATGTTCCTGGTCTAGCAGAAAGCCATTGTTTAGGCATGTTTCTTCATGGATTGTGTGATGAGATACGGTTGACAATTTTTTGCTCTCGAGAGGTTAACGATTTATTTGACACAACCCATGTGGTTCGAGAGATCGGACGGGAGTTGGGGGCAATCTGAGGTTATGAACTTGTGAGAAATTCTACCCAGATGGGGGTCAGTTTTGCCAATCCACTGAGTTCGATGACTTCCCTCAATGTCTGCATTTATCAGAACAATCAATTAGGGGCTATGTATGTACCTGTGGAAAAATATCATATGCTTCCCATGCCAGTAATTGTTCAGAAGCCAGTATTAACTAGGTCAGAAGTAAACCTGACCGACAAATATCTCACAAAGAATATCTAGCAAAGAGGGCAGCTGGTCAATGTTTTCTCTGTGAAAAGAAGTGCTTTCTAGGACATCACTGCTAATGAATTGCAGCAGGTGATTATTGGGGCTGAATCGAGTGATGAAGGGTCACCTCTAGCTGAAACAATTGAAGAGCTTTCTCTGTGAAAAGAAGTGTTTTCTAGGACATCACTGCTGAAATGAATTGCAGCAGGTGATTATTGGGGCTGAATCGGGTGATGAAGGGTCACCTCTAGCTGAAACAATTGAAGAGCAGGAAAGATAGCAAAGCAGGAGGTTGGAAACAAGGATCCTCCAGGTGTTGGAATTATCCTGGGTCGTTGCACGGGGATTTGGTGGCCCACAGACGATGAAACTGCGAGGAAAGATTTGAAATTGAGAGTTGCTGGTCATGGTGCACAGTGGAGCAAGCAAATGTTTTATCTCAAAAATGGCAGCCAACAGATTAGGTTTGAATATTGATGTCTCCCGCAGCTCAGCCGGATCAGGAGATGGCGGCGAGCTGCCATTGACGGGTATGCATGAATTTACAACTGAGCCTGGAGGAGCCAAATTTGACATTGATTGTTATGAATTCGAGCTGGGATTTGTCAATTCGATCCTTGGTGCATTGTGGCTCGCTGACTTGTAAGATTCGTGCAGATTTGAAAAGACAGACAATGTGATTCCTGCACTACAGCAAGCAAATGACACTTTGAGGCGAGTTTGCTCTAGTTCGCCGAGAATTAACAGCCACCAGAACATGGAAATTGGATGATGTGGAGGCGAGTTGGTTGATCTGGGTCAGACATGGGGCCAATAATGTCGAGTTGACAGAGGCTATTGTCACCGAGCAGGGCGGGAGGCAAAATACCGCGCAGCAACAGGCTTCGACGGAAAATGGGGGAAGAATATCCCAGCATTATCAAATTTCCGCCATGGCGGATGGCGGTGGTAGTTTTTAAGGATTTTGCCATGACCGCCTCATGGCATGGCATCTTTCCAATGGCTCATTATGACGGCTGCCATGACCATGGTGGCCGTGGCAGGTATGACGGTTATGGCACAAAAGGCACTGACAATTAAAATAAAATGGTTCAAACCCGAGCCAAACCCAGACCCAAGCCCAGCCTACACTAAAATTAGAGTTTTTATCTTATAAAAGAGTGATTCGCAGCTTTCTCTCTTCTCCTTAGCTTAAAAAAAAATCTATTCTTCGCTCTACACCAAGACCACCGGCGACCATCGGTAATGACTCAGGCAGGCAGACAGTTTGTTCAGCAAGTTAGGTCGAATTTTTCACTTTTTTTTCCTTGGGTTGTTTTTCCAATTTTTTCTCTTCTCAGTTTCTCAATATGAAAATCGAACATTTTATGAATTATGAGAAATGTAAGTTATATGTATAATCTTTCTATATATAAATGAAAGTTGCTTCGAAGTTTCACAAGAGCTTCTTCGTGTTTAGGACATGGAGATAATTAATTTTGCAGCTACATGCCTTTAGTTAGCATAATATTAAGGTCTTCCTTAAACTTAGACACAGAAGCAATCTCTTGAACAAATCAAACAGAGACACAACTAAATGAAGACTAATTAATACAATCAGCTTCTGAACAGAGCTAGTTGCTGTAGTAAATTAATAATTTCAAACTACAAAAATATATATTGCAAATTAAATACATTATATGTTAAGAAATATTTATATTTATAAGTCTATGATTTAATGTTTGTGTTGAACTTGAAACTTATGTTTTATAGACCTATGATAGTATAGTTTATGTGTGTACTGTACTTTAATGATTAACATATGTTTTCTACTGTTTTATCAATTTCAACAGTTTTCAGTTATTAATTATAGTATATATATTATATTTTATTTAATCCACCGTGCTTCCGCCATAACGTGCCACACCATCCGCCATAATCTTATGGCAGGTTTTTGGCCATCCGCCATGACCCACCATCCGCCATCGATAACTATGGAATATCCTAGGTTATGCTACTACCATCTGGTTTTCCCCACAAAGATGGGTGCATGACCACATTCCCATACAACGTCGAGTTCCTCCTGTGTCGACTCATCCTTATCGGAAGCCATGTGGAAAAGGACAAATAGAGAGTTGGTAAAGGAGATGTTGGAGGCAGGTAATATTCAGCCCAGCTCGAGTCCTTACTCGAGTATGGTGGTGCTGGTTAGGAAAAGGATAGGAATAGGTGGTTTTGTGTGGACTCAGTGTAATGGTATATTCACTTATGCAAGGGATGTTATCTTATTAACTTCTATAAAATATCATCTATAAATTATAATAGGGGTGACTAATCGGGTCGGGTAGGTACCCTATCCGAATTGTACCCGATCCCTAGTTAAGATAAAATATGATACCCGACCCAGACCCATATTAGGAGATCGGGTACCCTAATACCTGAGTAGGGCATTCGAGTACCCGTTATTTACTTAATTTTCCTTTCAATATTCCAATTCTAGGCGTTGGCCTCTTGCGTGTAGCGCCACACTCATTCTTCTAAACTAGTGGTCTGTAGTTCTATCTGGCTTAGGCGTAATTTTTAATTTTTTTAGTTTGGTATTTATAGATGGTTGTCTCTTTGAATTTGAGTTTGACGAAGAAGAACCAATTTAAACATTAAAACATTAAACATATATAAAATAAATATATAAAATCCGGGTGTTCGGGTATACCCGATATCCGACTTCCTAATCTATATGTACCTGATCCCAACTTGACAACCGAGATTAGCAGGTACCAGGTACTCGATTACCCAATTGATACGGGTTGGGTACCACCCGACACCCGGTTACCCACCCCTAAATTAGACAATCATAAATGTGTGAGATTTCTAGAAATTTCCCATCATATCCAGGCTTTTGTCCAAAATTAAACAAACAAGTACGAGGTGTTAAGTCATATCACATGTGCATACTGTATTTACCCCTATCAAGTTCTGATGCAGCCCATATCTTACAGACTTTTCCTTTAAGGGAGGCATATAATTCATAATTTAGACGGCATATGCAGTGAGTAAGGAATATGCACATGCATTAACTAACTCCACCACCTTATGCATTTTTCCAAGGCACAAGCATGGTTTAACTTTATAACACATATCCAATAGAATCAAATTTCACCAAGCATCTAACATCATTTGAATTGAACTTGTAATTATTGAAATGCAAGAGTAGATAACTCAATGATGGGAACCCAATAACCAAGGTTTATGTGAGGAGAAGGAGAAGAGCATATGCAGCGATAGGAGAAGCAGAACCACACAGACGTTAACTATTAGGATTTTATTTAGTTTTAGTATATTTCCTTATTTTTTATTATTTCTTATTGTTATTAATTCCTTTTCCTAGTAGGACTCTATTAGTTGGTCTTAGTTCTTTTCCTAGTAGGACTCCATCAGTTAGGAACTTAGGATGAAGTCATTTACCTAGTAGGACTCTATTTGTTAGTCTGTAGAGCTTATATAGACTCAGGCTGAGTAGATGAAAGGGGGAGGAATATATTATTTATGAGAATTACAGCCACATTGCTGATTACTAGGTTAATTCAAGAATTATATCTTTGAGTTGACGATAGGAGAAGCAGAACCACACAGACGTTAACTACTAGGATAAACTACTAGGATTTTATTTAGTTTTAGTATATTTCCTTATTTTTTATTATTTCTTATTGTTATTAATTCCTTTTCCTAGTAGGACTCTATTAGTTGGTCTGTAGTTCTTTTCCTAGTAGGACTCCATCAGTTAGGAACTTAGGATGAAGTCATTTACCTAGTAGGACTCTATTTGTTAGTCTGTAGAGTTTATATAGACTCAGGCTGAGTAGATGAAAGGGGGAGGAATATATTATTTATGAGAATTACAGCCACATTGCTGATTACTAGGTTAATTCAAGAATTATATCTTTGAGTTGCTAGGATTTCTTGCAGGAAATCTCATCAATTGATATCAGAGCCAAGTTGTGATCAAGTTTCCAGCACATCCGCAAGATGGTTTCGAATTGAAAACGATTTGAAAACATTGAATCTTCAATCGACAAATTGAACTCCACGTTGCAGACAATTTCGCTGGGCGAGTAATTAAGCTGGAGGACATCAAGGCCGACACCGTGAAGGAGCTCGACGAAACCATCAGCGCAACGAGGGTAACGAACATTTCGGAGATGTTTAGCACGAACATTGCCGCGATAATCAAGGAGGATGACAACGACATCATCATTGGAACGACGGTGATGACTCACAAAGGAAGAAAAATCATGAATTCTATGATCAGTCTGGCCGACAGCCACCTCGGCAGCAACATGACCCGTCAAAAGAATTCGTGGGAAAAGGGATAATCCGTTTGCGACAAACCCAAAATCGTTCCATAGGGATGGCTCTGAGTCGGATCAAGAAGAGGAGGAAGATAAAGTATCTAATGACTCACAATCTGAAGGTGAAAAATCAGTTTATAGTAGAAGAACAAGATCAGAACGTCCCCAAGATCACCGTCCGAAGGGAGTTCGCCTGGAATTTCCTAAATTTGGAGGCGATGATCCAATTAACTGGGTGGATAAAGCGGAGCAATATTTCAAATTCAACGAAATAAAATTAAAGCATTGTGTTAAGATTGCTTCGTACTACATGGAGGGTGAAGCAAGGTAGTGGTGGCGATGGTTTGAACAAATCAATGGAGGCCCTGGAATTTCATGGTTTTAGTTCAGGAAGGGTAGGAAGGGTCTGTTACTGTGTTTTGGAATGTAGCAAACCGATGATGCTAATGAATCCATGAATAAGTTGCGCCAAACCGGAAGTTTTCGTGACTATCTCCGCAAATTCGAGAAACTAATGAGTAGAGTTCACATTGGACACCTAGTGCATTACTAGGAACGTTTATGGCAGGATTAAAACCAGAAATAGCATCGAGTTGAAGATGTGGAGACCTTATGATCTGCAAGAGGCGACTGAATTGGTAACAAGGAAATAAGAGCAGTTACGCCTAACAAGAGCTATAGCCACGCAGTCTAGGAGTGCCTCAACAGCCCTAAATCGAAACTTCCAGACCAGGTCCTCCCTCGCAAGTACTACTGGCCAAAGTCCAACAGTCAACATCTGGAAAGGGGTGAATTCAACTCTCTAATGATGAAATTCTAAGAAGCATCAATACGAATACGAATACGAATACGCGATACGATACGATACGATACGAAAATACGTCAATCTTCTAAAAATTCAAATACGAATACGTTAAAAATACGTTTATATTTTTATTATATTTTTATATTACGTTTATATTTTTATTATATTTTTATATTATATTAATATTATTATTATTATTATTATTATTAAATTCATGTAGAATAGTGCATATCAAAATTCAAAATAAAGCAATGGAAAGCCCAAACACACATGATTCGGCAGCTACAGTAACTGCCAGCAGAAACACTGTTCATAAATAGTGTTCACTGTTCAGCAACAGTGTTCACTGTTCATAAACAGTACATGTTGTACAGCAACAGGAACAGGCCAACAGGCGTATTTGTCTTTTTAAAAATAAAGGGTATTCTTTAATTATACTGTTTTTTGTGAATAACACCCTAATATACGTATTTGTCTTTTTTAAAAACGTATTTGACCGTATTTAATACGTATTGCATTTATTAAAAAAAAAAAAAAAAAAAAAAAACGTTTTTAATACGTATTTTAGACGTATTTAAAACGTATTCGTATTGAATACGTATTTTTTAAATACTTACCCTATTTTCACGTATTGGTGCTACATAGATGAAATTAATAAGCGAAGACAAGCTGGCCTCTGTTTTACATGCAACGAGAAATACACGTGGAATCATGTGTGTTCTAATGCAAAAGTAATGAACCTAACAGTGGAAGACCTAAGCCCGGAAGAAGAGTCCTACTAGGAAAAGGGGGAGGAATATTTTATTTATGAGAATTACAGCCACATCGCTGATTACTAGGTTAATTCAAGGATTATATCTTTGAGTTGCTAGGATTTCTTGCAAGAGATCTCATCACTCAACCAGTTGACTGCACCCATAATCCATGAGTGGAAAAAGAAACGGACAAGATAATATTTAGGTGTTTTCAGAATTACATCTTAAATACTGGATTTACCATAAAGATGCTAGAACACTGTCACAGAATATTGTGTCAATTCCTATAAATTGTCAAGTGGGGCTTCATAATAGAATTGGGAATCTGCAGATCAACTGAGAAATTGAGTTTCTTTGTCATGGTTATCTTAGTTTAATCAATAGTATCAATATAGAAATATTAATTTATTCCTTTGATTATAAAGATGCCAAGCATATCAACTTAAAATTACCTGGACAGTAATGCTGGATCCCAACGAGATGGAACGGACTTCTTCACATGGTCATGGAGTTCTAGTGGTGATGCAGTAAGATGTAGATGATAAATTGAGATGAAATAGCCATCAAATGCTAAATACTTGGCATCTGCAGCATCATTTAACCAGGTTCCGCTCAGGTCGAAAATTGCATTAAGATATCCAGAAGGGATTTTTCCTTGCAACGATGATTTCTGATTAAGTAGCTCTGACATCTGCAAGAATTATATTAGCAAGAAAGACTTAACAGAACCTATAACTTTAAGCAGAAGAATAAGTTATGTACTTATTGTTTTCTTATTTGATGTCTCTTCATTGTTTCTTCTCTAACAATTAAGCAAAACCCTGAATCCTATTCGTAACAATTCTTTCCTCCTTCCAAACAGCCTTGTCCTCAAGGCATTCATAAGTTTAAATATGCGTTTTAAGCACCGAGGCGTTTTCCAATAGCCTCGCCTCGAGGCTTACGCCTCGTGAGGCGGTCCGAGTGCTTAAATTAAAAAAAATCTAAAAATTATAACTAATACAATAAAAACATATAATACAAAACAAACTTTATATGATAGAAACAGATAAAAAACAATAAAACATATAAAAATTATACATCTTAGAAGGCAAACTTTATAGAAATAGAAGAGGAAGCGAGATGGAGAGGCAGAACGCGGTCTGCTGCTTGCTGGTCTGTTGCCTGCCGGTCTGCTGTTGCTTCCTGCCGAACGGCGTCGATGAGTCACCGGAGAGGAAGGGAGATGGAGAGGCTGAGCGCAGCAGAGGGAGAGCGAGGAGCAAGAGCATGAGGGAGGGAGAGGACGTGCAGCGGCGCAGGTGCATAGTAAATTCTTTCAGTTTGGGAATAAATTAGGTTAATTATTGAGTCAATTCTTTCAATTTTGGCTGTTTTTTAACAAGCTCATTACCAACTAAACCTAATTAATGAAAGCCCATGACTGTATCACAAAAAATAGGTAAAAAAAGATTGAAATTACAGCAGAACATCGAGGCACACGCCTCGGACTGCCTCTGACACCTAAGGGGTATGTACATGGGACTGCAGGTGAAGCGGCGCCTCGCACCGAGGCAAGCCTCGAGGCGCGTCTCAAGAACGCCTTTTTAAACCATAGTCACTATCACAACCATACAAGTTGTAACTTAATTCTAATAAATCCTAAAAACTATCCTCTAAGGAGGTGTTTATTTTGGGACACAACTCATATATATATAAACAACATAGGCTAATCCACCACATAGTTTCACGGATTGAACACTTTTGAGTTTGTTTGATCATGTAATCCTTCAAATATTTGATCCTCCTAGTTTTCTCAATCTAATCTATCATCCAAATAAACATCTCAAACACTAAGTGCATCAGAATCACTAGTTTATGGATAATAGCATACTAGTAAAGCAAATGTAGGGTTCACAGCACAAATAACAAAGCAAATTTGAAAGAAGTAACTATCTTCATCACTGTTTTCGTTTCACTTTATCCTCAAGACAATTCCAGTGCATCAAAACCTATCCCTCAAACCAAACTTTTACTCTCAGCCACTGCGACTTACGAGGAAGGCATCTCCAACACTTATTACGACTGAGCAACTAAGAGTCCAAGTATCCAAACGAACAAGTAATGCATCAATTAACTCTGAAACAATTAGATTCAGACAGAATCGAAAAGTAAACCTGATTGAATTGGAGTACATCTGACTTGAAACGCATGTGATCCCCCTTGTCGATATGTATACTCTCTGGCACGTCGCGTATGGTGGCGCCGCCCGGAACAACGACGTCTCGCTTGCGCCGTTCGTCCAAAATAACCAACCTGCCCCCGGTGGGGCATCTTTTCACGAACTTGAGCCTGAAATCGCTGGCGAGGTCGAAACCGAGCCCCAGTGCCTCCGTCGCCCGCACCTCAATCGGCTTGTTCCCGCAATCGTCGTAATCGTAGATCATGGCCGCCGCCAAAATTGCAAATATTATTGTCGAATTAGAAAAGCAAGTGGGATTTGACTTTCACCGGAATGACTGTTGCTGCGGCCGGCCTTGTCTCTTCGCCGCCTCCACTTTTTCCTTTTTGAGTTCCCCAACAAATTGTTTGACAGTTTGACTACCCACAACTCCGTCTTTAGTGTCGTCTGATAATTGTTTTTCTACATAATGCACCTGAAAATGTCTAGTAGCCAGTAGTAGGAAGAAAGGTGTATGGGATTTCATTTTGCAAAAAAATGAGTCACAAAAAGTGATTGATTTCGAAAGCAAAAAAAAAATTGATTGCTTGCCTTTATTATTTGAGTGATGGACATACGGTTGATAGATTGTGAATTATCTAAATTTCAAATTAGTTTAACCTACAATCAAAAATCGTTCGACACCCCTAATTATCTACGTAACTCTTTTAAAATATAATTTGAGAGAACAGTGAATTTATAAGTCAAAATTATCATCTTAAACTACTTTACAATAAATATGGTCAAAGTTTTGTTTTCTTTATGTTTATTTTTATCATGAGTTTTAATTGAAAATGCGAGTATTTTTATTCATATATAAACATAATAATTTTATAGAGCTCTATAATGATGTTGTTTTAATGTGTCTACACTTAAAAAAACATGTTATTCAACGATGGAAAATTATGTTTGTTATATCTCTATATTATGTCGCTAAATAGATTTAACCGGGATTTGCGACCAATCACTTCTGCCTCAATAACGATTGTCGGCAAGATATATAATGATGGAATGTCCATCGACGAACATTAGTCTCGCAATAATAGCGACACTTCTATAATTTTTGTTGATGTTGACGGATCAAAAACCTAATTTGGTTCTTTTAGAAATATGTACTTTTCAATTGACTAGAGCAACAAAATGACAATATACAAATATAAGTTGAGGCGAAGAGTTGGATTGCCCCATCTATAATGCACACAACTGACAATAATTTGTTGCACAACAAAACCAAAGTTGTAGGAAAGTTATTGATACTTGGGAGTTTATTGTAGATCAGATCCGGTTCGGGTTAATCCGGTTACCCAAACCGATTAGCAACTCGATACTAACCGATTCGACCGAACTATTGATAACAAATAACCGATTGGTTAAAACCGAATAACCGGTTTTTTAAACCCAATTTTTTTTTTCAATCAAAACGCTAAAACTTGCTGTTCCATATACAAAAAGTCTCAAACTCAACAAACTTCAAAATTGAATCGATTTTGTTTGGTGAAAATGGACAGAAACTGTATTGTATAATTTTGAATTAATGCTACTGCCCCCCATAGAAATTATTTTACTTCTACGCTAGGGGTGGAAGCGGTTGGGTTCGGTTAATCAGACCGATTTTTTTTGATTAACCGAACCGAAATTTTCATAAATTTAATAACCGAAACCGAACCGTTTATTAAATTCGGTTAACCAAAACCACATCGGTTAGTGCGGTTCGGTTTTGCTAACCGAAAACCGAAAAATTGCTTGAGATTACATGAATTTATAAGAAACGACGTGTCATAATATACAACTTTGTAATCGATGTGTAAACTTTTCAAATTTTAATGTCCATAAAAAAATTCATCCAATATCCATCAATAATTCAAAATAAATCAAAGCAATCAACATCAATCCATCAACAAACTATCATGTTCATGCAATGATAATTTGATACATTAGAGTAATTTGATACCTTAGATTAATAGGTTTAACTTTAATTAATATTAGTAATTAGTTTTATAGATTTATAAAAATAAAATAATTAATAAATAGAAAAGATTTTCGGTTTTCGGTTAATAACCGCTCGGTTATCGATTAACCGAAAACCAAAAAATTAAAATATTATACATAAACCGAACCTCAAACCGAATATGCGGTATACTGTTAACCGAACATGTCACGATTTGGTTCGGTTCGGTATAACCGACAACCGAAAACCGCTTCCCAATTTCTATCTATCGCCCCATAGCGGCGGCGAGACGGACGTGTGCGGATCCGGATCCGGATGGATGCGAGCAGTGCCGAGAGGCCGTGTGCGGACAAAGCAGGACGGACGTGTGCGGTCTGGCGAGGACGGCTACTGGATGTGCAGCGAGGGCGAGGACGGTGCGGCGCCGATCCGGTGGTCCGAGACTCGAGGTGAGTGGCGGTGGCAACCAAAGCAGAGCAACGACGGAGACGGTGGAAATGGGAATTCTAAACTAGGCTTCTTCTCCGGTCGCTATGTTGAAGAAGACGGGAGAGGAGGAAGTTTAGTTTGAAAATTGAAATGACCTTCTCGGTCTAATTGGGCCATGCCCCAATATACTCATTACTCGCTTTTTAAAATATTAATTATAAAATTAAATAAATATATATATTTATATAATTATTTTAGGTTATCGGATACCCGATAACCGAATAAGATACCGATAACCGAAATTTTTAAAATCACATACCAAATACCGAACCGTATCCAATGATATCGGTTATTTGGTTAACCGATATCCATTGGTTCGGTTCGGTTATATAGATACCCAAATAACCAATACCAAATACTCACCCCTAGTTTATTGGACTAGAACAAGAAGAAAGTGTGAAAACTATAATTAGTAGAATGTAAGAATATAAGTTGTATTTTATCAAGTGGCAATTGAATCCGAGGAATTGATTTCACTACTAAAATCCATGTTATTCAATATGCTTGATCGTATCAATAAGATGGACAAAGCTCTTCTGAAAAATCATAGGACTGCACGCTTGGAGCTTACTGGAGTGAATATTGACTTAATGTCACTCTTTTCTTCCCAAAAAAAGGGAGAATCTGGTACTATTTTCAATATTGTTGCAAGCACAGCTACATGGGGAGATGTCATAATAGCTCCTAGAGCAGGCAAGGGTACCGCAACCACGGACAAAGATGAGGACTGAAGAATGTTCTTTTAGTTTTTCTAAAAATTGATTTGTTTTTGTTGGCATGTTTAAACAGGTGGCTGATGTTTGACATCATAGTTCTTTTTTTTTGCTGGACATCTTATTATGTTTGTTGGATCTTGTTTATGATTTTTATGCCTATGGTTTTATGATTTTTGTTTATTGTTGCTTACTGTGTTGTGATGATATTGTGATGCACCGGGGGAGCTGTAATACAGGGGGAGTATATTTTTTTTTATAAGTGTATGATTATGGATTTAGGGGAGTTATATATATATATATATATATATATATATATATATACACCTCACTCTATATAGGGAAGTTGACGAAGAACCATTTTATTGTGTAACGTTGAACAAAAAATGATGAATTCGGTATAAACTTGATGAATCATTGGGAAAACTTTCAAAAAAAATTATTTTGTTGTTCAACAATTTGAAAATTATGTTTTTTTTGGATTCACAACTTTTATTCATTAACTTTCATAGCATCATTTTCAACGTCTTATGCATGGTTCTCAAGTTCTCACGTTAAAAGATGAGTTCATCGGATCTCTCCCTATATATATATATATATCACTTTATATAGGAGAGAGTTGAAATAAGCCATTTTATCCTGAGCGTGAGAACCAAAAACCAATGAATTCATGTGAAAGTTGATGAATCCATTGGGAAAGTTACTAAATCCAAAAAATGAAATTTTTCACTCGGTTCGGATCCCATGAAGGGTGAAAATTATGAATTTTGGATTCAAGAACTTTCCCAATGATTCATTAACTTTCATAGCAAATTCATTTTGTTCGTAAAGAATTTCTCACATTCTCACAATTAAAATGGTTCTTACGTTAACCTCACTATATATATATATATAGGGGTTGGATCCAGTGAGAACTCATCTTTTTGAGAACTTGAGAACCATGATAAGACGTTGAAGATAATGCACAAAACAAGTATAAAGTTGTGATAACGAAAACTTTCTAAAATTGTTGCACAACAAAATAATTTTAGAAAGTTTTCGTTATGCACAACTTTATACCGCTTTTGCATCATCTTCAACGCCTTACGCATGATTCAGAGTTCGCAAAAAAATATGATTCTCATTTGATCCACTCCCTATATATATATATATATATAATCTATTTGTTATACACGAGTTTTGTGAAAAAAGATAAAATAGGGAGTTTGTTGGAATTAGTTTAACTCTTAACGAGTCTCCTCATATTATGGAGTTAGTTATTTGGGATTTTGTCTTTTCTTCACTTTCATGTGTGCATGATACAAATGTCAAGTTGGATGCTGATGCAACATAACGAGAAACACTGAAATCATGTCAAAGAGATAATGATGAAGAAATCAACCAGATATGTTCCTATATTACAGGAACTAATTGGAGTTGTTAATTGTCGTGTCCAACTCAGTCCTTATGGGCATAGATGTGGTCCAAGACGTGCAATTGAAAGCATCTCATCTCCTATATAAGATAGACATTATTGAAGAAAACACTAAAGATTTGTTCCTGTGTTTCAGTCTGTTTTAGTAATATTTTCGATAACATTCGTGTTTTAACTTCAAATTATTTTAGAAGTGTGTCAGTCTAGCTCATGAGTGTTGTGAGAAAATCTTTTGTATTTTCTTAAATAGTTTTCGACTTAGAGTGTCCAATTTTATCTTTGATAAAATAGTGAATTTTTGTAAAGTTCACTGTACATATATAATGGATTATTCGCCATAGTTGACATCTTTGGCACAGTGGTAGATTATAATTTTAATATGTCGTATTAATTGAAAATATATTTTTAATATATTTTTGTTCTTTAAGTTTTATTCTGTTGTTATATTCTATGTGCTGATAACAGTCTGCACAAAAGTTTATTGCTTAGGCGAAGCAACACTTTCATAAGTTATTCATAATTTATTTGGATCTCGATTCGATAAAAAAATCTTTCAAGTTTATTTAATGAATCTTGTTAACTAAACGAACAAAGCTTGAACTTAGAAATATTTGACTCGTTAGCTTGTGAATAAGCTTATTAAAATTATTAGCTAAATATAATTTAAATTATTATATAATAATTGTATTAAATATCTAACTAACTTTATTTGTATAAGAGAACAATGAATATTTTATATTATTTTAAACGTAAATCTAAATTTTAGTAAACTTGTATAGGCTTGATTAAAATTGAGTAAGCTCCTGAACTACATAGTATTATATAATAAAATTCGAAATTCGATTCAATTATGATTTTCATAAAGATAAAGCCCGATTGTATTCTACCCAATTTCATTCGATTATACCCCTAAACCCGCATAAAGTTAAACCTTACATTACAATACACAACTTTCCATAAAATACAGATAGATCATAGATGGATGCGGTTGTGCTTTCCAAACACCCCCTAATTGAAGTTGGCGCTAGGGTTTTATTTTGTTATCCTCTCTTTGCCTCTTGCGCTCGCTCGCTCTCTCCCTCCCTCTACTCTTCTACGTCACATTTTGGCAGAGGTAATTGCTATTCATTCTTCCCCATTTCGGGCATGTAGATTTCAGCTTGCCTTTTGTTTTATGATTTCGATTTTGCTTTTTTTTTGTAAATCTGTTGGGCAAGGGGATGCTGGAGGTTTTCTACTTTAAACCCTGCTTATGTTTTATTAAATGGAAATTTATTTATTCTTTATGCTCGCTGTTGGTGGTGAGCGATTTGTTCCTTTTCCCGCTGAATAAGAAATTTTGGCATGATCGGTTTATTGTCAGAGGCGATGGTCTGCTAGTTTTGATCGTCTAGTGGCTTTTCCTCTTTGTTTTTGGATTAAACGCGTAACTTGTATCCATGTTCTTGCTCATCCTAATCTTGTTGTGCTTTTTGTTTGTGTTTTGTTTTTGTATTTCTTTATTGTGATTTATTCTTAGTTTTCGACACTTGGAATGATAGAGATGCTATTGGATTAACTGAAAATGTGGACTTTATTGTTCTAGTAATTGGTTTTGCACGTACACTTTTGTCTATTGTTGTTATCAATATCATTACCCCAAATAGAGTATGTCGTATAACAGACGAAGTATCATACTTGAATATATGTAACTAGTTTGTGCTCGAGATCAATATGCTCACTGGATTTTTTTTAAATGGAGATAATAATTAATAACATGTCCGAATCTTGTTGTTAGAATAAGAGATCTTTGGATGACTTCTCTTTGGTGATTGTGATTGTTGGCATGTCGTATTTATAAGAAATATATATAAGGGAATGCACTACGGACCATGACTTTTTCTCCATCTCTCTATGTTCTTTACAGATGAATGTTGAAAAACTAATGAAGATGGCCGGTTCGGTCCGAACCGGTGGGAAGGGCACTGTGAGAAGGTTTGTTCTTGATAATGTGCAGCAATCTTTTATTTGACTTATTTATGTTGTCAAGACAGAACTATGGATTGCAGAAGAGCAATATCCATCATCTTTTCAACTTTGCTCTGTTTGTGTTACACTGTTACTAATAAAAGCACTTATGTGGTTTGCAGAAAGAAGAAGGCTGTACATAAGACGACCACAACAGATGACAAAAGGCTTCAAAGTACCTTAAAGAGAATAGGAGTGAATGCGATACCTGGAATTGAGGAAGTCAATATTTTCAAGGAAGATTTAGTTATACAATTTGTCAACCCCAAAGGTCTATACTACTGGAATTTGAGTTTGTCAAATGCTCTTGCATTCTCATCTTTGTTTGCTCTTTTAACTTTTTGTCTATTTTTTCTATTTGTTATTTTCAGTGCAAGCATCTATTGCAGCAAACACCTGGGTTGTTACTGGCACTCCTCAGAACAAGAGTATGTTTAGTTCTCTTGACTTGAAACCTACTTTACATAGCTGATATGGTTGAACTAAAACTCCTTGTAACCTGATAGAATTTCTGTCACCAGATTAGTTTTTTAATATTTGTGTTTTCTTTGTAAACACAATGGGAAGCTTTTTATCTCAATCTAAGGTTTAAAAACATCCCTGGTTTTCAGGCAAGTATGACATCGTGTACTTTTTTTCTCTTGATCATCTGGTTGTCTTTCTAGATGCTCATCATTTGTTATTCTCCGTTTCTTTATGTTAAACTCAAACATTTGTTATCTCATTTGCCTTCTAATTTAAAATATATCAGAAGTTGAATTTATTTATAATTCTTCTACGTTTCTTTCAGAATTGCAGGACATTCTTCCTCAAATTATCCACCAGTTGGGTAAGTGTAGTTTTTTGTTACTTTTGGTTTTGTATTGCCCAGCTTTTGCATAAACCTCTACTCTAAATACCTTATTATGCATAATTCCCAGGTCCGGATAACTTGGAGAATTTGAAAAAGTTAGCGGAACAGTTCCAGAAGCAGGCACCGGCTGCTGGTAGTGGTACGGCTTCTGGTGCAGCAGAAGATGATGATGACGATGTACCAGAACTTGTGGCTGGTGAGACTTTTGAAGCTGCTGCAGAGGAGGGACATACCCAGACCTCTTGAGGATTTTGTTTTCAGTTTTAAACCCACTGCTTATATTTTATATGTTTTGAAAGATCTGTTACATTACTTTGTCTGTTATGAACCATATTTGAAAGCTAGGTCTCGATTATTAACTCAAATACTTTCACCATGCTTTATCCGTTTCACATATTAATCAAGTATGATCTGATGTGTGATGAGCAGTTGGTAGTTCTGAAGTATGATCTGATGTGTGATGAGCAGTTGGTAGTTCTGAGTAGAAATGTAGAATTCACTGTATTCTCATTCTTGTCGGATTCTGCACCCTAATGTGTAATCCTCCAGATTGAGCACATCAGAGGCAACTACTATAACGAGTCATTTAAACTTAAATTGTTTCACAAAATAATTTTTAAAGAAAAAAGAAAAGAAAGATGTGGCATGCTTGGACGTTCTTGATCCAAAAATAAATGTCAGACCAACATTTGAATCCCAGAAAATATGATGAATCTCGTTAAGCGTTGATGCACATATTGAAATGAAAAAAATGGTGGAATTAGATCAGCGTGCGTGAATGGCGAACAAAATGTGTAGTTAAAAGAGAAATTATTGTGTGTATGTGTTGATAGGGTGGTTAATGTCCAAAATTAAAGATCTCGGGTTTGATTCCACTGTGACGCGATTTTTAAATTTCTATATTTAATTAACAAAAAAAGATAAATTATTTTGTACTGGTTAATAAAATTTTATTTAAACTAATGAAGTTAGGAATTTGTATAATATTATGATATATTCATGGTAACTTCATAAGTAATTAATTCGTTCACATAGTATAGACAAATAAAAATATTATTTATTATTAAAAAAATATAATTTATATTAAAGAAATAAATTATTTATTTTTTTACTCTTTAATTCAGAAAAATATTATTTATATTAAAGAAAAAATTATTATTTTTAAATTAAAAAAATATCAATATCTTTACATCGAATGTTCCCATAGAAGATCACCTTTTAATTTTGTTGTTCGAGGGTTAAGTTTAGCAGTGAGCATATTAAATCTAGCACACGGCAGAGGAGGGAGTCTGCGGGTTTGTATTTTGCTTTCCAAACACCCCCTAATTGCAGTTGGCGCTAGGGTTTTATTTCGTTATCCTCTCTCATCTCTTGTGTTCTCTCTCCCACCATTCTTCTTCACCCCTAATTGAAGTCGTTCTACTTCACATTTTCGCAGAGGTAATTATTTTTCATTTATCCCCATTTCAGCTTGTCTTTTTGTTCTATTCTTTAGATTTTGGTTTACTTTTTAAATCTGGATGCTGGAGGTTTTTTTACCTTTAAACCCTGCTTATGTGATCTTGAATGGAAATTGGTCTATTCTTTATGCTCACTCTTGGTGTTCAGAGATTTGTTTCTTTTCCTGCTGAATAAGAAATTCTGAGATGATGGTTTATTTCTCGTCAGAGGCGATGGTCATTCTAGTTTTGATCCTGTAGTGGCCTTTCCTCTTTATTTTTCGATTAGACGCGTACTCCGTATCCATGTTAGTGCTTATCCTATGATTTTGTTGTCCTTTTTCTTTAATCTTTTTCTTGGTCTTGCACACTTGCAATGATAGAGGTGCTATTGGATGAGCTGAAAATGTAGAGTTTGTAGTTCTAGTGATTAGTTTTGCACGTATACTTTCGCTATTTTTATTATATTTACCCCAAATATAGCAGGTGTTATGACACAGGAAGTATCAAATTTGAGAATATGTGAATATGCTTGTGATTGATCATCTATGCTTCCTGGAGAATTTGGTTTTTTTTCTCTTAATTTTCCTTTATGTAATGTAGAGAGTAACACAAATCTTGTTATTCGAATAAGAGTTCTTTGGACGACTTCTCTTTGGCGATTGTGATTGTTGGGGTATTGTAGTTATTAGAAATATATATCAGGAATACACTACAGACGATGACTTTTTCTCCTACTCTCTATGCTGTTCATTACAGATGAATGTCGAAAAACTAATGAAGATGGCCGGTTCGGTCCGCACCGGCGGGAAGGGTACAATGAGAAGGTTTGTTCTTGTCTTCTTGATAATATGCAGCAATCTTTTATGTATTATTTTGACTAATTTATGTTGTAAAGACAGAACTATGGATTGCAGAAGAGCAATATCAATCATCTTTTTGACTTTGCTCTGTTTGTCTTTCTAATAAAATAACTTATGTGGTTTGCAGAAAGAAGAAGGCTGTACACAAGCCGACCACAACAGATGACAAAAGGCTTCAAAGTACCTTAAAGAGAATAGGAGTGAATGCCATACCTGGAATTGAGGAAGTCAATATTTTCAAGGAAGATTTAGTTATACAGTTTGTCAACCCCAAAGGTCTGAACTACTGGAATTTCAGTTTTGTGAAATGCGAGCATTCTAATCTATGTTTGCTCTTTTAACTTTTTGTCTATTTTTTCTATTTTGTTATTTTCAGTGCAAGCATCTATTGCAGCGAACACCTGGGTCGTTAGTGGCACTCCTCAGAACAAGAGTATGTTTAATTCTTATGACTTGAAACTTACATAACTGATGTGGTTGAACTAAACATTCATTTAACATGATAGTATTCTGTCACCAGATTAGTTTTCTAATTTGTGTATTCTTTGTAAACACAATGGAAGCTTCTTATATCAATTTAAGGTTTAAACATCCCTTGTTTTTAGGCAACACTACACATGAAATTGTGTACAGCTTTCTCTTGATCATCTGATTTTGTTTCTTGATGCTCATAATTGGTTATACTCTGTTTCTTTATGTTATGTTAAACTCAACAATTGTTATCTCAATGAAAGCTTGCTTTGTTCAACATTTGCCTCTAAAATATATCAGAAGTTGAATTCATTTGTAATTCTTTTATGGTTCTTTCAGAATTGCAGGACATTCTTCCTCAAATTATCCACCAGTTGGGTAAGTGTAGTTTTTCCTTTCTTTTGGTATCTTGTAATGTCCAGTTTTGTAAAATCTCTACAAAAAATATCTTTTCATACATAATTCTCAGGTCCAGATAACTTGGAGAATCTGAAAAAGCTAGCAGAACAATTTCAGAAGCAGTCACCAGCTGCTGGCAGTGGTACTGCTTCTGGTGCAGCAGAAGATGATGATGACGATGTACCAGAACTTGTATCTGGTGAGACGTTTGAAGCTGCTGCAGAAGAGGGACATACCCAGACCCCTTAAGGATTCTATGTTCAGTTTTGGACCATTGCTTATATTTTCTCTGTTTTTGACAGATCTGTTACATTGTCTATGAATGAACTATATTTGAAAGCTAGGTCTATGTCCCCATTAATAACTCAAATACTTAAATCCGTGCTTTTATCCTATTCATATATCACAGTATGCTTTGAGGTTTCTTTCATGATAACTATTCAAGTATGATCTGATGTGCGATCAACAGTTGGTAGTTTTGTGTTCGTTCCTGTCTTCTCATTCTGTGGTATTATGCAGCCTAGTGTAACATTTTAAATTTACAATTTAAGAATGCTATCATCTTTTAAATAACTAATGAAGAAACAATAAGAGGAGGTTTTTATAAAAATATCTATTGCACACCATTACTTGTCAAATAATAAATTCATCAAACTTAATTCTAAAGTTTATAATAGAAATGACTCCAAATTACTTAAATTAAAATGATGCATGACCTATTAGTATAAGATAAGTTGGACTTCAAAAAAAATTCAAGTTTAACAATGAAAAAAAATTGAACAAAAATAACATAAGTCTTCGAAAGAAATGTAAGTCGACATAAAACTACTTGGCACACCCATTTCGCCGCATGACTCCACAATCACTGATTAGAAATCATTTTAGACAAAAATGGTGAGCACAAAAATGTAATCAACGGTGGGAAATAAGGAATATCAATATTTTTGATCAAACGTGTATATATCACAGGAAAATAATAATCAAACCATATCCATCTTCACCGACATAGGATATATACGTCTATAACCTAAAGACTTCACTGCCTATGTTGTTGTAGACAACATCTTGTCAAATATGCACAAGACCATGTCATTTTCTTGTTCATAAGCTAATGTTTCACCGTCAAAGCTATTATAAACACCCACTTGCATACTCACCCTATATAATTCATATCATATCACAATCCAAATCATATCCAGCCTCACCGGTATGAGATATATACATTTAGGTGGTGTTTACTTTGTATGATTAGGTTGGATAGATAAAATTAATCCAACCTAATCAAGTGTTTACTTTTAAGGATTAATATTTGAGGATATCCCAAAGCCCAAAATTATTTTAATCATTTGAATTATTCTTCACCAATTTTAACCCAACCAATATAGGTAGAATTGAAATAATCCTTCAAATAAAAAGAAAATTATTTATCCCAATTTTAATCATTCACTAATCATTTGTAGTAAACAAAGGATTGATAGATAAAAATTATCTTATCACATATTTAATCCATCAAATAGTTAATCTTTCAAAATGTTAATCATGAAAAGTAAACACTCCCTTATAGAACAACAGTTTTACAACCAGTGTTGCTATAGACAATATTTTGTCCATTGTGCATATGACCATGTCATTTTCTTGTCTATAAGCCAATGTCTCACTGTTAAAACTGCTATAGATTTCCACTTACATATTCAGCGCATGCAATCAATATTATATCATAATTCAACCACAACATACACGTTGGACATAAAAGAACAGTTCACAAATCATATTCATTTTCACAAACAAACGTGCTTTATTCCACGTGGAAACATAAAAACCCAAAACACATTTTGCAAGATAAAGAAGATTTCACCAACCTTATGTCGAGCACATAAAATCAAACCAAAATTAGTTCCGAAATGAGGGTCCTAATTACGTCGCACCTAGTCCAATGAATACAATAATTTTATAAAGGCCACTAAAAAAATTCTTAAACAAACTATATAAGTTACATATGTATACTTTATATATATATATATATATATATATATATATATATATATATATATATAGGAGGATCAAATAGTACCCGAACATGAAATAGTATATAGTACTCAATCTCATCCACTCATCTCATACATCTTATGGTTGAGATTTTTCGGACTTTTTAAGTTTAATTTCACTGATTTTCGTAAAAGTAAGGGTATATTAGTAATTTGATTTGTTATGTGATTGCGAAAACAAACTATACATTTAGTTGAACTGAATAATGCATTCAAATGAACAAAAAATGCATGCAGTTGAACACAATAATGCATGCGGTTGGAAGCTCGCGTCCAGTGCACGAGCGCGCCCAGCGTGTGCTCGTGCTTGCGCGTTGGCCGGTATTTTTACGTTTTGTTAAATGCATTGACATGTTTTGATCAATGCATGGACGTGTTTTGTTCAATGCATGTTTATGTTTTGTGGCAAATGTAATTTTATGTTTTGTTCAATGCATTGTCATGTTTTGTTCAATACAGTATCATGTTTTGTTCAATGCATTTTTTATGATTTTCGATAGCAAATCTCTCATCCATCATTCTCTGTCAATTCCGTCGTCTCTTTCCCTGATTACCGACGAATTCGCCGTGAACCACTACCATAACCACCATATTTCTCGATTCTTCAATCATCTATCAAATTTATTTCTATTTTTTTCTCAAAATCCATCAATTTTGTCCTCAATTTTTTTTTCTTTTTCTTTCTTTCAAATTCTATTGTTTGTTGTTGTTTGTTTATATTGTTGTTGTCGCGGTCTTGCCGCCATCGCCCGGGCGCCTTCTTCGCCCGCCGCCGCTGCCTCCGACGCCATCCGTTGCCACCAAGGAGGAGAAGAAGAAGGCTGATTTGAATTCTTTCCATTTTGCCCCTTGCGAAAATTAAAAAGAAAAGAAAATGAGCTACCACATGTCAGCTTGTGGTGTGGTCATGTGTTCAAAATGTATGGTCTAAATTGGGCACTACATACTATCTGAGGACCGGGTACTACGAGAACCCAATATATATATATATATATAGAGAGAGAGAGAGAGAGAGAGTTATGTTCAAATGAGAACCATTTTTATCCTAAAATGGATGAATCCGTTTGGAAAGTTATTGAATTCAAAAATTCAAAAATTTTCACCCGGTTCGAATCCCATGAGGGGCAAAATTCTATTTTTTTGAATGTAGTTACTTTTCTAGTGGATTCATCAACTTTCACAGTGAATTCATCATTTTTTGATTCTCACTTTCTCACGATAAAAATAGTTATCACGTTAACCATCATATATATATATATATAGAGTTTGGTTCAAATAAGAACCATTCTTATCCTAAAAACTAAGAACCAAATGAATTCGTTATGAAAGTTGATGAATCCGTTGAGAAAGTTAATGAATTCAAAAATTGAAATTTTCACCGAGTTCGGCGAAAATTCTATTTTTGGATTCGATATTTTCCCAACGGATTCATCAACTTTCACCGTGAATTCATCGCTTTTTGTTCTCACGTTCTCACATAAAAATGGTTCTCACGTTAATATATATATATATATATATATATATATGAATGAGATAAAATACAAACCAATATTAAAGTATAAAATAAGAACCATTTTCAGTCTTTGATTTATGAAAATCTACAGTAATTCAATACTTTACTTGATGGACTCAAACGCCTGGGTTCGAATTTAATGAGGGGCGAATTTTTATTTTTTTGAATTCAGACACTTACACGACAAATTCAGACGCTTTCATGGCGAATTCCAATTATTTCAAGAGTTCGTAGTTTATAGATTAATGATTATTTTTACAATAACCGCTCCATATATATATATACTTTAAAGTTTAATGAGCGATAATTCAAAATTGGTAAGAGTTACGACTAAAATATACATTCTGGAATAACTAGGAACCAGGCTAAGTTTATAACTTTCGGTTAAACTAGTTAAAACTTTCCAACGGAACCAATCTATTTATTTAACAATTTAAAATCAACAAACATGTTCGAACACATCCAAAAATTTCGAAAATAAGGACTAAATTTCTGATATAATATTTTTAACTAAAAGATTGACCAATATGACATATTTAAATCCAATCAGACAATAAACTAATGTCAGTAGCACTTCCTCAAAAGCAGGCCCAAACGAGAAGGGAGCGATATATATGTGAAATTCGATTTCTTTATTTTTGAAAGAATGTAATTCAAATGCAAATTCTGTATCAAACACAAACTAATATCAGTTGTTTGATTTTTCTTTTCTTGTTTTGGTGTGTAGAGAAAAAAAATTGTTTAAGATTAAAGACCCCTATTTATATATAGAAATTTATATATTGAGAAATTTATCTTTTCTAGGGTTTTTTTAATATTTCAAGCTATAGAAAAAATTAAAGATGGATATGAATTTTTTTTATAAGCAAGAAGGAATGTTAGGTATGGTATGAAGCTCAAACCAATCCTTATAAAATTACTTCCATTTATTTATTCATAAATTTGAATTTGGGTTCAAGAACTAAAATGTAATGGTCTAGAAGTATAATAAATTTTATTTTATTTTATAGATTATGAATATCTTGTTGGCTATAAATAATTAAACAATTTGCGCCTCAATGAAAAGAAACATTTGGGCTCAAAATACAAACCTTCAAATTTCTTTTATGACAAAATAATATGAGAAGATAGATAGATTCTTTTTTGCTAAGCAAGAAGGAATGCTTATTTATTCATAAATTTGAATTTGGGCTCAAGAACTAGAATGTAATGGACTAAAGTCTAAGAAGTTTTGTTTTTTAGAGATCATGAACATTTTGTTGGCTATAAATATATAAAAAATTTGTGCCCTAAATTAAGTTCTAAAGTTCGTTCTCTAATTAGGGGCGTAAATACGGATTCTCTCAAGTCCAATGTAAAAATTGAGCATGAAAATATTCACAATTCCAATACAATAGTTTAAATTTAAATCAATTTAACACAAACAAAAAATGGTGTGTAATACTCGAGTTTGAGCACACCAGAGGCAAACTACTGTAATGAGTCATTTGAAGTACGTTTCTGGCTAATTTTATTGTGATGATGGATTGTTAAAAAATTCGAGCAGAAGTTGTGATTTTTAATGAGAAGTTGATGATGGCATGTGCAAGATTCTTGCACAATGTATTAAAAATATTGTATGACGTAAATTTTTATGACATCAGCAAACACGATTAATATTTTTATTTTGATAAATTAAGATTAATCTAACTAATATTTCCGATGGTTAATAACTTAATATAATGTTTTGAAAAATTAAAGATTTGATGTGAATATTGGATGAAAATCCGATCCTCCAGGCACTCCGATCTTGTATTTCTACCTCATGCACCCTGGACTTCCATTTTCAAATTTTGAAGAAAATTTTACTGCAAATTAATAATAATTTATTTAAATAATCAGATATACAAGAATATTCAATCCCTCTATCAAGCAGTTAATTATTATCTCAATCTTTTGATGTTCAACCTCATATAATCCTTGCAGGTTCTTGACCACCATCCTCTGGTAAATGATTTGTTTTCAGTTTGCAAAATGATATAAAACCTTCTGTGATCATTAATGTTTTCATCGATTATATATTTTCATCATACGGTTGATCTATGACTTCCATACGAATTTAAATATTTTGCCTTTGTTGTCAGATAAATGAAGCATTTTATTGAAAAAGTGATGTATGCACAGTGTCACACGTCGTCTGTTTGACAATTCACGGCTCACATGATCCGTTCTCGAGAAGGGGCAAGTCGTGGCGAGGATCCAAAGTGAATGACAAGTGTGGACTCACGGGACACATACTTGAGCGTACTTTGATGTGGAGCACCAACGTGGTTGTTCATGAACATGTTTTTTATATTTTCAAAATTATAGATAAATTTGGTGCTGCTATAATGGTGGTAAAATCTGATATCGGTGGCAATATATCGGTAAGATTTCTTCTTTGGCTACCTGGAAAACTTTAAAAATATAGTTAAGTTTGACTTATACAACATTTGATGTACATATAAATTTGTCTCCGACATTTTACAGTTGTGATGTTACTTAGGGTGTTTGATTTGATTGATAAAACAATCATATTTTATAGCATTTGATTTGTATGGTTAAGCTCGTGATATATAACTCGGTTCGTGCTTCAATTGATTTGAGTGATAATTCATCACCCCAAATTTGGATTGATTATTTAATCATCAATTACTTCATAATGCAAACTTTCAAAAATATCCTCACCAAAATTATTTTTGATCATCTTGTCTCGGTATTTTATCTTTTTTAATGTACCACAAGGACAATTTTAGTTTGGTATTATACTACATTTAGTCATAATTCTTCAATTTATATCGGTCAATTCAAAGATAATAATAAATAATTCAAATAGTTTTATTCTACTCTATCCTATTAATTTTATCTATTACATCTACCAAACAAAATAGCCCTAGGTTTATAGGGTTGTCTAGAATTTGTTGTTAAATAACATCAATGTTTCATTAAGCAAAAAAAAAAACACAAAACTATTATCCGAATGTTTTCTAATGCTGAATTAGTGTTAATAAAGACGGTTTTGGTTTTTTTTTTTTTTCCTTTTCTAAATATCTATTATGTGAGTATATTGTGATGCTGAATTAGTAAATTTATTGAACTCGTAGAGGCTGGGACCTAAGTATGACTCAAATCCTTCCAGATTTAATTACCTATTCAATTTGGTGCAAGCTGAAGTTGAAACCTTTACTGCCAAGTTCAATCCCAAATTTTGAGCATTTTTGCAAATTTGACCCACTTAAAACTCAATTTTATAATTTGTAGCAAATTAGAACATTTTATTTTTTAGCTTGTGTTTGGAGGTGAGATTTTGACACACATACAATGTTAAAACTCAAAATTGATTAAGAGTTTTTGAAAGTCATTGTCTTGTTATCTTCCTATATTATCAATATTATTGTCGGACATCTGTAGATTGAGTAATTGAGTCGGGAGTTAGGCATTAAGCTAATAGAGTTTTTCGATGGATCGAATTGAAATTTCAAGATGCCCGACAACAAAATTGACTATATTCACCTAGACAATAAGTTTTAAAAGCACCCAATCAATTTTGAGTTTTAACATCGTATGTGTGTCAAAATCTCAGCTCTACATGCTAAACAATAAAAGGTTCTAATTTGCTATGAATTATAAAGGTGCGTCTTGATGGTAACAATTAAAAATTTGCGTCAAATTTACAATAGTGAGCAAAGTTTGGGATTTAACATTCAATCATCTCTAGAAAGATTACTATAATTTAGGGAAATAATGTTTTAAAAGGTTGCTTTCAAGCTTGCACCGGACAGGAAGAAGTTCATGGAGGTTTTAGGCAAAGAAGGTGACATCCATCAATCCATGCTGATATGCAAAAGTTCTGCACAGAGTTTTCACCAATCCTACGAAAGATCCATAAGTTTATCGTAATATTATTATATTCATCAACTCGAGACAATTTCCCAACAACTTGTTTCATCTGTATATTGCATAATAGTTTCTCAATTTCTTAATATCAATGTTGTAAAAAACTTAAAGCATAAATGATGCGTTTTGTCTTGGCGAGACGAGGTGTAAGCCTTGCGCCTCGGACTAAAAAAAATTCATAAAAAATATTACATAGCAAGCTAAACATCAAATCTAATAATTTATTACTCTTAAGAATATCAAACTAAAGGCATAAAATGTTCATAAACATCAAATCGTAGAAAATTCAACTATTCAAGCAATAAAGTCATTCTCATGAACGTCCTCATTTTCCAATTTTGATTGTGGTGCGAATAGGAGTCTGACGAGATGAGAGGAGAATGTTTCCGTTTTTTGAGGAGCCGCTGCAGGATTCCCTGTTTTCTTTTTTAAATATAATTTCTGCTAGGGTTGAATGTTTAATTGAGTATTGGGCTTTAAATTTTAGACTTAACAAGTATGAGATTTTTATTTAATTTTATTTGGGTTCTAAAAAATAACAAAAAACACTTGAAATTCTGTAAAAAGACTGAAACTTGCGAGGCTCAAGTCTCGAGGAGCCTCGAGGCACTTAGCACTAAGGTGTGCGCCTCGGCCCTCTGAGGCTTAAGCATCACGGAAAGCGGAAAAGGCTTAAGCCTTGATACTTTTTGACAGTGCCTCGCCTCTAGGCGAGCTTCGAGACGTAAACCTCCAACGTTTTTCACAACAGTGCTTAATATATATCTCTTATTTAGCTCTAAAAGACTACATATTGACTATTAGGGGATGATTGGTACCGGCGTAGGTAGGGATGTCAATAGGTGGATTTTACCCGGACCAGAACCAATAAATAAGTAATGGTTCTAGTTCTGGATCCGACCCATTAGACACTGGTTCCGGACCGGAACCGGACCATCAACTATGGGTCTTAAGCGGTCCGGATCGAGCGGTGCGGAACCGAACCGGACGTAACCGCGATAAGAACCGTAACTAGAACCGAAACCGTTGTTTTATAATTTAATGTGTTATGAGTGATTTTGAATCGATATGGATAAAACTAGCTCATTAACAAGCCTATTTAAACTTAGGTTTGTCAATAGATGGATTTTACTCGGACCAGAACCAATAAATAAGTATTGGTTCTGGTTCTGGAACCAAAACCAGATCCGGACCGGACCGGACCATCAAACTATGGATCTAAATGGTCCGGGTCTAAAGCGGGTCTGGAACCAGAACCGCTGCTTTAAAATTTAATGGGTTTTGAACGGTTCCGGATCGTTCCGGGTAAAACCACCCATTAACATCCCTAAGCGTAGGTATGAAACTAGGAAAAGATAAGATGAACTTGAGAATGGATTAATAATTGAAAATGAAAAAAGTAATATAAAACTCCTTTGACTGGTATTAATTGGTAAGGAATGTAATATGAATGGATTTTTTTTTGGTACTTTTGAGTTGAATTGAATTGAGAATGGATTTTTTTTACACTTATAAAATTGTAGGTGTTCAATTTGCTGCTTGAAATATTTTATAAATTACGACGAATATGCAGAATTGGACAAACGGAATATTTATTTAGCAAATAACCCTAACTGATATAAAGATTATTGCGTGTGCGTGTGTTGGCTTAGTGGTAGAGTGGTTAATGTTCGAGACCAAAGGTCTTGGGTTCGAGTTCACCGTGACGCGACCTTTACAATTATGTATTTAATTGACAAAAAAAAAGATTATTTTCCATTTTTATATTCATTGCTTTCAGAAACTAACTTTAGTGTCTCATATTTTTCATTTGAATCTTGGTATTAATTAATACTCCATCTGTTCTGCTTCAAGTCGTCTGTATTTCTCTTTGGACTGTTCCATTATAAGTGGTTCATATCAAAAAATGAAATATTTTTACATGTAAAAATAACTCGACTTCCGTGAGTCACATTACTTTACACACAAAACATAATACTCATTAATCTACGTGTTCAAAACCAATGAACACAACTTAGAATGGGACGGAGGGAGTATAAGATTACATGGAACAGTTCTTCATATTATGGAAATGAAAATCGAAGAAGAAACTTGTTTTCATCACTTCATTTCCAAATATTTCATTTACTCTTAGGTGCGAATAAAATCTGGCATGTTTGGTTATGAAGAAGATACAGAAATAGAGATTATATTCATTGACGATATATTTTCATCCTTTTATTACTTGATAGTCAATATTGGATTGTTATGTCCGAATAGACTGAGAAAAGAAATTGGGTTAGGGACAAAATACTGTGATCGAAAATAGATTCGGGCTTACTGAGTAGGACTGGTAATGCATACGGGCCAGTCGGACTGGCTTGCTAGGCTGGACGTGATAGAATTCGGTGTTTGGTCATACTTCATTGGAAAACTCTACTTCTTCCTTTCCCAAAATTTGTTCGATTTTCATTTATGTAAACTACTCTACTAATAACTCTGTGTGCTTATACCTTCATCGATACCTTTTATTTATACTTTTTTATCACTAATGACTCACTATTATTTCTACTTATTACCCTCAACATCATATATTTACAAATTTTATCACTCATGGTCTACCACTAATTAATTTAATATTATACTAATGTGAAACTCTTACTCAAATTACAAAATGCTCAACAATTTTATTAAAATTCAGACCGAAGATTCTCAAAAAATATATTTTGATAATGGAAGGAATATTTATTAACAATCAGAAGCATCGAAAAGCCAACTTAATTAAGGTATACATGTGTTGGCCTAGTGGTAGAGTGGTTAATGTCCGAGGCCAAAGGTCTCGGGTTCGAGTTCACCCTAATACGGCCTTTAAATTTTTGTATTTAATTGACAAAAAAAAAAAAAAGCCACCTTAATTCATTCACCGGACCGCTAGTCATGTTGAACCTCAAATATTTTAAAAGTGAAGAATATTTAAAATTGTAACCATAAACAAATAAGTCACATTAAAGGATTATCATTTTTATTAAATTTTATATTAAGGGTTATTATTTTCATTAAATTTTATGGTAAATATTATTTAAATCACAAACTATATTTATTTTATTAATAATATTCTGAACTTTAAAAAATATCATTTTAAACCCCAAACTATTAATATTTTATCAAAAATATCCTAAATTTTGAGAAGTATCACTTTAAACCTCAAATTATTAATTTTGTATTAAAAATATTCTACACCCATTTTTCAGCTCCCGGAATTGGACGAGAGATATCTTCTTATGTGGCTCATAGGATACATCCCACGCCCATTTCATGCTTTAGAAATTCTGATGTGGCTCATTGAACGAGAAGAAGATATATCTTTTTCAATTTTGGGAGCTGAAAAATGGATATAGGAAATTTTTTATACAAAATTAATAATTTGAGGTTTAAAATGATATTTCTCAAAGTTTAGGATATTTTTTAATAAAATGAGTATAGTTTGGAGTTTAAAGTTGTATTTATCCAAAATTTTATACTAAAGGATTATCATTTTCATTCATCAGATAAAATTTAATGAAAATGACCATCCTTTAACTCATGCATTCATGAATCTATCAATATTATGAAACATATAAATATTTAGTATTAGATAGAGAAACTCGTATTTGATAATTTGATATTAAGATTTGAGCATTCTAGATTTTGTTCGTTTTATTCATAGTTGGAAGTCGAATTTGATGTCCCCATGGCTTAGCTCAGTTAGTTAAGAATTAACAGACTTAGAACAAGGAAGTTGAATTTAATAATTTACTTTTATTTTTTTCATACTTGGAAGTCGAATTTGACACATTTCTTTTTATTGATTTTATTTTATGTTGTTATTCATCCCTCATCAACTATCTTTATATGATAATAATTTTTTTGTTATCAAACTTTAAATTATCTAATTGCATTATAATCTAATGTTATAGTTTTTTTTATAGATAACATTAATATGATGATGAAATCAATTATATAAAGTTGAATATTAGAATTTCAAGAATAAGATAGAATTATTCGTTTACTGTGGTTATTTGTTTGTTCACAAAATATAAGATGAGACAATTTCCGGGGCCACATTATGTAATCTTCATGACGGTTTCCATTTGTAGCTCCTGTAATTCCTCTGTATATCAGTGAAGAAACAATAGATCTACACTGTAATGGTTTCATTGTACCTCTCTTAATGAAGATTTTCTTCCATCAGAATGCTTTATGTTCAACTATTCTTGACACATATTTGAATTCTTTTCGACAGTAATATTGTAGCAATATCAGGAGCTGCTCAAAATTTTCTTTCAAGGATACGATGAAAGAATCTATTATCTATGACTGTATAAAAAACCCATTAATCCATGTTATTTGGTAACTAATGTTCGTTTCATAGGTTCGAAACATCAAACTGTCCAGTAATGACATAATTTTAGTCACACTAAAAGATGTAATAAAGTTTAGTTACACCCAAACACGCACCTTTTATATACTTTTGTAACGTACTAGCAGAAGGAACGTGCATTGCACGTAACCAATATATTTTTATAAGTCATAATAAATGTAAGAAAATAGGTAATATTACTATTGATGAATGAATAGAAATTTAAACAAATTTGTTAGATCCGGGTTGAAGGTTTAACAAGAAAGAAGATGTACCTTCAATCGAAGATAATAAAGGTAGATCCATCGAATGAGAGCGATATTGAGCTCCCGGAGTGTCAGGAGCGCGAGCGCAATAAACTTGACCATAGCGAAAGCTATAAAACAAAGTTGGAGGGATTCTCCAAGAAGAGGTTCCTCAGATACTCGCACACAGCTCACATGTTCTCGATGATCAGAGACAGGGTAGCCAATGAGGTCATGATGCGAAGGCGGATCAATTATGAGATGGATGAAGTTGATAGAGAAAACATGAAAATGAGATTGCGTCGGGTGCTGAGGATCTTGGTGGCGGGCTGAGCTATTGAGGTTGAGACACAACAGAGTGCTGAGATTGTGAAGGGGTCAGTGAGGGAGAGGCGGACGAGTTTCTCGAGAGCGTGGTGGCGGAGGAGGGGCCCAAGGCAATGGTGAGGAAGTGGACGACATATTGTTGGGCTCATCAGATGGGGAGCTACATAATAGGGTTGTGCATCATTCGGTCGGTTCGACCAACCAACCAAAATCCATCAATCCAAACACTTAACTAAATTCGAGCTTTTTGAACCGAAACGACCGATTAAAATTTTAGATCGATCGAAAAAACCGATTGATTTTAACCGACCAATTAATATATATATATATATATATATATATATATATATATATATATAGATCGAATTTATCTTTTCTTGAAAAAACCATAAAATAGTATAAATGTGCATAATCTAAAACTTTCTAAAATTTTAACAAAATAATTTTAGAAATTTTCGGATCTATTTTGTGCATCAAACCATGACCAATTCATATGATCCACTATATATATATATATATATATATATATATATATATATATATATATATATATATATATTCCAAATAAATCTATTGTTATCCTAATTTCAAAGCAAAAACATCAAAAAAAAATCATATATCATAAATAACCAATAAAACATCAAAAATAATTAAGCAATATCCAACTTATCAAATTATATTGTAGATTGTAGATTAAATTAAATTATTAATTATTAAATAGTATATATATATGTATATATTTATTTATTTATATTATGAGTTCGGTGCAGTTCGATTACTGATCGAACCTAAAACCTAAAATTGAAAATCTAACCGAATATCGATTTGTAAAAAATAAAACCGAACCGATGATCGAGAACCTCAAAAGCCGAACCAAACCGATTCAATCCTATCCATGCACAACGCTACTGCAGAATGGGGGTGGATGACAATGATGGCGGGGTTAATCAAAATCCACTTCATATTGTCTCTCTCAAATCATTGCTCACGGATTCAAGATGCACAAGCACAACATCTGACTTCCTTCGTTCATCATCATTTGAAGTTACATTGTAAAACCAAATCATACATTACTAGCTTAATGCAAAAAGTAAAAAAAATAATTCAGAATCACAAAATTAAAAAATGTATATGAAATATGATATTCTCGTAAAATTTCACATTGAGAATGTTGAACTCTTGTTGATTTTAGTGTGGGAATGTGAAATTCTCGTCACAATGTACTCTGATAACAGGGTGATGGCTTGAGAGTTGCATCATAAGATGAATACGATTTTTATTTTATTTACTTACATATTTTGTTAGACAACCTTCTGTGGCCCTCTTTAAAATGCTTGCAGTTCCAAGCCCACCATTTAGATCTTTTTTGTTATTGAATGCGATAGTAGAAACTCGTCAGCTACTTCCATGGCAAATGGAAATCCCCCCATGGAATTATAACAAGAAATCATTGCCGCTTGTATCCTTTCAATCTCTTGTGTCCATATACCTCTACTAATGTGTTTCAATTTGTCTGGATTGAGCTCATTTCTCCACAAGTAGGTCATTGAGTGGTACGATGTAATCATCATTCACTAAGTGGGCTATTGAGGATAAGAAAGAAAAATAACGATGAACCATAGATGGTAAAATGTGTAAATAAATGACATTGTTAAGGGTAATAAGTAGAAATGATAGTTACCATAAATGAAATAGGAATGAAATTATGGGACGTCCCAAAAAGAAAAATTAGGAAGCAAATTGGAGGACAGAGAGAGTATATCACACGAGGAAATGATTGATTTCCGTAGGCAAACATCTTCTTTAGTACAAATGGAAACAAACCAAAAAAAAACAGACCCAACCACCACGAAACCCAGAAACATTAAAATTCTCAATTTCATATGGGATCCTATACACGATCAACAAGCATAATCGAAATTCAAATTTACTCTACCTACTCGGCTTTAACTGCAAAAGCACAGTTCCCTGTCAAAAAAACAAAACCCCAGAGAATAAGTTGCACATCTACAGATAATATACAACAGAATGATCGTTACTATATATAATATGAGTATTCTATGCTAATAGCATAAACTAATTGGTGAAATTATTGAGCTATAAATCCAAACAAATTAGTCACAACTTGAAAATATAAACAAAATAACTCAAAAGCTCCAAATGTCTCTAAGCTGTGTGACTTATGGGTTTTTTCCTGTTGATGGACTCTTGACATATTAGAAGCAGGGTTTAATCAAGGTTCAACAACATATCAAGTTAGAAAATATTCACTTGTAACGTTGTAGCTACTCAAATCAAATGCACCCAATATAACTCGTTCTCTATCAGATTTGACAATTGCTGCAAACACACACAAACTTCTTTTATACTGCTTAGTTCAAACACTAGAATAATATATGAGTACAAAGATAAGACATTTAAGCTGTACAATGGAACTCTATTACGTCAAAGTATCAATTGACACAATGTTCCACCCAAAAACTGTATGATAACCCAGACACTGCAGCAACAAACAGATAAGCAGGATATTGAGTATATGGATGAGAAATAGGAAACCAACCAGAATGGTTACAAAGTCAAACTGAGAGTTTTGGATCCACTGTTCCAGTAGCATTTCCTTCTCCTGACATGAGATGGTCCGGATCCTGCAACCAATAATACTGACAGTATTAGTGTTACTGATTCAGTGTATAAAAGACAAATGAATAAATCAGTAGCAGATGGCCACCTCCATTCCCCACTTGATGTAATCTGGGGACTCACAAGCCTTGTACTCATCAACAAGGCTCTCAATCATATCTCTGGATTCATCAAATTCTGAAAGATCGTTATCCTGAACATGTTTCAACATTCTGGTGTCAGTCAGACAGTGCTAATAATTGAACTGTGGAAAACCTAATTAGATGCCCGTCTCAATAAAAATAGAGCAGCAGACAAGCTTGAGTCTGTTATAAAATAATGTATAAAGCACGAATACACCTGGGAGGGCAGCATATATGTTAAAAATGTATTTAATACGATACGGAAAAAAATACATCGAAAATATGTTTTTAATAAGTATTTATTTTATTAATTAATTTATTTTATTTTTTTAATTAAAATACATTGGAAATAAAGTCAAAATATGTTTCCTTGAAGCCAAAATACGTTAAAATTACAGAACTCACGCCCATCATCCTCGCGATGCTCGCACCACCTTCGCCTGTCCTCACCGCTGCTGTGGACTGCCACCGCCGGCTGGGTTGCTTGAATGTGGACTGTGGGTCGCTGGCCTAGGTCCCCACCGCCTGGGTCGCTAGCCTGGGCCGCTGCCGCCTATGGACTTCACACTTTCCCACTTCTTCTCATATTTAGGATTTTCTATTATCAAGTGACTATTGATGTTGGGCCTAGATTTTGGGCTTTATTTAATACTTTTAAGTCTTAATTAGCTATTTATTGTTAGTGCTGGGCCTTTGGTTATTGGGCTGTATTTAAGATTTTTAATTCTTAATTAACTATTTATTTTCTTTATTTTGATATGAATGTCTTTATATAATTTACACAATATTATTATTAATGAAGTATAAAAATACAGTAAAAATATAAACGTATTCGTATTTTGATTTTTGGAAGATTGACATATTTTCATATTCGTATCGTATCGTATTTCATATTCGTGCTTCATAGAAAATATATACTAGTCATCAACCAGTTCTTACACGAAGGAGAAAAATCAACATTACACCGTCTCTCTGGGAACAATTGTCATGCAACAGATTCACTTGTCATCATAATTCATAACTATGTAATGATATAAAATAGTCTTATAAATAAACATAAGTTCCAAATATATGGACTAAATACAACAATCAACAGAGATCAAATGAGAGAAAACTTACAGCAAACATTGGGTGATTCCTGTAGTTATCAAGAAAAGCTTGTCTCTTTCTCAGCTTGTCATATTGGCTCAAGCACTTGGAGAATAAGTGGCGGATGCCAGTATGACTGGCTAACATGAGTCCACTCACCTAATGAATACAGATAAATATATGATCAGGATCCTTCAAATTTCAGATTGTGCTGTGTATATATTTAACATGCAACAGTTTGTATGAGTTTTGTAAGTAATTGTTTAGTAGCGGAGGTGCTTAAAGTAGAAAAAGAGTTGGCTGAGCAATTTCTCAGGTTTAGGAAAGAATTGAGCTGAATTCAGCTCAAGATTCTGCCTTAGTGAGAATATTAACTTTCTATAGATAAAAACATAATCAGAAAACACGCCATTATCACTACAGCACTACATAGGTTACTGTATTAGAAGAATAGAGTGGACATCTGCTAGTTATCACTTAAGCATTAGGACATAAGATTAGACTTGCTACCTCGAGCAAGGGCTAAACATCACCCAAACATATGTGCTGTCCAATGTACAAAATGATGGCTTATATAGCATAAGGCATAAAGGTCAGAACTATAATGAGCAGAAGGACAAAAAAAGGGGGAAAAGGAAAAGTGCACTTTCACACCCTCCGCAGCCAAATTCTCACAATTATTTCCGTGGTCTAGGCAAGAATATGAAGAAGGGATAATAGATGTATCATGATGTTTACAAGCCAGCTACAGTAAGTTTCCCGATGCCGGGGGTATGGAAACATTCGCATAGATTTTCTCTCGCAACCAATCCCTAACCTCAAGCAAAATATATAGTCCACAATTTGAACACCTCCAGCTACATATTAACACAGGGCTCCCCTATCCATTGCAGCCCTTCAAAGTCAACAATCATGATATTCTATCACATTTAGGTTCGCATTGGGCAGTTATTTTCTGGATGGGATCCTCTGTCCCAAAACTTTTGGTGTCCCACCATGTCCCACCATTAATTTCACTATTATATAAAGATTTATTATAAAAATAAAAGGAATTACTAATGACCCATAATTAATATTTATCACTAAAAGTTGAAATTTTACAAAATTATACACCCTAATTATGATTAACTCTAAAAATCAATGATTAATTAAAAAATGCAAAATAAAAATTAAAAAAATAATTATGAATCCTAATTGGATTAGTGAGCCCTAAAACATAAGAAACTAGAATAGAAGGAAAAAATGATCAGAAACTGAAAGTGGGACACAAGTAAAAACCAAAAGTGGGATAGGGGATCCCATGTGGTAATTTTCATGTACCCCATTAGCAACTATTATGAATTTATCACTTGACAGTAATAAAAGGAAACGCAAGTCAAAAGGAAGAAAGAAGGAAAACATGTTTTCCTTGTCCAATTCATGAAGTACTACTCCACTTACTGCTACTAACTTATCATCACTTCATGCAAATGTTTATTCCATTTGTTCTAGGACACTCATTCCAGTTTCTCCTAGAACTCATTATAATGAGACACAAGTAGTTCAAATATGTGAATTCCAGGGAATACACACCCACACAACTATAAAAAGAATTATATATATATAAGGGTTGGATCCAGTGAGAACTCATCTTTTTTGAAAACTTGAGAACTATGCACAGACGTATAAAGTTGTGCACAACGAAAACATTCTAAAATTATTGCACAACAAAATAATTTTAGAAAGTTTTGTTATGCACAACTTTATACCGTTTTGTGCATCATCTTTAATATCTTATGCATGGTTCGCAGAGTTCGCAAAAAAGATATGGTTCTCATTTGATCCACTCCTATATATATATATATATATATATATAGGAGATGGATCAGGTAGGAATGGATAATTTGGTAGGAAATAAGAATGAATCTGAACCTTTGGTTTGCTATATCAATGGTTGAGATTTAATTTTCGGGTGTGCTATAGTTTTGTGTTTTGTGTGCTACACGGATTATTGTGCAACACTATAACTCTTCTTGTGCTCTGTCAAGAATGAAAGATGTGCTAAACTAATATATTTAACATATGTGCTACGAATGGATGAAATATGTGCTAAACTAACATGTGCAATATAGTAATTCTGAATGTGCTACGCAAATATGAAAGATGTGTTACTATTCTTATTTTCGTGTATATATATATATAGGGTTGGATCCAGTGAGAACTCATCTTTTTTGAGAACTTGAGAACTATGCACAAACGTATAAAATTGATGAATAAAACCTATAAAGTTGTGCATAACGAAAACATTCTAAAATTGTTACCCAACAAAATAATTTTAGAAAGTTTTCGTTATGCACAACTTTATAACGTCTTGTGTATCATCTTCAACGTCTTATGCATGGTTCGCAGAGTTCGCAAAAAAGATGTGGTTCTCATTTGATCCACTCCATATATATATATATATATATATAGGGGAGGGTTAATATGAGAACTATTTTTATTGTGAGAAAGTGAGAATAAAAAAAATGATGAATTCGGTGTGAAACTTGATGAATCCGCTGGGAAAGTTACTGAATCCAAAAAAAAAATAGAATTTTCGCCTCTCATGGGATTCGAACCTTGGTGAAAATTCAGAATTTTTGGATTCAGTAATTTTCCGAGCAGATTCATTAACTTTCATAGCAAATTCATTTTGTTCGTAAAGAATTGTCGTGGTTCTTAGTTCTCACGTTAAAATTGGTTCTTATTTGAACTTCACTATATATATATATATATATATATAGAGAGAGAGAGAGTTGAGAAATAAGAACCAATTTTAACGTGAGAACTAAGAACTACGAAAATTCTTTACGAACAAAATGAATATGCTATGAAAGTTAATGAATATCATGAAGTTAATGAATCCAAAATTGAATTTTCACCGTGGTTCAATCCCATGAGAGGCGAAAATTCTATTTTTTTATTCATTAACTTTCATACTTTCATATTCATTTCTCATGTTCTCATAATAAAAATGGTTCTCACGTTAACCTCCTCTATATATATATATATATATATATATATATATATATATAGGGGTTGGTTATAGGAGAACCCTCTAAGATAAGAAATAAGAACTTATCACAACCCTTGATTTCATCTAATCTAATGACTCATATCTAATTGGTACCTAACGCCACAATTCATCTTTTTTTGGCAGTTTCATCATAGGCATAACCTGTAAGGGTATTAACGTAATTATTCACCCTACTCCACCATGAATTCACAATGAGAGACAATTAACTTTCCTTATCAGTGGATTCTATATTATTCTCTCTCCATGGTTGTGATATATTATTATTAATATTATTTCAAATAAAAGGCAAAAAACATGCTAGTTTTGTTAAATGCAATAAATTATGTATAAGTATTCTTAATATAATAAATAATTATATTGTGTTGGGATTGAGTATCATGTTGTACATTTAATTAAATTAAATTAGTATCTCACACAATCAAGATTGTTATGTGATCGATTACATATATCTATGCATGTTAAATGTGTTGTATCATATACTTAAGAACATTGTATGCATAACAAAATTTGGATTTGTGCATAGTTTGGTAAGCATTTATGCACATTCTATATGTTTATTATGCACATGATATAGTTTTATGTAAAATATTCTTCATATAAATAAATTATTTTATTCTGTTGGGATTGGATACAATGATTCATATTTGATTAAATTAAATCAGTATCTCACACACTCATGATTGCTATGTGATCGATTATATTTTTAAAGGTGTTTTGAATTCGCATATTTTATGCTATACAAATTTTGATAGTTATTATGAATGAGATCGTAATTTGTATGCACAACTCTTTATTAGTTATGCAATGATTATAATGATATCATAAGATACATGGTTATGATTATTAAGTGTGATGTGCATTTAAATCTTAATGTTGTTCATGACGTTTCAGTGTATTGTGCATAGACAATCGTTGTTATGATTTCATAGTAAACTATGCATGTCAATATCTAATTTGCATATATATTTTAATTAGTTAATACTTATATAAATACCAAACCGATTTGAACAGAATACAAAAAAGAAAAGAAAAAAGAAGATAAACAATAGGGAAAAAAAGATTACCAAATCTAGGATACAATAAAAAAAACATATCAAATCCCTTAATTATAGCCTTCCAACCATTAAAAGACAAAAGTTATTTACTTAATTCCTTATTCTTTAATTTTGTAGATAATATGGTGCAAATATGAGATCAATTCTAGACCACAAGATCGCATCAAATAAACGCTTAAGATTAGTTCTCAGTTCTCAAAATACTTGTGGTTCTCATTTGATCCATCCCCTATATATATATATATATGTATAGGGGTTGGATATACTCATCTTTTTTGAGAACTATGTACGGACATATAAATTTGATGAATAAATCTATAAAGTTGTGCACAACGAAAATATTCTAAAATTGTTGCACAACAAAATAATTTTAGAAAGTTTTCGTTATTCACAACTTTATACTGTTTTGTGCATCATCTTCAACGTCTTATGCATGGTTCGCAGAGTTCGCAAAAAAGATGTGGTTCTCATTTGATCCACTCCCGGGAGTGCATAAGACGTTGAAGATGATGCACAAAACAGTATAAAGTTGTGCATAACGAAAACTTTTTTGCATTATTTTATTGTGAACTCTGCGAACCATGCATAAGACGTTGAAGATGATGCACAAAACGGTATAAAGTTGTGCATAACGAAAACTTTCTAAAATTATTTTATTGTGCAACAATTTTAGAAAGTTTTCGTTATGCATAACTTTATACTGTTTTGTGCATTATCTTCAACGTCTTATGCATGGTTCTCAAGTTCTCAAAAAATATGAGTTCTCACTGGATCCAACCCCTATATATATATATATATATATATATATATATATATATATATATATTCCAATTCGTTTTGCTCAAGTGTTGTTTTTGTATCACGTCTACTTAACTTAAAATCTTTAGGTGTACACTAATGATAAAAGATTTGGAGATGAGGGAAAGATTTACACATTAACAACATTAATAAGCTAGTGTATACCAATTTATTTATGTGGTCAAAAGATGAGTTAATGGTTTATGGATGAACAATCATGAAACAAGACTTAGCAAGCCAGTTCAGTAAATGGGACATATTAGCATGTTCCAAGTTCCTGAGAAAAGATTCTCATCAATGGAAACTAAACAAGTAAAATCTTACACGGTGAGCTGTTTGCACGTAAGGAGACTTCCTCGACAGAGCAACCTATCAAAATAGCAAAATAGCATCAGATAATAACTTGATCTGATAACCCATATCAAACGAGAAATAAGCTCTAAACATACCTGGATGCTAGCAGGGCCCCATTCAATAAAGTTAACAAGTTTTCTTTCTCGTATTCTCTGTAAACTATCATGAACCTGGTTTTACAATAAGTGAAGTCAATGTTACAGATAAAACACACATGCGACATTTCAAAATGAAAAATGTTCAAACCAGAGCATGGTGGTAGGTCCTTTCAGATCAAAATCATAATGGAGCCAAACTTTTTATACAGAATGTCAATAAGAATGATTTCAGAAGGATAGAGTTTTCTCTCTAGCAAAATCCTCTCTAGAATTTTCGCTAGTTCCTTGCCTTTGCCCGTCGCCGGTCATCTCCCTCCGGGATACTCCGGTCACCGTCTACAAGCTTCGCCACCGTGAATGATTGCGCCTCATTGTCTACTTCAATATCACCGATTGCTTTTGGGATTTTACATTACTTCACCGCCGACTTCTTACTAGTTGGAGCTCGCCGGATATCTACTAACGCCGTTAGGCTGTCCGTGCATGGTCTTGAATGTCAAGGCTGGCGTGAATCGTGCCAAGCTTGGTCGCGTAATTGGATTGGAACCATTGTTTTCGCCGGAAGTGACAAGATTGGTCGCGTAGTTCATCGGATCTATACGGCCAACTTCACTACACTTGTGGCCATCTACATCAATTTTCAGGCTGCCCGTTCCAAGGCGTCCTATCGAGAGAGCCGAGTAACGTGCGCGTGTGCAAGCTGCCGAGAAAAAGGGATAAATAAATCTGGACGGAATTGAATCGCCGGCAAGCTTCAACGGCGGCTCCACCACCGGCCGATCATCCCCCGTGCGGCGCGAGATCTCATCCAGGTTAGCTACACACAAGGAACTTTCCTTGTGTGGACAAAGCCCTAAGTTTCCATATTTTCATTTTGGTAGCTTTCCATACTTGCCTTGTCATTATTTGGAATTTATTCCTTGCTGAAATTTAATTCCATATGCATGCGAATTGATTTGGTATCTATTTAGTTGCCTTATTAAAATTGTCGCCTGCCTTTTTAGTGATAGCCGTGTGTTTGGCAAGTTTCTTTGGCTGTTGATCTTTTCCTATATTGCATGCTTTTCGAATTGGTAACAATATTCTTGCCATATACAACTGCCGCCTCCCTATTTTGTGATAGCCGTTTGTTGTGGGCCTTTGGGCCATGGGTTATTGGACATTCTTATTGACTAGAGGGGCGACAACTTATGATACCGATGGGCCCTTCGTCCACGGCCTTGGGCGTCTTAAAAATTCGGAGCCCATGAATGATTTGGATGACCGAGCCCAAATTATGAGAACCCACATCTTGGGCCGAACCCCTACGACCGAGTCATCCGCTTCGGCCCAACTGAAGAATCAAGACTGGGCCTCCGAGCCACGTCCGAGAGTTGCCGAGACCGACCGAGAGCGTGCCGAGCAACCATTGGCGGAAGATGCCGCACAAGTCTCGGCACCCCCAACAAGCTTGACCGAGGAATTCCCGCCCCTGCCGAGCCTATTGCGCGCGCCTACCTCTGCCGCACCAGCTCCACCAAGCCCGCGAGCTGAAGGAACTCGGCAGGGCGCGAATGACCAACGCCCACCAGCCGATTTGACGTGCCAAATTCCCGAAGTGACGAGCTCACCCGACGTGACACAAATGACTTCGGCCGAGGACCTGATGGATGGGCGACAAAACACGGCACCCGGGTTCGATGATCCTCGGCCACCCGATGGGGACCCCGACACCACAAATGACCCATCACCTTGGCTAAGAAATGCGGGGCATTTTGCAAATCCGATCCCCGTGAGAAAGACGGACCTCGCCTTACCTAAATTTGAGGTAAGTATTGTCGATGATATTTTAACCCTAGATGCTACTGATTACACCCCTATTTCGAAAGGATGGGGGTTCTCTTTGCTTGGTTTTTATGCAGGGCGTTTTCCTGGAAAAGAAGCAACTCAAAGACTGACGATGGGATGGAAAATAACATCAAAAATATCTTATCATCCCAATGGCTGGATGGTGTTCAGATTCGAAAAGGAGGAGGATATGGAACAAGTGCGAAATTCAGGACCATACGCGGTGTTCGGTATTCCTCTTATACTTTGTCATATGCCCACAGAGTTTAGGTTCGACTTTGCTCCGGACTTTAAATTTCCTGTTTGGGCCCCGTTACCGAATTTGCCTCTTGAACTTTGGAATCCCAATGCTATAGCGAAAATTGCTTCACTGTTAGGAGATCCCATAGAGGTAGATTATAGAACGATTGCAAAGAACAACTTAGACGGACCTAGATTTCATGTTTTAGTAGATGCTATGCGTGAACATAGGGAATATGTTAACTTGCAATTGCACACTGGTAACACGTTTTTGCAATATATAAAATTTGATTTTTGTCCAAAAATGTGCAAGACGTGTCATAAATTGGGACATTTAGCTTCATCTTGTTCGAATATTGCTAGACCACGTGGGGTGCCGAACCCTCCACGCGGTAACACTAACCATGCAGGGAATGATACTTGGCAACGTGCTAGAGGAAGAGATCCGAGACCTCGTCCCCCTGTGCGTGGCCGAGCATCAAAGACTCATGTTCCAAGAGCTGAATGGAGGAAAAGAAGTGTTTCTCGACCTAAGAAAAATAAAGAAATTCAATCTCAACCCATCACACGTGGGATAGAGATTAAAAACCAATTTGAGACCTTAAACACTCACATTTATTTTGAAAACTCTGAAAGTACCCAAATCTTTGAAGTTGGATAACCTTCGACAAACGCCGAGAGCGTCCACCAATCCCCGAATAACGAGCACTCTCGCTCACGCCGGCCGAGAAAACGCCTGCCGAGAAATCTCCCGCCGAGAAATCTCGCGCTCGGCATCAACCTATCACCGAGATTCATCCTGCCGAGAAACATCGGCCATCCTCGCCAGCATCTATCCCCCCTTCCTCGGCTGACATCTCTCGGCCAGACTCAACACCCTCGGCCGAGAATCCTCGAACCGACCTGGCAACCCCTTCTTCGGCTGACATCTCTCGGCCAGCCTCACCAACCTCGGCCGAGAACTCTCAAATCAATACATCCCATCAGCCTTCCTCGGCCGAAATATGTCGACCACCCCTGCCCGCCAATGACTCCCACGCCCATGACCCCCCGCCTGCCGAGACCCATCCACCCTCGGCTGGGAGCCTAGCCGAGAGTTCTCGGCAGGACGATACCGAACCTTCATCTCAGTCTTCGGCCGAGATTCCTCGCCCAATCTCGACCGCGCACCCTCAGCCTTTATCGCCTGTTGAGAATCCTCGACAGATCACCCAGCCCCAAAACCCCCCAACTCGTTCTATACACCTCTCTAGGCCACCAATTGCAGGGGGACAATGTAAGCTCTTCACAGAATTAAGGGATCCTGTTCTTGCTTTGGAGGCACCCCCGATTCATAACACTGTGTCGGACTCTTCGGTACATTCTACTTCCTCAAGCTCTTTTGATTATACTGCAACTAACCTTGTAGGTGAGACAAAGAACAATGAAGAAGTAGAAATTACTACTGCCCGCATTACTAGGAGCAAATCGAACACAAGTCGCCAGAGCTCTCCAGTCAAGAAGGGCAGGAGTCCAGTTGGTCGTAGAACACGACGTCGATGATTTTTACGACCTGGAATGTCAGAGGCCTCCAGAAGGCTCAAAAGCAAGCTGTTGTTGCCGACCACGTGTTCAAGCATAAGCTTGATGCCATTGCACTGATTGAGACGAAGCTCACAAAGCTGAAGCTCAAGAATTTCTTGGCAAAGCATTTCATCCAATGGGAGTGTGTTCACAATTTCGATGAGGTTAATGGGGGAAGGATTTTGATCATCTGGAACCCTAAGAGGATTAGAGTGGAGGTCATCAGTCGTGAAGAACAGGTGATACATTCCAATTTCACTTATTTAATTACTAACACCACTTTTGGATGCTCGATTGTCTATGGTTTTTGGTAGGTTATTCATAGACGGGAGCTGTGGGATTCTATGATCATCAATATAGAACCTTCTAAGCCTTCTATTGTCGCGGGAGACTTCAACTGTGTCCTTGACCCGGAGGAGAGGGTTGGAGGTCGAGTTCCGCTTGAACGAGAATACAAGGACTTCGTAGATACTTGTGCTCTCGTGGGACTCGAGGATTCACCCTCGACGGGATGCCACTTCACGTGGACCGATACGGTGAAGTATTCTAAGATTGATAGAGTCTTAATTAATAATGCTTGGTTGGATGCTAACCTTTTTTGCAGGGCAAACTTTCTGCCTAGAGGCACTTTGTCTGATCACTCGCCGGCACTAATCACTCTCTTTGGAGATGTGAATCGGTACAACCGTTCTTTCAAATTCTTCAACATGTGGATGAAGCACCCAGACTTCAAATGCCTGCTTGAAGAAAATTGGAGTGAACAAGAGAATGGTCGACCACAATGGATCCTGGCTGCAAAGTTGAAGAGGATGCAGCACATTTTCAAGGAGTTTAATTTCAAGGAGTTCATCCATCTCACGGAGAGGACGAGTATCTCTAGAGCTGCATTGCACGACGTGCAATTAGCTCTGGATCGTGACCCCATGAATGGGAATCTGTTGGAACAAGAACTTGGTCTTCGAAAGAAGACTAAGTTCTTGGAGGAGGTTGAGCGTAGCTTCTTCAAGCAAAAACGAAGAACATGCACATCAACCTCTCCGACAGATGCACTAAATTCTTTCACTCTATGGTGAAAAGAAATCACACGCGTAACACCATTTCTTTCTTGTGCAGGGATTCGGAGGAGCCGACTTATGACACGGAGGAAATCATCAAGGCTTTTGAGACATTTTATACCGATCTCGGTGTAAAAGTTCCCACGAGTGGATTCGATCCCACTGTGTTTGAGGAGGGCCCCCCGGCTTGATGAGGATGACAGGATGAATATGGTTATAGAGGTGTCCCAAATGGAGATAAAGAATGCGCTGTTCGACATTGCGAGTGAGAAAGCACCGGGACCGGATGGCTACCCTTCAGCCTTCTTCAAAGAGAACTGGGAATTCGTTAGTCAAGATGTTGTCTTGGCTGTACGGGAGTTCTTTGAGAAGGGGGTCCTGTTGCGGGAGTTCAACCACTCGGTGGTGACACTCATCCACAAGAAGCATCACAATCCCACTGTAGCTGATTTCAGACCCATCGCGTGCACCAATGTCATCTACAAAACTATAACGAAGATCCTGACTGAGAGGATGGCGTCTTTGATGGGCAAGATCATTGATCCAGCGCAATCTGGGTTTGTGAGAGGACAGAACATCTCGGACAATATCTTCCTAGCTCAGGAGCTGCTCAGAGGTTATGAGAGGAAGCAAATCACCCCGAGATGCATGCTGAAGATTGACCTACAGAAGGCTTATGACTCGATCTCTTGGGAGTTCCTCAAACGGGCATTGGATGGGTTGGGTTTTCACCCATGTTTCACATATTGGATCATGACATGCGTCAACTCGGCGACATATCGCTAGCCATTAATGGAGGACACATGGGTTCATCAACGACAATGAGGGTTTAGGCGGGGTGACCGATGTCACCCACTTTGTTCCTTTCTTTGTATGGAGTATCTATCCGCATCGTCAAGAAACGAACAAGGAGTTGGATTTTCAATTTCATCCGAAGTGTAGTACTTCAATTATTACACATCTTGCCTTCGCTGATGACTTGTTACTTTTTAGCAGGGGTGACATTGCATCGATGGAGGTCCTTTCAGATGCGTTGGGAGAATTTGCTAATGCATCCGGATTGAAGATTAATAATCATAAGTCCTTGATATTTATGGCGGGAGTTCGACTATTTGAGAAGCAGGCAATCTTGGATTTGTTCGGCTTCCCATTCGGAGAACTCCCGACAAGATATCTTGGCATCCCTCTATCTTCGAGGAAGTAGGAGTCACTCAGTATAGTGGACTAGTGGAGAAGATAGCGTCTTGTATCCACCGTTGGTCTAATCTTAACTTATCTCTTGCAGGACGGCTGGAGTTGATTCGCTCGGTCCTACAAGGAGTGGAGTGCTTCTGGTTGCAGGTTCTTCCTTTGCCGACCACCGTCATTGATCGCATCAATACGATGACCAGGAGATTCCTGTGGGGTTCGACACACTGTCCAGTCGCTTGGAAAGCCGTTTGTTTACCAAAGGATGAAGGAGGACTTGGTTTAAGAGATCTCTCGACTTGGAACAAAGCTCTACTAGCAAAGACCTTGTGGAACATCCATACCAAGAAGGACTCCTTGTGGATCCAGTGGATCCATGCAGAGTACTTAAAGAACACCACCATATGGGAGTATCCTAATCACATTCGTTTATCTCCATTTCTTAAGAATATTCTAATCCTTCGTGATCGTTTTTTGAAGGAATCAGGAGGTGATCTTGATAGACCTGCAGATCTTCTTAAGAGTGGTTTTGGATCCAAAGGGACGAGTGCCGCATATCACTACCTCCGGGAGAAGGGTGAGGCGATCGCACAAGGCGATTTGGAAGGACTACATCCCGCCTAAGTTTTCCATCACCATGTGGCTTGCCATGCGAGGAAGACTTAAGACGGTGGATAGATTGAGATACATGAATATCTCACAGGTATGTACCGTTTGTAATGTCCATTTGAAACTCACGATCATTTGTTTTTAAGTGTAAGACACGGAGGCGGTCCGAAACAGATCAAAGAATGGCTCCATCTCCCGAGGAGTATGACTATTATTGCCAGTGCTATCAAGCACATTAAAAGGGAGAAGAAGGCGGGGTCCGCTATTATCCTCCGAGCTAAGCAGATTGGATTAGCAGCTACGGTAAATCACCTTTGGTATGCACGTAACAAGATCAGCTTCGAGGACATCCCCTTCGATGTGAAGACCATTGTGAAGAGTATTAAAGAAGATGTTTATGCTGCTTTATATTCTATGTATTCTGTGGATCTTGTTATTGTACATTTTGAGTTGGCCTTGTAGTGAGCTGAGGGATGTCTCAGTCTTTTTCTTGGGTCCACTTTTGGGATGCCATATCTTGTATTCCATATCTTTTAGTGCTTTTTTGGGTGTGTGTGTTGAGGGACTGCTTAGGCCCAACCAAAGCAGTGCACCTCATGTGGTTGCATGTGTTCACATTCCCAATCCCCTGTGCCCCGCGATCACTTTGCACAAGGGCACTCTTTTCCCCACTGGTCATGGGGTTTTTAATGAGGCCCGCCCCTTCTGCGTCACAAAGGGGTTTGTTGAGGAGGTTTTGTTTCTTTATCGCGCTTTCATAGGTTGAGCGAGTCGCTCTTTGGCCTATGTGTTTTGGCCTTTAGGTCTTTTATCCCTCCCCTTGCCTTGTTTCTACGGAAATTAGGCTGTATCCCCCTCGGGTATGCCTGAGTTCGGTTTGTAATATGTTCTCCCGTTTTATGTTATTTCGTACGTTTTGACCAAAAAAAAAAAGAATGATTTCACATTAACAAGCAGACAAGCATCTCAGTAATGACATGGGCGAGTATACCTCCACAATTCCATGAACTGTAGTAATAGCGCAGCAGCAGAGCCAGGAGGTTGGCGGGTTTATGTTCGCAGAAAGATGATGGCAGCAGTTTAATAGTTAAGTTCCTAGTTGTTATTTTATTGATTAGTTGTTTTAACTAGTTCTTTTTGTAGCCTTATGCATGCAGGGCCTTAGTAGCGTATTTATAATATTTCCTATCAAGATTAGGGCAGCAGAGATCATTAGGGATAGAGAGCAGTTTTAGCGTTAGCAGAGCTTTCAACTCTGTGAGTTGGTTTGAGCAGTATCTTTTTATCATTAATATCAGCTTTATTAATTCAATTATCTTCACTCTATCAATTTGGTCCGACCTGACGGATCATTCTGCGGCCGAATCGATTCATGCCCAAAACCAGTGGCGAGACAAAGATGGAGAAGATGATTGAGGAGTTACAATCAGCGATGTCCATGGTAGCAGTGGAGTTCGTCTCATCTCTGGAAAAAACCCTAGGTAGGCACGATGCACAATTCGTTGTTATCCTGGAGAAGTTAGACACCATGAACGCTTCAGGGCAGCCGCCAAAAAACACGACAGGGGAATTCAATTCGTCGGGATGCTTCTAGACGCCATCAGGGGATAACAGTAAAACCGATAGCGATGGTGACAAACACCCAGAGGGTTCAAGTGAAAAAACGGGAAAATGCTGGAACAGCTCCGGCACTTCGAGCGGTGGAGAAACAACTGCAGGTATTCCACCGTGGATGGACCTATCGATGTTCGACGGAACAGATCCGATTGCTTGGTTGTCTCAAGTGGAGCAATACTTTTTGGTTCACCGCACTCCAGTGGGAGAGCGCGTGCAAATGGCTCTTATCGCTATGACAGGAAGATCAATGTTTTGGGCACAATGGGTACTGCATCGTTCTGCCACCATACCCTGGGGGCGGTTCATGCAAGAACTTTTGGAGCGTTTTGGAGATAGTTCTGTTATCAATGCATATGAATCTATGCACCTCAGTTGACAGACTGAATAACTGGAGGATTATCTATCTTTGTTTGAGGAGAGCGTGGCACAACTTCCGTCCCTGCCCCCGGAGACACTACTTGGGAACATTTTTAGGAGGCTTGCATCCTGCTATTCGGGAGCGCATTCCTGACTCCGAGACGACGGACGTGTTTGAGGCCATCAGGGCTACGTGCCGCATTGCTCGATCACCCAAAACCCAGCGATACAACACCATTCATCCTTCGCGCTGGGGTCATTCACATGGCCACCTACAACCTTTTGCAGCTCAAGGCCGTCGGGGCCGCCCAATGCTGGGAATTCCCAATTTTCCTGGACGGGAGCCTCAGGTCCGCGGGGAATCTGAATCGCGGCACCTCACGCTGGAACAGGTGGATGAATATATAGTTAAGGGGAAATGTTTCAAGTGCGGTGAACGCTACACTCTCTTGCATAAATGTGCTTCCAATTTTTTATCTATAATCATTGAGGCTGAGGAGGAGGAGGAGGATATGGTTGTGCATGACAATGGGCAAGAAGACCCTGCATTGGAGCATACAAAGGGGATCAGCACTGAGCTCCAGCAACTGCAGCTGTCTCGTTTGTCCTCGAATGGTTTCGATGGACCCCAAACCTGCAAGTTAATTAGCCAGTTGAACGGACGAAGTCTCATGACAATGATTGATAGTGGCGCTAGCCACTGCTTTATTTCAGAGCAAGTGACCTGAGCCATGCAGTTATCGGTTGACCCATTTGCCGATTTTGCAGTAATTCTGGGGGAATGGATTGCGGGAGCAAACACGTGGGGTTTGTAAGGAGGTATCTATTATTATTGATGGCCATTTGTTTATTGTTACCTGTTACGTTTTTTCCCTCCACAGTATTGACGTCATCCTCGGCATGTCATGGTTAGCTCTGGGCGATGTGAAGGCGAATTGGAGCAAGTTGACAATGAGTTTTGTTGTGGACGGGTGCAAATTTGTCCATGCAGGGATCCTTCTCTCAGTTGTTGTTCCTGCCAACGCAAGGAACTCAGTCCGTTGGAGTTGCGGGATCAATCTTGGCTGCTTTGGTCGATTGAAGGGTAATCTATAGCATTCCTAGACTGACCACATGCAGCATTTGATATGGGTATTCCACATTCTTCGAGCACACTCTTTAGTTATCAACCCTAAGAAATGTGTAGCGTAGAATACCTTGGTCATATTGTATCTAATCACGGGATGGAGATGGACCCCAGTAAGGTTGGGGCAGTTCTCAAATGGCCTACACCGACTTCTCTTCGAGGATTGCGTGGATTTTTGGGTAATTCTGGCTACTATCATCGCTTTATTTGCGACTATAGTAAGTTGGCGGCCCCACTATCTACATTGTAAAAGAAAGAGCAACAATCTTAGCACGGGTCAACTGAGGCAGAATCAGCATTCCATGCCCTAAAGATGACGCATACCATAGCCATTTTCTTGCAAAAGCTTGAACTTTAAAGCCTTTTGTGATCGAGTGTGACGCTTCAGGAAAAGGAATTGGTGTTGTTTTGATGCAGGAAAAGCGCTCATTATTTCAATAAGAGCCTATTGGGGAAGCTCTTAGCTAAGTTTGCTTATGAAAAAGAATTTATGGCCATTGTCTTGACGGTCCAACATTGGAGACCTTACCTCTTGGGGCGGCATTTCTTAGTTCGCATAGATCAGCATAGTCTTAAGCAACTCTTGTCCCAAACATTGACAACCTCGGCTCAGCAAAACTGGGCTGCAAAGTTGCTGGGATTTGATTTTGATATACAGTACAAGGAAGGTTCGACAAATCAGGCGGCATACGCCCTTTCACGTCGGGATGAGGATCTTGAGTTGGCGGCAATGCCGATTCCTATATGGCTCGATTGGAGCCAGCTGCAGTCATCAATCCATGCAGATTCGGCATTGTCACGTATCATTGTTGCCTTGGAGCAAGGTCAACAAGGGCCTAAACACTATACTCTCTCGCATGGTACGTTATTTTACAAGGGAAGCATCTTACTTCCTAAGGATTCTGCCTGGATTCCAAAGCTTATGGAGGAGTTCCATGCAACACCGGGAGGGGGACATTTGGGTGCTTTTCGCACCTACTGGCAACTAGTCGGGAGCTTGTATTGGCTAGGAATGATGCAGTCGGTGATGAAGTTTGTGGCAGCTTGCAACATTTGTCATAGGAATAAGTGCCCAATGGTCAACCCTAAGCCCATTCCAACCCGAGTTTGGGAAGACATTAGCATGGACTTTATCACCGGGCTTCCGCGTTCTGATGGTTTGGACTGTGTCTTGGTGGTGGTGGATAGACTTTCAAAGTATTGTTATTTCTTGGGTTTGAAGCACCCTTTTACTACAAAATCGGTGGCGGCAATCTTTTCTAAAGAAGTGGTCCGCCTTCATGAGATGTCGGGGTTGATCGTTTCAGACCATGATCCTCTATTTTTAAGCTCTTTTAGGCTGGGAAGCACCGACACGTGAATGATGCAACTGTCCCCGTCCCGAGGACGTAGGTACGAATACACCGAAATACATCGAAAATACATATTTTCACGTATTTTTTATTTATTTATTAATAAATACGTCGAAAAACGTCCGAAAAATACGTGTATACTTTGGTCAAATACGTTTTGGTGTACGTTCAAAAGCTAATTAAAGATGGATTTAAACTTACCCATGAAGAACCTAATCGAAATCGCCGCAGCGTCGCCCCACCCAGCACCGCGCCGCCCAACGCCTCGCAGTCCAGCCCTATCGCACGCCTCCCCGCCATGTAGCAGCTTCCAATTGCGCCGCCGATCCCCTCCGTCGTGCCACCCAGACCCATCTCTCTTCTCCCGTCTTCGCCTCTCCTCCCTGCCCCACTCTGTCCCGTCGCGGCGGTGCTGTTTGCACGGCCATAGTGGTTGTCGAGGGCAACCCTCACTGGAGGTAGGAACAGAGAGAGAGAGAGAGAGAGAGAGAGAGAGAGAGAGAGAGAGAGAGAGAGAGCAGCACCTCTTTTAGGTTTTTTTCTGAAACATAGATGTTAAAGAGAGATAATAGAAGTTGGGCTTGGGCTTTTTTTCTGTTGGACTATGGGTTTGGGTTATTTTTTTGCTGTTGGGCTAGAAAGGTAAAATAATTTATTTGAGCCTATCACTAAAAATTTTAATTAAGTCTTTATTAAAAATTGTTAATTTTGTAAAAGTATTTTTGATATGAATGTATTTATATGATTTCATAATATCATTATTAATAAAATATAAATATATTATAAATAAATATAAACGTATTTGAACGTATTCGTATCTTGATTTTTGAAAAATTAACATATTTTCGTCCCCGTATCGTATCGTATTTCGTCCCCGTCCCCGTGCTTCTTATCTTTTAGGTAGGAAATGTTTTGCATGTCGGGCACTAAATTACATCTGAGTTCATCATATCACCCTGAGACGAATGGTCAGTCTGAAGTAATGAACCGATGCCTTGAGACCTATCTACACTGTTTCACATCAGAGCTCCCTAAGAGTTGGGGTAATTGGCTGTTGTGGGCGGAATTCTACTTTAATACAGGTTTTCAGTCGAGCATGGGAATGACCCCCTTTGAGGTTGTTTACGGTCGGGCTCCTCCACCGCATGTCGTTCTTACCATGGGAGGTACGAGTGCATGCTTTGGCGGAATTTTTACAGGAGAAAGATGGTATTATGGAGCAGCTCTACGTTCATTTGGACGGAGATCAACAACGAATGATACGTGAGGCTATCAAGCACCGTCGCCCATTGGAGCGACATGGTCTACCTCAAATTCAAGCCGCAAAGGCAACACGTTCTCTTTATTCCCACCAATCCTAAACTCGCACCACGATACATCGGGCCTTTTGAAGTGAAAGGTCTATGGGGCAATCGGCTTATTGGTTGTGGTTGCCCGCTATTGAAACCCACCGGGGTCTTGAATTCATCATGTTTTTCATGTTTCCCTTAGAAGCCCGCTATTGGAGGGAAAGTAGCAGCACCAAGCCTTCCGGAAGAATTATTGGCAATTGATCCGCCTTTTCTTCCTTCCAAGATTCTGCAGCATCGACAAGTGGAGCATGAAGGGGCCTCGGTGTAGCAAGTGTTGGTGCAGTGGCAGGGTTTGGGCGAGGACAATTGTACGTGGATGGATGTGGCGGACATGTTAGGTCAGTTTCCCCACTTCAGCCTTGCGGACATTCCGGACAAGGCTGCTCCGACAGGGGAGGTAATTGATAGCGCAACAGCGACGCCAGGAGGTTGGCGGGTTTATGTTCGCAGAAAGATGATGGAAGCAGTTTAATAATTAAGTTCCTAGTTAGTTGTTATTTTATTAATTAGTTGTTTTTATTAGTTCTTTTCTACCAGGCCTTGTAGCCTTATGCATGCATGGGCCTTAGTAGGGTATTTATAATATTTCCTTTCAAGATTAGGGCAGCAGAGATCATTAGGGATTGAGCGTAGTTTTTTCATGAGCAAAGCTTTCAACTCTGTGACTTGGTTTGAGTAGTATTTTTTTATCATTAATATCAGCTTTATTAATTCAATTATATTCACTTTGTCATATAGTTTCACTTATTGGATTTTCAGTTGAGCCCACATTGGAATAAAAGAGCTGTTAATTAATCTGAATTTTTATTCCATAGTTCTCATAAATTACCAGCCATTGTAGTTAAATGAAAGAACTATATGTAATGGTTTCATCTTTATACATTTCTTATTAAGCTCCAGCGACATACATTCAATAACATTATATATCTCAACTAATGATGCACTTCTTTAATAGCATCTGAATTTGAGAAACTATAGCTCTTAAGACATTTTGCAGAATCATTTATAGACATGCTCATCTATGTTTTGTATTCTATTATAGTCTTGTCAGTACAAAGATGAAGTTTATAGCCTTATAGGATCAAATTTTTACCATTAAGATAATTGCAATGTTGAAAACAAGAGAGCACATCATAATTATTTCCATATTACTCCAATGATCTACCATGCCAAATCTTGTCAAGGGTGTCAGTTAGAGTATACAGTATAGACCTCTTCAGATTTAATACAAGTATACAACTATACAAGTAGCACCATCCATGCCAAATTCATGGTTACATATAGTATATGCGGAAATAGAAACCTAACAATCATTAGTTAAAGTGTGGATTCTCTTTCACAGCCACAAACATGGTAAAACAAAAATTATAATATAACTCTCAAGTAACAACTAGTACCAAGGAACCATATCCTAATTTGTTGAGCATTTAGAATAAATACCTGAGTAGGATCCACTTCTCCTTGAATGATGTTCAAAATTGATATATATTTTGCCTGACTAGCCTCTTTTGTTCGGGCACAAGATGAAACCATGATATTTTTCGTCTGTAAACAAGAAGACCCTGAGATAATTTTTCAAAAGTACAAGACAAAATGAAGAAACTTCTCTTGCCTGAAGAAGTCTTCTCATCACATCAAGTACGGTCGTTTTCCTAATTACATTAGCCTGCAAACAGGAACATCTGCATTAGATTGCTAAATTACACTTTCGCAAAACTACACTTGATCTCTAAGCCACAATACACACATAAAACTAGGCTGGCTTTAAATTCAAAAAATAATAAAGCCTATTTTGAATATACTACTTGAGTACTACTCATTTAATATCAAGAGTCTTTTTACATACTCAGGAACAAAAAACTAAAAAACAAAATGGAAAAAAATAAAACCATGAATCACTCAAATGAACAGAAAAGATATAATAGTAATTGCTAGAGGGCAGCAATCGCTAATCTGAAATGATTTCCCCGATAAGGGCAATAGTTGAAATACTAATAAATTTCATAAGAAGCTCAATTCCCAACACATACAACTCTTTGTATTAAGAACGATAATTTGTGCTTCGACGTCTCAAACATAACCTTATTTAGAGCAGAAAATAAACGATGGTCCAGACATGGTTTAAAAATTTGGTCGTGAGGCGTGCCTCGGTGCGAGGCGCGGGGATAGCACCTTCGAGGCACCGTCTCACCTGCAGTGCCCGATACGTGCGCCTCAGGTGGTCCGAGGTGTAGGCCTCGCTGTTCTGTGCAGTTTTCATTATTTCTTGCTAATTTATGTCATGGGCTTTCTATAATTTGGTTTAATAGGTAATGAGATTTCTTCAATTTAGTTTAATTAGTAAGAAATCAGCCCAAAATAAAGGATTAAGTCTATAAAATTAACCTAATCGTCCCTAATTTATATTACCTCATGCATGTTCTCTCACGCTCATTCTCCCTCTCCAGTGCCCTGCCTTTCCCTCTCCCTCCCTCTTCGGCGACCTAGCGACGCCGTCCTACATCAGCAATTCGGCAGCAGCAGTCCAGTGCGGCAGCAGTCCACGAGCAGTAGACCAGCAACTTATCTAGTATTCCCTTATTGTTGGTTTTTGTTATAGTAATATTTTTATTTATTTTGTTATAATTGTAATTTGTACTTGCTTTTTTGTAATTGTATATTTGTAATTATCTATTAGCTCTGTAGTAAAAAGCGCCAGAGGCGACCACCTCGAGGCGCGCCTCAAGGCGAGGCGGCTGAAAAACGCCCCGAGGCGACCGCCTCTTTTTGTAAATATCACCAGTAAGCCTCTCCGGCCTGTGGCGGCCGCCTCAAGGCGCTGAGGCGGTACAGAGGTGACTGTGAGGCGGTTAGCTTGGTTTAGGGTTTAATTAGGTGATTTAGGGTTTAATTCCGTGTTTTGGGCCTAAAATTTTTGAGCTCAAACGAAATTAATAATAGCCTAATATGATTAAACCCTAAAACTAAGTTCTAATTGTTAAAGTTTAAGAAAAAAGACATAATAAAGAGGTGCCTTCGTTCTCTCTACCATTCTCTCTCCTCCCTCATCCCTAACCGCCGCCCACGACTGCTGATGATGACCGCCAGCCGCCAGCCTCATCAAGATCAGTTTTTTCCCTCTTCTATTTTCTTTCTTTCTAGGTCAGTTTTTTACTTTTTTCTTTCTAGATCAGTTTTTTGGATCAAGATCGTTCTTTTTTTTTCTTTCTAGGTCAGTTCTCTCTCCAGTTCTTTCTTTCTAGGTCAGTTTATAAGTTTATGATTTTTGTTTTGTTTTTTATTGCAAGGTTGGATTTGCTATCGATTATTTTATATTTAGTTTATAATTTTTACAATTTTTTTTGTTTTTTATTGTCGAGGCTTACGCCTCGAACCGCCTCACCTCGTAGAGTAGAGGTGAAACGCCTCAATTCCGCCTTAAGCTTTTTACAACATTGTCTATTAGTACTAAAGTTTGATTATGATTTGTGTTTTAAATTTTAAAGACTTATACATATTTAATCATGAACTTATATTTTTATTTTATGTTTTAATATACATGTTATGCTTTTCTATGTTTTTATTATCTCAGTTATAAATTTTATATATTTTTATGATTTACGCCTCGGACCGCCTCGAGGCTTACGCATCGATGCTTAAAACGTATATTTAAACCTTGGGTCCAGAAACAATCAAAAATTAAAGTTCTCAGCACCAATGGAGATTAAGAATGTGTTATAGGAGTTATTACTCTAGCCCATGTCGTCAAAGAGATGAAGCCATTCTTAAAATATGCATCCACACTTTTTATAAATAAATATAAAGTATTACACCATTTGGTAGTCAAATAACCCAAAAACAAACAAAAAATGGAGAGGGGGAGGCAAAAGAAAAGGATGTTTTTGGTAAAATAGTTTTGCCACTAATATCAAATTGATACATGAGCTTTAGCACAATAATATAAGTACATGATAGCTGCCCCTAAGGTCATGGTGCAATAGAAGTTTTCACAGATATTGTAATTAATACTGCATAAATTTGTATCAATTAGACATTAGCGAAAATTTGGATGAGGCATTAACAGCAAATTAGCACTGAAATACAGTTACAAATGAAGAATTGTGTTGGGATCCATCTCAAATTACATTAATCAGACACTGCATATACTGCATTATTAAGATCTCATGAAGGTCAGAAATCAGTAGAACATTTATGTAACTCTGTTAGATTGTCTTCAAGAACTCATATACCACTTTGACATCATCAAAAAACTCGTGTACAAAGAATGCTTTCTGCTAAAAACACAATAGCCGTTATTGAACAAGAATATTAAAAAAAAACAATCAACTAGGTAAAGATCTATTATTAGTTAATGATATCCAACCTGGCGCTCCACAGTAAGAGGTGTATATCCTGTCATTAGAAAGTGGCACCGAGGTGTAGGGATCAAAGAAGCAAGGAGGCCAACCAAGTCATTGTTCATATATCCTGGATACCGTAATGTTGTTGTGCTTGCTGACATGACAGTAGAAACTAGAGAATTTGTTTGAGCAAAAGTGGGGGTTGTGATATGAAGCCGCTCTACAGCAATCCTATTAAGTGCAGTATTGTCAAGAACAACTACACAATCAGCATTCAGTGTCAAACGCTTGAGGGTTAAAAGAGAATTGTATGGCTGTACCACCACATCACTAGTCTCATTTTGGTTAGGAAATACACTGTAAGTTTGTACAAGTTTTTTGCTGTATCTGTCATTCAGAGTCTCCAAGAGATAAGAACCCATCCCTGCATCAGAGCAAACCAATTTAGTAGGACAATGCAATTACCAGCAGGGCCTAGCAACTATATTGACAGACTTATTGGCTCAACTCCATGATGACAAGTAAACTAAGTCCTAGACAATACTCAAGGACATCTAATGCAAAGGCTATCAAAATAATTCATCAACAGCCTCGTTTTAAGCATAAAATAACTATCCAGTGACCATGACCATGACCATGACCATGACCATAAGTTTCTGAATCTATACCAGACTTCCATGCATTAATAGTTTGTCACTACTCATAACACAAGACCGCCTGCAATTTGAGAATAAGGTTACCTGAGCCTGTTCCACCAGCAATTGAATGGCATAGCACAAAACCTTCAAGACTATCACTGCCATCTGCCTCTCTATCAATCATGTCCATCAAATCCTCCTCATATTGTTTGCCCTAATCAAAAGGATCAAAAGTTGCAGTAACAAAAGGATAGAAATTCATCAAATGGGTATATCTAGCAAAAGGACTTCACAATCCGAGCTAGGAAACCAGCATAAAACCAAAATAGGAGACGTGTAATTTAACAGATCAAAGCCCAAGCAAATCATTCAGTGTACATAAATCTATTTTTAGCAATTAAATTTTTCATTTTTGTAAAGATGATACAGATGCAATGGGCCAAGGCATTGCATTGCATGTAAGCAGAATCAGTTAAAATGCAGTGGCCTACAGGCAAGATGTAATTATTTAGTTTTTAGTTTTGATAGCAAGAAAAATAACCGGAGCATCCCTACTACTTGAGTACTGAATCAAGGCACTGAATAGTTAAAGAAACAGGCCTTACCTGATGGTATCCACTTGCCCAGTTATTCCCAGCACCTCCTCCATGATCAGCAATAAATACATTCTCATGATTGTAGAGATTCCTGTATTCACCATTTTGTATGCCATTAATCACTCTAGGCTCCAAATCCATAAGCAATGCACGTGGTATATAATGCTGGTCATCTGCTTGATAGAAAAACACATCCTTACGATCACCTCCCTGTATCATGTACATTCATCATGCAGATATTAGTGTATAGATTACTGAAAAAATAACTTATGACATTAGACAATTTCAATCACTGTACACTGAGATAAAATTAGTAAAAACTAAAAAGAAAACAATTTTGGCCCAAAATAGTAACGATCTTGTACCTTTAGACAAGTGACATGAAGTACACTAAAAGAAAACTCCTCACAGTCAAACACCCGATGAAACAAGCATAAAAAACATACCACTCCAATAATCCAGACCCCAAGAGACAGAAAAGTCGGGATACATGCGAAAACAAAGCGGGGTACAAACGGAAAAGCAGGAAATACAAACCTGAGTAGCAAAATCTTCGAGAATGCCGTCTTTGCTGATGCCGTGCTCGAGGCAGAGCTGCTTCCAGAACTCCATTCCGATCTGGTTGCCGCATTGGCCCACCTGCAGCGTGATTATTTCGCGAGGCATTTCTGTTTCTCACTCAAAATTGAAATTGAAATTGAAATTGAAGTCCAATAGGGTTTTAGCGATTTTTGAAATGCAGAAAGGTGAAAGAGAGATTGGGGTTTCGGAAATGGCTCCCTTTGGCTTTATGCTATACTGGAATGGCGGGGTTATACCGTATAGTATATTATTGCAAAATGGTGAAGCAACATGAGTTAAGAGGACTGATTTCGTGCATGAGTCAGGGTCAGGGACATAAATTCTTTTCTTTTCTTTTCTTTTTTTCTACGAATTAGAGACATATTTTATTTTTATTTTGTTGGCATGAGTGATTTCGTGTATTTTAAATGTTAAAACTTTATGTATCTCAAAAGAATGTTAAAACTTTATTTGTACTAATATAAAAAGCGTCTTACTTATGAATTATAGATTGATTATTATATCTCTATTATATTTCATTTTTTAAGAACATTTGTGTAAAATAATATATTATATATTTAGAAGAATATATGAAAATACTGCAATAATAAAAAAGTGTATTGTTAAAAAATAGAAATTGCCTATTATATCCTTATTATATGTTTAATTTTCAAGGATAACTGTGTAAAATAGTATATCATATTTAAAAGAATATATTAATTCATTAGATATATCATATACATAGATGTGATTACACCTTCATGTGAAAATGATTGAACTAAAATATAGATATTAGTTACCAAAGTCTGAAATATACAATAATTTATTTGATTCTATTTCCATTTATGGTACTCCCGAATATAAAAAATAAATCAACAGTGCTATTTAAAACTAAGTATTTCAATTGACATGTAAAATTGTTTAGATATCGCCCAACAAATGATTCAAAATTATTATAAAATAAATATAATATAAAATATACTTCTTTTTACATGCAAATATATGTATGAGTAAATACCATTTAACACTCCAACATTTTCGACTTTTTACATCTGTGTCCCAACATAAGCATAATAACAAATCAGACTATAACCTTTCAAATGGGTTCACAATAACGTCCTGGCCATCGAATTCAGGCCAATTTTGTCTAGCTGTCATGCCACAAGTCCACGTTAATGACACACGTGGAATAAAAAATTATATAATATTCCAAGAAAAATAAAACGAAGTCGTTTTGGTTTATTGCTGACAAATCAAAATTTCTGCATTCCTTCAAACTCTTCGATTCTAGTTCTAGATCTCTCTTTTATTCCTTCAAGAAAATATCCCCAAAATCTGTGCACACAATCCACATCATACAAGGTTCCATTCAAATACGAGTAGCTCGGAATCAACAGATCGTTTAACATCAATCTGCAAGCCTCAGAAAGCATTCAAAATATACATAAACAACCCAAACAAAAACCTCATGTTGTTCTGAGCAGATCATCAGACTTTCTCATTCGATAGGTTAGAAATAATCGTCTCCAGCAACTCTCTCTAGTCATTCACCATCGGTGCAATGCCAGATGATGCAGCAGAGGCTTTCGAATCGTCTGTGAAATTTCAGGAATGTACTTCTTGCATAGCGAATCAAGCAGCTATCGATTATTTCCTCGTTCACATCCAAAGCTATCATGGCGAAAATCAAGCTCTTGAAAAATGACAAGCTCAAAAAAGTCAATTCTTCCATGGGCAGTAACTCTCCGCGGAGGTCAGAGTTTTGATTTAGAGTACTTTGATGCATCTCTGAGCAATGCCCAAATTTTACTCTTTGAAGAGTTCAAAGATAAGAAACAACACATAGATTAGAATAAGGGACAATCTATTACTCTTTTATTCTTACATTCCAAATCCTTCAAACGGGCACGTGAAGTGTTCAATATCTTTTACTCTTATATTGCAAATCCTTTACTAAACTCCTTGTGTTAATTTTATCTCAATTGGTCCTTGGGTGGTTTAAGGTATTAGGCTATGTTTATATGCGAATAACGAATGCAGAACTTTTGATTTGGTAGCGATAAACCAAAAACGACGTCTTTTTATTTTTTCTTGGAATATTATATAATTTTTTATTCCACCTGTGTAATTAACGTGGATTTGTGGCATGACAGCTAGGCAAAATTGGCCCGAATTCGGTGGTCGGGACGTTATGTGAACTCATTTGAAAGGTTATAGTCTGATTTGTTATTATGCTTACGTTGGAACACGGATGTAAAAAGTCGAAAACGTTGGAATGTTAAATGATATTTAGCCTATATGTATTCTTTGCTAGTTTTCTTAAGTGAGGTTTTAGGTTTTACGGTTCGTTCTTGCACAAATTAGTTTATTTTTTGAATGGGATTTATTGTTTTATGCAGGAATTGAGTTATATTCTGAAACGGGGAGTTTTTGCACGAATTGAATTATTTTCTGAAATAAGTCTGGGTCTTCTGTTTGTAATGAATAGCATTATATTATGTTTAGTGTAAGTGTTATATTCTTATGTTGACTTTTTTGTAGTGAAATTTCTACACAAGGTAAATCTTTCCTTTATTTTCTATCAAATAGGGATATGTTAATGTTAATGTTTATGTTTCACGTTAGCAGCACAAAAAGGAAGTGAGATAAGCAAGTTTTCTCATGCCAAACTGCAGCAAATCTTGTTAAGGTACATGACACAAATAATTAGGAAGAGGGGGGAATCAGCTTACTTTTGTTATATATTCTACTTAAACAAGATAAATCTTTTTCTACTCTCAATAATTAATCTTGAGCAGGAATAGTGCTCTTTCGCCACTCCCAGTAACTTGCTCTCATGGGATCAACCAACTTCAAGATAGAACACACATTTGCTTCTAAGCAAATATCCGAGAGATTCGGGTCCGGAGACACAGCAACAACGGCATCTTTCAACTCTTTGCTCGGTTGATGGTGATGACAAAGAAGATCGAGAATCATGTTCAAAGCATGAATATAATCCGTTTTTCCTGCCAAAACATCCAGGCAGACTGATGCAACTCGAGGATCGTTGGCCAGAGAGTTACCATCGTTCTTGTGAAGACCACGAAGATACCTCCACGGACTTTCATTCTCAGGTTTGGTCAAAATGGCTTCGATTGCATAAGCAACTTCGGAGTCCCTCATAACCTCTAACCCCCCTAGGAGAGGAGATTTACTTACAACGAAATATCTCTGTAAAAATAGGATACAAAATGAGCGACAAACTAAACAAATTCAAAACCAGAAGAAAAAAAAAAAAAACAATTGTGATGATTTTAAAGGGTAAGAGAAGCCAAATTTCATTAGCTCAATAGGTAGTTAGAGTAGAAATGATCCAGAAAGACGCACCGAAACATTCAGAGTTGGTTCTTACATTACTCAGGGTGTAAATTTATCAACTCAATCAAGACCGATGTAATTCTTCTGATTAGCACAAGGGCTAGAATTCGGAAGCTAAACGATACTCAAGTATAAATAAACTCTCAAAAGCCAAGCTATATGCCTATAATCTCTTCTGACATCCTCTAAGATAATAAACTCTCTAGGCTATCAAAATCAAGATGCAAGTGTGTACAAATAAATGGTTATAGAAACAAGTAACAACAATCAGACACAAGCCTGTTCTCAACAATCAATGCAAATCAGAAGACAAATTTTGTTGAACATGATGCAAATGGCAAGATAAATCTTGATACCTGATTCCATGCAGAATTGTTGAAAATATCATTGTCAATGAGTTCGCTGCAGTAGGCAAGCTCATCTTCCCATCCTCCAAGAGCCTGAAGAACCCACTGCATACAAATTCTTTACTGTAACTAGCAGAATAGAATCAAAGATGAATCCTAAGCATCAGACTCTTTACTATCTTCAAGGAAACATGTATACCTGCCTATGGGACCAGGCATGATAATTCTTTGCATCTGCACAGAATATTTCCCGGGTAAATTCAAGCTCCTTACTTGTGATATGTGTCCCGAGCTTCTCACCAAGCCACCGTCTGTGATGCCTAAGAGTTCAGTGATTAACAATGTCAGCCAAAATGAGTAAAATCAAGAAACCACTGAAACTCTTCATCAATCAAGATTCAGCAGTACCATATCATTTGCAATTCTTTTTCTAGATAAGCCTTTTGTTATAACCCAAGAATGGTCTCAGTTTATCCAGCACAATATCATTGAACAGAAGGTTTTAGCTAGAGAAGGTCAGGGGAGCTATTCTAGCACCATAACCACTAAAGCATGGAGAAATAACATAATATTTTGAAATATAACAAAAGGGACTTTCGAATACACTTTTCTAGATATTCATCATTTTGTGCTTGAGAACTGTGGTGGTGACGCTTCATTCTCCAGGAATTTTCTAATGAACTTCCCTAAAGCAACTCTGGTGGTGAGTCTTCATTCTACCACTGGAGTATGTGTTTTGTATGTATCATAGACTTGGGAGCTACAAACAAATGAGAGGTGCCTAGAATTAATTAAACAATGATGTCCCATGTCCGAGCAGCAGGAAGATCACTTTGGCATAACCATGTGATCCTTAAAAGATTCAAATAAGGATGCTATTTCTGTCACACCTATCCTTCATTCTCAGAGAATTAGCTCGTCCTATAAATGAGGCTCATTGACATCCTATAAGAGATTTTGCTCCTTATCTAGTTTTGAGCTATTTCAGATTTAGGTTTGCAGTAAAAATTATACTACGCTTTAAAATATATTTTGTCAACTTACGCATGCTATCTAAACCATTTGCACTTATTAGGAATGACGTTCAGGGTCCATCAAAGATCATCTCAATTTCTTGGCTACCTTTTTATGCTGATCAATCATCATAATGAATTCCTTAGATTTCTTTGCTTTACCAAGTATTTTAAAAACTTTCCCAGCATGTTTGAAACACGTGTGTATAGGAAGGAGTTCACCGAGAAGTGCACCGTCTCGGCAGCAAGAAGAAGTGGTCAACGAGCGCAAGATCTGAAGAAGTCGCTAAAGGCTTCCTCCAAAGACGAATTTGAGTATCGAAAGAACTTGAGACTTAGCGGTCTCAAATTCGGACGAAAGTCCACCAGAAAACTCATAACGCCATCTTTTCACCGAGCTGCTGCACTCGACATCCGGTGAATGGAAGTGTAGTGTATTCAACTCTTCATAAGTTTTCTTGAATGCCATAAAGTAATCTGTAAGGTTTTGCCACCTTCGCGGTTTGTAGAAAGCTTGACACACATCAAACATACGAGAAACATTCCTTTTCTGGAATATAGAAATTTCAAGAGAGATCATATATTAGGAGTGAATGGGTGAAAAATATTACTGATAAAAGCTATTGCAATGATATTCTACAACAGAATGACATAGGGAAATGAAAGAATAGATATTGACTGGTTAACCAGATCTGGAGTATCTAAGTGACAAAAAAAAGGCTACTTAAAATGATGCATCATAGAATACCTTTGAGATTCTTATAATTTCCTTGTCTCCCTTGATTCTGAATTCTGTTAAAATTATTTGAATGTGTTGAGCTTGTGCATGCCCTTGTAGTATAAGCACGTTATAAAGAAAAGCATGTGGTTCAAATGCCATTGATGAGGAAAACAAAAATACCACAACTATAAGAAAAAAAGGGGTTCTATTAACAAGAAACAAAAAACAGTCCACCAACCTCACAGAACCTAAGGTTTAAAATAGTGGGAACCTACTACTTCCAGGCGATAGATTCCTACGGATTAGAAGAGAAGATCTCATGGAATCTTTCCATCTCTTGTTTCCATACTTATCATTGATTTCGTTAATCTTTCCTTGTATTGTTTGCACCGTTATCTAATGAATTGATTTAGTTTAGTAGAATAAAGGAATGTGCTGCAGCCTCCCTGTGACTGCCATCAGTACTCCTACTTTCTACACAATCAAGTGGACTTATGCCTTAAAATCCTAACAGCATTCGTGAAGGTTCTGGATCCCTGATGTGCCAACCATGATAAACAAGGGAGCTCCTTATTTTCTTGTCTATCTAGTTTGAAGAGGCAACACACTGCTAGACAACAAGGGGACACTTCAAGAAGGCTTCCACAATTATTTTGCAGAGTTTCAAGGTTTTAAATGTAAAATGACAAATATGATAGAGAATGCATAAAAACTCATCAACATGACATCCTCTGGAAGGGGGGAATGTGGAATGGCGACAATCATCAGGTGATTCCAATTAGAAAGTTAAAAATGACTTGGTTGTTTACAGGAGAAGGTATAGAAATTCAAGAGGGTTAATTAGAAGGTTCAAAAATGACTTAGTTGATTCAAGGAGAAGGTCCAGGCAGGAAAAGTTCCACGCAAAATGGAGGCCGTGACAGGAGTGATGGCGTTGGAGTTGGTTGGGGAGATTAGACAAGGAGCCGAGAAGGTGGGTTAAGGGTTCTAGGTTTTTTTTCCTTTCCCTTCGGACCCTTCCTTTTTCCTTTTGGTTTATTTATTTATTTATTTTATTTTTCATTTTGGGTTTTGAGTTGATAAAGTGCAACTGAAATGTGTCCCTCGTCAGTCAATGTTAACCAGCAATTCGAATTGGCCACAACTTCAATCATTTGGCAAAATTAAAATAACTAGCCAAATAGCAAAACAAAATATGTCAAGAAGCACTAGTTTTGGGAACTATTGGGACTTCTTTTATTTCGGATAACAGGGCAGGATATAAATGATCACATAGCATGGGTTGTTTGAGAGATACATTCCGTATGCCTATAGAAAAGCAAATAGCAGATAACTTAACCAAATTATTATTACATCAAGTTTCAACCACTGGCAATCAAGTTTGGCAAGACAACATGTATGGACCAACTTGAGCCTTTCAGGCCGTCTTATAAGCAATATCTCTCCCAATATAAAATAAGAGAAGCTCAGGAACATCCATCAGTTTGTCAGGCAAACTTGACATTGAAATGGAAGTAATTATTTGATCATACTAATACTTTTTAAAGAATCCATCAAATAATAAAAATCAATTTGACATGCAAGAGAAAGATGAACAGTAGAATAATATTGTTTACCAAATCTGATAGTTTTTGGCATTTGCTCTTGTGATCTGGTCAAGAAATTGCAGTTCTTCATGCAAGTCAGCATTAAGCGCATCAAGTATCAGACGTCTGAATTGCCAGACCTAACAAATTAGAAAAGAAATGCAGAGAGTTATACGGGCATTCAAGAAATGCATTCTAGTCCATACTAGTCAGCCCGCAGCAAATAAGCATAAAAACTCACTCATGGATCCCTAATAAGAATCTTGAACCAAAGAAGGACAACAAAAATGAAGATAGAAATCTACTTATCTCATGTTTATGTACGCATACAGATGAACTCATAACTTGTACATTAACAACTAGTAATTTGTGCAACATAATGCTTTAGCAGTGTTCCACATTACATAAATTACCAAAAATAATTAAATGACGTGTGTGATTCCAGCTGTTAAGTCAACAAGTACTCACAGTCATAGGTCAATAAAAAATAAATCTCCAGCAAAGTTTAGCATCACACAGCTGATACATATCAATCATGTCAACTCCGCCTTCAACCCCATCACAAAACAAAGAACCAAGAAAACCCAAATTAAATAATACTCCACTACATAGTGTATAATCAGGAAAGCGAAATATATCCAGATATAAGCAATCAAATCAGCGCTTAAATTACATCCTTTCTTTTCCAGTTGCAGTCAATTCGGAGAAAGCGATAAACAAAATAAAAGTGGGAATAGGAAGATTACAGTGTAATTGCCTGAGTTAAGAAGAATGGCCTCTTTAGTGAGTTGAAGCGCGCGCGGGGATCGCTCATCGGCTAAGTATACTGCTCTGAAGTAGTCCATGGTTTCACTGAAGTCATCGGTGTAAGCAATCGGCACCACCGGATTTGGGCCGTCATCCTGCGGTACCGGCCTGACGTCAGCCCATTCGGGCCTCTCCTTTATTGGAATTCGTTCTCTCTCTTCTCCTTCTGCTTCTCGGTCCATTTCGATCTGAAACTGGGAGCAATTTACGAGTTGCAGACGGTAGCAAGTGAGAATATATAGGTGAAGCTGGACTGCTAGAGTATATATCCATATAGAGATATAGAACTGTAGCCTAGTAGAGTAACGTAATTTTTTTGAGTGATGCTATTACCATGGTTGGCCATAATCAACTTTATTAAATAAAAAATTATTTATTTTGATCTATTAAAAATTGATTTTACATTAAAACTATCTTATGGAATTATAATTTTACACATATCGAATGAAAATTTTAAATTTAATAATTTAATATTTTTCAAAATAGATGGGAAAATGATGTGTGGTCAATCATAATGTGGCCGCATAACTTTATTGAATTTTTTTTAGGGATAAGCTGCAAATACACCAATGTATCGTTATGTTAGGTGCAAAATTATCCCTAACGTTTTAAAAAATGTACAAAATACCCTGAGCACTAACGGGGTGTCTAACTCTGTTTATATAATTTCCATTTTTTTTCTTTTTCCCCTCCTAATCCCTAGAATATATTAATAGATATAATATTGTTTATATAATATATTGTTGGTGGTGCTTACAGTTTTTTCTTCTTTGTTTCTTCTCCTCATCCAGAAATTAAGGTTTAGAAATTTAAGAAACTTCACAAGTTGGTTTACGGATTTTGTTGTTGTTAGTGCTTACAATTGGAAAATGAGCTCGTATTCTTCCGACGATTCATGGATAAACACTTCGAGGAGACGCTCAAAGATGGAATTGCATTACGAAGGAAAACTGAAGTTTTGTTTTTGTGAAGCTGAAGGAACAAGGTTGAAGGCACCTAGGATGACATCATGGACAAATGATAATCCCGGCAGGATATTTTTTGGTTGTATAAATTGGGAGGTATATTTTTGCTAGAGTAATTTTTGTGGATACTTTGCTTGAGAAATTACATTGCTTGAGTTGATACTTGATCGACCTTACGGCTAAAGAGTTGTGGATATTTCGAGTGACACGATGAACCCATGACTGCAATAGCTAAAGATGTGATCAATGAGTTGAAGCATGAGAACACAATTTTATTGAATGAACGTAAAAAGGTGAAGACAATTGTTAGTGGTGAAGTGGAGGCTGAAATTGCCGAGTTGTGAGATGAACTGCAACGATTCAAGGTTGAAAGTGCTGCAAAATTTGAGAAAGGAGAGAAAAAGACGAGAAGAGCATACTTTGCAATTGCTTCTTGGTTATTGTTTTTAACATTTTTCTTTGTATTATAAGTAGATTTGTGAATTGAAAATTTGGTTGTGTTGTTGTTAAGAATTGTTAATGCAGTTTTGCATGGAAATGAAATGAAGCTTTTGTTCATGCAGTATTTGGTTACAGTGTTAATGCAGTATTTGTTGTTAAGATTTGTTAATGCAGTATTTGGTTACAGTGAAATTTAATAGTTTTGTAATCTTGTATCTCTCTATGAAATTACGAAGAGCATTCCATGTAATGAAATTGCAATGAAGAATTTAAAGAACATTACTTGTACAAAAAAGAAGAGTATTGTGATGAAATGCTAGAATCAACCATTAACTTCATAATTTCATTGACAATGTAGTTTTTACATATTTCCAAATGTAAACCCTAACAATCCCAAAAAATATTGAAGTCTATTCTTTCTTATACAAAATACAGATTGTTATAACTTGCAAAAGTCAAAATACAGGTTGTTATACAAAATAGAAGAAGCATCATTATGCCCATATTCTAATTTGTTGTTGTAGTAGTAAAAGCACTTGTTGATTGTGTCTCTCCATGTTTTCCTCATTTTGTTCTCCTTGTTTCATTTACCTCCAACAACTGCCTTGTAGTAATACATGGTGCTCATTTATATTTCAATCCTGGAGGTTTAAATGGCAATGATGTAGCTTGTCTCACTTCAGAGTCCTCTCCACTAAAACTTATAGCTCTAAGTTTTCTTTTACTTCGATTGATTTCTCTCTCATTTTGAATTGGACCTCTGAGAATGGGATCACTGTTGTGTGGAAAAGGTTGTGCATTCTCCATGATTATCCTTTTAGAAGATAAACCAGGCTGCAAGGATACACAAATTCTGTAAGAGGAGAGTAAGTAGTAGGATATGAAAGCTGAAAATATTATATTTACATTCATAATGTTGCGGCCATCTGTATCTACATAACATCCAACTCCAACAACACTTTGTCTCAAGGCCTTAGTCGGCCTTTGTGGTGCCATTTTCTTCTATCTATTTGAAGTAGAAGAGTTTGGGTTTTTAACTAACTAATAGAAACTCAACAAATAAGATAACATGTTAGTATATAACCAATTTCTATATTACTCAAAATTATTGAAGTTTCAAGTTACCAACTTGCTTGAAGTTTACAATTTTTTTGTTGGGACCAATGCTATTGCAAATACTGCAATGTTGAATCTGTCCTTTCCTAGGAAGAGTGTTACTAGATGGTGTTGGTTTATTTGAGGCTCGTACCCTCTTCTTCTTAAGCCCGCCGGGAAGCTTGGTAAATGGTGGAGGATCAATTGGTGTATGACCTTCTTTATTGAAGAACTTGATCCCAGGAACGGGTAAGATTGGAAATCCATAAGCCTTTCGGTATGTAGTTTTGTGATACCAAATGGACATCATCGACAAGGGATCTATTTTGGAATAATTCATAGTGGTAATAGCATGACAATATGGAATACCAACTAGTCCCCACACCCTACAAGTACAAATCTTTCTATCTAGATATACTGTATGCTTATCTTCTTCCTCCCCAATCTCATAACTTGTTTCACCATTTCATAAAACCCTACACCCAATGGCAACCTCTCTGCCATCTTGAAAAAGTTTCATAGCAGTAGGAGACCATTCACCAATCCACGAGTCACACAAATTCTTCATATCTCTAATCCTAGACATACCATTATCCTTATATATATCTTCAAGCATGTTTATTATGGGTTTATGCCTAGCATCAATAATATTAGAATTAAAACTCGCTAATGTTATTATCTACCATAAAACTATAGCATCTGTTACTTTGGTAAGCTCTGCACCAAGTGTATATAGGGTACTTTAACAAATCTTCAACTGCTTGTTTATGTATTTCACCTAGCTTGGAGAGATTGCTCTTGAATTCCTCCTTAAACGTACTCCAAGCGCAAATCCAGAACTTCTTCTTAAGCTTTCCCCCACTCCATTTCTTGCCCCAGTTGGCATAAATATGCCTAGCACACCATCTATGTTCTGCACTGGGCAGTGTGGAATTCACTGCATCAATTAAACCCTACAATAACAAAATAAATATTGTCATATCATTGGACACAAACAAATCTTAGTGAACGCCCAAAAATTCAGTAGCCATAATGCATATAAATAAAGTGAATACTAACCTTTTGCATATCATATATAATAGTAAGGTGAGATCCATCATCAAGCTCTAACTCTTGGTTTAGCCATCATAAAAACCATATCCAGTTGACCTTGTTTTCTTTGTTAACAACTGCCATGCAAACGGCATTACCTGATCATTACCATCTATCCCCACTGTTGTAAGTAACATTCCATGACATACCCCTTTCAAAAAACATCCATCTAAACCAATGATATGTCTACACTCGTCCAACCAATTCCTCCTACAAGCATCCATCATGACAAATAGTCTTTTGAATTCTCTTTTGCCATTTTTCAATCTTTCTTAGACAATTGAATTTCACACTTGCTTCCTGGGTTGCTTTTCTTTAGTATCTCAGCATATGCCTCTAGATTGGCAAATTCTTGTTTGAAGCTTCCTTCTAATTCATTCATTATCAACCCTTTTACCCTCTTACACTTATGCTCACTTACATGAATCCTTAAATGCTTTTGAATCCCAATTTGCATGTCCTTAACTCTGAACTTTGGATTCTTGTAAATTGTGTTCTTGAAATATCTAGCAATATATGTTTGGCTCACACTAAGTACTTCATTCTGTCTAAAGCAATTATGCTCCATAGTTGCAGTTTTGACAGCCAACCCTCATTTCTCACCATCCTTAGATACCAAAAGCTTAAATGGACAGTTAGAGTCATTTATACAATGCACTCTTAGTCTAGTAGGATCATTCTTTTCAAACTTCAGCTTGTAACCAAATTTAACTCCATATGTGTGTATCATTTCTCTTGCCTCGTTTGTATTAGCAAATGTCATCCCCAAAGTAAAATATGACCGCTTGCCATCTAAATTTTGAAAATATGTGCAAATTCTTTAGCAGCCTCATCTTCACTACTAGCTTCATAATCCTCACCATCATCCCTACCAGATTCACTTATGTAACCCATAGGATGAACATACATATTCTCTTGCAGATTATGTTGAGTAGAATTTCCCATCTCTTCACCACCAGCCTCTACCATTTCCTCACTCTCATTTATCACTTTCTCTACATCTGCATTACCTTCTATGTTCAATCATTCTCTACTGGCCTCATAATCCTCACCATCATCCCTAACAGATTCACTTAGGTAACCCATAGGACCATTACACACATTCTCTTGCCGACTACATTGTGTAGGAATTTCTCTTCTTTCTCCAACATCAGTGTCTACCATTTTTCCTCTCACATCTACCATTTCCTTTGCCTCTTCATTACCTTCTAAGTTCTTCTCTAGCAGTAACATCCATTATCTCAGTTGGTAGTATACATGGAGTAAAATCAGGTAAGGGATAACTATCATCATCAACAAAAAAAACTCAATTTGTTCCCAATTGAGTAACTCAATAAACTGTAATGTTTTCCTACATGAATCTTCATCCCATAATTTAGTACAAACCGTCGAGAATTATTTTGTCAGGGTCACGAACATATATAACTTTCGAATTTGGAAACCCTAACACAGAGAAATGGTTCTTAATATGATCAAAACTTATATTGTTCACTATATCAGTTATCTGAGGAGAATTGCAGAGGATGTAGAACTAGATTTAAACCTAAGAGTGCAGGCTGTGGCATTGCACTTAATAGGATGCATAGTTTGCACCGGCAAGGACTCTAAAGTCAGTGGATACTATGGAGCTTATGGAGAAGATATTAATCGGATAAAAGATTATGCATGGGGTGAGCTAATGTTGGTCAATTTGCATGAAACCTTACTGCAATTTGAAGAAGGACAAATTTATGGACCTGTCTACATAGTAATAGTAAGTATTTCAATTTTGATTTTGTGTTTAATTATTACATATTTTAATATTTAATAATGTTTCAAATACTGCAGATTTTAAGTATTTTTGCTTCTTTCAGGTTTTTATGATACTTCATCTTAAGCCTCTACGGAAGCTATTTGAGATTCCAGAAGACTTCATTCCAGCACAGTGGCCGGTGATAAGAGATATTGCCCCTTTTTTAAGGAAACCATTTGCAAGTTCTAGTAAGAACCCCAAGTTCGATCAGTTGGTGAAGGCCATGGAGAGTTGTACCGCTGTAACTCAACATCTTATCTTAATTACTGAAATATTGATTTATTGCTAAAATTGATCAGTAAATTTGTATGCGTATAGAAAGATGTTATTTGGCACACATATTCTGGCGTAACTATCCCTCCCACCTATCGAACACAAATGAGCATGTCTCATGCCATTCTTCCTCTCTTTATGAATAACATCTGTGTCTTCCACACCCCCCATGTTGCTCCACAACAGTTCAACATCAGCAAACAGCATGTGCGCCAGATGAAAAAATTCTTAAATGGAATGACGAATAATAACAAGTTGGTAAAGATAGTGATGCAGAAAATGCCGTTTCTCTGAAATTAATGACTGAACTGATTGGACAAATGAAGATAGAATCTGAGGACGACCGGAATGATTTCAGAAGACTATTTAACACCTTGACTTCTTATGTCCTTTCTGTTAAGTCCCAAGGGAAGATCCCAATGGGGTGCATGCTTTATGGTGCCTCTTTAAAGAAGTTCAGAAACATTAACTGACCACAAATAATTTGTAACCGAATACGTAGTTCTATGAAAGAAAGAAAGAAAGAAAGGCTGACAAGGAGAAGAAAAACGTAACGTGCATGATCCAAGTGGTAGACGCTTGGTTCAACATGCGAACCGGCCAAATTAAACCCAAAGGTACAGTGTGCAATGAGGAAGGAGATGAGTTAGCTCCAATGTTATCCTACCTCGGCGTACAACTCAAGGCGACTGATGTTGGAAATGTTTTTCAACAAATAGATTGCCATAAAATCATTAATTGTAGAAATCCAAGCTGTAGCTCTCAAGAGAGGCTCTTGGACGACGGAGATGAGCAGCCATTCTCTTACAAATGCAGCATGAATGTGTTGTCTGTTGTCGTCGAGGATTTCATAGGTAAAGTCTTCAAAAAAAACAAATCCTTACATCTTTTTCTTTTCTTATTATTAATCCACCAATGTATTTTCAGGTTCTTATATAAAAGAATTGTTGACCCAGTCCATGATAAAACTGGGCAACTGTGATGATGTGGGAGAGCATTTCCTCGGTCTCACAGAGGAGTTCCACGCTACGGACAACTTCAACCTTTGGCAGGCATTGTCTAGCAAAGGGGAGAAGATACTTCAAGGCGATGCTCTCAAGGAAACTCAGAGTGAAGCAGATACAAGGAGTAAGGAAGGAGGTGAGGGAGTTTCTATGTCTAAATCTGCAAAAGCCAATTTGGAAAAGGTAATCATTCTGTCCATTCATACAATAACTTTTAATTCTTCTTCCGTGCCATTGACTTGGACCTTTTTTCAGGAATCATGTCCCAATGAAGAGGAGCATCCATTAGTTTGCAATGAAGAGACCAACAAAAGAGGCACGTCTTCTGCCACTGCTTCACAAACTGAAGCACATCCAAAGAAGCAGAAACATGTGAGGCTGCATCAGGTTGAGGACGATGCCCCAAAAAAAACAGGTAAAATGGCTATTGCTGGATCAGAGGGAAAGGAAAGAGGTGTAATTGGTGACGCAAGAGAATCTGCAAAAGCCAATTTGGAAAAGGTAACCATTCTGTCCATTCATACAATAACTTTTAATTTAGAACATCCTTTGAGATGCATTTTTTATATTATGATTTGGGATACACTTCCACACATAAGCGAAAAGGGCCTCTGGATTGTGGAGAGGAGTTAGTCAACTTAAAGATACAAGTCTGGTGGCCCCTGGATAAAATGTGAGTACCACATGTTAAGCTTATATCTTTTTGGCAATTCTTTTCAATAAATGTTTGCATCTGAAAGTTTTATGTGTGTCTTATATTTGATAATATTGAAACTGATAGATAATTTTTAATATTACAGATGCTTCATCTGGAAGATAGCCAGATTTTCTCACATTTAGCGTTCATTGCATGCAGGTTTTATGCAAGCACTGTTAAAGCTTTTGATCCTGAAACAAAGAAACATGAGGTGACGAGACTTGCCTCTTTTTTGCATTAGCCTTTTGTCTTTAATAAGATAGGCATTAAAGCCATGATTTTTTCATGGCATTAAAGCCTACTTTTGTTTGTTCCTATCAAAGAGGCAATACCTTCCTTTCCATTTTAGTTATGCTAACTTGAGAATTCATCTCGACGGAGACTATACTTGCTGCTGCAGATCATGCATCTACATGTCTTGCCTCCAGTTTGTCCCTGTCGTTTTGTATTTCTATTTCTATGCTTCTAATTAAGGTTCTCTTACAGGTTCTCTATGATGATGGAGAAGTAGAGATCTTGAACCTGAGAAAACAAAAATGGGAACTGTTGGATGATGATGAAGTAAGATTTCTTGCAATTGATGACCAAACTCTTTTTCCCTTTTGCTTTCTTAAGCTGATAATTCATCTCATCCGAGAAAGCGTATTGAGTGAGTTCAATTTATAACAAATACTTAGTGCTAATTCTTTGACCTTTAAATTGTTTTTCATTCATCAAAAGCTTTCTTGAAAAGAACTTTCTTATCTAAGCTCAAGCAGAAATATTTATGAACTTCTTGTGTTGGAAATAATGAAACACGATCTATTTTATGAACTCGATCAAGACTAAAGGAGAGAACACAGAAAGGGAAGTACGCGCACTGAAGAAACAGCAACAACATGCAGCCTCGAAAAGGTCAGTTTTTCATTGCGAAGTTCGAAATCTTCAGTGAATTGTCAATTGAAGTGGTTTACCTGAATTTATTCTAAATCAAGCCGCTTTAAAAAATTGCTTCTTCGTTTTTCCTCTCGATGTGGTCTCTTTGCTGTGCTGATTTCTATGTTTGAAATCAAGGAAAATTGAACAATTTGAATGAAAGATTTCTATGTTTGCATTGCCGATAGATCAAGACGATATCATTGCTGAAGATCAAGTGATTCAAGGTGGGGACAGCCATCAAGAATCGCTTCAAGCCCCTTATTCTGATGTGTTTTAAGAAGAGTGCTTTTAGTATAAAAACATCTGGGACCAGTCGTGTGTTTTGACACATAACTGTTTTTCCTATAATGTGTTTTATCTCAAACAGATGTGTTTTTGGAAGTGTACTTTTGGCAACAATTAGTATTTTATAAGACACGGCGTAGTCCCAAAAACACGGTAGATATCAATTGGGCACCTGCACGATTGGGGTAGCATCGTGGAGATTGTTTAATTATTTGATATTTCTTCTTCTCTTTCACTCCTTTATTGTTTCTCACACTTGCAATTTTCTCGATTTCGGAACTGAGATAGTAGTATTTTCCTCCTAATCAATGTACATAGAAAATAATATACCGAATTATCAACTAAGTCTTACAGTTATCAATGTGTTGCATGTCTAAGATTCTGCCTCTAAGAAATTAAAATCGTGCACCATCTCACCATGTCCACGGACGATTACGACTCCAATCGCGCACCATTATCCTCTGGAAATTACGTAGTAGGCAGATTGGATTTTGAACTATTTCCCGCCGGCAGGAAATAGTTTTAATCAAATTGTGAAATCCATACTTTGCAACCAAATTAAGTACATTTTATTATTATCCAGCAAGGAACTTGTCTGAGGCCGGTTGTAACTATTTCCCGCCGTCAGGAAACAGTACAGATAAAGAAGATATCAATCAATTGTGAAATTAACAAAATTAAGTACATTTTATTGTGAAATCCATACTTTGCAACCAAATTAAGTACATTTTATTATTATCCAGCAAGGAACTTGTCTCGAGACCGGTTGGAACTATTTCCGCATCGGTTATCTTCATAGATACTCACCCTTACACGGCCGATATTGTGATACCGAACAAGCCGAGTCAATTCTTGCATGTCCCGATAAGCCCGATCACCCGGAGTGCGTGCAAAAGACTATTGCGGTATCTAAAGGCATGCTCTCTTGGCTCTTCATTTTCAACCCTCTTTGCATAACGCCAGATAGTCGGGTTTATCGGCAGTGCATTAGTTGCTAGTCATTGAATAGGAGATCTACCGGGGTATTGTGTCTATTTTGAGACAATCTTGTTGTTGGAGTTCAAAAGCACCGTAGTCTCTGGAGTAAAGCCGAGTCCGAGTATGTAGCCGCAAACAGCGTCACTACGAAGTTCTTTGTCGCAATCCTTATGCCTTGAACTTGGTCTTACAACATCTTCTCCCATTCGGCTTTGGTGTGACAATTCAAGTCTTTGTTTCTCTTGCGCCAATCCACGCTTTCATCCAAGACTAAAACCACATCGAGGTCTACATTCATTTTGTAAAGTGAAAAGTTCAAGCTAAAATCCTGGAAGAGGCTATGTTCTCGCTATAGATCCAGATTGCTGATCCGCTTTGCAAGCTTCTAAAGCAATGATTGTGTGTGTTTCATGAGAAGCTAAATTTGCATATGTTGCGGCCTACTGTAAAATCTTTGTTATGTTCGGAGTATATTAGAAGATATGAATCTTGTTAGCAGTAGCGGTTATCTTGTTTTGTGCATTATAACCTGTGTTTGTTAAAGGTTTCGCTAGCCTTTCGTTAGTTGTTGCAGCAGAGTTTTGGTTGTTAGTTTAGGGTTCAGATAAAGAAGATATCAATCAATTGTGAAATTAACAAAATTAAGTACATTTTATTGTGAAATCCATACTTTGCAACCAAATTAAGTACATTTTATTATTATCCAGCAAGGAACTTGTCTGAGACCGGTTGGAACTATTTCCCGCCGTCAGGAAACAGTACAAATAAAGAAGATATCAATTAATCGTGAAACTAACAAAATTAAGTACATTTTATTGTGAAATCCATACTTTGCAACCAAATTAAGTACATTTTATTATTATGCAGCAAGCAACTTGTCTAAGGCCAGTTGGAACTATTTCCCGCCGGCAGGTAACTTGTTTTACTACCGGCGGGAAAGTGCACAAAAAAAAGAAGATATCAACCAATTGTGATACAAAATTAAGTACATTTTTCTTTTGACGAGACGGAGCCATACGAGAAAGTTTATTTTGACGAAGTTTGAGTGAATAGTACATCACTATTCCCAACGAGATGAGACCCCGAATTTCCGTCCGCAGCGAATTTTCGAAAAATCTTTACTTTTTCGAGACAAGTCCATAAGCGAAAGTTGTTATTTTCAATGACGTGTGAATAGTGAAACCGAGAAAGTTACTATTTCTCCATTTGCATGCCAAAACCGGAGAACCCGGATTTTGATTGCACGAGTAACGAACCAAGTCAAGAGAAGTCTAAATACATTTTATTATTATTGTCACGATCCGACTAATTAACTAATCAGACCGTGACTGGATAAGACATTAAAATTTTGGCCGATGAACAGGTTTAAATGAAATAAAATTTTCAACAAACGGACTATATAACCCCTAGAATATGAACAAGCCAACCTGCACGCAGAAAAATAACCAACAATGGCAATAACAACAAGTAAGGTCACAGCCTCCACAATGCATGCATACATATATAATTTCAAACATTTACAAGGTTAATCAAAAGTATGATTTAAGGTTTCCAAAGTTGGCAGCGGAAGAGTAGCGAATGTCGTGTGTGAAGACACAACATTCAGGCTCAACTATTTACAACAAAAGAAGTCAATTAAGCTCAGTTAAGCTCAGTTCCAAGCCCATATCTCTTCCATGCTCAACCTGCAACAAACAGTAAACACTTTGGGGTATGAGTACCAGTAAGTACTCAGTGGGTAATCGTCAACATATCTTTCAAAACTTAGAAATTTCCTTTCAAATAAGACTTTAGAAAACAATTTGAATAATTGTTTCATAAAGATCTTTCATTAACATATCATCACAATTTCATTTCGAACATACCGGCATCACATACCCGAGTTGGTCCTGAAGGATCTCAACTACGATCATACCTTATCTACGTCATCCGGTAATGGGAAGTAGGCCTCCTCCCCAATACCATGGCTGGCCTACATTTGCAAGCTCACAGCCATAACCTGTGCACAGTACAATATATTTTTCCTACCGTAGACAGGTAAATTGCCGTCATACCCATAATGTGGTAAAACATTCATTTTCCATGTATTCATAATGTGGTGATTGAAAATACTTTCAGAATATCAAAAATTTCAAAGCATAACATTAACTTTATTCAAAATATTTTGCATAACATTACCCAATTGACGCTTAGTCAAAAGGTTTGTTTCTCGCCCTTACTTCCCGATTTCCTTTGCTTGATCCTTGTAACATAAGATTATTATTGAATTTAGAAACTTTAAGAAATCATATTTCACTTATTTATCATAAGCCTATTGCTTAATTTCTCATGACATCTTATTAATGAACAATTTCTACCGAAATTTCGGCAGAGTAACGTTTATAATATGAATAGCCTAATAAATCCAAATTCATCCAATTGCATCCCAAACTCCCCAATATCATCACTATATACTTAAATATACATATAAGAACTTAAAACAAGCTTAAACTTATGCATTTACAACTTAATCGCCTATTGCTCTTCAACTACATATATAGAAAATTTCAAGAGTTTTACACTCTAATTTCCATTTAGCATCAAATTTCTCATAATTATACTCATTTAGTATCAATGAGCCTTAATCCATATTCCATTCAAATCTTAACCTTATTTCATCACATAAAATCATAGCTTATACTAAACTTTAATTTTCTAGTTTTCATACCTTATGTCCATAAATTCTTATAAATTCAACCTAAGCATTATTTTTATCATAGATCTCAAATAACACATCAAATTCATCAAATAAAATCAAGAAATCATAGTTCATAATGTCCCCTTCATTTTCGAAAATTTGGACATAATGCATATGATTAAATTAAATTCCTATAAATTCATTTTATACATTATTTATATCCCTAAGCATAAATATCAAGTCAAATTGATCAAATAAAATCAAAATCCTCAAGTTCCCATCAACTATAGTTTTCGAAAATTTCAAGTATTAAACATGCATGGTTTAATTTTAATTTCTTTAATCCTATGATGTTTATGTCCATTCCTAAGCACATATCAAGCTCATTTCAACTAAATTATAACATATGATTCACATAAAAAAATTAGGGTTTATAAGTGATTCTTTAATTTTTCAATTTCATGAATTTAAAGAATATAAAACCATAGCATATGTTAATTAAACTTCATAAACATAATTAATTCAATAAACATAACAAAAAATTAAACAAATCCATCATAATCACAACCCCATAATTTTCAAAAACCCTAACTATGTAGTACATCATATTCATCAATTTAAATAACAAAAACTTAGGCTAAATGAAATAATTACATTGCTTAGAGTGATTTGCCACTAAGTTCACACTTAAATATGGATTAAAGAGTGAAAATTAAAATTTGTGTGTGTTAATGTGTGTGTGTGCCGAAATGGAGGGAGTATTGAAGGTTGAGGATGATATGTTTCATGTATTAAAGTTCTAGAATTATATAAGTATAATTTCATTTGTATTTAGCACTAATTTCCATAAATTGATAATTACAACTCACATTTTACTAAGGTCATATCTTAGTACAATTTAATTACTAGAATTACATTTCTAATAATTAATGAAACCTAATACAATTCATATCCATAATTGAAATTAAATTCATATAGCATAATTTAAATCATTTCATATATTAAAATTCAACTAAGTATAATCATGCTTCTTAAATTTTCGAAAATCACACAAATAATTCTTTTATCACTAAATATTAATAAAATAAATTTCTTCAAGCAAATTAATAGCTTAAACAATAATTCATTTCATTTTATAAGAAAAATTCCACATAAAATAATTAATGCATTCTATAGCATAATTTCTATTTAATGGCATTTTTCATTTAACACAAATAATAACTCACATAATTCACATTTTATCATTATAAAACTCATTTCTAATTAATCTCTACATTTTCAAATCTCATATCCTTCAATTGAGAAATAATCGAATTTCTATCGATTAATAACCCATTCTATACATATTTATACTTTCTTATGAAATTAATAGCTTTTAAGCCCTTAATTATCCTTAATTAACCTCTAATTAATACTAAAGATTTTTCGGGTTACTACAATTATCCTCTGGAAATTACGTAGTAGGCAGCTTGGGTTTTGAACTATTTCCTGCCGGCAGGAAATAGTTTTAATCAAATTGTGAAATCCATACTTTGCAACCAAATTAAGTACATTTTATTATTATCCAGCAAGGAACTTGTCTGAGGCCGGTTGGAACTAGTTCCCGCCGTCAGGCAACAATACAAATAAAGAAGATATCAATCAATTGTAAAATTAACAAAATTAAGTATAAATCCGTACTTTGCAACCAAATTAAGTACATTTTATTATTATGCAGCAAGCAACTTGTCTAAGGCCGGTTGGAACTATTTCCCGCCGACAGGTAACTTGTTTTATTGTCGGTGGGAAAGTGCACAAGAAAAGAAGATATCAACCAATTGTGATACAAAATTTAGTATATTTTCTTTTGACGAGACGGAGCCATACGAGAAAGTTTATTTTGACGAAGTTTGAGTGAATAGTAAATCACTATTCCGACGAGACGAGACCCCAAATTTCAGTCCACAGCGAATTTTGGAAAAATCTTTACTTTTCGAGACGAGTCCATATGCGAAAGTTGTTATTTTCAACGACGTGTGAATAGTGAAATCGAGAAAGTTACTATTTCTCGATTTGTGCGCCAAAACCGAGAATCCGGATTTTGATTGCACGAGTAACGAACCAAGTCAAGAGAAGCTAATACATTTTATTGTTATCATCTGGAAATTACGTAGTAGGCAGCTTGGGTTTTGTTCCTGCCGGCAGGAAATAGTTTTAATCAAATTGTGAAATCCATACTTTGCAACTAAATTAAGTACATTTTATTATTATCCAGCAAGTTCAATTTGTATTACCTTGCATGCCTTTGACACGAAAAATATATCCTTTATCATTGTGAATATATCTCGGAGTCATTCCCCTAATAAAGTTAGCCATCACATGCATCTGATTGTTTAAATTCCAAATTGTCCTGGGGCACAGTGTGGGGTGTGGAAGATAAACATATTAAACATGAAAACCGGAGTAATTGCTAAAAACATCCGCCTTTGTGTTTCATAACAGGGAGGTAAATCCAAAGATGGATACGAGCGCCAAGTAATATCATCCTACGAGGAAAGCAAGATGATCAGAACTCACCAACAAGTTGTATGGCAATTGCAACCAAATCTGAAGCAAAGAATAATGTAAATGAATGAAAATTAATTCAGCGAACCCGTTAAAAGTACTTACCACAGTACAAGCATCCATGATTTCATGAATTTTATTGTAAGTGGGGATCTCAAAAGAATTTGCAATCACTTTGTGTATAACCGTCGCCAAGTCTTTTATCACCGGCCAATTGTTTATAGCAAAATCATCTCCAATTCCAAACATCGCTTGTAGTGGCTTCACATGAAGTATCATGAAAATCTTACAGAAACCAAATTAATATCTGAGTATTTAACAATTAAAAAAAACATTTAAACAAACCGATCCACTAATCGTGGAAGATGTAGTTGATCACTTGTATTTGTGTAATCCCTCATGGATGGAGACCATCATCAACTCACCCCATGCAAATTTCTTAATTCGATCAATGTCTACAACAAGAATTCCGTAGTATCCTGAGGTGCACGATGATGAGTTGGCCCCAAAAGTACCATTAGATATAATACCGTAGCCCTCACCCTCGTCTCTAAGTCGTTTTCCCTAGTCATTGCAATATTTGCTAGATACTTAGAATTGAACCCTTTGTTAGGAATAATGCACTTATCCCGGGACATCAAAATTGGAGGCATGGCCTTGTCCTTACGACACTTGCCTATAACTGGAGTATAGTAAACCTCCTTCGGAAACACCAACTCAACTGTCTCCTCGCACTTATATTTATTCTCTACAATAGATAAGCCGACAATCGGCAATCCCCAAATTTCAAATACATCTTCTAACTCTAAGTAGAAGTTAACCCCATCACGTAACTTGAAACAATTAGACTCCACATCATATGCTCTAGCTGCATATTCCACAAGTCCTAAACATGAATTGAGTTTTTTATTGGAAGCTAAGCACAACATATTTTCAAAACCCGACTCGAGTCAGTAAGCACATCTTCATCTACTTGGAAATTTTGAAAGTTATTCATGTGCTCGTGGGTTGCCTTAAGCGTTGCCATAATCGGCAACTATCCTCCAGAAAACCCAACGGTGGGTTTCATGTTTTTGAAATCGGGAAAGAGCCAAAGAGGCACGCATAGACACTCTTTTGCAATTTCTTCTTATTAACTTTCATTTCTTTACTTTTTAGTTGATAAATTCTTTAATGTTATAATTCAGTAACTTTATTAACTTTCATAAAAAAGAGTGAATTAATTCTTTCGTTGATTAATTCAGGAGTTGACGACCTCCGGGAACCCGTCGTTAGAGGTCCCTAGACGCGTCAAGATACATTTATAATCTCCTCCAACTTGAACACATAGTTTCGTATATGGCAAGTTAAGGGGTCGAACCCAAGAGAGCTGGTTGTTTGGTATGAATTTGTGCTTATTCTTGGTATTGTTTTGCATGTTGTTTTTAATGGTTTATCCTAATTATGCCGTTGGTTTGATTAGTATTTGTCGATTCAAACTTATTTGGTTTGTTTTGATATTTTGTAGAAAATCAGCATTAAATAGGATGAAATGAATCTACCAAGGATCAAGTATATTGAAGAGCATCTTGATAGGAGTTCATAGGCGCAAACGGATTACAATTCGGTGTTCAGACGAGGGAGAACAGAGCGAATGATCAAAGTCGCGCACGTGCGACGTGGCACGTCGCACTGCACGCCATCACCCGGCGCTCGCTCTGCCACCCGCGCCCATCCTCGCGCCTGACCACCCAGCGCGCGTTCACCCGCAACGCTCGTCCAACGCCGCCCAAAGATGCTTACTCGCAACGCCGCCGACCTCTCCAACCGCGCTGAACACCGCGCGTTCACAACCCAGGCAGCCCAGCCGGAGCGCCGCCGACCAAGCGCCGACTCTTCGGCGCCGCCGCCTCCCTCGGTCGAGCCCACCCGACGCTCGATCACCAGCACTCGCCGAGTCCCCAACGCCCGTCGAGCCCCGCAACGCCATCTACCGACCAAGCGCCAACTCCGCCGCGCCTCGACAACGCCCGCCGCCGCCGCCTCTATCCGACTGGTATCTCCGCCCGTCATCCGGAGCTCGATCAGCCAGTGCCCATCCCACGCCTCGCGATTGCCTCCATCCGGCGCTGGGAATCACCCAACGCCCAGCCCCAGCGCCCGTTCAATCACCACCAGGCGCTCGACCGCGTGGACTGATCCGGCGTTCACACCCCAACGCGTATTCGACCATCTTCTTCGCGCCTTCAACCTGAACGCCCGCTCGCTTCTGGGACAGAACACTTTACCATCCGGCGTTCACCTCGAACCGGCGCTCATGTTCAATACAGAACATTTTCTCAATCGGCGCTCCCTCCAAACCGGTGCTCACCTACAAAACAAAAGCCTCCATGAAACCTGCGCTCACATTCAACCGGCGCTCACTCTCATTTAATATATAAACGCGCTAGGTCATTTTTTATTGGGAGTTCTCAGTTCTGATTTCCTTTAGGGGGCCGCGGTCGCTGTTCATCACAATTCTTCTTCCAGAGCCTTTCGACGATAGTACACGGATAAATTATAGTTTTAATTATTGTTCTCATTTTCATCATTGAATGTTTAGTTTATCAATTTATGCTTTAGATTTATTAGTTCTATTGGAATCAATTTCATAGTTTATCGTTTGATGATTATTATTGGATTCAATTCCATAGTGACAATTGATTGTTTTCATATTCCTTTGTTTTACATTGCTTAATGATTTCTTGCTTTCGATTAATTTATGTTCTTGTTGGATGATTGATAATTATGATTTATTTTCAATTAGGTTTAGATTAGGGCTTGACAAACACTAAGAATAAGATTGCTATTGCTTTTATTTATCGTTTTCGTTTTACTGCTTTCATAGTTTAACTAGGGATTGACAACCCCTGGTTTAGATTTAATGCTTTATTAGTATAGCTCGGGATTGACAACCCCTAGCTTAGGAATGCTGTTTATTTTCCGTATTTCAATTCCCGTATGTTTCAAAACCCTTGTTGGTATTAGAATGTTTAGGATTTAATTGCTTTACGTATGCGACCTAACAATAGCCACATTAAGTTTTCCTTGAGAGACGACTTGGGTTAACTTATCACGCTACGATTACTTCGCACGATTACGAGTAAATTTGAGTGTGTTTTAGCTCGATCAATTTTGGCGCCGTTCGGGAAAACTTTAGGCGTATTGTTTGTGTTGTTTGTTTTATGTGTTTCTTTTCGTTTTGTTTGATTATTTTCTCCCGGTGCATGTGATCTTGTTTGTTGGTGTCTGTTAATGCAGGGTTACCAACAATACGAATATGGTCAAACAGTTTGGAGAAAAGTTCGTCGTATTGGGCAAATTCTTCTTACGAAGAAGGATCCCAGTTCGACCATGTTGAGGGATATCCGCCTGTTTATGAGCAACAATATGGTTCGGGGTGGAATAACCAACCCAACTCAGAGTTGTGGACTCAACCCGGCCCAGATTATTGAAATCCACAACCCGATTTGGGATGTTGGGATCCACAACAGCAGCAGCAGCAGCCTCCTCAGTCCGATTCGGATTGGTGGGAACCACAACCCGACCCGGAATATTGGAACCCACAACCTGATTATGGATGGTGTGATCCACAGCAGCCACAGCCTTCATAGCAACAATGGTACCACCCGCAACAGGAGTATTATTCACCACCACACCCACCACCACCTCAAAGGTATCCGTTGGATGATATGGAAGCAGAATTGATTCAAACTCGCCACCAACGGTTGGATGCTGACGACACCAAAATCAGGCGCTTAGAGGCAAAATTGGAATTGATGACTGAGAAGCTGGACGAGTTGTTGCAACACGATGCAATAGGGGAGCTTCCAAGCTCACCCTATGAGGCTCAAGCGACCACTGACCATCAGAGTTCGCCATTGGAGGACATGGGTGCAATGTTTATTCAGATTACTAGTCAAGGATTGGATGCTAGAGACGCAACTCTTGAGCGTTTAGAGGGAAATGTGAGACTGATTGCTGAGAAGTTGGTTGAGTATCAACAACAACTTGTAGTTAGGGAACTTTCGAGCCACCCCTGTGAGGCTCAGGCAGTCATTGTCCTTCACGGTGATCGAGCAGATGACCGTATAGTGGAAGAGCCATCTGAAAATATTCTACCACTACAAGAAAATGAGGAAGAGGTGGTAGTCTCCGAGTTAGACTCCGATGAGTATGGGCCGTCCTTTGAGAATACTATCGAAGTAGTTGACGCGGTTTCAGTTGATGAAGAGGGCGGGAAAGGAATTTGTCAAGATGCCTGCACCCACAATGGTATTGATGGAACTACCGATGCAATATGTGTTCTTGGAGGATGAGCAAGGAAGCGGTGATCATCCCAGCCGAACTTCTTATTGTTGAATAAATGGAGTTGACCTCGGTGCTTATAGAGGTGGTGAAGACGACTTTTCCAAGGCTGGCGATAAAGGGATGTCTATGCCCTATCCGAGCAAAGACATGGTTTAGTCTCTGCAGGGCACCGGTGGAGCTCGTGGCATCCCGATTATGGCGCACCACCCATTGACCACCACCATTGCTCTTATAAACACGCCGAGCTAATGACGTTAAACAAGCGCTCCGTGGGAGGCAACCCACGTTTTGATTTTATTCTCTTTCCCTTTTATCTTTTATTTCTTTGTCCTGTTTTTAATTTGTGTTTCGTCTTTGTCTGTGTGCAGCGTTGTCTTATGGGATGTGATGTGTTGAGAATGGGCTAGCCATTGGTTCACCAAACTTCAGGGAAGTTCTCGTCCTCTTATTATTTGTGCTTTTATTGTTTAGAGCACTGAGGACAATGCTCGAATTAAGTGTGGGGGATGAGTTTGTTATGTGATGATTGTTGGTGTGTTGTTATATCCATTTGCATATTGTGGGCTTTTTATGTTTGGCTTTTGAATGTTTGGTCTTAAGTTTTTATCTATGCGAGTAAGTTAGGATTTTGATTTGTGCACATGAACTCTGTGGTATTGATTGGACCTTGATGCATTCTCGTTTATCTTGATATTATGTTATTAAAGCATAATGTGAATTGACGAGATCGTGTGAATTGATTTTAAATCAGAGGTTATTGATGTGATTTGTCCGACTAATGCTAGGGGTAGTGTTAATAGTGTGGTTACCTATATACTTGTTTCATAAAAAAAAAGGTGTGAAAAAGAAGAGAAAAGAAGGAGAATGAAAACTCCAATAAATTGTTGAGATTGTAATTGGAGAATGGGATTATGTCCCTCTTTCTCGTAAATTGAGAAATGGGCATGGGAAACCACGATAGGAGACTCGAGTTTATCGAGAATTCACCTTTCGAATATTGTTCCAAAATCTGTTAATACTTTCTATGTTATCAATGAAACTTGTTGCTAAAGGTAACCATTTTAGTTAATTCATCTCTAGCGGAGAGTTGGGTCTGAGCAAAAATAATCTACTTGTTTATTTGACATTTTCACAATCTTAGATTTGTTTTACATTAACTATGATTGTATATTCATCATTTTTGGGGGAATTGCAAAAAGAGGTTTGATTGATTAGATTAAGAGTTCAGTTGCGCGAGTTATTTTTCTACTCTTATTAGTATAGACTTTGCTTGAGGACAAACAAATGGATAAGTGTGGGGGAGTTGTTTGGTATGAATTTGTGCTTATTCTTGGTATTGTTTTGCATGCTGTTTTTAATGGTTTATCCTATTTATGCCGTTGGTTTGATTAGTATTTATCGATTCAAACTTATTTGGTTTATTTTGATATTTTGTAGAAAATCGGCATTAAATAGGATGAAATGAATCTGCCAAGCATCAAGTATATTAAAGAGCATCTCGACAGGAGTTCATAGGTGCAAACGGATTACAATTCGGTTTTCAGACGAGGGAGAACAGAGCGAATGATCAAAGTCGCGCACGTGCGACGTGGCATGTCGCGCCGCACGCCATCACCCGGCGCTCGTTCTACCACCATGCCATCTCGCGCCTCGAACACCAGCGTGCGTTCACCGCAACTTCGCCCTTGCCGCCCAGATGCTCATGCTCACCAACGCCGCCCAGCCGCCTCCAACTAGCGCTTGGAACACCGCGTGCGCTCGCCAACTCTAGCGTGCGTTCCAGCCGAGCGTCCGCTCGACCAAGCGCCGCACTCTTCCAGCGCTCGCCTCGCCCCAGCATCACCCCTCCAGCGCCAAGCCCACTCAGTGCTCGATCACCAGCGCCCGCCGAGCCCCGCAACGCCATCTGCCGACCAAGCGCCAACTCCAGCGCCCGCTCCTTGACAACGCCCCATCGCCCGCTCGCCTCCATCCGGCGCTGGTATCACCCAGCGCCCCGTCATCCGGCGCTCGATCAGCCAGCGCCATCCCACGCCTCGCGACTACCTCCATCCGGCGCTTGGAATCACCCAGTGCCCAGCCCCAGCGCCCGTTCGATCACCACCCGACGCTCGACCGCGTGGACTGATCCGGCGTTCACACCCCAGCGTGCATTCGACCATCTTCTTCGCACGTTGAGCCTGAACGCCCGCCGCTTGTGGGACGAACTTTACCATCCGGCGTTCACCTCGAACCGGCGCTCATGTTCAATCTGAACGTTTTCTCAATCGGCCACCTCTGTAACAAAAGCCTCCATTAAACTCGCTCACATTCAACCGCGCCACTCTCATTTAATATATAAACGCTAGGTCATTTTTATTGGGAGTTCTCGCCTCGATTTCCTTTGGGGGGCGATCATTGTTCTTCACAATTCTTCTTCGAGCCTTTCGACGATAGTACATGATAAATTATAGTTTTAATTTTATTCTCATTTTCATCATTGAATGTTTAGTTTATCAATTTATGCTTTAGATTTATTAGTTCTATTGAAACAATTTCACAGTTTATCGTTTGATGATTATTATTGGATTCAATTCCATAGTGACAGTGGATTGTTTCCATATTCCTTTGTTTTACATTGCTTAATGATTTCCTGCTTTCGATTAATTTATGTTCTTGTTGGATGATTGATAATTATGATTTATTTTCAATTAGATTTAGATTAGGGCTTGACAAACCCTAAGAATAGGATTGCTATTGCTTTTGTTTATCGCTTTCGTTTTACTGCTTTCATAGTTTAACTAGGAATTGACAACCCCTGGTTTAGATTTAATGCTTTATTAGTATAGCTCGGGATTGACAACCCCTAGCTTAGGAATGCTGTTTATTTTCCGTATTTCAATTCCCGTATGTTTCAAAACCCTTGTTGGTATTAGAATGTTTAGGATTTAATTGCTTTACGTATGCGACACGAACAATAGCCTGTTAAGTTTTCCTCGAGAGCGACTTTGGTTAACTTATCACGCCACAATTACCTCGCACGATTGCAAGTAAATTTGAGTGTGTTTTAGCTCGATCTTTGGTTGTGTTGTTACTCGAGTTGTCACAGTTTGAGTAGAAGGTTGCGATGGACAAGATGTCGGTCAGTAAGAATGTTCGATTCGGCTACCATCTTACCGGACCGATACTTGGGGTTTAGGGTTAAATCTTCGTAAAGAATAAGGTTTTCAATTTATTTTACCGGTGAAGAAATATAGATCCTCATAATGAAATAACTCAAGGATAGAAGAGTCAACTTATATAAAAGGATCTGCTCAAAAGCACCGCAAAGCATTGACTATTATGCTTTTATCAAAGTAATTAAGATCTTAACACAATATCCAAAAATATAAGGGAACTCAAGAGTTTGGCAGTGGAATAACGTGTGAGACATGCATGTGAAGATGCATTCTCAAGGTGAACCAAAATGCTCCATACTATTTATCAAAAAGGATTCCGCTCAACTCTGCCGCCGCCCATCACCCGCTCAACCTGCACATTTAAAAACAAACATGCAGGGCTGAGTACAAGTGTACCCAATGGACACATGCCGAAAACATTTTACTTTACGAAATATTGATCGCCTCACCACAAGAAGACACAGGGTTTTAGTGAAATGGCCTTGTTCTTACTAAAACATTTTCTCATTTCTCATAGTTGATCGCGGTCATTTTATCATCACAACAACAACAACGTCTATTCCAAGTCGGCTATGGATAAACGCGGAGGAGGCCTCCCTACACCGGACGAACTAACTGGCCCAATGTTCGAGGCCCAACACGTGTACACAACCCTAGCTGGAATTTCTACTTACACCTCCAAACTGGGATCCGAATTCGTAACTTCTCGTCGCTTCCAACCCGAATGGACATATACAAAACTCAAAACATTTTCGCAGACAATATCATATCTCAACATTTTCATAAGAAAGCGAAGCAATAACGATAAATACTTTCGAGAAAGCTTGTAAAAATCTTTTGAAAAGAGTGCTCACCTCGAGGACTTAAGGTTCTTAAGTCACTAGTATCTATTTCCGATTCCGTTCTCCTTCGAGTTAAACCTTATCAATCGTAAAGAAACGAGATTTTAGCATATCGTTATGTTTCGCAAGAATCATCGATCCGCACTCAACGAGCATTCTAACATCAACTCTATCATCAACATAGTTCTTGCACTATCTTATCAATACACTCAGTACGTTCATACCTTTCTCAACTTATTTTCAATGTTATTTTATGTATTTCTTATATAACTATCATTTTACACGTATATGTTCCTTTTCCTATCGATTTCCAACTATACCCTTGTAATTCTTGATTTTTCACATAGCAACTATTCATGCTTACTAATTCATATATATAGACCAAATTTCCACATATTACTAACATAGAATCCATGTATCACATAACATAGAAAAATTTCACATAATGATTTCTTTCTTAGCATAATTTTCGAAAATTACAAATAATTATCCAAACTTTTCAAAAAATTTAATTAATTCATATAGCATATTATTATCATCATAAATCAATAATATGACATCATTTCCATTAATCATGAATTATTCCTCAATATGTCCTAAGTACATAGTTTTCGAAAATAGACTTAGGTACAAATGATTTTTAGAAATTCCAATAAATTCATATAACACTATATTATTAATTTACATCATCAATATGCTATAATAACATTCAAACATGAATTATATATTATCATAAGATCATCCTATAATTTTCGAAATTGATAGGACATGTACTTAGTTTTTTTTCCAAAAATTTCACATAAAATCATACAATCTTTTTTATTAATAACTATCATTATTTCATGTTTAAAACAACAATTAAAATTTATGTATATCAACATATGATCCATATAAATTTTCGATTATCTCATATCATGCTTTGCTTTGTATTAAATTGACAATTCATGCTTAAAACCTTATATAAACAATTTAACACATACTTTGAAACATATAGCACATATTCATCATTATTTTCGAAAATAAGTATCATAACATATTATATATGAATTTCTAACAATTTAACATGTATAACAAGAAGTGGTACGATTTCTAACCTTGTGATCGAATTCGATTGACGTCGGCGACGTTTTTCTATCTACGATCGAAGAACACTATGAAGAACACTCTCTATTCTTTTCTCTCTATTTTTCTCTCCTATTTCCTCTCTAATTTTCGGTTATGGTACTATGGTGTAATGGGGTGGTCTTCTATTTATAGATGTTATAAAGTGTATTTAATCATTACTTTATAAAATATCTTATTCTAAAGTCAAAAATTGCAACTCCTTTATCTTCTTAATTTTTGAACCTAGCAAGTTGTATAAGAGACAAATTTGACCTTATCTTATACATTGATGATTTTATCTTCTTGAAATTATAACATGTATAGGTGTAAAAATTAAAATACAACTCATTCCTTATTTTCTAGAATTTTCGCCACCTCTTATAGCTCATGAAACAATTATTTTATTTTATCCTATAGTTTATTATGTTATTTTTATTATTTAATGAATGTATCTTATAATTATCACAGAATGAAGAATTTAATACTTTATGTAGTATATATAAGTATTTTCGGCCACTTCACAACCTTAGGCTTAATTTTTATTTTTTTCTATACCTTATACTATAATATTTTCCTATAATAATGTCATTTTAGAAAATTCAACAATTTCAACTTATAGGATAAGGTGCTATTATTACAAGGTTGGAAGATTATTTTTCTAACCTTATAAAGTCCAAATTTTTGGCTATATACATCCAAAACCATAGGTTACTTGTTTTAATTGCTAACTATCTCTGCTTTACAACTCATAACATGATAAGATCATAATCATCATCCTTCATTAATTATAGTATGATATTTATATTTATTTTACACTAAATAATCAAAGTTTTCGCCCCTTTCAAATAATATATGCTAAATATTTTATTTTCTTCCAATTAATAGCTATGTTACATAATATTGATCTTAGATGATAAATTATATCATAGGAAAATTAATTAAGATCATTCCTATGTACTAATGTAAAGTTATCGACAACTATTTAGAAATTAAGAATAAATTATCAAATCTTTATTCTTTTCATAACTAATATTATTTTCATGATGAATTACATGAATATAATGATCTTATACCATAAAATAATTTTTTTGGAATATTTCTTATCAATTTTCCCAATATTTTCGAAAACTAGGGTTTTCTTAGGATTAAATTTCCAAAATTCCTATCTTACCTTAATTCATCAATTTCAAAATTTATACAGCTTCTAGATGATATGATTGATCTAGATTTCATGATATTTATCCAATACTAAAGCTTAAATAATTAATTAAATTATTTGCTAAATTTTATCACATAAAATCATGATTTTCGAAAATCATACAATTTCTAGAACAAAATTTTATCCTTCATGATGCTTATCACTTTGCTACATATTTTTATGAGATAAACATTATCTAGGCTTAGTCATAACCTTATCTTATCATTTTATAAAGATCATTGCATATCTTATCTTAAAAATGTCTTAATCAAACCTTATCTTCCCTTACCTCATTTTCGAAAATGCTAGGGTGTTCCAAGATAATTATCTTATCATGTAATACAAGATAAACATGACAACTCATATCATAAAATCATGTGATCACAAATTAATTCACAAATTAATCCATATTTTCCTAATTTTAGAATCCCTAATTAAATAAGGAAAATAATTCTTTTTCTTCTTTAGTGTAATACTTGGCTAAATAATATACTACATATAAAATAAAATAACATTTGTCACATAATATAAAGTGATCTCATGCTAAGTTCATAATTTAATCACATAAGTACAAAATTTTCGAAAATGCTAAAACAATTAGGGGAAAATATTTCCTTTATTTTCTAAATGTAATAATATTCCCTATACACTTAAAAACATATTTATTTATTGTTTTAAAAATTATTTCATTCGAAATTTTGAAGAAAATTTCGATCTATTCCAAATTGTCAATTACCGTCGTTCACTTTCATTCTTATTTTCTTTGTAAACTACTTCTTTATTTTTGAAATTTTTAAGCCCAGAAATTTAGGATATTACACAGGCTGACGGTCTCAGTAGAGATGTACTGAGAGATAGATCTTGAGCAGAAAGTAACTGAAAACTAAACACAAGATAAAAGATTAAATAACAAGTAGTTGGGCGAGGTTCATGACGTTGAGATCTTGGTCAAGACGTCGGTCATAGGTTCAAGGGTTTTCGCCCCGAGTGTATGTCGTTGGTTAATGGTACCAAGGGGTAGGCGCCCTTTTGGTTGTCACGTACACCAAGCCCCCCAGCCCCAGCTTGCCCGTAGATTTTAGGGCCGAATCTGAGGCCCTGCCTTGTCCCTTTGCAAGACGGTCCAAAAATAGGTTATCCCACCCCAACAACTTGACTCACTCAGACGACCCAATTAGCCGATCGGTCGAGGGTGGCTCGCAGACCCTTTGCCCAAGGCCGATGGCTACAATCACCCACTCACCTGCACTTCCCGGGACAAAGAGACACTCGATGTCTTACTCGGCTATTGCTTGTAGCTACCCCTCCCCCAAGACTCTTGGCGAGTTAACGCTCAAGGAAAGGAATAACATGTGTATAAAGGCCTAGAGCTTCGGGAACACCCACTCAAGGTTCTAAGGACGTTTAGACCTCACGACTCTCATGACCTTGACTCAACGTGCTTCACCCCGAGCCCAACCAAACCGACTACTCACTCATAATCGACATAAACATGAAAGCAATAAACAAGAACATAAACGAAAGCATACTTGAATAGAAAATCAAACTGAAATTAAAGGCAGTCTCTGCCAAGCAATTGCTCGAGCAAAGATAATAAAATACATAAAATAAATGTTTGCCCGTAGGACTTGTTTCTTCCTCACCAATCACTCATGAAAGCAAAGAGAAAATAAAAGAGATAGGTTGCAGAGAGAATTTCGGACTTATGCTCTCTCTCCACCGAATGTGTCTCTTGAATAATTGTTGTGTGGAGTTGTTATGTTGGGAGCCTAAGTGTATCCTCCTTGTCTTGGTCAATGCACGCATCTCGAGACGGCAGGTGGTGAGGGCAGCAGCTGGCTCGGGCTCTGGGCACCGACAGGGACTCCTCTGGCTTCAGTCTGGGCAGGTTTATCTCATCCCAGATGCTGCAGGTTAATCTTTCCCTTTTCGGCAAAAATCAAACAGACGGTAGAGGGGGATCTTGCCCAGAATCGTCCCATTTGCGTGCAAGTCTGCCAGAGTCCTTGTCTGCTTCTCCCAGCTGCATCCTGAGATTACCCTCTGTCCCCTGCGTCACTCCTCGTCCTTTTTCTCTCTCTTCCTTATCTCGATTATCTTCTTGGCTTCACGTCAGCTCGTTGATCAGGCTTAGCTCCAATACGGTACAGTGTCTTGGCAAGATGTCAGAATGTCTTGCCAAGGTAGTCTCGGGATTTTTACCTCTCTCACAGGAGGTGGCCTGATCTTGCCCAAGGTCCGTCTCAACATGCAACATCCCAAGCGTGTCCTCCCAGACACAAACACACGCAAAGAACACACACAAAATGCACTCTTTCTAGGGCAAGGACTACCCCAAAAAGAGCACGAAAAACGGGCTCGTCAGGAGTCTAGATAATTAATCCAATTCGGCTCAGTTATCATTATTCTCGATAGAGCTAGCAAAAGAGGCGGGTCAGCCCGGCCCGACCCATCGGGCTTGTTGTTTTTAGTGGGTCGGGCTGGCCCGGCTCAAATGCTATCGGGCTAAAAATATAGTAGTCTAGTCCAGCCCCATCTGGGCCATCGGGCTACCGGGCCAAACCCGTCCAATATTTAATTTAATAAAATATTATTTTTAATTTTAAAAAAATATGATAACAATAAATAAATTAAGTCTACTAACATCAATTTCAAAATAAATAAGATAAATTACGTCTACTAACATCAATTTTATTTTCTATATTTACTATTTCATATTTACTACTAATATAAAATATAAAAAATTTAAATGTGTGGGCGGGCTTTTAGGCCCGTTAACCCCGGGCTTTTTAGCCCCAAAGCCCGGCCAGCCCGATGGGTTATGTGGACGGGCTTTTTAGGCCCGATTTTTTTCAAACCACTATTTTCACGAGCCCAACCCGATCCCAATTTCGGGTATCTCGGGCCGACCCATCGGGCCGGGCCAATTTTGTCGGCTCTAATTCTCGAGCCCAGTGAATTAATTCGGTAGACTCCAGTGTATTATATTATTATAAATAAATAATACTATATATTTAAAATATTAAGTAATATTACTTAAAATATAAGTGATCAATTTTTTATTTTATTAAATTAATAAAAAATAATATAAGTATATATAAATATTAAATTATATTAATAAAAACATAAAAAAATATAGGACGCGGGTACTCGACGGGGATCCTTCCCCGACTGGGTAATCCCCGCTCTGCCCCGCCCCGATTTAAAATGGGGCGGAAAGGTAAAAAATTGAGGAGCGAGAATGCGAGTCCATCGCCACCACGACCATAACCACAACCACTGCAAATGTTACATAATGCGTTACTATTTTAAACATAATAGATAAAAAAAACTAGTGTTATAATTTTATTTTATTTTATTTTGTTTAGGGAGTTATGCATTTCTCATTTAATTTTCTTAGAACTGATCCTCTTCTTAATTAGTTGGGTCCCATAACTATCATGTTATTTTAATGTGTAGCCCGTCGAATTCAATAGATGTTGTTATGCTTCATTTTGTTTCTTAAATACTAAACACCAAATAACTAGAAAAATCCACATGTGTTGTATATTTTTTACACTCAGTTTAAAAATTTATTAATTCATAACATATAATTGTTGATGATGTAAGTATTAATAACAACATCCAAAACAAGTAGTGGATTTTCTAATTCATACAAGTAGTGGATTTTAAATTGTTTGAATGGGACGATGAATTTATTTCACAACACAATATCCGAAAAATAAAAAAATAATAGCAAAATATTCCCTGAGTTTCAACGGTAGCTATAGTGAAGAGATATAAATCCCAGGGTACCAATAGTGTATTTTCAAAAAATAGTACCCAAAAATACTACTAGAGATCAGTCCATACTAATTAAAAGGTTAGCCCACAAAAACCCATACTAATTAAAAAATTAGCCCACAAAAACCCATACTTCTTTTAGTCCACAAAATTGCCATCTCAAACCATGATTTAGTCTGTGAAAGCACAGCATGGATTTGACAATGAATTAATATCTCCATTTATTTGTTCTCTTTCCTGTCGGCAGGTAAATTCGATGAAACATGGAAAATATTTCAACCTATTATTCAGTGTTGGAAAATAGTTCAACTCCAAAATATCTTCTTTGTTTTGTGTTTTGATTTTCATTTCTTAGAGGCCGCCCCGCCTCCTGCGTCAAAACAGGGCGGAAAGGTAAAAAATTGAGGAGCGAGAATGCGAGTCCATCCGCCACCACGACCATAACCACAACCACTACAAATGTTACTTTGTAGAGCTCACTGCAAATGTGGTTGCGATATATTTATTAGCCAAATAATAAAGTATATATAAATATTAAATTATATTAATTAAAACATAAAAAAATATAGGTCGTGGGTGCAGACGGGATTCTTCCCTACTGGGTAATCCCTCCCCCCGCCCGATTTAAGCGGTAAGGGGTGGATTTTTTAGTCGGGGATGGGGATGGGATTGCAAAACCCGCCCCGTTGCCATCCCTACCTTTTGGGGTACGAAACATATTTTATAAGACACGTCGTAGTCCCAAAAATACGGTACCAAAAACGTGTTCTGAAGGTCCAAAACAGATCTACGTCATATATTTTTTGGGGTAGGGAACACATTTCATAAGACACGTCGTAGTCTACAAAATACGGTTCCGTAAATGCGGCTCCGAGGTTCAAAACACATCTACATATTATAGTTTTTTTTGGGTGTGGAACACATTTCATAAGACACGGTTTAGTCTTAAAAACACATGTTCCGTACCCCAAAAAACTATATGACGTAGATCTGTTTTAGACCTTCAAAACAAGTTTTTGGTATCGTGTTTTTGGGACTACGAAGTGTCTTATAAAATGTGTTCCGTACCCCAAAAGGTGTTATCTGTCTTGGGATCTGGTTTGAACTTCAGTACCTCAATGTATTCCTCTTCCATTTTCAATAGTTCTCTTTTAGGCATTTACCCAACAGTGGGTAAGTGTTAGAATATGTTTCTAAGCTTTTAGCCAACGCTGGGTAAATGCCTACCTAAAGTACTTGTTTACTAAGTAATGTAAACAAAAAACCTGTCATTGTTTAACTAGTATAATAAAAGACCTTAATTTATCGTTTAATTTGGAACTTAAATGAGTAATTTCACGATGCACTCAGTGAATTCAAGTTTTACGATTGTCATCCAATTTTGATGAATCAATCTCTGATCCTGGCCCTAAACCATCTCTTCAAGAAAAATCCCCACCGTCGGCGATTTTCTGTCGTTGTAGGTCTCGGTCGAGTAGAAAATTATTCGAGGATGACTCAACGAAGGTCGGCACGTTGGAAAGCATGGAAAATTACTTGAGAGACGGAAAGGTATTGCTTTCTTAGAAAATCGATTCTCAGAAAATCGATTCTCAGAAAATCGAGGAATACGAGAAGGGATTGAAAGATTCAAAACTTGCTTTGCAGAAAAATGAGACAAGCGAAGAGAAATCATCGATAACTGATGATAACGCTGAATCTCATGGTGAAGAATCAAACTCCAAAGGAAGTGATGATTCGAGTTCGAGTCTACTGTTTATGCTGGTCGGTAATCAAGCCCGTTGATCGATCTTAATTTCGTAAGGGAAATAAATGCGCAAGAACACCAAGGATTTACGTGGTTCGATCTATGAATAAGATCCACGTCCGGGGAGAGAGAGTATTCGTGTATTGAATGTGTAAGAAGCGATTACAAAAGTGTGAATGAATCTATTTCGTCTAATCTAGCCTCTATTTATACACAATTATTTAGACCTAGATCTTAAATCCGAGGTCTTTCTAAATAGGATTCGAGATCTTGGATAGGATCTTAATCCTATCCCTTCTCGAATTAGGATTCCTTTAGATATGGCCGAGCCTTGCGTTCCCACCGGTTTGAGGGGTCTTCTTGGGCGAACTTGTCCAGCCGAGCTTGACGTCGCTTTACTTGTATTGGGCACGATGCTTGGGCTGGCGGTTGGGCCATATCTATCACAACCCACAAAAGACGCAGTGCGAGGTCGTATTGGTTTTGGGTTGTTTATGCCGAGGCGGGCGTGACCGATCGACTTGGTATGTGTCAATGTTTCAAGTCATATGCCCGTTTGCGAGGCATCCGCCGAGGTTGTCTTGTACCGGTACTATCTCTGCCGAGGCGTTAAGTCGAGGTTTTCTGTTTGGCTTCACCTGACGAGGCGTTAAGCCGAGGTCTCTGGCTAACTTCACTGGCGTGCATTGCCGAGGTCTCTGGTGACTTCACTGGCGAGGCATTGCCGAGGTCTCTGGTGACTTCACTGTCGAGGCGTTAAGCGAGGTCTCTGCCGTCTTCACCTGGCGAGGCGTTAAGCCGAGGTCTTCTGGTGACCTCTCCGACGAGGCGTTAAGCCGAGGTCTTCTGTCTGGCGTCACCTGACGAGGCGTTAAGCCGAGGTCTCCTGGCTGTCTTCACCTGGCGAGGCGTTAAGCCGAGGTCTTTGGTGGCCTCTTCTGACGAGGCGTTAAGCCAAGGTCTTCTGTCTGGCGTCACCTGACGAGGTGTTAAGCCGAGGCCGAACATGAGATTTTTCTGCCGTCGTTGAGTACAGGACACATGATACACATTTAATGCGGCAGCGGTTGGATTCCCGATAAAGCGTATAATGGGGGAATATCTTGCTTGATACGCCGTTTCTCATATCACTTTTGCTATTTCAAAATTTCGACTTCAAACTTCGAAAAGCATATAACCGTCACCATTGTTGTCTCGGAGTTCATCACCATCATCTTGAAAAACCAAAAGTAAGTTACGGCTTCTTCTTCTAGTAAATCGAGCTTCGTATTGTATCGTGTCGCCGTCGGATTCGCCGACGGTTTTACATCTTTCCTTTCGGGATTTTGGTAAAGTGTCTTCTTTTCTTCCATCTTAACAACCTCCGATGTAAAGGAGATTGTCTCCTAATACTATATTTACGATATTATTTATGTTGCCCCGTCCAGGAGCATAGGGCTTGTGCCTCCAGGAAGGTTTTATCACGTGTAACAAGACGACCTCGGGCTGGTCTTCGTGTTCCTTATCCTCGTATATGTCGAACTTCAGCGGATGTTCGGCATATCACTGCCCAACTTTCGTCAAATTCTTTCCCCGGCATCTGGTGGGCTGGGTGTATATGCTATCTAAGACAATTTTCCTTTCACTTTGGGGCTTGTTCTCCGTTTTTGCAAGCGAAGGGTGGTTCGGGGTGGTATTATTTATCACCCGTCAGAATTCAGCGAAGATAAAGTCGAAGATCTCGAGCTGGCGGGAAGAAGTTTTCTTTTGTCGGTTCGAGGGATCTCGAGTTTACATGGCGATCGGAGCCCGATGTGGTGGTTGATGAGATTGGCGGTGGCACGGAGGAGCCTTTGGACAAAGTAGGTCTCGTGGATGAGGCCTTTACCGAGGCCGAGCTTGCAGTCATGAGGCTTAGCCCTTATGATCCCGCCACCGAGGTGGAGTCGGTGAAAAGTGAGGCCCTCCTTCTCTTCTCTTTTGTTGCATGATTTTCCGTGTGTATGCGACTTGTATTTTTGCGGTGAACTTGATCGGGGATAAGAAGAAGAAGAGGAAGGAGTCGGCGCCGTGCCGAGCTCCCTCCCCGATTTTGAAGGAAGTCGAGCTCCCTCCTCGATGTTGAAGGATGTCGGGATATGCAGAAGTGGCGAGGAGGCTTCAAGTCCCCGAGCCGCAGCCTCTTAGGCGTTTAAGAGGTTAAGCGTGCTATCCCCGAGGCATGATTCTTTGCCGACCCGATGTGTAAATCGTTGGCTCTCAACGAGCTCCCCACCTTTCGAGGTGGCGTACTTATCCTTCTTCCTTGTGAAGTAATATAAATAATGTATTCTTGACTGATGGGATTACGTATAGGGGTTGAGGTCGTGTCGGCGAGTGGCCAAGATATGCTGCGGGATGGCCCGGATGTCGGTTTCATAACGGACTTCTTGAAAGGGCCGTTACCCGATTTGACGGGTGGCCGGTATCCTCGAGGAATGGAGGAGGAAGACCTCCTCGTCCAAGAGATTAGCGAGGCCGAGGCAAAGATCCGGACCTCGTCAAGCGAGCGGCGGATCTGGCGGCTGTCGGCGGCTAAGACGGCAGCGAGGCGGCGAAGGCGGCCGAGTGATGGAGCGGCAAGGGCTAGGCGGCGCAAGCGCGGGAGGTCAAGTCGCCTTAATGAAGGCGAGTTGGAGGAGGCTCGGCGTCGGGAGGCCGAGGTGGCGAGCTCGCAGGGGGAGATGCTTCGGGCATTTGCGGAGAGGCTATTCCTATCTGGGGGCTTCTCCGGGATGGTTGGTGATGCGGCCGAGGTCCTCAATAAGCGCGCCATCTCAGATGCAATCGAAGAAGTCACCGAGGACTACCCAGAATTGGATAAATCCAAGTATGGGTATGAGGAGATAGAGGATGATGTCCTGAGGCGGTCCTATTTCGATGTCCTTATCCGCGGCTTGAAGGAGCTTCCGTCTGCGGACCTCGACTTCATCTTGATTCTCACGACCGCTGAAGTGCTCGCGCTGCCAAGTGGACCGAGATCCACGATCGGCGCTCTAATGGCTGATCTTGCAAAGGGGTCGGGGAGGCAGCGGTGGGGTTTCAAGGCGGCGAGGCTCGGCGGTTCTCGAGGAGGCCGAGCCGAACTAAGCGGGTTAGGCGGAAGAGGCCGAGGCATTCCGTGCTCGGGAGGGTGAGGTGGACAGTTCAAGCTTCCGGAGGGTCCGTTGATCCCCTTTTTTTTTCTTTTTTGAATGTAAATGTACATCGTTTCGCTTAGGGCGTATTAATAAAATCACAAGTTTATGCGAAAAACTTATCTTTTATTCGGTTGTCGCTTTGAAATGCTTGATGCTTCTCCTTGGTTGAACCGAATCGAAGACTTGTCGCAAGGCTGGAATTGAAAGAGGTCGAGCTCCTCCATATAAAGGGACAGTTTGGGCCATGTGCGGAGTCGATATTAAGCATGAGTGCCAGAGAGGCGTGACGAGCTCCGTGCACGTCTTTGCAATTGGAGGAGTCGTTCGAGGTCGCCGAGGAGAAGGCTAAATTAATAGGCGAGGAGCATGCCGAGTACGAGGAGGTCATCCATCGAAATGGTGGATGACCATCCGGAAGTTGAAGCCAAGGTTGTCGAGGCCGCTGCTTTGTTGTCGGTACCGCGTGAATATGGTCGGACCTCCGGCGATTCACGAGCGGTACTCGAATTAAAAGGCTCGGAAGCATATAAAAACCGTCATTGCTCGACAACCACACTCAAGAAGCTGCTTCGACGGGATGCAGAGGCCTCTTCTTCTCACGGGCTTCGGTCACAATAATCTCCTAATTTGACGATCCGTGGATAGCTCAAGAGAGGCGCTATGGCCCTTGAGCGGCGTGGATCCTCCGGGGGCGGCGGGCGTCATCGAGTAGCCGAGGTCGATCTAGCAGAGCTTTATCGTCGAGTGGCCGAGGTCGAGCTGGCAGAGCCCATAGTGTAGATCGAGGACGAGGTAGAGGTAGGATTAGTATAGATGAGCTGTTGAATCGCGATTTTTCTAGGGATTGGCTCAGTTTTTCCCGGTCTCCTCCGCCCTCGTAATATGTAATCTGCATAACTTATTTTTGAAATAAGAAAGTTTTATTTGCTTCGTATTGACTTTATATTGAACAAAAGTAATATATGAAGTCTTCGGAATAAACGAAGGAATCCGTTCTCGTAGAAGGGTAGTTCGTCCTTGTAGAGAGTTCCGTCTTCGGAATTAATGATTTTTTTGCCGAGGTCGTCGGGAGGGGTGGTCCCCTTAATTCGTCTACATAGAGAGTACCGTCTTGAAATAAACGAAGGTGTCGATCTCGTATGTAGGAATGGTTCTGTTTTTGCCGAGGTCATCGGGAGGGGTGGTCCCTTATTTCGTCTACATAGAGTACCGTCTTGAAATAAGCGAAGGTAATCTGATCTCGTATGTAGGAATGGTTCTGTTTTTGCGAGGTCATCGGGAGGGTGGTCCCTTTACGTTTAAATTCATCTTCGTATAAAAGCGAAGGTGTCGACCTCCGTCGAGGGAATTTGTCCTCGTGAGGGTATAGAATAATGGTGAAGATTAATTATGCATTAGTGATAAATAAAACATGCACAAAAAATATAATTTTATTGATAAAAGCGACGTAACAAAGTAAGACTCGGACTCGATTAAGCGGGACTACGAAAACACGACCGAACAAGACTCGACCTTTGACACTTATGCATAATATTTCTTGGATGAATGATGTGCCATGCGTTGGGTAATTGCTCACGGAAAATTGGCGAGCTTATAGGCCCTTTGCCGAGGACTTGATCTACCGGTAAGGTCCTTCCCATGTGGCTTCCGACTTGCCGAGCTGCACGCTTTGCTGACTTCATTATTTCAGAGTACGAGGTCGCCCATTTGGAATTGTCGGGTTTTAACACGCTGGTTGTAATACCGAGCTACTTGTTGCTTGTACCGAGCTTCCTTGATGTAGGCGAGGTCTCTTTTTTCTTCGAGTAGATCGGATCGGCTCATAGATTTTCCTCATTTGCTTGACGCAGAAGTCGATGGTACGAGGACTCGGTACTCCAATTTCTGCCGGGATCACCTCTTCGGTTCCATACACCAAACTATAGGGCGTTTCTCCGTTCGAGGTCCTAGGTGTTGTTCGGTGATCGCTTAATTTTCTAACACGAAAAGGTGTAAGTATAGGGTGGCAAGTATCGTATCCATGGGATTGTAATGCTAAAACACGAAGCTAACTCAACAAGGATTCATCATTATCAAGCAACAAAAATGGTTTGGTAAGATTGTAGGGCTTCGGAATTCAATCCAAAGCAAAGGTAACAAAACAGAAAGAAAAATAAAGCAATAAACACTCGGATGTTAAAAGCAGAGAAAGGCGACTAACCACAGGGATGCATTAATCCTATCCACAACGTATGTTTATCCTGTTCCTATTAACCAATTTTAATCCGAGATAAGATGGAAGATCACATACATAACCAACAACTTGATTCACGACAATTGCGGCGAGAGATTACTAGTTTTCCCTATTCATTCGTCTCAGGTGAAAACAAGCAACTCAAACGGATCACAAAGAATATGCTTCCTACGAATATCCTATCTCGGCCACGACTCGAGGCTCATTCGTATCATGCATTCGATATCGATTGACAATTAACACAATTACGTAATTAACCGACAACTAAATATGCATCAAGATTGATCGAAATCAACACATATAAATAAGCACAATCGAATCATGAATCAATGCAGGACGGTAAATAGCGATAACAGAATCACAACATATAGGATCGAATCATGCAAACCCAGGATTAGAGCGAAAAACTAGCGAGACATAATAAGCGGAATAAAATACGATTTAACCATAAGAACGGAAATTAAATATATAAAACCCGTGATGAAGCGTTGGATGAACAATCGTTGGGCTTGAATCCCAACCTCGGTAGCGGAAAATTGCAAAGATTGTGCGGGACGACGTTAGGATCGTGAGACTAAACGTAAAAAAAGAAGAACAATGAGTAAAACAACTCTAGAATGAAAATATATGGAACCTAAAGCTAAAACTCTGAAAACTTATGAAAAGCGAGTAAAGAGGCTCGAATCGTATGGGCGAAGTTGAGGCGCGAGGTGTTGCCATATATATAGGCACACCCCAAACCCTAATTTTGCCTTACGCGCTCGGTCTCATGAGCACTCCTCATGATCGCTAGGTGCGGTCGCGAGGTAAGTCTCGCTCACTCTGGATTCATGATCGCCTCTTGCGCCCGCATGGTACCTCAGCGATCGCTAGCGGTCGCTAGCATTCTGAACCGGGTCGCGAAATCGCCCGGTGCTTTCTCGCTACCGGGCTTCGCTTCATGGGCATGAGGTCATGATCGCGGCGTCGGCTGGGTTCTCGCGGGTTGCTGGCGGCCAACCTAGCGACCGCTGGGTTGGTCGCTAGAACAGAGCAGTGTGTATTTTTGGTTGGTGCGTGGTTCCTTGCTTGATTTTCAACATATGGACCTACACAACACCAAAAGAACACCCGAAGCGTTATCTTCTAGAAATAGATAAAACATTAAGAATCGATACGTGGCAGCATTAAACGAGCTAAACTCATCTTCAAATATCAACTATAAGCGTGTAAATGCGCTTTTATCAAACCCCAAACTTAAATCATTGTTTGTCCTCAAACAAAACCAAAAGCAGAAAAACACAACGAAAAGATCAGCGAGCGTAGCAGATGAGAACCATTCTAGGCCTCGAAACATATCAACGCTCAAAAACATTAGTGCACATGGCGACGTTATTCAACTCAACACAAACAACAATTGACGGCAAAAACTCATTTAATTCAACCTCACAGCGGCATGTGTAAAAAATAGGATACACTCAACTCATAAAGAAATGTGGGGCGTGTATACACTCGGCGATCAATGCGATGCAACGTCTTACCATAGGCTTGCCGCTTCTCTAATATCTCCACCACGTCATTGTGTTCAAATTTGGATCAAAGGGTCTTTTCATAGGTTGTAATGTAGGCACATTGGTTAAGGTAGGATAAAATATGGCTAAGTGACTCGAGAATATTCCAAGCACCCCATTTATACTTTTGACACATATGGACTTTGTCCGTTTCCTCTTCTTTCCCAGCGTGCTAAATCAGCGTTTAATGCCCTGAAGGTACCTATACTTTGATTAAAGACCCTTTATGCTCAACACTCATAGTGAACTTAACATTTTCTTTTCTTTTCTTTTCTAGAGCTTATAGGGTTTATCTTTCACAACAAAGGTACTATTCTTCACCACGGATGTATTTTTCACAAGAAACTTTTCTCATCATAACTACATCAAAATTTCAACCCTTTTGATTCCCATATCCATCCTCACCTCCTATCATCCGGTTAATCGAAGAAAAAGTCTAATAAAGGCTCAAAGAAGGCGACAAATGGTATATATCATCGGGTTAGTGTTTGGGTGAATAAATGGTTAACAACGATGGCCTCTTATCCTTTCCAATTAAAACACATATTGCGGTCTCGACACGAAACACGGCAAGTTCTAGAAGATAATCACATGCGATATCACACAATGTAAATCGTATCAAGATATGTATACAGTGAAGCTCAAGTCTCACAGGATAAGCAAATGGTGAAAAACAACAAGCCTAAGCCATCTCACGTCATTCATGCGTCATTTTCTAACATATCATGCGCACTATCATTAAATTTCACCAAAAATTTCTATCGTCATTGGCCACATGGATTAACATACTTCACTTAACTCGTTGATCGACAGACACGAAAACGAAAAACAAAACAAAAACACGACAAAAGATCCCAAAGCATAACAACTAAACCATAAAGCATAGAAAACATAAACAGGATTCTCAACCAACCAAACTCGTCTACTCCCCCCAAACTTATTGTGAACATGTGGAAGCAATAAGGTTTGCAGAAAAGAGTAGTTGGGAGAGAAAACTTACCTTGAATGTCGCTACTCGGGTGGCGGATAAAATCACGCCATCGATTCCATTCTCGCATCATCTCCATCATCTTACGTTGTTGTTCGAGATGTGCTGTTGTTGGAGTGTAGATGGCTTTTGCTGCTCCATAATCGAGTCGGGTTCCCGTCGATATGGTTGAGGCGACCATCTATTCGATCTAATCGATCATAAATCCGGGTCGCCTCGAGCGGGTGGCGGGTGCGATATGCCGCTGTCTCGAGAGCCGCCGGGCTCGGCTTGCTCCTCAGCGGTTGCTCGCCTCAACCTCGCCTGCGGCGTTCACGTGTTGCGTCCATGCATAGTGCCGAGGAGCTCATATTCGGTTGGCATCCGATAAAGTATCGGCTTATCTTGGTGAGCTCGGGATTGGGTAGGCGGAAGGCGATTGGCCATTTGATCATATAACAGCCACAAGTAACGTCGGGGTGCCTCTTGAACGTCACGGGCGTATAGGCACGGCTTGTCGAGGAAGATGTCGTGAGAGATCGGACTCTCGAATCGTAATCCCAAAAAAAATCGACAATGGGGTAACGAATCCCCTATGCATATCTTGAATTACCCGGCGTGGATTTGCATGTGGAAGTCTTGAGCTAAGAATATCTTGGCATGCATCTTACGGTTGAACATAGCTCAATCGGTATGCTCATATCTTGTGAGGAGGGCAGTGCGGTGTTGAGCGGCCGTGTAAGGTGAGCGTGAGGGCGGTGGAAGTAACGGACGGCGGATTCGATCGAGCTAGCCTTCGATCTCGAGGCATCATAGTATGGGTGTGCTCGAGTGCAGAGTCCATGATCTTTGGCCATACGCTGCTGGACCGTGTACTCGGCGTCCCGTATGTAGTTTCCTCGGATCTCCATTGATGATGCCATTAAGTTCGCCCGCGGAGAGTTGACGGGCTCGTTGTCGGTGGAACATGATGTAGTCCGGCATGCCGTTTGTCTTGTGGACATGGAGAGTCGAAAAGAATTCGAGTGTCGGGATCCGGTATGTAAGATAATTGGCGTGATAAGCGAGTACGACCCGGACCTCTCGGCCAACCACGTCACATCATTGGTGATGCCCATCTCTTGACACGTATTGAGGCACATGAAACGTGAATGCCTATGCCGTAATCTCACCAATCGATCCCAACGGCTTCTCGGCGAGTCACTCGGCAGTCTGACCCCAAAATTTTCGGGATCAAATTCATCTGGTGGTGCCATGCGTGGCTCATCGTGAGGCTCATCATGATGCTCATCGTGGAGATCATCTTGTGTCTCGTCGTGGGAAGTGGAGACAATGATCTTGCCCTTGCGCTTGTGACCGTGAGTACGCGGCATATTGTACCTAAAACAATTTCAAAGTTAGCAGGTGTATGAATGAAACAATCAAAACAACGTCAACCCAAAATGCTCAATATAGATCCCCAAACTTGACTTAATCAAATTATTTCCCCATATTGTCATATGATCTTGAAAACAACACAAAATGGGAAAAACATACACACAGCCAAAAATTTGCAAAATTAGACGTTCTGATGGAGAATTAAACAAATATAGCATACCTTGGGTGGATTTGATGGAGAAATGCAAGAAAATTGGGGAAGAGAGGTGCTTTGGGTGTTTGAGGGGTTGGTTTTTCTCTTTTTTAAAAACGTGTGTGTGTGTGTGTGGGTTACAATTTTGGGGAAAAATAAGGGTTAAAAGCGGGTCGCAGGCGGGCGCGGGTCGGGCAGCTGGTCATGACGGATCTCGCGGTCGGGCTCGCGATCGCGAGCTCATCGCTTCGAGAAAAGAGCGTTACGCCCAAATTCTCGCGGCCACGCGCGCGACCTCATGATCGCTAGAGTGGTCGCTAGACACTATTTTTTTTTTAAAAAAGCTATTAAAACTTTGGGATCTAACAAAACAACGAGACACGACACAAACAAAGAAAAACACACAAAAACAAAACAAAACAACAAAACAAAAGCATGTAAAAGCTGTTGGGTTCACCTCCGACAGTGCTAGAATTATCGTCGCTAGCTCGACGGTACCTCGTATCATGGTTCGTTTAGCTGGGTCACCTTGACTTCTCGTCAGTGTGACTTGAAGTAGGATTTGAGTCTTGGCCGTTCACTTTAAAAATGTTGCCCCAGAGTCAGGAGCTCGTAACTCCCATTGTGCGCCTTGGTAAGCGGTATCTGACCCTGAGCCATCTTGACTTGAGCTTTCCGGGAATAGGCGAGTCGAGCATTGTAAGCAAGACTTCATTACCGGCGAAAATCCTTTAACGCGTATGTGGAGGTCGTGGAATTTCGAGCTCTTTCCTTGTATGTCAGAAATTCTCGAAAGCTTCGTTCCTCCACTCGTCGAGCTCAGCGGTTGGTCCTTCTCGTCATACCGGCCTCCTTGAAATCCATGTTGATTCTCATAAATCGCCCAATATGCTTTGTGCTCCAATTCAACGGTAAATGGCGGATTTACCAAATACCATTTGATATGGAGATAGCAGATGGGAGCTTTGTATGCAGTCGGTAGCCCCGAAGAGCATCGTCAATTGCTTGGCCCAATCCTTCATTGAACAACCGATTTCTCTAAATCTGCTTGATCTCTCGGTTGGCGAGTTCGACTTGCCGTTTGCTTGTGGATGGTAGGGAGGTGACTCGATGCTTCACACCATATTTGGCTAGAAACGTTGCCTAGCCACTTATTATTGAAATCACGATCCCGTCAGCGATCAGCAGCCCGGGACTCCAATCGAGTCGAATGTTCTTGTGAAGGAACTTGATCACTACCTTGGAGTCGTTCGTGACGGTCGGAATCACCTCTACCCAGCGGAAGCGTATTCCAGCAAGAAGAATATCGTGTAACCACAAGACATGAGAGCGGACCCGTGAAGTCGATCCCATCGTCGAATAGTTCCACCTCCATGATGGTTTTACGTGGCATCTCGTCTTTCTTAGTGACATTCCCACTCTTTGACAACGATCACAACTCTTGATAAAAGATTGGCAATCTTTGAAGATCGAAGGCGAAAAGAATCCATTGTGACAAATTTTTGCTGTTGTCTTGGCGGCGCAAAATGGTCACGATCAACGAACTATGGCACTCGTGGATTATGTTCTCCCGTTCTCGCCCAGGGCAGCGGCGTATCAAACCATCGGCACATCGGTAGAGATGAGGATCGTCCCAATAATAGAACTTCACATCGTGGAGAAACTTTTTCAAATGACCTTTGCGATGGGGTAGAACTCCAATCACCAAGTAATTTACAAAATCAGCATACCATGGTGTGCGATCGATGGCCTTCAAGATGTGCTCGTGCGGAAAGTTCTCCTGATCCCAATCTTCTTATCCTCTCCTTGATGGCTTCTCCAATCGCGACGGTGGTCGGCAACCACATTTTCGCAGCCCTTTCTATCTTTAATTTCCATGTCGAACTCTTGAAGAAGAAGGATCCATCTCACGATCTGGGCTTTGAATCTTTCTTGGCGAATAGATGACGAATGGCGGCATGGTCGGTGTGTACAATGGTGTGGGTCCCCACCAAATAAGGTCTAAACTTATCGAAAGCATAGACTACGACAAGTAATTCTTTCTCCGTGGTGGTGTAGTTCATTTGAGCGAGTCGAGAGTCTTACTTGCATAATAAATGACTCGGAAAAGCTTGTCTCGTTTACGCTGTCTGACACCGGCCCTTGATCGCTCGCATCACACATCGGCTCGAATGGTTGACTCAATCGGGGAGACCAAAGCGGAGTCGAGATCGGGGCTAACTTCAATTTCTCGAGCACGCCTCAAACACTCATTTGTGAACACGAACTTCATATCTTTCTCGAGCAATCCACACAATGGCTTCATGATGGCAGAAATCTTGATGAATCTTCTATAAAAACCCGCATGAGAAAACTCCTCAACGATTTGACATTTGTAGGCGGAGGTAGTTTCTCGATAGCTACTATCTTTGCTCGATCCACTTCCAAACCATTGGCGAGACTTTGTGACCAAGCACGATACCTTCCTTCACCATGAAATGGCCTTCTCCCGATTGAGAACAAGATTAGTCTCTCGCATCTTTGCGGCACTTGTGACAAATTATGGAGACAATGGTCGAATGAAGAGCCAAACACGGAAAAGTCGTCCATAAAGACTTCCATAATATTCTCGATCAACCCATGGAAGATGGACATCATGCCTTTGGAGCGTGGCTGGAGCATTGCACAATCGAAGCGGCGTTCGCTTTATGGCGAAAACTCCATCTGGGACACGTAGCGCCGTCTTGTGCTGATCTTGAGCGATGTCAATCGATTGTACCTCGAATATCCATTGAGAAAGCAGTGAGAACTCATACCCGCTAGTCATCAACATCGATCGATAAAGGCGGGGAAAATGGTCTTTCCTCGTGGCTATCTTGAGCACGATAGTCGATGCAAACTTCGCCATCTGTTACGAGTCTTGTTGCCACAAGCTCGTTTGTCTCGTCTCGATCACTGTGATACCCCCTCATACCACTTGAGTAGGGCTAACCCACTCATTGTCGGATATGGCATAGATCATGCTGCGTCTAAGAGCTTCAACACCTCTTTTCGGCGACCTCTTGCATTGCGGGATTCAATCGGCGTTGAGGTTGCACCTTTGGCTTGTATTCATTCTCCAACGAGGATCCGGTGTATGCAAATCGGTGACCCCTTGATATCGAAATCGTCCGCCCAATCGCGGACTTGTCTGCTTCAAGCCTGACCATCAGTTTACGTGCCTCCTCATACATCAAAGGCGAGAAGATATTATCCGAGCACGTCTCGTCGCCGCCTAAGAAGGCATCTGCGGTGGTCGGCAACTCTTTCAACTCAATCTTGGGTGTAGTCTCTTCCTTCTTCACCACGGCGCCCTCCTCCAATCGGCTTCCTCGCGTCTAAATAAGGCCTCGACTCCTCGGGGAGGCCTTGACTTCATCGATGGACTCAAGATACTCTAAAATCTCATCACACGCCTCATCAAGGTGCGGGTGAGAAAATCGAGTTACGCATACAAAACTCCACGGATCAGCGATTGAAAGTGAGTGGGCGGCAGTGCTCTATAACTCGACAATCTTCGAGGTCTTCTCGTCGGTCGCTTCATAGCATCATATATAGAGATTTTCATCTCCTCGTCGTTGACTCGGAAGGTGAGATCTCCGTCTTGCACGTCTATCGATTGCTCTGCGGTAGCTAGGAATGGTCGCCCGAGAATAAGAGGTGTATTCCATCCTACGGCATATCGAGAACAACGAAATCAGGTGGGAAGATGAAATCTCGAACCTTCACGAGCACGTCCTCCACTATTCCTTTCGGATAAGTCACCGATGTGTCCGCCATCCGAAGAGCTATGGTGGTCGGCTTGATCTCCCAATCTCCAATCATTAAAAATGGACAACGGCATCAGTTGATGCTTCTTTCAAATCACACGAACGCGGAGATATACGTCCTCCGATGACACATGCTATGGTGAAGCTGCACGGATCTTTCTCAGCTTGGCGACAACTTCTTTTGCGATCTGATCGCACTCTTGAGACAGTTTATCGTCTCGAATTTCCCAACTTCTTTTTATTCGCAGCGGCATCCTTGAAAACTTCACGTAACCCGGCATATCTCGAAGTGCATCAAGTAAAGGAATATTGATGTGCCTTTTGAAACATCTCCATGAATCGGTTAACTTCTCATCGTGCTTGGGGCGGCTAAGCGGCTTGGAAGCGGAATTGGAGGCACGTACGTCGGAAATTTCTTCACGGCTTGCTCTTCGCGATCAGCCTCGCGACCGCGTGTGCGGTCGCTAGGCACATGTACACCATCTTCCTTCGTCTTCGCGGGCGCGCGCGTGGGCGCTTTCTCGGGCGCTAGGTGCGCGCGTCGAAGCTTTCATGTCGATTTCGCGGCGGCGGTGCTCGCGACATTGGGTCTCGCTACGTCCCGGACCGACATGTCATGCGGCGGCGTTTTGACTTATTGCGCCCGTGAGCGCTCGCGAACTCCTTTGTGGGACCTTGAGCCCGACCGCGAGATTCTCTCTCTTTTGCCCGTTTTCACCGTTCGTCTCCTCGTGACTTTGATAAGCTCGTCCCTCCTCAATTGTATGGCATTACGGTGATTTTAGGGTTTACCTCCGTATTACTCGGAAATGGCCCGACTTGTCCGCCCATTCATTGTGCGGCTATCGACTTATTTGATTCTCCATCATCTTCATGTGCTTTCCCATAGCGTCACGGCGGACTCCAAATGATTGATCTTACGCCGGTGTTGCTTATAAGCGAATTCGATTCGTTGCCAATTGTTGGTTGCTTACAACCAAGCGCTGCATCATGTCCTCTAGACTCGGCTTCTTCGTCTCTTGAATCACTCCGTTCGAGCGAGAAACTGGCGGAGGTGTTGAAAATTATTGGGGTTGGCGTCACGAGAAATTTGGGTGATTTACATTGTTAGGATTGTCGCGGATTCCCCAGACGGTTGTTCCTCGATTTATGTAATTCCGTCCTCGGCCTCGATCATCTCGACTCTGCGGCATTTATCGAGCCGCGCCTTTTCCTTTCCTTTCTTTCTCAAATTGGCTTCTCAACAAGGTGAATTGCTCCATAATATTATCATACTTGAATCACCTTCAACGGTGTGACCTTCACCACGGTGTCCTCTCCATCGACCCGCGATAGCTGTTGGCGCCATCTCTTCTATGATCGGTGGCCTCGTCTACGTCATTCGATAAGCAACCCCGTGATCGTCAACAATACTCCTCGTGTTAGGTGTCGGCCCATTTGTAAAAGCGTATGTCTGCTTGCTCCTCGAGAATCCATCTTTGTGGGCACCTTCTCAATAGGCCCTGAATCTTTCCCACGACTCGAATAAAGATTCATCTCTAGCGGGAGAAGTGGGAAATCTCGGCTATGATCTTACGTGCCTTAGCCGGAGAAAGTACTTGAAGGAATTTCTCACGAAATTGCCCAAGCTGTTGATGCCCGTGCGATCTAAGGTCTTGAACCAGGTCCTTTGCTTGATTTCCCGGAGAAAATCCAAACATACGCATCCGGATTGTGTCTTATGGCACCCCATTACATTTGATGGTGTCACAAATGTCGAGATAGGTCTCGAGATGGGCGTTCGGATCTCTGTGACTCCTCCTCCGAGCTGTTCCCTTGAACCATCTTGATTAGGGCGGCTTGACTCAAAATTGTTAGCGTTTATACAGGCCCCATCCGCCTCCTTGAAATTGCTCGGTAGGAGGTGCGTACATATAATTCAACGGTCTTGCCGCCCGGGCGAGGGGACAACGAGTCCCATAGTCGCTAATTGGCGCTGCATTTACGTAAAATCCGCTAGCAGTGCAACTACTTGGGATGAACGCCACGTTATTCGATTTGCCATTGCTTCCTTTCTTCTCCCGTCTCCTTCTCCTTTGTGAATTTTCGATTTCGGATCAATGTGTAGTTCGGGAGGTCCTCGGGACCTTGTGAACATAAACTACTGGAGAAAAAGAAGAAATCGAATGGCGAGGAATAAAAATAATAAAAGAAAGTACAACTTGAATTAATAATTCCAAATTGTCAAGTTATTCCTATATGATCTTAACAATCCCCGGGAACGGCGCCAAAATTTGATCGCTTAATTTTCTAACACGAAAAGGTGTAAGTATAGGGTAAGCAGTATCGTATCCACGAGGGATTGTAATGCGAAACACGAAGCTAACTCGACAAGGTTCATCATTATCCAAGCAACAAAAATGGTTTGGTAAGATTGTAGGGCTTGAATTCAATCAAAGCAAAGGTAACAAAAGCAGAAAGAAAAATAAAGCAATAAACACTCGGATGTTAAAAGCAGAGAAAGGCGACTAACCACAGGGATGCATTAATCCTATCCACAGCGTATGTTTATCCTGTTCCTATTAACCAATTTTAATCGAGACAAGATGGAAGATCACATATATAACCAACAACTCGATTCGACAATTGCGGCGATGATTACTAGTTTTTCCTATTCATCATACGTCTCTGGGTGAAAACAAGCAACTCCAAGCGGATCACAAAGAATATGCTTCCTACGAATATCCTATCTCGGCTACGACTTAAGGCTCATTCGTATCATGCATTCGATATCGATTGACAATTAACACAATTACGTAATTAACCGACAACTAAATATGCATCAAGATTGATCGAAATCAACACATATAAATAAGCACAATCGAATCATGAATCGATGCCGGACGGTAAATAGCGATATGAGGAATCACAACATATAGGATCGAATCATGCAAACCCTAGGATTAGAGCGAAAAACTAGCAGGACATAATAAGCGGAATAAAATACGATTTAACCATAAGAGCGGAAATTAAATATATAAAACCCGTGATGAAGTTGTTGGATGAACAATCGTTGGGCTTGAATCCCAACCTCGGAAAAGCGGAAAATTGCAAAGATTGTCGGACGAAGCGTTAGGATCGTAGACTAAGCGTAAAACAAAGAAGAACAATGCGTAAAACAACTATAGAATGAAAATATATGGAACCTAAAGCTAAAACTACGAAAAACTTATGAAAAGCGGGTAAAGAGGCTGCGGAATCGTATGGGCGAAGTTGAGGCGCGAGGTGTTGCCATATATATAGGCACCCCAAACCCTAATTTGCCTTACGCTTTCGATGCCATGAGCACTCCTCGCATGATTGCTAGGTGCGGTCGCGAGGTAAGTCTCATGCGCTCACTCTCGATTCATGATCGCCTCTCGCTACTGCATGGTACCTCATGATCGCTAAGCGGTCGCTAGCATTCTGAACCGGTCGTGAAATCGTCCGATAGCTTTCTTACCGGGCTTCGCTTCATGGGCATGAGGTCGTGATCGCGGCGTCGGCGGGTTCTCGCGGGTTGCTGGCGGCCCAACCTAGCGACCGCTAGGTTGGTCGCTAGAAAGCGAGCGGAGTGTATTTTTTTGGTTCGATGCGTCGTTCCTTGCTTCGATTTTCAACATATGGACCTACACAACACCAAAAGAACACCCAAGAAGCGAGTATCTTCTAGAAATAGATAAAACATTAAGAATCGATCGTAGCGATCATTAAGCGAGCTAAACTCGTCTTCAAATATCAACTATAAGCGTGTAAAATGCGCGTTTATCATTGATATGACCATAAGACACGTGGTAAATTTTCCACCAAAGGCCCTTAGCTCGGTCGAGACGAGTCTTGATCCTTCACGATGGTCTGTTGGTGACTACGGTCTAACCATTTGCTTGAGGATGGGCCACCGAGGTGAATTTTGTTGGATCGAAGCTCTTGACACCACTCTCGAATGTCTTATCGGTGGTGTGTCCGTTGTAGAAAGGAGGATATGAAGGATGCGAGCGACACCTTATGTTCTTCGGAGCGAAGTTGAGGCGTTCTTGCTTGTGATTTTTGCGAGGCTCGGCTTCCACCCACTTTCGTGAAGTAGTCAATCGCAACAATTAGGAATTGGAGCTATCACGGTGCTTTACAAAGGGCCTCGATGTCGATCCCCATTGCATAAGCGGCGAGGGCTGCAGTATGGAGGTGAGGTCGGTCTGCGGTAGCCTCGACACGTTCCCATGGAGTTGACACCGGACACTTTTCACAAGGTCGATTGAGTCACGGAACATCATTGGCCATAGTATCCCGTCTCATGACTTTTTAGACAAGGCTCGGGATCCGATGTGACTTCGCATGATCGCCCGTGCCTTCTCGCGAGCGTGTCGGCTCGGTTCGGACCCAAGCACCTTAAGAGGTGAAGATATGACTTTACGCATGGACCCCTGCTCCAGTGTATATCACATAGATTTGTTCGGGATTCTCCTAGCTTCCGACTTGTCGTAGAGGCGGTTCGCCTTTCTCGAGTACTTTCTCGAATGGGAGTCGTCAATTGGGTTCTTCATTCGAGACTACGTTGACCTCGGCTCCGTCATCGGTATAAATCTATCTTCTACTTTGGACTTCTTCTCTTGGCGGGCTCGTTGACGGCGAGGCCAATTTACTTAAGATGTCATTTCATTTGTTTTGCTCCTTGGGATCGAACTATCTGAAAGTATGAGAAAATCCGTTGCGAGCTTTTGCTTTTCAAGGTATTTCTTCATCCTATTGCTTTTTGCTTCGTATTTCCCCAACATTTGGCTTACTACGACACGAGAATCCTTTGTGAACTTGCGGCTCGTATTTGGAGATTTTGAGCTAGGCGAAGTCCTGCGATCGAGGCTTCATACTCTACTTTGTTGTTCGTATTTTTGAATGTGAACGAAGTGAGTGCGTGATCTCTTGGCCGTCAGGGCCTGGGGTAAGATTCTGCTCCATACCCGTTTTCCCGAAGCCCGTCAGCGTAGAGTTGCCGGCCTCCTTTGGTATTTCATCCATTGGTTCGGATTGGCGTAAATCGTCTGAGCTCGGTGGGCTTCGGTTTCTCGGCGAAGTTAGCCTCGGCGGAAATCGCTGGGCTTGACCTTTGATGGCTGGCGGGCGAAGGATATATCGTGCTCGCCCGATTCGATTGCCCATTCGCGATTCTCCACGAGGCTTGAGCTTCGTCAATACACGAAGTGGGTAGTCGGTGAGGACTTGTATGGGATGTGCATGGAAATGCGGACGTAGTCTCCTCGTGGCGTTTACCAATGCTAAGGCAAGCTTCTCAAGGGCGATACCTCGTTTACGGGCCTTTTAGTGCTCGGTGATGAAATACACGGGAGCGGCGTCCTTCCTCTCGTGCAAGCGCACTTATGGATTCGTCAGGCGGCGAGTAGAGAAAGGACCTCTCCTCTTCGGAGCGGATAGAGTGGGGAGTTTGGCGATGTAGCTCTTGAGATCTTCAAAAGCGGACTTGTGTACATCATCCATGAGAATTTGGGGCCTTTTGAGTATCTTGAAGAAGGGTAGGCGCTTATCGCGGCTTTTGAAAGAAAGCGGCTCGGTCTTGACTATCGACTGTCGACTTGTGTCGTCATGGATGGTCTTTGGCATGTTCATTTCCAAAATGGTTTGGACCTTGGGCGGGTTGGCTTTTAGCCCTTCTTGTGAAACCAGCACCTAAGAACTTTCGGACGGATGCAAGCGTGCCTTACGGGGTTCGATTTCGAGGTTGATTTTCGGAGAAGGCGAGGGGCGATCGGGTCGACAGCCATGCGGCTTCCTCCTTGCTTTTGGTGCGATGTCGTCTCGTATCTCTCACATTCGACCTATGTAGGGTGAAATATTTTGTCCACCATCCTTTGATAGGTAGCCCTGCATTCTTGAGGCGAATGACATTTTTTATCTGTAAAGACTACGAAGTCGGTAATGAAGGTTGTCTTGGCAGCGTCTTAAGTCGTCCATCGGGACTTGGTGATACCCTTTGTATAAGTCAGCCGAATACCGTATCCGACTAGCAGCGTCGACCTTCTTGTCGATGTTGGGAAGGGATAGCAATCCTTTGGGCGATGTTTGTTGAGGTCGGTGTAGTCGATACATTAGCCATCCCTCCTCCTTTCTTCACCATCACGGGTTGGCTATCCGGTCGGATATTTGACCTCGAACGATTGTCACGAGCCTTTAATTTGGTTCACCTCGTCGTGAATGACTTGGTTCCGTTCGGTTGCAAAAATTCTTTATACATCGAGCTGGTTTTATGTTGGTCGATGTTGGCGGTGGTGATGATACTTGGTGAGACTCCGGTCATGTCGAGGGAGACCAAGCAAACACATCTCGAATTCGTGGGAGTTGGATGATCGATTCTTTATTTGGTGCCTTGGTGAGACCAACTTTGGCGACCTTTAAGGCTCGTCTTAAGTACAATCGACCTCTTCCGCTTTGGTTGTCGGGGGTGTGCTTATGACTCAACTCCTCGGGTTCCTTTAATTGCTATGCACATGGGTCTTTGGACGAGGTGCACGCACCTCGTAAAGCGGCTTGACATACATTCTTGGCTTGCTTTTGATCACCTCGGATCACGGTGTTCGCTGTGGTGGGTATCTTCATTGTCGGGTGGTACGTTGAGCATACCGCCCTTACGGCGTTCAGCCAATCTCGCCCTAGTATGATGTTATATGGCGGTGGGCCTTCACTCGAAAAATTGCACCACCTTGGTGGAGCTGGTTGGTGACTTCTCCCTGTGACGGGTAGCTCTATTATTCCTTCGGGCGCGTCTCTTCTTGGGCTGAAGCTTGAATGGCGGCGCTTGTGCGGCCTTCTTCTATCTAACTTGTCAAAACATTCCTTGAAAAGGATGCTTACTGACAACGCCGCTATCAATGTACAGCGTTTCACCAACTTATTCGCGACCTTTGCATGGATCACGGTAGCGTCACGGTGGGGTACTATTATTGCGGTGCGGGGTGCGTCCTCGGAGAAGGTGATCGCCTCGTCCTTTACGAACCTCTTGTTGTTAGGCTCGCGGTTCAGGACTTGAGCTTGACCTTGGGGAGGACCGTGACTCCAGGAGCCGTAATAGTGGAATCACCCGTCGTATTGGGACTCGTCGTCTCTCCCCCTCGTCGATGTCGTAACGCTTTTTTTGTGAGGCGCAATTCCCTCTTCCTGCTTTCTCTTCTCTTCTCTGCGGTGGCTTGGCGACCACGTATTAGTACTTCTTGGGGGTCCATCACGACCAACATCTCTATCTCCATGAGTTCTTTGCACTCTTGATGTCGTGCCCATAGTCTTCATGGAATGAGCAATACTTATCCACAGTTCGGCGCCTCTTTCCTCCATCATCGGTCGAGGCTTCTCGAACAGGTTCATATGGGTGCGTAGATTTACGCCCTCGGCCGTCGGCGGGGTGTATTGAGGTCGCTCCAGGGTGTCGCGCGGACCGAGCACGGACCTTATAGAGGCGATGTAATCTTTCAGGCGCCGCCCGGCCTTGGTTCGATCTCACTTCATCTCTCTTCTTTTTTCGAGGGCTGCGCCTTGTCGCTTGGCGCTTTCTCTTATCAGCCTCGTCGCTTTGGCGAACCCGGTTGGCTATCGCCCTGACTACAGCCGCGATGCAGGGGTTCGTGCCAGCGATCTCTCGGTATAAGGCCCGGCAAGATGCCGTTTGGAAGGCCGAGATGACTAACGGTCGTTCACGTCTTGACCTTCAAACACTCCTTGTTAAACCTCGTCATGAAGTCGCGATGGACTCGTTACGGCTTTGCCTTATGGTGAGGAGGTGTGCGGCAGCGTTTTGACTCGCATATACGGAAGAACCCGATGGAAGGCGCCATCGATCGCGATAGGGCCGATGCTTCCATAAGCGGTTGTCGAACCACTGCAGGCGTTGTCGGCGAGTAACTCGGGAAGAGTTTACATATGAGCGAGGCGAGGCGTTGGTTGATCATGTTGTATTGGAGCTGCGAGAGAAAGTTACATGGATCCCTCGATCCGTCATAGGGGCGATGCTTGGTACCGGTATTTATCAGGGGCGAAGTGTTGAGTATCTGTTTGAGCAGGGTGACTATTCTCGTACCATCGAAGCCGTCCTCCGGAATTGGGACGGAGTTCGGCGATCGAACTTCGTTTTGGTGGCTCGGACCGACCTCCGGTGGCCATGATGCCTTTTCCGCGTTGCTCGTTCCTTGGAGGCGGGCGGAGTTCGTTGTCGGACTCGTTACGGCGATCGGGCGGCCGTGGCGGCCACGGCGTCTCTCACGCGTCGCTTTCGTTCCTTGTGCGGTCGGTTTGGGCCCCGACCTCGTTGTGATGCCTCGTGCCTAGATGAGGCAGGCGTTTGTCTTGGGCGTGACCGACCACATGCTTGTTGATGCTTGATAAGCGCGCATTTACGTTTATAGTTGATATTTGAAGATGAGTTTAGCCCGTTTAATGTGCGTTTACGTATCGATTCCTAATGTTTTATCTATTTTAGAAGATCGCTCTTGGGTGTTCTTTTGGTGTTGTGTAGGTCTATATGTTGAAAATCGAAGCAAGGAGCAGCCATGCGAGCCAAAACACTGAATCTGCGTGTTTACAGCAACGGACTAGCGGTCATTGGGCGGCCGCTAGGAAACAGCGAGACCAACATACCGCGACCCGAAATCGTGCCAGCGAAGCCAGCGTAAAGAAATTGGGCGATTTCTGCGACGGATCGGACTTCCTAGCGACCGCTAGCCATGGTGTGAACCGACCAAGGCGCGAAGGCGTCAGCGGGCGAGAGCAGCGGATTACCTCGCGACCACCTAGCGACCAGCGAAGGGTGGTCGCGAGGCAGCAGCGAGAAGAAGAAAATTAGGGTTTGGGGTGTGCACATATATGGCAACACCCACGCGCCCGTCTTGAAACCTCGATTCGAGCCTTTTCTCGGTTTTCCATAAGTTTTTGAGTTTTAGCTTTGGGTTCCATATATTTTCATTCTAGAGTTGTTTCACGATTTGTTCTTCGTTAGTTTACGTTTTGTTTACGATCAGGAACGTTTCGTCAGGACGATCTCTGCATTTTCCGTTTTTTTGAGTTGGGATTGATTCAAGCCCAATGTACATCAACGCTACATCACGGGTTTATATATTTAATTTTCGTCTTTATGATTAAATCGTATTTCATTTAGTTTATTATGTGCGGCTAGTTTTTCGTTCTAATCCTAGGGTTTGCATGATTCGATCCTATATGTTGTGATTCTGTTATCGTTATTTACCGTCCATACATTGATTCGTGATTCGATTGTGCTTATTTATATGTGTTGGTTTCCGATCAATCTCGATGCATATTTAGTTGTCGGTTAATTACGTAATTGTGTTAATTGTCAATCGATATCGAATGCGTGATCACGAATGAGCCTTGAGTAAGTGGCGAGATAGGATATTCGTAGGAAGCATAGTCTTTGTGATCCGTTTGGAGTTACTTGTTTTCACCTGGGGCGTAGCGATAATAGGAAAACTAGTAATCTCTGCCGCTTTAATAAATGTGAAATTGTCGGTCATATATGTGATCTTCCATATTTATGCGGATTAAAATTGGTTAATAAGACGGGATAAACATCGTTGTGGATTGGATTAATGCACCACAGGGTTAGTCGTCTTTCTGTTTTAAACATCCAGTGTTTATGGCTTTAATTTACTTTACATTTTTGTTACCTTTGCTTTGGATTGAGTTCGAAGCCTAAAATCTCACAAAACCATATTTGTTACTTGGATAATGATGAATCCTTGTTGAGTTAACCACGTATTTTAAGTATTACAATCACATGGATACGATACTTAACTTACCCTATATTTACACCTTTTAGGTGTTAGAAAAATAGCGATCAGTCTTGGAGAAAGCTCTCCTTATTTTCTCGAAAACCCTTAGCGGCGTCGTCGAGGTTTACTTGCGGGCCGGAGGTTCCCACGGATTGTTCTTTGCGATTTCCTTCGCTATGGTATCTGCCTCCTGCGGCGGGGTGTCCGTGCTCGTCGAGACTTTGGACATATCCTTGAGGTTTCTTCTACGATTGGGCTCTTCGAGTGAGCTCGGCGTTCCCTCTCGCCGTCGGCGTTGTTGTTGCCGGCGGTTACGGATGCATGACTTACGGTGTGCACAGTGTGATTATTTCCACATAAGCGGTGGTTGATCGAAAACACAAAATTTCATTTTGTAGGGAAAACATATGTTAACCACCGCCCAGGGATCCATCTTGGGTGTTTAATTCACCATACATTGATTATAAACCTGGCATGCGTCTATATAATTAAATCGCAACACGTTGGGGTTTTCCGTGTTTACCTTTGGATGCGAAGAGGTCGATGGAGCGAGATGAGCGGATCGAGCGGATGGGACTGGGTGCTTTGACCTTCGGGACTGTATCCGGTTGCCCAATCTCAGCGTCGGTGAGGGCGATCTATGGAGAATGCTTGGAAAATCACCCAATGCTCTAAGATGGCTCGAAAATCTCTCCCAAGAACTATAGAATTTGAAATTTGTGTCTTGATTAATGAGCATTAACCTAGACTTTATCTCATACCTTATATTTATAATGCATACCTTAATCCTATATGGAATATTACCATAATCCTATATGGAATATTACCATAATCTATATGGAATATTACCATAATCTTAGGATTATTTCCATACTCTCGGGATTATTTCCATACTCTCGAGGTTATTACCATAATCTTATATGGAAATGATCTATGCATATACCATAAATATAATAATATCCTTGTGGGATAAAGAGAATAAAATCTTGCCTTAGAGAGCATAGATGGGCGCCGATTTTCATACAAGCTAAAGGGCACGGATGGGCGGCCGAGGATCAAATCGAGGAATAAAGATGGGCCTCAAATAAATTAATTATCTAATGTTCGGCCAGAACATAAATTAATTTATAAACATTCGATCATGCCACTAGAGAAGAATGTTGACTTACCCCTATTACGAAGTTGAGTCGGGCTTGCACTGAGACATTCTGAATCCCGTATTTAAGATATCGAGCGTCCATTAATCATTTATAGCAATCATTGCTTAAAGCGATTAATAACTTCATTCCTTAAGTAGTACACTCAGACCTTATTGTGTCTTGAGCTAACTCAACTGCGGGGTTTAGTACAATAAACACTGAGCTCCTCAAGGGCGTCATCATCCTAGCGGATCGGTGACTCGTCTGAGATAACTAGCGTGACATCTGAAACCTTTGCCACCACCCGAGATCACGGAGAATCTTGGGTTAGAACTATAACCCTCGCTCGTAACAAGTCAAAGTGATGGTCGGCAACTCATACTCACCTAATACCTTATCGAGGTTTAGATCGTCGTAAGTCACGAGATCTTGGTTCTTCACGACGGTCGGAAGAAGAACTCATCTCTGTGATCCTTGATACGTCGAGGCGTGCCGGCATAGACAAGTAACTAAGTCGAGTGAACTTCTTATCTATCTGCGGCTAAACCGACAACTCGTCCTTAAGTCGTCTCGGTGTGAAACTTTTATATCTCATTAAGCTTGACCAATCATCGAGACTTACGTGATCTTCTACACTTGTATGATCTAACATATATGAGATAAGGGGACAGAATATATCGATCAAGTATTAATCGGATAGGAGATTGTAATAGTGGTAACGAGGAACATTGTATACAAGCTCAACCAAAGCGCTTTCGTTATCTGAATCCAACACATTTCCCACATCTGGCGTGATGATCGATCTTAATTTCGTAAGGAAATAAATGCGCCAAGAACACGAGTTTATGTGGTTCGATCTATGAATAAGATCTCGTCCACGGGGGAGAGAGTATTCGTGTATTGAATGTGTAAGCGATTACAAAGAGTGTGAATGAATCTATTTAAGTCAATCTAGCCTCTGTTATACAGATTATTTAGACCTAGATCTTAAATCCGGGGTCTTCTCTAAATAGGATTCGAGATCTTGGATAGAATCTTAATCTATCACTTCGATTAGGATTCGCTTTAGATATGGCCGGCATACTGCGTTCCCATTGATTTGAGGGTCTTCTTGGGCGAACTTGTCGGAGCCGAGCTTGTCGTCGGTTTACTTGTATTGGGCACGATGCTTGGGCACAGCGGTTGAGCCGTATCTATCACCCGTCACATTCAAATTATTTTACTAGTCAAAATTTTACGTTTACGATTGAAGGCATATTACTCATACATGATTGTGTTTAACCCTTTGGGACTTTTGATGGCATCTGATGATATAAAATTCGGGAATTGAAAACAAATTAGAATCTCATGTTTGGAATTGTTTCAAAATATGTGTATTAATATAAATAAAAAAGAATAAAGCGGAAGAACGCTCGCGTGGTCGGTCATTTTGAGGTGGGGTTGGTGATGTCACGTGAATTTGGGCTTGGGCTTAGGTGGATTCCGGCGTGCCACGTAGACCTATGAGGCCCAATTAAATTAGAGGACATTATTATGAACCCATTTGAAAAGTTATGGTTCGATTTGTTATTATGTTTAGGTTGAAACACGGATGTAAAAAGTCGAAAGCGTTAGAGTCTTATATGGTGTTTACCGCTTTTTGCGATTGATAAGTACTACCACGTGTGTTTAGGGAGACCACTTGTTTTTGAACAGGAACCGATTTATTACGTGTAAATTGCTTGGAGGGAAATAAATACCGGTTTACTATGCGTAAATTATTTGGATGTCAACATTAAGGTACCGGTTTACTATGTAAAACAAATAATTCTACTTTATTGAATATTAAACTATAGAAATTGTTTGGAGGAAAAAAAAATTATTGATTTACTACGCATAAATTGTTTAGAAAATGGTTGGTTGTAAAAGTAAAAAACGCATTTTTAATAATAGAAGTGTTTAACTTTTAACTTTCTTTATTTCTCTTGAAGTTGGCCCACAAATATTTAATTTCTTTTGTTTTCATTCTTTCATGCCTTAAAATAGAATAGTAAAAGCGTTAAATATAATATTAACTTAAATATTCTTCATAAGAAAATTAATTTACCATAATAAAATCAGAATCATACAAAAAGTATCAAACCTTAGCAATATAGACTGCACTATACTGCATTGCTCATAAAATATCAACGTTTTCATAGTATTGTGGATAAACAGTCATGAGAATAAAACAAAAAATCAGTCATGAGCTTAAGCAGTCATTAAGAGAAAACAAACAGTCATGAGCATAAAAAAAAACATCAAGTTAACAGTCACTAAAACAGTTTTAAAATCCAAATTCAGAGACAGTTTTAGAAAAGCAGCATAGAAAAGCATTCCTGCCACATCAATCAGGGTCGCAACGACACTTCAGTACTTCGGCCTTCATTTCAAGAGAAGGTGCGGAACTAAGCATAAAACTCCGCCAAACACCCCGTTCTTTAAACCATTCACCAACTAGGTCGAGTAGCTCCGACATCTCATCTGCAGATATAAGACGCCTCTCTCCCATACTACAAACAATATTGACTACTTGATCAGCTTCGGTGTCAACCATTCCACCTGCAGCACCAGTTTCAGGACCACTTGCAGAAGCTCCAGATCCAGATATAGACCTAGACCTAGACCTAGAACGTCCCGCCCGGTCATAACCTAGCTTCCTCAGGAGAGATGTCGGAAAGACTGGGATCCACTGGCAAGCTGCGCAAGGCGAAAAAATCTCGCCCAAGGTCATACTTAGGCGTCTATTCTGCCATGAAGCAAAAATATAGAATAAGAAAGAGGTGAGTATAACATTTTAAGACAAAAGATATTAAAATAAATAAATTAAAGTATTAACTTACACATCTTTCGATGCAGAACTCCTCTCTGAGTAGTTCACCCCGAAGAATAATTTCATATGGTTCACATTGCGATGCATTAGCCACAGTTGCCCTGTTATTATACAGCCTGCATAAAGCTCACCAGAATTCCTCTTTCCAGTAGTTGACGGTGCCGTCGTCGGGCCATCTCAACAATACCTCCCGTTTCGGTTTTTTGACGTCATCATGAACACATCGTCATATTCACTCTCTTATTTTCATCCCAACAATCCTTTCCAAACTCAAATTTTCTTGACATCATTATGGACCACATTTTCACCCCTTTCAATTAATTCATTATTTATTTATATTTTATTTAAATTTCACATTTACATTTTAAATTTACTAAATTAAATTAATAGTTATTTTTAATTAATATAAAATATAATAATTATTTAGAAATATTATTTTAATAAAATAGGCAAATAACATAGATATTTTTAAGATACGATATAAAGACAATTTAAATTTAAAAATTCAAATTGACACACAACAATAAACTAAATTCTTAAGCGACTAAATCATCAATAAATCAAAGCGTGCCCAAATGTGCTCAACTAAATCCGCTCGAAGTTGATGATGAATTTCTTTATCACGTGAATCGGCGCCTCTCTTGAGATAATTTACGATTAGCTAGCGAACCTTGAATTATTCGAGAGGGTTATTTATATTTGCTCGTCATCATTAATCCGATTGCTTGCCGTTTAGCCTTCATCCTCGATTATCATATTATGTAATATAATGCGAAACTGACATAATATCTTTTAAGTTGTCTCGGTACCAAAAGGCGGCATGGGCCTTTAATCGATGCCCATCGAGCTTGAAGAACCCCAAAGCACGCTCGGCGTCCTTTCTCTGCTTGCGCATTTGTTTGAAATTGACCTCTTGGATCTTGCGGATGCAGCTCTTAATGAACATCCATTGGGGTAGATTCCGTCATCAGTAATAACCTTGTGTGTATTGGGTGCCATTTATAGTGAAAGGGATCGTCGGTGCAAACCGCTTGTAGGCGTCGTTGAACAATGGTGATTGTCCGACACATTGATGTCATTGTTTGAACCCGCAACTCGAAAAATGTATGTCGTATCCACAAATTTTGAGAAACAACGACCTCTAGCATGATAGTAGGTTTTTTATATCACCACGAGTGTCTTGACCTTTCCATACTCTTGGGCATTCTTCCATTCCCAATGCATACAATCAAGGCTACTGAGAGCATTCCGGAAAGCCATGTTTCTACTCGTGCATCCTCATCAACCATTGAATGTCATTTGTAGTTGGCTTATCAAGTAGTAGTTGCGAAAACTTCAATCACACTGCAAAAATCTTGTAAGCATTCGATACACATTGATTCGACAGCGTAAGTACTCGTCGTCGTGATCAATTTGAACCACCATATGCCGGTTGTCGTATCGCCACGATATATTTTGAAATGGCGTGAAGCCGCTTTCGGTGGCATCACGGCGTTGTTGGAAAGAAGGGTCGTGCGCTCGAAAATTCACTATGCGAATGAATAACTCTTTGCGCGTCCGATTCGGCGGCGAAACTCTCTATCGCCATAAGTTGAATTTTCAGCAGTAATCATTCATTAATCGATGGTATGCGGCCTCACGATCTCGATGGATGTATCTTCTTGGGCGGGAAGTATGTTGTGCGACTAATTGGAGCAAGTAACATCTGTGACTTCGTCATCCATAATTGAGTTCATCTCCCGTCGATATAATCATCATCACTAGAGCTTTTATTGAAGAAGACATATTGAGTTTGAGAGTTGATAATTTGAAGGAAAATAATTGGGAAAAAAGAAACTAGTGCGGGTTTGCAATTTGTATGTGGAGATGATTGAAATTTATAGACCAAAAGTTCAAAGCAAATGTGAAAGAACAATATTAAAAAAAAAAAACTTCGAATAAAAATTTAAAAATAAGTTCAGCGATTGAAAGTTATCGCAAATGTGAAAGTAGTCGCAAAATTTTGAAAAATGAAAAGTTATCTGCAAAGTAGTGCGCAAAATTTACGAAAAATGAGAAAGTTATGCGCAAAGTAGTAGTGCGCAAAATTTTGGAAAGTTGTCTACAAAGTTAAAAATGAGTTCAACGATCGAAAAGTTATGCGCAATAAATCTTACTAAATAAGTTAGATAATAATACATTTTTTAATTAAACTCATACTGGCGGAAACCTGATACTTGATTAAAGCGAAATACAACACCGACATTAATAAAATAGAGCGGTGCAATGAAACTTTTACTAGTCTTGACTTCCAACTTTTGGATTTGGGCACGATCTTGAGGTGAAGTTGTAGTTGAGTTTAAACGTCTTGAGTATCTTGCATTAGAATTTTATATTCTTTTACCTTACATTTATCGGCCGAGTAGCCTATGCGTCATTGTTGTTTGACATGCTCTTGCATTGAGCATCGCCACCCTCTTTGGCTTAACTTGTTAATTTTCCTTTACCGCTGCCGCATTTCTCTTACGCGCCTTATTTCCAATTAGACGGCGGGTTGTTTCATCACCATTGTCATACGGGTTGGAGGCGGAGGTGTAGGCACCAAATCTGAAGACTTGCCACTTTTTGTGGCCCGTATCTCACCGTCTTCATGTGCGAATTTTGGACATTCCTTGAACAAATTCCATACTCAGATATGTCAAAGCCGCGTGTTGTGTATCTTAATATATTCTTCTTTGCGCTTTTCAATGATATCGAACTTCACTTGCACCACTTGGCCACGTCATGCGTTTCTATAATAGCATGAACTAAACCATTTAGTTTCTTTTGCAAGTTTGTAAAAAATGTTTTCTGGGGAGATGATCTCTCGGAGTTCGCTCGGGCGACCGCTTGTTTAGGCTTTAGTAATTCTCTCCACATTTGGTCTATCTTTTGATAATTTCCGATGATTGAATCGGTGCGATATCGATCCAACATCTTGTAAGATGTTCGCAATCTTTCTCAGAGTATTGAGTGTACTTACTTACTTGTCATTCTCTTCTTGATCAGTTGTTGATCGAAATTGATTTATGGCCTCGAGACCTTGCGGAAGCGAGAATCCGGGAAGGGTCGAGCTCTCCCGAGTAGGCGTTTCTTGGTCGGTCTTCCGTCTATCTTTGGTCTTTCTTGATGAGTCGGAAGATGGAGCTACTTAGGCGATAATCTTGAGCGCTTGATGAACATTTAAGGCACCGCTGGAATATTCGTTGGACGTGTAGGATAGTGTTGAGGACCAAAATTGGAATTTTGAGATTGAAGTTGTGATTTTGATTATGAATGTTGGGATTTTATGGAACGTTGGGATTTTGTGGAAAGTGTGGAAAGTTGGGAATTTGCGGATGAATGTTGGGATTTTGCGGATGATTGTTGGGATTTTGAGGGTTAGAGTTGGACATTTGAGAAGCATAATTTGATCCATAATATCCATAATTGGCCCAATTTGGAAGATCATTATTCATTCCGACAAATAGAAAAATGAGATAGAGAAGAAGAAGAAGAAAATATGAAAGATTGCATTGAAGATGTAGTAGGGATGATTTCTATTTATAGGTGAAAATATTTCCGTTGATCACTACAAGACATATTTTTTTTACACAAGGATAATAACTTTTGCTTTTATCTTTCTCTGACAATTGATGGAACAATACAACTTTGTTAAACTTTTACGACTATTGATGGAACAATACAAACTACCTATCATGCTATAGCTATTGATGGAACATAATTTTATATAATTAGCTTTAGAACATTAAATTATGTTTAATATATTAGTATATTATGTATTAATAAGAATTTAATTAAGATTATATTTAGGATTGTATTATTATCGAAATTATATTTATTAAGCTTATTATAAATTATTTATTTAAATGATTTTTGAATCTTATAATTATTGTTATCTATTACATTTTATTTTGTCTATACTAATTGCATATTATTATTTAATTATGAGTTATTATATGTTTATGTGCAGTCAATTATTAGAGATTGATCTTATTGGTTAGATGATTTAATGATGAGTAGGTAGTTAATATGAAAGATAGTATTTGGTTTGAGTATTGATTTATATTAAATGTAGTAAGTATTTGGTATTAATCTACTTTGAGTGAGTTTGATTGTTATAGATATTAACTGAAATAGTGTTTGTGTTTATTTATTAAGGTTTGCATAGAACTTTAATGAATTATTTATTATTACTAACTGAATTGAATGGATATTGCAACCTACTTACGCAAATAAGAGCAACGATTGGAACATATCCTACCGTCAGGCAGCAAAGGCATAGATCACCACCGATCAAACAATAGAGGCGTCATCCGATGGTAGATATTAAAGATCCACATTACCAAATCGAGTCAGGACAGAAAGGAGTTACAGAAGTATGAAGATAGCTTCGAGTTTGAATCCCTTAGAAGGTAATATGAGTCATGAGATCATCATCGTGACGTAGATCGTTCTTGATATTAGGAACATTAAACTCTTGTGATCTTTATTTGCAACGAAAAGCTCATTGAAACGTTCCTCGTTGTGCCTCGTACAAATACTAAGCTTACGCATTATCAAGCATCAATAGCAGCGTACATTCGCATCAAGTCAGCCCAAGACGTCATATCCACCGTAGATGGCCAGGCACGGCGACAAACACGCCCGGTTGGACAAACCTACCAAGCACCAGCTAAGCGAGGAAGCCGCTACACACGGGAACGCACGAACCAATCACGGTCTGGCGAAGCGTCAGAGTCCACTGCACCGTGAATCAAGGCTCCGAATCCAGTGAGGTCCGGGGGCATCTGCACGATTAAGCCCAGGCAACCTGCATCTCGAAGAGGCAGGGGACGAACTCAGGCCGGTCAATGCCACGCACCGCAGGGTCAGAGCTCATACGCGTCATCGGCCGATACCACGCCCAAGAACGATCACCGATAATCGCCAATCGTACGAATCGACCCGCCTCCCGGACTCCATGCCGATCACCGGTCGTCCTACAAACCGTGCGTAACGGCAAGACGGGTCTCCATGAACGAGTGAGCCCGAGTGGTCACGACGGATGCGAACCGGAGGACGCAAATCGGTCCACTCCGAGGACATCGTATCACGCACCGGATATCAGCGGCATGGACCCCATCGAATGACCCCAGACTATCGACTCAGGAATCCCCGATACTCAGCGGATGCATCGTCCAATGGACAATCCAATGGAATCGGGATTGGACACCCGATTGTACATGCTAACTCACAGGTCAATCCATGGGTTTCACTATGCACATGCCATCAAACGTCATCGGATCAGATCGATGCGATTCATCAGACAAGACCATGCAATCATCGCGACCATAAACTCGCACGAGCGACGGCATCGAGAGCCACGCATGCCAACGCAGGCTAGGTCGATGCACGACGATCGTAAATCGAAGAGGAGATCAACGTCGAATCACCGAGCGACGGAACTCAACGAGTCAAATGGATGAGGACTAACAAAGGAGGCACGTGGACGAACGCAAGACGTAGCCGCCAGGAAAGGTAATAGATCATGGCGAATGGATCTAGAGATCAGCACACCAATGAAAGGAGGGAATAGAGTCGTCATTGAAGGACTCACCATTCCGAAAGGCACTCATAGTCAGAGACTCGGAATTCCAACACCACTATCCGAAGCTGGATATAACTCACCAGCATCCGAAAAGGCACATTCAAAACGAGAGTCACAAGAGAATCAGGAGCCCTTGGCTTGTGCCTGGAAAAGATGCTTAGTTATTTTTTTATACATATGATAAGTAATCCTGCTAAAAAACTCAAGTAACAAGAATTACTTACACTAGTAAACGGTAGCTTATTCCCTTCCACCTAATATTCCATGGTCTTAAGCATGAAAACTCCACAATCAACACTATTGTCCTGTTTTGGGGCATCTTGTACTCCAAAAATTTCCCAATTCTCTTTATCAATCGTAGCATGGACGTGAAAAAAATCCAGCTGCAATACATTACGAAGTAATCTCTCTTATTTTACAGAAAAACTTAAATTTACTATTACCAAGGAATAAAGACGTGCTTAAGTATTACCAGATGAGTAATATGTTTTTTGTAAGTATTTTTTCCTACAGGGATCAAGGAATCCACTATGAAAATTTTGAAGTCTTCCATATGCACCTGGATAGAGTAGAAGTGTTTATCTGCGAGAACACCAATGAAGACCTAATATAGGAGACATGTAATGCAAGAATTGGTGGTTTCAAGACTTGACCGCATACTGGAAGACTCTGATATGGAATTTGATGTGCTTACTGATTCATGCACTGATCAAGGGAATACAGCAGGAATGATGTTAGTTGGGTATTGGTGTTGCTGGAGGCGGTTGTGTCGATTTTGTTTTTCTTTATTAATTAAATCACAGTATTAAATTAATCTTACTTGATTAAATCAGATTAAAATTCTAACCATTTCAAACCAATTTAATTACTTAACCTTATCAACCTTGAACCTAACGATGGCTGGATAACTTATCGATCGATCGATAATTTATCGAACGTTGACATAAAAAGAAAACTGATCTAATATTGCAGATGCTTGGGTTAGAGAAGCTTTCGTTTGCAAAGCTTGGGTTGGAATGAATGAGAAAATGTCGTTCAAACTCCCGGAAATTTTAGATGTATGAACCATTCCAACAATAAAATAATAAAACACGTTTATAAACAATCCCTATTTTGACAACTTTTGGATTTTAATATATTCTAAGGATCAGGAAGAGCAAAATAAAAGAAAAAATAGAAATTATATAAACAAAGTTAGACACCTCGTTAGTGCTCAGGGTATTTTGCACACTTTTAGAAACGTTAGGGATAATTTTGCACCTAACATAACGATAGGGGTGTATTTGTTTTTTCAGAAACGTACAAAGGTGTATTTGCACCTTATATGTTGTGAAATTGATTTCCTAAAAGTAAGATAAAGCCTTCGGATTTAAGCCGAATTCAAAAAATCCGAATTACTATTTTTGTAATGAGTGATGCTATTTGATCACATTATGACCCGTCATAATCCGATCAAATAAAAAAATTAGTTTACTTAAAATTTGATTAATTTAAAAAATTGATTTTATATTAAAATCAAATTTATGGGATTATATTTTACCCATATTGTGTTTTGGCTCCACTTTATCCATTTCTCGTCACTTGATAAAGAATACAGAAACAAATATCTAATTAATGTGGAGAGAAATTAATCTCAAAATTTAAATTTAAAACTAATAAATTTAATCACTTTTTAAAATGGGTGGGAAAAGAGTATTTATGTAAAAAATCAACCTATTAATTTAATATTATTATTTTGTTAGTTAATTATATTAATAATTATTAAAGTATTCTATGTGGTCAGCCATAATGTGGCCACATAGCTTTATTATTTTGTAATATAGGAAGATTTTGTATGAAAAAAATATATACAAAATAAAAATGTTAAGACATTAATAACGAAAGCTGAAGTTGTATTATAATTTTGAGTCTCATTAATATGCGGTTTTCTTTAGTAAACATGTTTCATTTCAACTGGTTTCGCAAGAGATGGCAAAATTGTTCACAAATTTCATCGTAAAAATTTAATCATTTTCAATAAAAACGACAGTTATTATAAATAGTTAAAGTTTTTCTTAGGAAAAGTGATGATTATTTTCATTTGTATTTTTTTATATTTGACCAAAAAATATTATTTCAGTATAAATAACAATTGTTCAAAATAAAAGTGACTGTACTTATAAATAAAAATGACAATATTTTTGAATAAAAGTGAATAGTTTGATTTGGATCTGATCTGACCAACACATACTGTGATGTGGAGTGCACATAAGTGTGCCTCTTTATGTAGTGATTGGGAGGGAGATAGCCTAAAATAAATATGACTGGGAGGGCGATAGCATTTTCGTGATTTGTTTGATAAAAAAAAATATTTCTTTCATCCACTAAAAGTTTGCATTTAATTTCTTTTCAATTCATTTATCAAAAGCTTATATTTTTCATTTTTGGATATAGGGGTGGAAAATTGTTCCATTTCGGTTAACCAAACCAAATTTTTCTAAAAAAATGGAGCCAAAACTGAACCAATTTATATTTTCGATTAATCAAAAATCGATCAATTATTACGGTCTGATTTTCATCAAAAAATCAAAATAAAACTAATTAATAATTAAAATAATTTAGCAATAATTTTAAAAAACTACAATTTATCAAAATAATTAAAATAATAATTTAAAAATTGATATTTATTAAAAATAATTAAAAATTGAGACTCTAGAATTTTTAATTAATTATATAATAATTATTTTTTCGGGTCCAAACCAATCGGTTATCATTCAACTGATTGCAAAAAAAAAAAAAAACCTGGAACCGTATATCAAATCGGCATCGAATTTTCAATTTTTGATTTCCAAAACTAATGTGGTTCGGTTCTAACCAAAAACTGAACACCATTTGGACGACCTTATTTCACTACAACAAAATGTTCCAATAGTTACATGATTTTTGAAGAATTATGACACCTATGGATGTCACTAAATAAATTTGTGATATCTTATGGATGGGTAACTATTATGCATGTCACAAAAAAAAATTGTCACAAAATTTAGTGAGATTTATAAATATAACTATTTTTGTGACATATAAATGTGTAATTATTTTTGTGAAATGTGAAGATGTAACTATTTTTTGTGACATTTGAAAGTATAACTATTTTTTGTAACATATCAAAATGTAACTAAATTTTTGACATGTAAAACAGTAACTATTTTTTAATGTAAATTTATTCGGTCAATTTTTCAATACGTTAATCGAATCAACCAAAACTCTACTAGAAACAATACTATGCATAAACTAAAGTATCAATTTTATTAAACCCATTACAGTAACAATTATATTTAATATTTGATGTTCCAACAAGAAAGGAATAAAAGTTAATGCAAGTTATTTAAATATTACAAAAAAAAACATAACAAAAAAAAAATTCATAACAAAGAAAATCTTCTCAAGGCCCCACAAAGAATACTTCATGAGAATCTCTGTATTTGCACATTCGTCTCCTATAAAAATAACAAAAATATTCAATATTGATGAACAAAAGAACTTTATTCTAAAACAATTGTTATTCAATACTGGAGAATGAAATGTCACTTGAAATTAGAAAATCAGTAAAATACTATTAAAGAATGGATATATTTTTCAACTCCAAACTTAATGAGCTCTGACGAATGACTATATTACATAATTCAGCACTGGAAATTTGGTACTTAAATCTCCAAAAGCAACATAGAAACAACAGATTTAAGTCTCAAATGCTATCTATCTCATAAACCCCAGGATACAGCCACAACACCACTCGCCAATCTTGAGATGTCCCGACAAATTTTGCAAGGGAAGTTATTTTTTTATTACCATGAAAAGTAAAGTAAATACCAAGATAATTTCGAAGTGTTAAAGAATAATTTGAAGACGTTATTCAATTACGACACACCAACAAACCATGACCGAGGATAAAAGCAAAATTATTACAAAGTGCAGCCTCCAACTTATATTATCGTCACAATAAAAGTAAGACAAAAGATGCAATAAATAATAAGAAATAAAGAGACATTAAATACCTGGATTCAGTAGGGTCAGTGATACTCGATGTTGACTGTGGATCCATTGGAATATTCTAATGCCACCAGCTAGCTCCACAGTCTCCCCTTCCCCTGAGTACTAGATCTCAACCTAACAAGGAAAACTACTTCACTACAGTCAGAAACATGCTTCTGTTATTACAGAAGAGTCGAAGAGTACATAAAGTACCTCTGTTAGTCCAGAAAATGTTTCTTCTGCTTCATATAATTCAGTCTCTTTCTCATAAATAAGTTCCTGGGCTTTGCTTATTTCTTCTTCTGCTTTACCATGCAAAAGAGATAGAGCAAGCTGAAATGTAGAAGGGAAATCATTCCACAAAAATAAATAAACTGCCTATTCCACAAAAATTCTTAAAAATAAATAATACACTTCTCATGCATTATCTATCCTAGATAGTCAGCAGCCAAGCCAACTCTACTAAAGAAAAATGGATCATCACACATTTATAGAGAATGTAAGGATTTGATAACCTAAAATTATTCCTGTGAGCATTTCCGAGCAAGATTAGTAGCTTGTTACTCTTGGACAACAAATGCTACAAGAATGATATCTCAGACTGCTTCATAAAAAATCAATTCTATAATATCCCCACCTCACTTGCTGCTCAAAGATTTACCATATTTTTCTCCGATTTCCTGTCCCTTTGAGGCTAGCTGATAGCAGCAATCGGGAATCAGGCCTCCACTTCAATTCTTTGGGATCAGAATATAAGGTCGCTAATTCTGATGTCCTTCATGTTGCTACATAAAATTACTTTAAGCCTATCAATTTATGTCCAAGAAAGAACTACTGATTCTAATCCTTCAGTTGTCAGCAATGAACAACCTTCCAGTGAGAGAGATCTTATGGACCTACAAACAAGATAAGCAACCTGAAAAATAATTTTCAACTAGAGTATGCACACAGATTATACCTTCTATGAACAGTAAATCACACATCTATCTCCTTATTTGATGCATCTAAATATAGAACTCAACTCTTCCCATAGCAGTAAACATACAGCAATATGAATATACACATAAGCTCAACAATCGTTTAAGACTCCACTTGCAAATGAAGCAATAATATATATTTTGTAGATCTTATGGAGAAAATAAATTCAAGTCTTATTGTGAATACCAAATGCAATCTGTAACAGGGGCATGCGATGCATCTCGATTACTTTTATCTCTCTAATCCGAATTCAATCCCCAAATCCACATATCAAAGCAAGTTAAGCTCAACTCAGTTACACGACCAGTTAGCAACAAAATAGACGAATCATCATTCCTCCAATTGAAAAACAAAATCCAAAAGAAGAAGAAGAAGAAGAAGAGAGAGAGAGAGAGAGAGAGAGAGAGAGAGCAATCTTACGTTGAAGAACTTCGCGTATCTCGAAATGCTCAACATCCTAATTCAATGAAATCGGATAATTTGTGATACCTAAAAGTGCAGGAAAACTCCTCAATTAAGAGTCGTTTAATTGGTAGCAATGGAATAGAAGCTCCAGATTTCTTGTCAAATTAAACCAAGAGAGAAAAAGCATCATTCGTTCCCGATCAGCAAGAGAAAATTACCTTCCAGCCTGAAAATTGGCTGCCTTTCAGCCGCATGTACAGAATTCTCCCCATTTTTTGCACAACCTGATTTCAACTTCGAAACGCTTTTGACGATCGTAGGGTCCTTCAATTTGCAAAGCGCGGTGGTTGTCCGGCGGTTTGGAGCTTAGCGCCGTCGTAGGTTCTCAATCCTGCAACTGGCGTCTGTATAAGCAAAAGCAATCCCCAAATGACATGATTTATACTATAACTTCAATTAACAGCACGCATATCCAAACATATAGATACTAATAATATTCAGCAATGTGAATATTACTTTTGAGTTATATTAAAATTTAGTTATATTTCTATATTTAACAAAAAAAAATATTGTGACATGTTTAAATGTAGTAAAGTTTAATTATATGGATATATGTGACAAATTTTACTACATTTTCAAGTGTAACAAAATTTACATACATTTTTATGTGTAACAAAAATATATTGATGCATATATTGGTGTAATTAAATTTTGCTACATCTAAAGATGTCATAAATTTTATAACACTTCTCTTGGTGTCACTAAAAATATGTAACTACTAGACATTTTTTTTGTAATGTTTGGATACATCAACTACCTCAATTTATCCATTTATTTATAAAAAAATATACATGACCTACTTTTACTCCACTACTCATTATATTCATTTATTATCTCAACTCATTTTACACTCATTACAATTTATTAAAACTCGTACACCCAAAAACAATACAAGCTTTTAGTGATCGAAGGAGTTACTATCATTTCCAACACTGGTAAGTATCATTAGTGTTAAAAATGATGGTAAAATTTTTATTTGCTACTTTTTATTGATTTTTTTTTCTTCATTGGTTTTATATAAGAGGACTTTTTCCCGAAAATATCCAAGAGGTTTTTTTAATTAGAGTATATTCTTATTCTTAATATGAATATTGTGAATTAAAATCTTCCCTTTTACACTAATACTGTATTATTCACATTTAAAATGTTTAGTTTTCTTAAATATCAATGAATGCGGCTTAAAAAAATACTACGATTGCCTATTTTGATATTTTTTTCTTACTATATTAAATTCAATCAATTTGAGTGTATCAAACTGATGACTAACTTAATATTTTACTTTTAAATTTATTTATATTATAAATTAAAGTATTACTTAAAGAACGGAAATATATCATAGTAAATTTACTATGAAGAACAGTATCGTTTAGGATAAAAGTATCATATAGTATTATTATTTACTATGTTTTAGAAAGTACTAAATATATACACAAAAAATATTATTTACGATGTAGAAAAATATAATTTGTTATGAAGAATCATATATTGTAGTCTTGAAAAGCATTAATATATTATACAAAAATGTATCATTTACGGTACAAAAATAGTATCATATATTATTAAAAAAATATCATTTACTATAAATAATTATATATAGTATTTTTTTTAATACGCAAAAACTCATGTGTGTGCGCGTGTGCATGGTACGTGTACTATATAATCCTGAAAAATCATCTCTAGTTATTAAAACTCATTTGTGGTTAATTACATGGTCTCATGTGCGTTCATCATGCACACAAGCAAGAGACTAGCTTTTTTTAATAGTATAGCTTATACATCTTACACAAAATATTATTTATGATACAAAAATAGTATAGATTGTACGTCTATTTTTTTTTTCATTTACAAAAGTTATTTAGCCACAAGGTAAAAGCATTATATCGATTGGAACTAATTCCTAGTTAATATACCATAACTTAGTTTTATTTAATCAATTTCACATATATGCATATAGTTTTGCTAGTGTTCCTTGGACGCAGCTTATGTGGTCACGTCGTCATTTTGTAATTTTTCTCTCATTTTCTTTATATCTCCTTACAGTCTCTTAATTAAATATATTTTTCGACCATATTGCAATATTGTTTCTTTGTTTACTTAATGACCTAAATCAACTTCACAACCCTAACGGAAACCATTGCATGGCAACCTTCCTTGCTTAGAGCTGATGTAGATCCTCTTGACCTCAACACTTTTCAAGCCAATATCGAGAAAGGTACAATGAGGTATTTGTCACAACTTCATTTTGCTAAGGATAATAGGGAAAGAAATCGTGACTAGGGAAGTGGATTAAGAAGCAGAGATAGAGTAAAGGGGTGCATTGACACATTGTGACTCGACAATTGAAACATACATTCGAACTTGTCATAAGAATGATAACAAGCAATCACGAAGGATCATAGTATAATACGTTAAAAGATATTCGGCGAATTCGAGTTAGGAGTTAGACAGTATAAAAGGGGGTACCAATATAGTTTGAGTGTTTAAAGCATCAAAACAATTCAAGTTTAGCAGCAGAAGATATTAATGGGATATATGTATGAAGAAATATATCCTCTCTAAGTTCATATCTAAGATCGACAAAAGCTCCATCCGGCACCCTCCATTGCCTCATTAGCTCAACCTGCACATTTAGAAATACATGTAGGGCTAAGAACACAAGTACTTAGTGGACATTAACGAAAACATACATTTATATATTATATATTGTCATGCCTTTCATAAAAGTGAGAACGAAGGTTTTCTTGTAAAAGACCCATGCTTACTAACGGTTATCATTTTCATAAATAGTCTGCACATATATTTCATATCATTAATAGCCATATCAGTAATTCATACCGAGAGGGAAGTCTCCTCTGTCACGGTGATCGGCCAACTCGCTAGATGACTTACGATCACATAGGTGTACACTAATCTTGGCTACATACCTTCATGTAGCATAAGATCCAGATTCGATTAATCACAGATAGACATTAATAACAAAACATAAACATTTATACACAGACAATCATTTAAAGATTTTCAGTTCAATGAGTAATCATGAAAGCCTGATAGTTCATCATAAAGCATTCTATTTTCATGAAATATTTGTAATACTGCCCACCTCTTGTTGTCCTCCTCTAACGTCATTTGTCATCTTCTCTAGCCCGTTCCTTCAGTTTCTCGCTTGACGTTCATTGTAAAATAAGGTTCGATAAGCGTCGTTACAAAATTTGATGTTTGATGGGAGATGGCATTTTCTAGATTTATGGGGTTTTGCATCACTCTATTAAGTCTTTTATCTCATTAAAGTGAACTCGTTCCTCCTTGGAGAACGTGTCACTAACCTATATATTTAATTGGGTTAGATTAGGTTTGAAAAGAGCATAAGTTCGTTTGGATCAAAGGATTTTAGGGTTTGGAAACGTTTTTAAGATTTTTATAATTTTATAGAAATTAACTGTGCACATCATTTCCCTTTGAACGCTTTTCAATTTCTGCTCGGTAATAATTAGAAGGTATGGCTAATTCCATTGGAAAACCTTATGAGTCTAGTTTCATTTAAAAAATGGTACTCGAGGCTCAAGTTATTACAGTTTTACTGAAATGTGGCGAAGCTGACAAAAATTAGTGCCCGTGTTGATCGCGAAACTGATCAGCCATGTTGATCGTTATCTGAAACTGAATTGAAACTGATCATTCATGTTGATCGTGAAACTGGTTTGCGAAACTAATCGTGAAACTGCTCAGCAAAACTGGTCAGCGAAAATGGTTCGCAAAACTGGTTCACGAATCTGATCGCGAAACTAGTAAGCAAAACTGGTTTGCAAAACTGATCACCGAAACTGGTTTGTGAAAATAATTGCAAAACTGGTCAGCGAAACTGGTTCATGAAACTGATCGGCCATACTTAGATTTTTTTTTTGCACTCAGCTTGCCTAATCTCTCACTTTTGGTTTAGTTTCAAAATTCATATAAATTTGCTCGGTTATTGAAATACTGACTACTATACCATTCTAAAAATCTTAGGGTGTCTTGTTTATTCTCCAACTGATAGGTCAAGAAAAGAGGTAGTGGTTTAGGAGATATTACACTTTGGGTATTAGCTACCAAAACTAAACAGTTTCAAGCTCTTATTTTTAATCCATCAGTTTTATATATCAAAACTCTTTCAAAAATCATGAAATTTTACATTAGACTTCTAAAGGTCTTGAGCTACTTTTGGTAAAAATTTCATAATTAAATACGCTCATATGACCTCCATAATGATACTCGAAACAAGGTTTTGCTGAAGGTTTTCTGGGCGACCACTGGAAATAGGAGAAACTTCAAAAATTTATATACTCCAATCTAGGTATGGAAAAAAGGTGATTCTAGTTCCAAAAGATAGCTAAGACTGTCTATTTTCAATGAGAATAAACGGTGAAGTAAAATCATAAAATGTTTTGGAGTTATTCTCATTTACTGATGTCTACCACAGTTCGATAGTTTATGAGCAGGGTTTTTCAAAAATATTAATAAATAATAAATCAACTCAAAATCAGATGAAACTTTACCAAGATCTTTTAGACTCATTAAAATATGCACATGTCAAGTTTCATCAATTTTAGACTATGGAAACCTCATGAACCGACTCCCAAACATTCTATAAAAAAAAGCTCTTATGGGACAGAAGTTGTTCTTCTTTAGTTCTTCGTCTAAAAATTCCAATTAGATCACCAACACTCTTAACAATACTCCTAAGTTCATATATCATATTTCCAGGCTCAAGAAAATCAAAATCATGCCACCCTAAATTTTAAGGTTTCAGTCATAACATAGTTAACACATCTCTTCGTTCAATTTTCGTTTCTTTCGTTTATATGTCGTTTCTACGCATATATAAACAATGTATAAAAATCTTAACTTCATATCTCATCATCCTATAGATATACATGCTTGGAATCAAGAAATAAAACCATGGAATCATAAAAGAAGTCGATGCCTACCTCTTTAATGTATTTGATGTTGAGAGTCGAGCACTGATCGTCTTCTTCAAACTTTAGCTTTAAAGAACACTTGAAGAACAATGGAGAAGAAGAGAGGGAAATGAAGGGCACGAATTATGGTGGGAGAAATGGTTGATTTCTTTGTCCATTGGAGTGATAAAGTGGTGTTTAGGCTAATAGGTACCTCAATACTAGGTTATGACATCATGAATAATGTTTAAGTACAAAAAGGTGACCGTTGAATAGGGAAAAGTGACATAAAACAAAAGCTTGACATATGATGTGATGGTGCGGTGGCTCAATTCGTCTTAACATATTTGATGAGATTCGGCCGTCCTATTTGTCGTCCGTTAGTCGAAACATAATTGTCGATGTTCGATTTCATCTCTGATTTTAAGTCATAATCATAAACTATCGTTTTTCTAAATATCTTGATTTATCACAATTAAATAAATCATCATAATGGACTTGTCTTAAAGAATTTATGTGGAGTATAAGTAACATGTACGTCGAGGTCAATTTTCAGTATGTGTAAAATCGACACGTGACAAGTCGTGGATGCACGTTTCTTCAAATTTCGTCCATTCTCACAAATTCCCAAACTCTCAAATTTCCTTTGTTTTGGAAAGTTATTTGGGGTAAATATAATTATTAGGTTCAGGTCTCTTCTCGGATTGCAAAAAAATGTAAAATTTAGTTTTTCGACTAGATTACGTGAAAATTCGTCGAGACTTTCGATTTCTAATTGGATGAATTTTTCCACACATAAAATCACGTATAGTATTTTTAGGTCTCTTTTCTATTTCTCATTATTCATTTCTAGTTCAAGACCCTAATTTCCATCAAAGCTGGAGTCAGCCATTAATCAGATTTGCTAGAAATTTGCAGGTAAACACGAGAAAACCCCTATATGTTGCAATTAATTATATAGGAGAATTCTAAGAATATAATCAATGTATAGTGAATTAAACATCTAAGTTAGATCATCGGGAGCACATGTACATTAAGATTTCCCATCATTCAGTTCAATAAGTAATCATGAAAGCCTGATAGTTCATCATAAAGAATTATATTTTCATGAAATATTTGTAATAATGCCCACCTCTTATCGTCCTCTTCTGATGTCCTTCGTCGTCTTCTCTAGCTTGTTCCTTCAATTCCTCGCTTGACCTTCATCATAAAATAAGGTTCGATAAGTGTCGTTATGAAATTCGACGTTTGACGGGAGACGTCGTACTTTAGATTTCTAAGCTTTTGCATCACTCTATTAAGTCTTTTATCTCATTCAAGTGAACTCATTCCTCCTTGGAGAACGTGTCACTGATTTATATATTTAATGAGTCAGATTACGTTTGAAACGAGCATAAGTTCGTTCGGATCGAAGGCTTTTAGGATTTAGAAACATTTTAAAGATTTTTCTAATTTTATAGAAATTAACTGTGCACATCAGTCCCATTTGAACGCTTATCAGTTTTTGCTCGGTAAAAATTAGAAGGTGTGGCTGATGCCGTTAGAAAGCCTTACGAGTCTAGTTTCACAAAAAAAATGTATTTGATTCCGAGTACCGAGACTCAAGTTATTACAGTTTTACTGAAGGGTGGCAAAGCTGACAAAAATCAACGTCCGGGTTGATCACGAAACTGATCAACCATGCTAATCATGAACTGAAATTGATACTGAAATTGAAACTGGGTTATTGGTGTCTAAATACATTAACTTTGGACTCAATTTGGTTTTTCACACGAACTTCAAAAATTTTCAATAAATTCACGAATTTAACATTATTGTTATTTTTCCCAGAAATTGAATAACGATCAAAATTGAAGCTGACATGACGATCGACGTAGCACCACATCATCAAAACGATGTCGTTTTACTTATATAATATATATTAATTGACGCCTAAATACATGAACCTTTTGGTTCATTTTTGTTTTTTCTACGAACTTTAAAAATTATCAATAAGTACACGAGCTTAAAATTATTATGATTTTCCACAAATTCAATTACAATCAAAATTAAAGTTGACATGACAATTGACGTGATTTCACTTCATCAAAATAATGTTGTTTTACTTATACAATATATATTTAAAAAAAATCTTAAACCCACCTCACACCTCTCTCCGACTCAAACCTCATCGTAAGTTGATGTTAGAGAAAAGAGATGGGGTGGGGACGATATGAGGTTGGGGTTAGAGAGAGAGAAATGTGAGCTAAGGTGGAGTTAAGATTTTTTTAATACATATTGCATAAGTAAAACGATGTCGTTTAGATAAAGTTGTCTCATGTCGATTGCCATGTCAAGTTTAATTTTGATCATTATTCAATTTGTGGAAAAAATTACAATAATTTTAAGTTCGTGTATTTATTGATAATTTTTTAAGTTTGTGGAAAAAACCAAAATTGACCCAAAGTACATGTATTTAGGTGTCAATTAATATATATTTTATAAGTAAAATGAAGTTATTTTGATTATGTGGTGCTACGTCGATTTCTATGTGATCAGCTTCAATTTTGACTGTAATTCAATTTGTGGGAAAAATCACAATAATGTTAAGTTCGTGTATTTATTAATAATTTTTAAAGTTCATGAAAAAAACAAAATAAGCCCAAAGTTCGTGTATTGAGACGCGAATAATAAATTGAACTGTAATTGAAACTGATAAGCCATGCTGATCGTGAAACTGGTCAACAAATGGTCAACGAATGAAACTGGTTCGCGAAACTAGTCAGTGATGTAACGCCCCACTTTTTGCTTGATTTAATTTGCTTTAAATCTTAAATAATTTACGTTGGATTTGTGAATATTTTTCATGCTCGATTTTGTGTTGGATTTGAGGGAGTTCGTAGTTGCGCCCCTAGCTAGAAAAAACTTCGACCTTCAAATATTACTTTACAAAGATATATATATATATATATATATATATATATATATATATATATATATATATATATATTAAGTTTTGGGCTTATATAAATATCAAAGTATTATTTATTCTCAAATTAGGCTTTATAGAATATTATTTTATTAAGCCCAAGCTCTATTTTATATTTATGTAGAATTAAGATTTAATTAACAAGAGTCCAAGTAGTTTAGGACTCTATTAGGGTTATATTCATGTAGCTATATTATATATGTATATACACGACGCACAAAAAAAATCACAACACACACGACGCACACACAAATCACACATACATACGACGCACGCACACAATATATATTATATATACATACTTTCAACAAGAGAAATTTGGGGGGTGTCGTGGAGTGCATAATCGAAGGGAGCAATTGTAAGTACTTATGAACCATTATTTTGTTTAATTTTTTTAGTGGTATTATTATAACAAGAAGTTAATGTTCAATTAATTAAAGACTTATTCTAGAATCGGTTATTAAATTAATTTGATTTAATTTAATTAGTAAGTTGATTCTGGCTTATACGAAAGATTGCTGCCATTTTATTTTATTTTTTACGTTTTGAATTTTATTTTTTACTTATTTTCATTTTGTTAGATTATCAGTTTTGGTTTAGTTCTTTTAATGTGTGCAGTAGTTATATAAAGAGATTACTTTGGTTTAGGTGCGAACCAATAAGAGTTGGTGTTATCTGGATAAAATAGGATTGGGTCATGAGAACTGGAGTTTATTTAAAATGAGAAGTATTTGTTTGTGTACTTATCTATTTTTGAATTCGAAGATTTGTTTTTCAAGTCACGAAATTAACCTGATAAGTAGGTTGTTGATTAGTTAGTTTAATTTGAATTAAGGATTTTTATTTATTTATTTAATTCATATAAACTAAACGCATATTGATGGGATATGGCCTAACCGCTCAAGCCCAATAGCAGGCCCACGTATTGGGCCCAACCTAGTAATTCGGCGCCTACACGGTTCAGCCCAAAGCCCAACATCTAAACCCTATTCAAGATCAAATCTGAGAAGAGATATTGAAGGAGATATTCAAGGATGAGATCACACAAGTCAAGGGATCCATGGTAATCTTAAAGGATCCACAATATGTATAAATAGAGTTGAGGTTGAAGGTAGAAGGGTTAGCAACTATTGAATACTCGAGCTTTTAGATACATTCATTGTAATCGCATATAGTGAAAGTATTGAGGAATCATACCTCCGTGGACGTAGATCTTTTCCTTGATAGAACCACGTAAAAGCCTCTTGTGTTCTTTATCGTTTTCACAAACTCACACACAAGATTTATCATTGGCGCCATCTGTGAGAACATCTACAAAAAGCTTCGTTTTCTACGCAAAATCAATGGCAAGGACTCGTGCAAATATTAGCGTCGCCGGTGGTGCTAGCAACGGACGATCTGAAGACCCCGACCAAGCTATCACACAGCACCGGGGAAAAGAAGTCGCCGCTGCCGATAGCAACAACACGCCTGAGGGTTACATAGAGAACCTACCTATACACCCTCAGGACCGTTGCCCTATCGGAGAAGGAGAAGCCGACCTCAACGCTGGTGAACAAGCGACTCACCAATCTCATGAGGTCCTCGGCAGAGCCGTGTCTGAATTCCTTAATGCCCACATGGGCCAAATTCAAAGCTTTTTGAGCCAAAGGGCAAACGGAGCGGGAACCTCAAGAACGCCCGGTTTGGCAATCACGGGCGCCCGAGGTCACTCACCTCTCCGAAATGACCAAGGACGTTCACCTCGGCGAGATAGCCGAGAGCGTTCACTTCGGCGATATAGCCGAGAACGATCACCTCGGCATAATGCTCGAAGTCGATCACCTCGGCCAGTCGCCCATAACCATTCACCCCGGCGACATCCACGAAGTCGGTCACCTCGGTACAACTACCGAATTCATTCGCCAAGACACGTTCGCGAGGTCGAACGGGACCGAAGAGAGGAAAGGCGGAGTCGATCCCCTCATCAAAGAGACGATAGACGTCGCTATCGGTCTCCCACCCTCCCGAGAGGATGGCAACGAACTCCCGGATTCGACCGCATGGATGGATCATCTCCCTTTCTCAAGGGAAACTCGATACACTCGCCGCGGCGATATCGGCACCCAACATCGCCGCCTATGACGGTCAGGAGATCCTCGAGTTTTCTTTTGCCTATACTACAAACATGGCAATCGGGGATGGAAGATTTCCACATGTGCAAAATCTTCCCGAGGTGCTGGTCTCCAACGTCCGTCGTTGGTTCACCTCACCATGAGAATAGCATACATAGCTTCAAAGATCTCATGGATCAATTCAGTGGCGCTCTATCAAAAGATGCCACCTCAAAGAACCTTCATCCGACCGCTCACCATCCGCCAGGACGAGACGAGACGATGTCCAACTTCGTCTCAAGGTTCATCAAGGAATCCTTAAGATCGATGAGAGCAATGATCTCTACATCATCAACGATTCAAAATGGGATCCGACTGGCGCACTAAACAAAGAGATCACCGGGAGAAACCGAAGAAGGCGAGTAGCCTCTGGACCTTGGTGGATAACTACGTCAAAGGGGACGAGTCGGATCGTAAAAAGAGAGAGACATGGGACGAGCAGAAAACCGAGAAGAAGAGGCCGGATGATCGAGGAAGGGGCACCGATCACCGAAGTGCCTTCGACAGGATCAAAAAAGGCCCAATAGAGTCTAGATTGGGACCTCGGCCAAATCCTCGCAACAACTCCCATAGTCTGCTCAAGTCAAGGGTGGAGATATTCGAACTCCACACCGAGCTCTTCCCAAAACCACCTTCCATGAAAGGAGGATCCAAGAAAAAGTCGAAGGACAAGTATTGCGACTACCACCAGGGGTATGGTCACAATACCGACGAATGCAGAAGTTTGGGCTCGGAAATAGACGAGCTCGTTAAAAAAGGGGCGCTTAAGAAATACCTCGACCGCACCACGAGCGAGTCGGGAAACAAGAAGCGCAGAGGAAAGAACGGAGGTGGCAATAATTGTGGGCCGACCTCAAAGACGACGCACCCCGACTATGACGAGGACGACGGTCCCAATGCGATGGAGCAAGTCTATGCCATCACCGGACTACCTATAGGTACGACGAGGTCGTCATTAAAAACCAAAGCTCGGAGACCGATCTCCGAGGAGCCAAAAAACAAACGACTTCGGAACGATGAGAGCATCGTGTTTTCCAACGACGACCCGGTACCCAAGATCATGCCCCATCAAGATGCTATTACCATACAAGCAATGGCGGGCAATAAAAACGTCCACAAGGTCTACATCGACATCGGTGCCTCTGTCAGCATCATCTTCCAGAGTTGCTTAGACAAACTCGAGGTCGGGGGGATTCAAATTCATCCAGCACCATCTAAACTACGGAGCTTCACTCAGGAGGCGATACAACCAGAAGGCATCATCACCCTTCCGGTCACCGTAGGACGTGCTCCCAGGTCGGTTACCAAAGCCATACAATTCTTCCTGGTCAAGGCTCCCTCTCCGTATAACATCATCCTCGGAAGAGATTGGCTCTATGCCACCAAGGCCGTCTGCTCGGTCTACCACCTCACCATCAAGATACCCATCCCGGCTGGAGTATTGAGTATCCAGGGTGATCAAGCAGCGGTGAAAGAATGTCTGAGGATCTCAGCCCAAGATGAGGCCTTACCTCAGGCCTAGCAATTACAGAACCATCCTCAGAAGTTGTCACCCCGGGATGATCTGACTGACGACCTCCAATTATATGACGACGATCCCTCCAAGGTCGTCAAGGTCGGCACCCAGGGTCCCACTGACATTCGACAACATGTTATGCAACTTCTGAGGGAATACATGGACGTGTTCGCATGGTCACCACTCGACATGACAGGAGTGTCACCCGAGCTCATCACTCATCGACTCAACATCGATCCGGATACCAAACCAGTTCGACAAAAGAAAAGGGCATTTGCGGCAGAGCGCAGCAAGGTGATAAGGGATGGTGACCCAACTCCGTGAAGCCAAGATCCTGCTCGAGGTCAAGTACCCAACCCGGATGGCTAATACTTTCATAGTTCGAAAGCCGGGAGGGTGGCGCGTGTGTCGACTATACCGACTGAATAAAACCGCCCAAAGGATCTGTACCCTCCCGATATTGATAAAAGGTGGAGGCATTGGTGGGCCATGAGATCTTCGTTTCCTGGATCTATATAAGGGATACCACCAAGTCTTGATGACCAAGGAAGATGCTCCAAAAACGACATTCATCACTGACTTCGATGTCTTCGCATACCGAAAAATACCTTTTGGATTGAAAAACGCCGGAGCTACCTACCAACGAATGGTGGACGCAATATTCAAAGACCATATAGGAAAGATCGTCGAGGTCTACGTTGACGACATCGTGGTTAAAAGCAAAAAGATGGAAAGTTGTGCCGAGGATCTCAGAACTATCCTCCAGCTCCTCAGGTCGGTCAACCTCAAGCTCAACCCTCAAAAGTGCACATTCATGGTAAAAACGGGGAAATTCTTGGGATGCTGGGTTTCTCAGGAAGGGTTGAAGGCTAATCCCACCAAAGTGAAGACGATACTTGACATGCAAGTACCAAAAACAGTTCGTGAAATCCACAAACTCACCGGCTGCTTAGCCGCCCTCAGTAGGTTCCTATCCCGGGCTGCGGAGAAACAACTCCCTTTCTTCAAAATCTTGAGGAGAGCCCAGATTTTGCCTGGGAGGAAGAACACCATACCGCCTTCACACAACTAGTTCCACTAAAATACGCACATATAAAGCGCCTTTAAAACTAAGCTGCTCTCCTCCGACAACGCCTTTCGTCCGCGCCCAAAAGAGAGCGAACTCTTTTCCTTATATCTAGCCGCCTCGGATGAGGCCATCTACCACCTTTGGTGTAGCAAGAGCATGTGCATCCTTTACCCATGACTCCTTCCGCGCCACGAGATCATTACTTGTGCGAGATGAGCTCGGACGACAACTTCCTATTTACTTCATCACCGAGTTCTCTTCGAATAGGAAGAATTCGGAGCGAGGACGCACCGAGGTTTCCGTGCGTATCCGGCGCTGCCGTGGCTTGAAGCGCCGCCGGGCGCCCGCGCAAAAAACGCGGCGCCTGCCGCCGCCGCGTACGCCGCGCGCCACGCACGACCTCTCGTCCGATGGCTCGCGCGCCGCCGGGCGTGCCGAGGCGCTCAGGCGCGAATCACGCGCCCGCACGCCTGTGCAGCCGGCGCCGCCGAAGTCTCACCCCGCTCGCCGAGAACGCGATGGTTGCGCTGGCGCGTCTGCTGAAGCGCCGGCACGCCGAAGCGCGCTGCCGTTTCGCACGCCGCGCACTGTTCTCCATCGCCTCGCTTCTTCGTGCTTTCGCTTCGCTCTTCTTTTGCGTGTAAGATTTACGTAAAACAAATCTAATCTAACCACGGATTTTCTCGTGGTGAAAATAAAACCGACAAAAATAAAATCGAGCCACGATGAACGCATGATTCAACAATTAATTAATTGCGCACGCTATAATCAAACGTGATTAATCCAACAGAGCCAAGATTCTAATCCTGTGCTCGATACCTATTGTAGGAAATCGATTTAACCTCTCCCGAGGATCTATCTTCGATGTTTAATTCACCATACAAAGGATTATATTCCTAGCATGCGCCTATATAATTAATTGCAACACGTAGGGTTTTCTCGTATTTACCTTTCAACTCTGTCAGGGATGAACGTGATGAACGGATCGAGACTCATGCTTTGATCTTCTGGACTATATCCCGATTGCCCAAACTCCAACGTCGAGTGAGGACGATCTATGGAGAATGCTTCGGAAAATCACCCTAATCCTCCCTAGTATTTTCGAGAATCACCTTCCCAAGCACTATGGGAATACACGAAAAATAATGGTATGGATAATTGAGGATTAGCCTTGATCTTATATCTTACCTTATATTTATAATGCATTACCATAATCCCATTAGAAATGATCCATGCATATCCCATAAATATAATAATATCCTTATGGATAAAGAGGATCAAATCCTTGCCATGTAGAGAGAGGAGGCCGATTTTCACTAAGCAACGGGTCGGACGGCCACCCAGGATCAAATGCAAGGAATAAAGATGGGCCTCAAATAAATTAATTATCTTATGTTCACTGTAACATAAATTAATTTATAAACATTCATTCATGCCACTAGAGAATAAATGCCGACTTACCCTTTATTACCGAAGGTGAGTCGGGCTTGGACTTAGACATTACGAATCCTCGTATTTAAGATATCGACGTCCATTAATTATTTAGAGCATTCGATCGCTTAAAATAATTAATATGTTTAATTCCTTAAGTAGTACCACTCAACCTTATTATTGTACTTGAGCTAACTCAACTCGCAGGTTTAGTACAATAAACCTTTGAGCTCTTAAGGGACGCCATCATCCTAAACGGATACTTGACTCGATATGTATAACTAGTACGACATACAAGCACCGCCACCACCCAAGATGCGAGAATATCGTTAGAACATATAACCTCACCCATGATAAGTCAAAGTGATGGTCAAGAACTCATACCACATAATACCTTATCGAGGTTTAGATCATCGTAAGTCACCGAGATCTAGGTTCTTCACTACGCAAGATACAATCCAACAACACCACCTTCAAAAATAAGCGTAATCGTGAACGCCAAGCGACGTCTCCGACCTTATTTTCAACCCCATTCCATCCAGGTACTAACTGACTTACCCCTGAGGCAAGTCTTGTCAAAACCTGAGTCGTCAGGACGTATCGCTAAGTGGGCACTGGAGCTCGGCGAGCATGATATCTTATACTCCCCCCGACCGGCCATAAAGGGGCAAGCTCTGGCTGATTTCCTGGTAGAAGCCAAGTTTACCGAGGTCAACCCTACCAGCGAGGTCACTCCGACCTCCGCCCTTACAACGGAGGAACCTGCCCTCAACTTACCTAATGGCTGTTGGCAAATGTACGTGGACGGAGCCTCATGCAAAACAGGTAGCGGGGCAGGCATCTTGCTTCTCGGCCCGGAAAAACAAGAAGTAACCTATGCACTTCGGTTCTCCTTCCCGACCACAAACAACGAGGTGGAATATGAAGCACTAATCTCAGGACTTCGTCTCGCAAAAGAGTTGAAAGTGGAAAAAATCCAGATCTTTGGAGATTCCCAGGTGGTGGTAAACCAGGTCTTAGGGAAATACGAGGCCAAAGAGGATAGGATGAAGCAATACCTTCAGAAAGCAAAAGAAATGCTGACCTGTTTCAGGTATTTCACAATTCACCGAATCCCGCGAGGTGAGAATAGCCGAGCTGACGTCCTCAGCAAATTAGCCTTGTCATCAACAAATCCACCAGTGGAGGAAGTTCAATCCAGAAGTATCGAAGAGCCCCACATCGGCGTCATCACAGAGACCGAACCGAACTGGATGACTCCTATACGGGCTTACCTGGAAGAAGGCGTGCTACCACAGGATCGGCTCAAAGCCAAAAAAATGATGGTCAAGTCCCAGAGATACCTTATTCATGAAGGAACACTCTATAGGAAATCCTACCTCCAACCCCTCCTGAGATGCCTTGGGCCAGAAGAGGCGGACTATGTGCTTAAAGAAATTCACATGGGGTCTTGTGGAAGCCACATCGGATCACGAGCTCTCTCAAAGAAAACGTTGAGGTCGGGATATTATTGGCCCACCCTCATCCTGGATTCGGCCGAGCTCGTCAAGAAGTGTCCGAAGTGCCAACTTCACGCTACAGTCAAAAAGCTACCTCAAACCGACCTCAGTAGCCTACAAAGTCCATGGCCTTTTATGCAGTGGGGAATCGACATCGTTGGTCCCTTCGACCGAGCACCGGGACAGCTTCGGTATTTGGTTGTAGCCATTGACTACTTCACAAAATGGGTCGAAGCTGAGCCACTTTCAAACCTCACAAGCAAAAGGATTCAGAACTTTGTTTGGAAAAATATAGTTTGCCGCTTCGGGATACCACATGTCTTGATCTCGGACAACGGCACCCAGTTCATCGACAAAAATTTCAAAGAATGGTGTGAAGAGCTCCAGATTAAGCAGCAATTCACCTCGATCGCACACCCACAGGCGAATGGTCAGACCGGTGACAAATCGACGATCGTGACAAGGATTGAAAAATAGGCTAGATCGAGCTAAAGGGATTGGGTTGAAAATCTCCCTCAAGTCCTCTGGTCATACAGAACGACACCTCGGACTTCCCACGGAGAAACACCCTTCAGCCTAGTCTATGGTACCGAGGCTGTTATACCAGCTGAGATCGGTGCCCCGAGCCCAAGAACTCTTAACTTTGCCGAGCATGACAACGAGGAGAACCTACAAGCCAATCTCGATGCTCTAGAGGAAAAATGTGAACTCGCTTTCATCAACGAAGCCAAGTACAAATGCCAAGTAGAAAAGTACTACAACAGGAGGGTGAAAACCTCCACACTCCATGTGGGCGACCTCGTCCTACGGAACAATGAAGCTAGTAAAGCCGAGTGCCTTAACAAATTGGAATCAACATGGGAAGGCCCATACCGCATCCACGAGGACCTCGGCAAGGGGGCCTATAAGCTTGCTTACCTATCCAGTACACTTATACCCCGAACCTGGCATATCACTCACCTGAGTAGGTATTTCACATAGTTTTTATTTCACGTCGGCATTATGTTAGCCCTCTTTTTCCAAGGCACGATGTCATTTACTTATCAATAAAACATCTGCTTTATTTTTATATTATGGGTGGATTACTTCGTCCCATCTTATACCTATGTGAAAATCTATTCTCACCTCGGATGAAGCACAACTTACCTTCAAAAGGGGACGCCCTTGCGAAGATGAAAACCTACAAAGTAGGGTACTAAAACTAAGCGCGCGCCAGGGGACCACCCCTATCGATATTTCTCGACAAACAAGGCAAGCACATACAGATTACTCATTAATTTGAAACATCTACGTGCAAGTACATACAGATTACTCATTAATTTGAACATCTACGTGCAAGCGACGTCCAAATCGGATCTCGTACAAGTCATACCTCTCTATTGGGAAGATATACACTTCGGTACAAAGTCTAAATACATTTATGACAAAACCAAGTACACTTCGGTACAAAGTCTAAATATGACAAAACCAAGTACACTTCGGTACAAGTCTAAATACATTTACGACTAAAAACCAAGTTCTAAGCTATATGTGTTACTCGGGTTTCCGAGCAACACCTCGATAAGACTCGCTTAAGCTACACCAGTTCGAAACAAAATCCCGGATCGGCGGTGAATCCCCGGGATGAACTCGGTGCCTTCCACCCAGTCGATGAGATCGGCGTCATCACGACCTACTCCAGAGGCTCTTTGAACGGCCACAGATGTGCCCCGACCTGAAGTAGATGCTCCTTGGGCCGAGGTCGAACTCCTGCCCCTTGATCTCGCCATCCTGCCAGGGCCACGACCTCGCCCCCGACCTGACATCCTTCCTCTCCGAACTCCCGAAGATGGAGCCCGACCACGAAATGACCTTGCTATCATATCTGAACCCATCAGTCATACGACCTCGGCGTGGTCAAGATAGCCGCCACCTGCTTCAACTTCTTCAACCCTCACATCGGCTGGATCCCGACTGCGTGGCTCGGGCATACGTCGCTTGCGAACGACCTCATAAAGCTGAAGGCATTTTACCAGCTCTTCGAGGCAATCTTTAAAGCTCTTGCTATTCGGGCCCTCCTCGTCTCTCAGTTCCATGCCCTCGGCTAACAATAGTTGAGCTCGGTCATCGGCCTCGGATATGGTAATACCACCAGATCGGTGGATCACCGCCTCATACTCAGCATGCTCTTCAGCGATCCGCGCCAACTTATCTTGAGCCAGTTCAAGCTGCTCTACACTTTGTATCAAACGCCCTTGAAGGTCATCGGCAGAAAGATCCACCTTCTGGACCTCGAGTTTGATAATCCTCAGCTTTAAGGCTTCATTCTCTGCCTGAAGACGAGCCACCTCACGTTCTGATACCTGAAGTTGCTTTTTCAGTCCGGCTGGCGACCTTCCGCTATCCATGCTATACAATGTTTGAGTCAGCTCGGCACAACGGCTTCTCCAGAATATCACCTCTTCTTCCTTCTCAGCAAGGGCACTCCTGACCTCTTTCAGTTTGGATAGAAGATCGTGATCTAGCCCAATGTATTGAGAGAACGAGTGCTAAAGCAAGAACCAACACATTCATTTCAAAAAGATGCATTTATCATTTATAAGTGGAAGTTTGTACAAAGCTCGGGATCCTAATGACCCCAGCAGATCAAGCCTATTACAAAAGGTCAACTGACCTGAGCCTCTTGGCGGGGCTCACTAGAACCTTCTTGCAGGCTCTGCCCGGCATCACTAGCCTGCCCTTCAGAGGGAATCCTCGAGCTCGGCCCAGCTTCAGCTCGCACTTCGGTAAGGAGTCTCTGAAGATCGGCATCTTCATATTCCTTGCATTAGGAGACGACGTCGGCCGTCAGCAGATAGGTGGAGGCCGCCAAGGTCTCCAGCAGATGGAAGGACCCCGCCTTGGCAATTATGCGAGCGTAGTCCTTCTGCTGCACCTCGGGATCGACCTCGACCCAACCATGCCTGACCTTGTCGAAGTCGGGCATCTCAGCCGCCAACTCCTCCAGATGGTCGGACACCACCTGTGTCCTGAGCACGGCGGCCAGGTCCGAGATGAAGGCGGAGAAGGTCTCTGATTCAATGAGCCTGCTGGCAAAGGCCCTCAGCATCGGCCCTTGCCCCGCCAGCAGGGCACTCTTCTCTTCGGCGAACTTCTTCTCCGCCTCGCCCACGGACGACGCCACAACCGCCGCCGTCTCCCCTCGTGCTTTCTTCACCTCAGCCAGGGCCACCTCCAAGGCCTGAGTCTTCTCCCTCAGGGCAGCCTCGGCAACGGCCCTTGCGGCCTCAGCACCGACCCTCGCGGCCTCAGCAGCAGCCTTCTCCTTCTCCACAGTATCATATCGAGACGCCCTCGATAATGAGTCCGGTGATCCGGTGCAGATCCCGCCGTCCGGTGCAGAGCCCCCGCCGCCGAAGTCGCATCCTGAAAATCACACCGTTAGAAACACATCGCAGAAGGAGATAACAGCGAAGATGAAATAAACCTATACCTGTGGAAAGGATATAGGGGAGCTTGGAGCCGGCACCTCGTACGTAATCCGAGTACGGGTATCTCCTGCCGAGGTCGGACCTGACCTCGGCTGAGGTGCCGTCACCAACTGGCTGAGGTTGGCCACCACTTCGGGCGCCTTGCTCGGCTCGGTCAACCTCGCCTTCTTTGTTTTTGCTTCAGGCTCGGCGACCGTGCTGGAGGCGACGAAGCCGCCACCTTCGCCTTCTTACGTGCATCGAGCTTCACTACACAATAAGAAGGGGAGTTGATTAGCACAAAGGCATCAGAAACATAAGGAAATAAAGAAAAATGGGGGTGCCCTCACCCCGATCGGACCCAGATCCAGAAGCTTCCGATCTATATATGCTCAGCCCGGCATCAAACAGGTCGTCCTCAGTATAGTTACAGGATATTTCACCCAACATATTCAATTCATCCTCTATACTGCCCAGGGCCTTGCACTTCACATCCCTCATCTTACCCAGCCCCACTCATACCGTGGTTGCCCCTCATCCCGCAAGAAGAAGAACTTCGTTTGCCAATGGGACACCTTCGAGGGGGCAGTCACCTTGAACGCTTGCCGAGGTGACAAGTAGTACACACCTCCTATACCCTTGATGCTAAAAAAATGCATCAAAACTTCAAAGGAAAGCTTCTCACCGATGCCATAGCAAGCAAGTCCTAGCCCTACCACCGACCTAATGGAATTCGAGGTCAACTGGCATATCGGAATCTGGTAATATTCTTGGATGTTCAAAAAAATAGGAGCCAAGGGAAACCTAAGGCCGGCTTTCAAGGCATCACTATAAACGGTTGTAAATCCTCGGAAGGCCATCGCCTATCCCGGATTATGCAAGCACCACCATGCCTCCGTCGGAATGTGAAATTTCGATCCTATTGTACACATATCAGCGGCGGTCAGAGACGAACTAGCGTCCCTGATCTTATAACTATCCCATACAGGTGATATCACCGGAACCCTAGCACTAATACCCCTGGACCTACCCGACAGGGTATAACAGATATAATCCCTAATCTCAACCTCACTATCAACGGAAGAAGATGACCGGGCAGATCCAGAAATCTCTACCGGAGAAGACGTAGAAGAAGATGATGAAGACATACTTACTTTTTTTAAAGTGTGATTTTGCTTCTACTTCGCAAAGTTCTGAAAGATGATCAACGGCTCCTCCGATTCAAAAATTCTCTAAAGAAAAATGGATGAGGATGAAGGAAATGAACAGTTTCCTTTATCTCTGGCCTATTTAAAGTACTAATAGGCGCCCAAAAACTACCGTTTCAAATTCCCACATGGCTAACCATGACTTGACGTGAGATGGACGCGCACGCGAATCGAGCGTCAACTAACCGCCTGGCACACATGACGTGATATCTTAAAATGCACAGACGTACCAGTCTAATCGTGCAATCATCACTCTAGCTTTAGCCCGGTTACCCACCTCGACACGTCGTCCAAGTCAGTCCGGACTTCGATAAATCATCCAAGTCAGTTCGGACCTCGGCATTCCCCTTACAAAAGGACGTCTCCATCCAACTTCAGACAACTCAGTTCGGACCTCGGTATTCTCCTAACGAAAGGCAACGCCGTCCAACTTCAGCCCGGTTACCCACCTCGGCACGTCGTCCAAGTCAGTCCGGACTTCGATAAATCACCCAAGTCAGTTCGGACCTCGACATTCTCCTGACAAAAGGATATCACCATCCACTTCGGACAACTCAGTTCGGACCTCAGCAAATTGTCCAGCACAGTCCGGAACAACAAAACATCCAACTCAGTTCGGACCTCGGCCAATCATCAGATTCCAACCCCGACATCAAAAAGGGAGGAGAATCTTCGACAATAACCTCAGTCGAACAACAACCAACCTCGGCAAAATACCCTCTTCACCTCACCTCGGCGTAGTTGTTACTCGACTAATTGGGGGCTATGATGGGATATGGCCTAACCGCTCAAGCCCAATAGCAGGCCCACGTATTGGGCCCAGCCTAGCAATTCGGCGCCTACACGGTTCGACCCAAAGCCCAACATCTAAACCCTATTCAAGATCAAATCTAAGAAGAGATATTGAAGGAGATATTTAGGGATGAGATCACACAAGTCAAGGGATCCATGGTAATCTTAAAGGATCCACAATATGTATAAATAGAGTTGAGGTTGAAGGTAGAAGGGGTTAGCAACTATTGAATACTCGAGCTTTTAGATACATTCATTGTAATCGCATATAGTGAAAGTATTGAGGAATCATACCTCCGTGGACGTAGATCTTTTCCTTAATCGAACCACGTAAAAGCCTCTTGTGTTCTTTATCGTTTTCACAAACTCACACACAAGATTTATCACATATCATGATTAAACTCTCATTTGGAATTAGTTTTGCTTTAGATACCGAAATTAAGTAAACTGTTTTATTTTGTTTACAAAAGTTTAGTAACCTTATCTAATACTTAATTATGATTAGGAAAATTTCTTTAACGTTTTGTTAGGCCCTAATGAAATTATATTGATTGAACTAGGTGCGGTGCAACTAGGACCCTCGTTTCAAAATTGATTAATTTTGATTTATTGTGCTCGACAAAACAAGATGGGTGAAATCTTCTTTAACTTGCAAATATGTGATTTGAAATAAACATGTTTATTTTGTGAAAATGAAATTGATTTGAGAAATATTCTTTTATGTCCAACGTATATATCGTGGTTTGGATTGTGATACGATATTTATTGCATGCGGTCACTATGCAAGTGGAAAGCCGTGACGGTGAGTCATTGGCTACGTATATATCCTATGCCTATGTGGCAAGATTTTTAAGCCGGTGAGGCTGAGTCTTGACGGTGAGTTATTGACTATGTATATATCCTAAGCCTGTGTAGCAGGATTTTTAAGCCGGTGAGGCTAAGTCTTGACGGTGAGTCATTGACTCTGTATATATCATATGCCTGTGTGGTAGGATTTTTAAGTCGGTGAGACTAAGTCTTGACGGTGAGTCATTGACTACGTATATATCCTATGCCTGTGTGGTAGGATTTTTAAGTCGGTGAGATTAAGTCTTGACGGTGAGTCATTGACTACGTATATATCCTATGCCTGTGTGGCAGGATTTTTAAGCCGGTGAGATTGAGTCTTGACGGTAAGTCATTGACTACGTATATATCCCATACATGTGTGGCAGGATTTTTAAGTCGGTGAGGTTGAATATGATTGACTATTACTTTCCTGCGACGTATACACGTTTGGACAAAAATAATGATATTACTTGTTCCCCACCACTGAGTACGTTTTTGTGCTCATCCCTTTTTTTTTATAAAAAATGTTTTCAGGTTAGTGATCGTGGAGCGGCATAGCGGTATGGGTGTGCCTAGTGGTGTTATGTCGCTTTTAGCTCCTTCCAAGACTTGTGTTATTTTTGCTTAAAATCTTTTCCTTTATTATCGTTGTTGGATTTGAATTACTAGAACTCCAACTTATCTCATGCTATTAAGTCTTGCGTAGTTTGCTTCAGGTTGTTGGTTGACGTCAGTTCTTGTGCAAATTTTAGACTTGAGATTGTTGGATTTATTATTTGGCAGTTTTATTCAAGAGATTTTATATATTAAAAAAATCATTTGACATGTTTCCGCTTTAGCTATTTAAGAAAATATAGCATTTTTAAATTATGAATTTAGGGTGTTACAAGCGAATTGGTCAGGAAAATAGTTCACGAAACTGATCGCGAAACAGTTTCATGAAACTGATCACGAAACTGGTCTGTGAAACTGGTACACGAAACTAATCGGCCATACTTAGAAAAAAAATCACTCAGCTTGCCTAATCTCTTACTTTTGGTTCAGTTTCAAAAATTCATATAGATTCATTCGATTATCAAAATACTGACTACCCTACCATTCTAAAAAATCTCAAGGTGTCTAGTTTACTCTACAACTGATAGATTAGGAAAAGAGTTAGTGGTTTAGGAGATATTATACTTTTGGTATCAGTTACCAAAACTAATAGTTTCAGACTCTTATTTTTAATCCATCAGTTTGCATATCAAAATTCTTTCAAAAATCATGAAATTTTAAACAAGACTTCTAAAGGTTCTGAGGGACTTGTGGTAAATATTTCATTACAAAGTACGTCCATATGACCTCCAACTGATACTCAGAACAAGGTTTTACTGAATGTTTTTTGGGCGACCACTAGAAGTAGGGAAAACTTCAAAAATTTCTATACTCCGATCTAGGTATGGTAAAAAGGTGATTCTAGTGTCCAAAGATAGATAAGACTGAGTGTCTATTTTCAGTGAGAATAAACAGTAAAGTAAAATCATAAAAGGTTTGGGAGTTGTTTTGTTCTCATTTTACTGATGTCTATCATAACTCGATAGTTTATGAGCAGTGTTTTTAAAAAATACTAAATAATAGTAAATCAACTCAAAATCGATTGAAACTTTACCGAGATCTTATAGACTCATTAAAATATACTCATGTCAAGTTTAATCAATATTAGACTATGGGAACCTCATGAACTGACTCCCAAACATTCTATAAAAACAGGCTCTTACGAGACAGAAGTTGTTCCTCTTTAGTTCTTCGTCTAGAAATTTTTAATTAAATCACCAACACACTTAATCATACTCCTAAGCTCATATATCATATTTACAGGCTCAAGAAAATCAAAATCATGTCTCCCTAAGTTTCAAGGTTTCGGTCATAACATAGTTAACACATCTCTTTGTTCGATTTTTGTTTCTTTCGTTTATACGTCGTTTCTACGCATATATAAACAACGTATTAAAATCTTAGCTTCATACCTCATCATTTCTACAGCTAAACATGCTTGAAATCAAGAAATAAAACCATGAAATCATAGAGCAGATCATGCCTACCTCGTTAATGGATTTGATATTGAGAGTCAAGTTCCGGTCGTTGTCTTCAAGCTTTATCTTTGAAGAACACTTGGAGGAGAATAGAGGGAAAGAGAGGGCATGAAATTATGGTGAGAGAAATGGCTGATTTCTTTGTCCAGTGGAATGATAAGGTGGTGTTTAGGCTAATAGATACATCAATACTAGGTTATGACATCATGAATAGTGTTTAGGTAAAAAAAGATGATGTTTGAGTAGGGAAAAATGACATAAAACAAAAACTTGACATGTGATGTGATGTGATGGTGCGGCGGCTCAATGTGTCATAGCAGATTTGATGAGATTCACCCGTTCTCTTCGTCGTCCATTATTCGAAACGTCATTGCTGATGTTCGATTTTTCGTCTCCGACTTTTAAGTCATAATCATAAACTCCTGTTTCTTTAAATATCTTTATTTCTCATAATTAAATAAATCATCATTGTGGACTCGTCTTAAAGAAATTATGTTTTGATAGAAGTAATTTATACGTCGAGGTCAATTTTCAGTTTGTGCGAAATCGATACATGACGAGTCTTGGATGCACGTATCTTCCATTTTCGTCTATTCTCATAAAATTCTCAAACTCTCAAATTTCATTCATCTTGGAAAGTTATGTGGGGCAAATATAATTATTAGGTTCATGTCTTCTCGGTTTGTGAGAAAACGTAAAGTTGAGTTTTCTCAACTAGATTATCTCGTGAAAATTCTTCAAGACTTCCGATTTTTAATCGGACAACTTTTGCCACACATAAAATCACGTATAGTATTTTTAGGTCTCATTTCTATTTTTCATTATTCATTTCTGGTTCAAGACCCTAATTTTCAAATATAATAATACATGTCTCCTTAACTTTCGAATTCAGAATTCGATTCCGTTTTCATTTCTTGGTTTCATTAGTCATAATTATGGATTATGGATGTAATACCCTAATTAACATAGATTAGTGCATTTAACTCAGTATGACTTATTTTGTTTAAGTTCATCATCACGAGCTTGTTGGATATAGTGATAGCGATTGAGGTGGAGATAATGATCGCAAAAGTACAAGTTGTTCTGTATTTTTCGTGAGAGAAACTGTCTTCGCTTGGTGTCGAAGAAACACACTATGCTAAAGCTCTTAACATGTGAAGTATAATATGTAGATGTGACATCGAATATTTGTCATGTCATATAGTTTATAAGTTTGTTGAAGGAGCTTGGCTGGTCACAAGAAGATAACGATAACAATTTGCATGGATAACATGATGACGGCAACTATATTAGAGATGCATTGAGAAAAAGAGGTGCAACTTTATTATGTGAAGTCACAAGACAAATTGTCTACATCTCCATCAGAACACTCTTTAAGTAATGAAGATTTCATTAAATTCAAAAGTCTACTTGGAATGAAGAATCAAATTTAAGGGGAAGGTATTGTAATAAGTATCAATTTAGAGGGTGTTTGGCTGAGCTTATAAGCTCCCCAAAAACAATTTATAAGCTGTTTTTAAACTTATAAACAGCTTATAAGCTATTTTTGAGGAGCTTATAAGCTATTTTTGAAAAACTTATAAGCTCAGCCAAACACCCTCTTAATATTTTGAAATGATAGTCCAGGAGCCTTTTAATTTTGTGTGATCCACCAATTCAATAGTCAGTGTAGACAAAACGATATAGTTGGGAAACCAAATTGTTTTGTTGAACATTAATGCTTGATAAAGTAATTAATATTTAGCATCCACTGCAAAATTATAGAAAAAGACTGCACACGTCCCTTTGATTGGACAGTTTAGTGATAAAGTGATTTCTTTGGCCAAAAGAATACAGATTTAAATCCAACTAATACTTATATAGGTATGAAAAAGGGAGCAAGCTCAGTCATTACAACTTGGTCAAAGCCGATTGCTTTCTTCCCACGAAATGGAGAATCTATGGCAACGTGAGAAGCTAAGTTTCTAATTTGATCACAAAAAATAGGTAGCTCAAAGGGCCAACCCTTCCTCTTAGACACTACTACTGATCAGCATGACTTTCTTTCTTGAGTAAGGTAAGGGGTACGGAAACTTAATTTGCATGCCCTATTATAAACACTAACTGAATAAAACAAGGACTTTTCTAACATGTGCCACTATCACACATAATTTTTCAAATATGATTTACCCGTTATGTATGGTTTGCAAGCTATTGCACAAAAACGTAAAAAAAAAAAAAGAGGCACACTCAATTGCATCTGGTGCATCCACTCTAATTAAACCCTAACTCTCATTAAAAAGCCCTAATAGAAGATTTTAATAAATCATAATTGAGAATTAATAAAGTGTAATAGATTCCGACAAATTTTTAACATAGAAAATTCCTGGCTTAACCGATTGTTTAGAAACACCTTTCACATCACTCTACAATTGGACAAGCAAAATAAGAAACTGGTCTTAACACACAGTTGCAATTCTTTTTATCTTAGCCACCAAAACCCATGAGGTGAGTGTTCCATATATGAATAATTCCCATGGCAATACATAATCATCTTCGTGTGTTACATGGCAATATTTATGACTAAGCAAGGAAAGAAAGGGAGAGAGAGATGGTCATGGAATATATATTGATGACTCTATGTTCTGCCCAGTAATGCACTATAATGGGGATTGGGATCCCAAACCATGAACATGGAGGGATCTCATATTCGTATTCCTGATACGGTATGTAAGGAGAGGTAAGACATACTCACCTCCATAGAGCGTGTTCGGTCCCCGGACAAAACTGCATCGAGCTACGACGTTTCCACTACTTCCTTCTCCCCGTGCCGATTGTTAATAGCTCAAAGCTTCTGAGGTTTTCATCTCGAACGCCACTTGAAGCACCAGCACGAGTGAAAGAGGATGTTTTGGGCTCAAATCCAGGCTGTAGTCTTTGAGTGCTTGATAGGCGACCTCCACCAGAGCCTACTTTGGTCTGACGACTTTCACCTGGTTCACCCGAAGTGCTGGGCCGGCTGCTCAATGCCGCTGGCTTCTTAGAGGCACTCGTCCGGGATAACCGCCCTCTTTCAAAATCAACTTGCTGAGGGATCAAGTAATTAATTTTTGTGAACTTATCAGATCAGCAGCAGAAATGTGCATGAAGATAATAATAATAATAATAATAATAATAATAATAATAATACCGGATAGATAATAAAAGGATAAATGAGTAGGATAATTTTTCATGAATTACTGCCTACCACATCTTTAGATGATGGGACATCCTCTGAAGATTTGTGCCTCAAGTGATCTCCATGCATAGCACCATTTCTCCTGGAAACTACCTCAACGGCACCAGAAAGTCTCTCTCGAACTTCTTGTTTCACTATGATGCAAATTGGAAGCTATTCATCAGCCAAGGAGATTGATTGCATTGAATTAAAGGACAATGCAGACGCCCAAGGTAGAATAGAAGGAGATTCAATTGAAAGTTGAACAGAAGTTTATGTCCTTTAGTGGCTGCATGACTCGGTCAACTTGCAAGTTGCGATTTGAACTCATGTTTCAGGCATATAATCAGCATCAGTTTTAAGGGTTGATTGCCAAATACTGCACCACCTTTCAGCCAACTGCAATTTAGACACGGCTTTTGAAACGTTTCAATAAAGACCCCATCTTTAAATTAGTAGGAAATTATTCACGCCCAATTTTTTCCAGCCACTGAAAAATGACTCAGCAGTTTTCATTTAATTAGTCATGTGGCCGATCTACGTGAAGCATCTGTCCACATAATGAGGCCTATGAACTTGCAGTTTCAGGGTCTACAAATTTTCATTTTCCTTTTCAACTAATAGATATAAGTATTAGGCCTATAGTTCCTATTATTAAGCCCCAAGGCAAGTCGAGAAATGTCAGGTGATCAAAAGCCGTTACAGACCTGGTGTCTTTTCCACTCTTTCCGACGAGTGTCCTGCATTTGTAGGTGGTTTACCAGTTGGCTGCAGACAGATATCATTTAAGAATTCAGGCTACTATTGCTATAGACTAGCTTCATCCCAAAAAATATCAAAATGAACACTTACTCGTGCTCGAGAGCTGGATCTAATTTGTGGGTACTTCAATATGGTCCAGTCGAACACATAATCAAATTGATAACCTGCTCCATTAGTACAGTCATCAAAAGCAAATCATTATCACATATAGAAACCAATTCCCAATGTATAAGAGTAGCCACGAAGACAAAAAAAAACACGAAATATGTAAGCATAAACATTCTTTTACCTTCTCGAATAAATAGGTCTCGGAAAAGTCTTTTCAGATATGAATAATCAGGCTTATTTTCAAATCTTAATGATCGACAATAATGAAAATATGAGAGAAATTCAGATGGGTAAGATTTACAAAGCACCTGCCAAAAAATACACGTAATCAGATAATTCGGTTTTAGAACAAAAGCGACATAGTTAACCAGGTTTAACAAGCTGCAATACTTCCATCGACGTAAGCATCTTCTTCTCACTGATTCTGTCATATTTCTGCTTCTTTGTACCAGCTTTCAGTCCTTGCCAGGGAAGGCTACAATAAATTTCAACAAAAAAATTAGGCTAATGTTTGCTGGCTAAAGAAGAATGTATAAAAATCTAAAGTTATTCTAATCAACCTTCCCCGTAGAAAATACATGAGGACATAGCCAAGAGACTCTAAATCGTCCCTTCTGCTTTGTTCTGAAACCAGAAATCAGATACAGAATTTAAGTAGAAAGACGAAGATGTCCTGGAAGTTTCTTTCTATACTATTCCAAAAATGAAACAAAAAGAAAAAAGAAAAAGAGAGCGAGTTAAAAAGCAAGATGGTCCTTGTCACTTAGGGGCGTTTACTTTTGAGGATTAGCCTAGACAGGTAAAATAGTATATGCCAATCCATTGTTTACTTAGATTGGAACTTTGGGATATCCCAAGGACCTTTCTATCACTACAGCTAATTTTGCTTGATTCGTATCTTATTGTAAGGGTGGGATTGGAGAAGCCCTAGTAAAGAGTATTAAAATATTCAATCATGAAAAGTAAATGCCTCCTTAATGTAATTATTGTCTCCACTCACCAACTCCGAGATGAGTGTTAACACTAGCATAACGAGCTGTACCAGTAAGATTTTTGTTTTCCCTGTAAAACAGAGAGAGAAAGTATTCAAGATAAGATTATTGAAGGCTTATTGCCAAAAACTACTTTACATGTCAGTTAATTTCACAACAACACTCATGTCAAGACAGAAGCCTACACTGCTCTATCACAAATGCTATGGCTGAACATATTCACTATATATGAAGCAAGATAAAAATAAGTAAAATTAGTGCATTGGAGACATAGACAAGTTCAAGAATCAAGTCAAATTATATAGAAACCAATCAACAATAAGTCCCAATCTCCAATACCCATGCATAGGCACACCACCACTCCATGAAAAATGTGGTTTCTCACTCTGATAGAGAAATAAAGGGAACAAATATACAAGTGTTTCACGGAAAGGAAGACGAAGACCATCTAGCCCAAAATGAGAATGAACACCAGGAAGATCTGACTAACCCACCCGAACAGGATAACTTCAGCCTTGGGCAATATTTTATCAATTAAGTGCTCAATCAAAGTCAAAGACTTTATCTCCTCATTTGCTGATTATATGGATAAGCACAATAACAGCTGGATAGATATAAAAACCAATTTCCAAATACTAAATCCTGACATGACACCATTTATTGATCTTAAAGCTAACACAATACTAGCTACATAATCAAATAAACTGGCCACGGTAACCAAGGTATGTAAGCATCAGAATCACACCGGATTAGATAAAACCCCTATATGCCACACTTTTTGAGCCCGAATAAAAACATATTTATTTTCTTTATCCTATCTAATAAATACAATGGCCTAAGATCCATATAAAAATTCCTTATTGATGGAGAACTTGGTTGGATGAGTGAGGCTAGAGTTCACAACATTCAGTAGGATTGTTTAGAACTTCGTATTTGATGTTGAATTCTGCTTGTGACATACTTACTACCTAATTCATGGAGAACGTTAAGATATTGTTTGTAAGCCAATTAACACAAGGAAATAAATCAGCACACTAAGAAATTGTTTGTAAGCCAATTAACACAAGGAAATAAATCAGCACACAGATATTTACTTAATGAATTAGGTAGTAAGTATGTCACAAGCAGAATTCAACATCACATACAAAGTTCTAAACAATCCTACTGAATGCTGTGAACTCTAGCCACACTCATCCAACCAAGTATTCGATATTTCTCTTTCTTCAACTTGGGTGGACAGGGGTGCTTTGCAGGCAAGTGCGAGAAAAATAAAATTAGGCAAACCAGAGAGTGTTGATCAAGTATTAAACACCTGTATGGTATGTGCCTGTGAGTTTGAAGATCTCTGTATTTCTTTGCAAGTCCATAGTCAATAATGTATACCTGTTATAAAGATAACAAAATGACGAGTTACATCGGGCTTGAGGTATGTAAGATTATCTCATGGCTTCTTCAGACTTGAATCATCTCATTCAGATATCCAAAAAATTCACATCTTACAATAACAATGGAACAATATTTTTATTGGTAAAAGTAAACTTCATAAAAGCCAATGAGGCGACCTCACCACTGAGGAAAAGAGGCCCAAGACTGATGCTAAGTTCTACAAAAAATCATTTAGATCAGTGATAATTTTGACTTTTGAGGAATGATCCATTCACTGCTAACCAGGGGTCCAGGACAATGACATATGGGATCAGATAAGGGTTCCAGACATGATATGAATAGAAAAGTCAGATTTGTCCAATATCAATCAAATTAGACCCAAAAGTCCAAATTTCACATCATACGCCTTAAGACAACAAGCAACAAAAAGATTCTAGTCTAAGAAGAAGACTACATGCAGCATCGGTCAGACATGAGAGGGAACCCAATTCAAAATATAATAAGATGGAGTAAAAATAGAAATATTTAAGTCTGTTAGAATCAACTTTAGGAATCACACCTCATGAAAACCAACAGTAGGATTTCAACCAATTTTCAACCTTATTCTGCTAAATGTAGTGTCTTTTTTCTGGTTCCGTTTTCTGCCCTAAGCAAGAAGGATGGAACGCTTGATCGACTCGTCGCCTTATACTAGGACCGTCCTGACTAACCGTGGATCCCGGACGTGCAAGCGGACAGCGTGTCTTTGTACATCCACGAGTTCTCAGGACTCGAACCTAGTACCGCCCAAATCTGCAGAACCCGTCCGCTCCGTACCTAGTCTGTAACCCATCGACAGGTACCCATCCAACTTACCAGGGAGCTGTACCCGAGCGTCAATAGCTATGGTCACTACGAGGCTCATGCTACACCGGACGGGAACTATGCCTGCCAGAAACTGACTGTCTTAAGGTGAAATGTCCCGAATCAACTATGGCCTCAAATTAATAGGTGAAAAGCTCGATATTGGAAATGCCAGTTAAAGGATCGGGATGAATACGTGGTCTCAGAAACAGTCGCAAAAAGATGGTGGCATCTTCGAAACAAATGACTAAGTAGCTATCAAGTGACCGAACTCGAGTGCGAAAAATAGCACGAGTCTAGACAATGCTACCAACAATAAGTGGAAATGTCGAGTAAGCCGATCAGAGACACTGACATGAATCAGACACTACTTGACTGTCCTAAAAGCGTGCACCAGCGGAGTAACCAATAGGATGCTTCAGAATGATCACGTACTTATAAATACTCAGGAACACTCACGAGATGCGGCTACGTAACTCGAGCGAGCTGCAACCACTTAAACTAAACTTCGATCAGAGGCTGCATGGATCGCCGCACGCATCGACGGAGTCATTCGAACTTGGCTTATCCACTCACACTCACTCAGACCGGAGAACTATCAAAGCAAGATTTTCGATGGCCAAATCAGGCTACCTCAAACGCTGAGCGTCGACCAGCTCAGTCCTTACAGCCATGGACATTCGAATCGGTGACAGCTTCACTCAGAGCACAGACAGACCTTGTTGTTATGCATGCAATGGTCGACCAAGTGTCAATCTCCAATATTCAAAAAGAATTCAAGTCGAATTTAACTCCGACAACTGTACTTGATGCATGCGGCTCGGACGCTACAACCCGAAATTCATAGGTCGACATTGAAACTGGCATACGATCACAGAAGGCGTGCAAAATTCGTGAGCCATCGAGCAAGGATGAAAAATCAGGCAATCGATGCTAGGATTGGTTGATCCAAGTGCATCTCAGTCGCACTACAACTGAACTCACTGAGAACACCTTCACCTAGTCAGTACGAGGTCACCGTCAACCAGTCGTGCTCCACTGGCCGAGATGAAACTGCCGAGCAACAGAGACCAAATTATAGCCATGAAGGACAATTACACATCGCCTCACGAGCACTAAGTCTACCTAATCCAACTATAAGTACTCAGGGTGAAACTCAACACATCATAGGTATACATAGCGAGTGCCTTATGCTTGACTAATCAACGAAGGCACCGATCACACGAATCCAAGATGGCTATACATTATTACGGGCATCTTCCTACTCCAGCCGTATATCACATGTACTTCACTGTTATTTCACATGTTAGACGCTATCATGACTTTCATAAGATGGTAAATTTCTTAGTCCCTTGATAACTGATTCTCCTATATACGTTCTGAAAACCACTACTACTCAGTAACTACTATTACCTATGACGACTGAAGAACCTACAATAAGGTACTAAATTCGACAGACCACCATCGGTCTCAAACAGAGTACCTACATTCTTATCTGCAATGACACGATCATAAGCAATACATACAACATGTCATTAATTGAACATACGCAAGTCACTGTCAAACGATCTCTGCATAAGTTACTCCTATTGAGAGCATATACCATTAACCATAATGCAAATCAATATGACATACCGAAGTCAACTTCGAGCTAACAGTCTAATGACAATACCAAGTCATCATACCAAGCTCTAGTACACTCAAACCAAGTCGACTATATGCGGTTGAACTCTTCACCGTAGTCGACAGTACATCGCCATCACGACTATCCCGGATGTCGAACCCGGAGTGCCCGACCTGACGCTACGATCCGTACGCATAATAATAATAATAATAAATTATATCTTAACTTAGATGATTGCGTTGTTGATGTAATCTTAGTATTGCTCACTTGTTAGGGAGCCAACTTTTTGTTTACAGAAGAATAAGCAGCTTGGATACGTCACATGTTAAAGGAGTTCGAGCAGTACTAAAGCTAGCCATACTGATAGAAGTATAATATCAGTGCTTTGAAGACTAAATACTCAGCTGCTGAAGGCAAATAAGCCCGAAAAATAATTAAGTGTCATACCGACCGTTGAGAAGTCAAAACTATTGATAACCAAGTCAAGTTAAAGTGTCAACTGAAGATTCGGAATCACGAAACTGATAGAAAACAGAGTCCAGCAGGGGCAGAGCCAAGCCCCCAAGGGTTGGTGGGGCCAAAAAAATAGAATAATTGAAATCATTTAAAATAAAATTATATTTTAAAAATATGTTTACAAATTACAATAATTTCCTACAATTACTTATATTCTAACAGAAATGTTAAGTTGAAGTATCAACTTAAAAGTTATATGTTGATAATCATGTCAAGTTGAAGTGTCAACTAAAGATTATGAATCACCAAACTGATAGAAAATAGAGTCTAGTTGGGCCGGAGCCAAGCCCCTAATGATTGGTGGGGCAAAAAAATTAAAATAATTCAAATAAAAAAGCTTTTCTATAGTTGCAACTATCACGGGGTAAAACAAGTGCAAGTTTAAATTATTTGACAATCCTTATAGCATAAAAAAAGTTTTTTATATAATTGTAACTGCCACAAGTAAAACAAGTGCAAGTTTAATAATCTTATGCATCAATGAAAGCACGACATCTCATTTTGTCTTCATCAATTAATCAATTTGTATATAGTTTTATCTTTGTCCTTATTTCTTTCAATTTTTTGTGGGGCAAGAATTAAAAATTTTCATAATATTACATATAAATATAAATATATATAAAGTATAATAGGAATTTGAGATGAGGCAATTGTCCTACCTCCCATAAACGTGGCTCCACCACTAGAGTCCAGTCTATTGATAAAATATGGAGCTGAGTTGATCCAACCGGTGAAATCTGAAGTCAACGTACTGAAGAAACACGGTGTCAACTCAACTGGAAAAACACGAAAATATTTAAACTTTGAGTATTTGACTTTCAATGTGTCAGAGAGAATTTGTAGAGAATCCCGACAAGTCAAAACTATTTTTTAGAGTTGCAGAGCTCATATGTACGATGTTACATCCCGACAAGTCATAACCACTTGTCAGAGTTATAAAGTTTGGATGTACGATGTTGCAGACACAAAAAGCGACGTACGATGATTCAAATTGATAGATTTCAAAATGACAAATGGAATGGATGTGATTGATGTCCACTCCAACGATATTATTCATCGTTCGCTCTATAAATACGCACAAAATCCAACATTTGAAGGTTACCGAAATATTACGTATTCAAATATTCAAAGCACCTAGAGCTCATATCTCAAGAACAATCACCCAATGATTTTGAAGAAGAGAGTTCAAAGTGATATCAGTAAATCCCCAGAGCTTCTATATAATTATCAGCTTAGAATTTCAGCATACAACTCTCTTATCTTTTCTAAGTTATTGTCTTACAATATCTTAAACCTTTAATTCTTGAGTTGTCGACTAGTGACAACTCAAATCTATGTTGGAAAATACTCTACCCAAAACCCCCAAAATGTTAAGTAGAAGTTGGGCAAGTAAGCAACGAAGTATAAATTGTTGAAAGCTTTGTTATATTGCACATGTAAGTAAGAGGTTAGGTCGATTGCATCCGTAAGCAGTCAGAGGTTTCTTAGCAACAACAAGCGTAGGAGGATACGTTAAGTAATGCTGGATACTGCTAGGGTGAACTCCAGTATCTAGGTTTACTCGTGTACTAGTAAACAAGACTAGATCTCATGTAGTGGATTAATTATGTTATCAGTCCGTAGACGTAGGAGCTGATCTCTCCGAACTACGCAAAAATTAAGTGTTATTTATTTTCAGTTCTTTACCTCCAGTATCGCTTTATATTGCATATTATTGAATTGAACATCATCAACACACGTAGAACAACATTCTGTTTTAAAACTCTCTATCAGTATCAATTTGTTACTGACGAGAAAATCGAAAACTAACTAATCAATATTTGGCTAAGTATTTTCTATCAGCATCGGTTTCACGTAAAACCATCACATTCTGCAAGCACATTAGTCACCAATCCAACTGACCAATTGTCACAACAGTCAGTAGGATTGCTAACTGATATCACTCAGTGCAAGACTTCATGTACTTGGACTGATCATCTACTGATCAGTAGAAGGTGATAGTCTTATCTAAAGATTTTTTTTTAATTTGCCTTAATTTGTGTATTCCCACTTTCTCTCCCCCCTTAATATATCAGTACGAACCTTAAGGGAACATCAATAATAATAATAATAAATATTATTATTAGTAGTAGTAGTAGTAGTAGTATTACTTTTGTTTTTGTTATTTTATTAATACTACTACTAATAATAATAATATATTATTATTATTATTATTATTATTATTATTATTATTATTATTATAAGACAAAAAATAAATAAGAATAATTTTGAAGATAAAAAAATTTAAATTTGACTAATCTCATATTCATGCGAATAGATAATACTATGAGGGAGAGCTGAAATGACTAATTCTACGTTAATGGGAATAATCATTACTTTGAAAATGGTGATTCCTACTATAAAAACCTTATCAACTATAGAATTGGAAATGGACGTAGGAATTATCATTACATTCTCATTCAATTTTTGCGTACCAACCACCACCTAAAAAGTATACTTTAAAGACTGTTCCCCGTGGATTGCATCATTTTGTGTTAAATCTCATAGAAGACTTGCTCTTTTTATATGGATTTTCAATGTTATTCAAGGCATTTTTGTCATTTCTACTGTTAAGAGCCTCATTGAGCATGAATGTAGAAGCTAGTGTTGATTTTCAATGTTATTCATCATAAGTGAATGCGCATATATATGAAACAAATCAAATTAAAACTTTTCTATACTTACTAATTGTTGGAAAAAATCCTAAGTTGTTAGAAATTAATCTATTTGTGTTTTTATTAGATCCTAAAACCTCTGATAATTGTATTGTTGATATAACTAATGTTACTGACTTGTTTTGGAGTTATATGTTTTTGTTACGAGTTTCAACAGTAGAACTGCTAGCTTGGACAGGCCCAAGAAATAAGGAGTTCAAATAGTACTGAAGTCAGCCATACTGGTAGGAGTATCAGTATTAGCACAACTGATAGCAACTCAACTGAAGGATCACGTACTGAAGACCGAAGACTGACGGAAGACCAACTGATGTCTGAAGAAGTGAAGTATAGCGATATTGATGAACAAATGCTACTAGAGTAAAGTCGAAGACTGAAGACTGATGTCGAAAGGCTGAAGATTGGAAACTGAGACTCAGTGCTAAAAGAGATGAAGGAATCAAGATATGACTAAGCGTCATATCAAGCAGCCGGCTGTCCCCGCAAAAGTCAAAGCTAGCGTCCAGGAGTCAAGCTGCCTACCTTGAGTCAAAGCTGGCTATCAAGAGTCAAAGTTGACGTTCTGGAGTCAAGCTGGCTATCAGGAATCAAAGCTGACGTCCTAGAGTCAAAGATGACTATCGATAGTCAAAGCTAGAGGTGGCAAAATAGCGGACCGGGCCGGCCCGACCCAGGCCCATTTTAAATTTTTCGGACCTAAAAATATGAAGCCCAAACCAACCCCGGGCTGGTTTGCGGGCGTGCGGGATTTTTTTAAATAATTTTTAAATTTTTATAATATATAAAATTAATATTTTAAATTAAAAAAAAATTAATTACTTAATTAAGATCTCATAATTCCTTAAACTTAAATAAAGAATCAGTGATGAGAATATTTTGAGCTTGCTTATTCTTATGATGATGCTTCTTGTATATCTTGACTTATTTATGTATTCATGCGATAATGCTGTAATGCAGTGTAATTTTAATTCTTTAATATAAGGAGAAAAATAGTAATTACAAATCAAAGATAAATGATATTATTAAACATCAATCTCACTTATACGCATAAAATAATAGAAGAAAATAAATTAATTATACAGTATATATTTAAGATCAAGGATTCAAAATAGTTTTTACATACTATAAAGTCATTAATCATCAGTATATATATTTTTAGAGATCATTTCTCATAGGAATTATTTTTGAATGATTTATGAGATTATTATTTTTTCAAGAATTTATTTTCTTGACTAGTATGTGAATTAGTAAGAAAGTTATTACTATAAAAAATTAATAATTATATAAAATATAATTAATATTATTAAAAAATTATAGATATGTATATTAAATAATCTTATAATATATATATATTTAATAAAAATCGGGCGGGCTTTTTTGGCCCGAAGCCCGATAGGACTTGGAATTTTTTCGGACGGGTTTTTTAGACCCGATTTTTTTCGGACCTTTAATTTTAAAGCCTAAACCGGTCCAAACCACGGGTATCCCGTGCGAGCTTTTCAGGCCGGACTCATTTTGTCGGCTCTAATCAAAGCTGATGATAAGTAATCAATACTAGTTATATCAAGTCAAAGCTATTTGATTAAAGGTCAAAATTAACTATTTATCTACATCTGCTAAAAACATCATACTGACTCATGTGTCCGAAGCTGACAAAAGACGGGAATCCAATCTACTGATAAAAGACAGAGCAATCTCGATTGACCCAACCTGAAGTCAATGTTGATAAAACACAAAATCAACTCAACTAATGAAACATGAAAGAAACTAAGCCTTGAGTGTTTGACTCATCACGTGTCTTAACGTATCTGCAAAGATCACCTTTTCATAATTACAAAACTATAATGTACGATGATGCAGATATCTGACAACGACGTACGAGGATTCTCAACGGAAAAAATTCAAACGACAAATAGAAGGATCTAATTGATGCTCCCTCTAACGATACTATTAATCATCATCTCTATAAATACTCACAGAATCCAACATTTGAAGGTTACTGAAATGATGCGCAAACGAATACTCTAAACAATCAAAGCTCAAAGCCTAAGTACTATCAACCAACGATTTCAAAGAAAAAAGTTAACACTGCTATCAGTAAATATCAAGAGCTCACATAAATTGACACAGAATGACAAGCCGGAATATTGATGTGGACAAATCGAACGTTTAACAAAACAATATCATACATATCATTTTAAAACGTCATTGTATTCATTCGGAATGTAACAATTAAAAATCAGAACTCATGAAATAATTGAAAGAGTATTAATTACGACACACTACATTAACATAATGTAAACTGACACTGTTAGAACTGTTCAGAAAATAAGTTGTTTCACTTCGGTGGCAAAAATGTGCTACAATATTTACAGCGGTCAAGAATCTCCAAATTTAATTTATGGTCCATAACTGTATTTCGTTGTGGAAAATTCAAACTGATAATTCGACACATAGATCACCAATGCTCTCATTCTCAATTGTTCAACTAAATCGACACTGAAAACAATTACACATCATCTACGAAAAGAAAAATAGACTGTGTACAACAAAGGCATAATTTACACAACCTCACATATACATGGGGAAACCTGCCTTCACCGAATCTTTTAAAGCACAACCTGATGAAAACAGCCACACAAAAAAAAAAAATCTAAGATTCGAAGCGAATTGTAAAGCTTTTTACTACAGTGGTCAGATGTTATCAACATTTGGTGAATATTACGATTCTCCTGGTTTCGAGACTTGTACTTTCTCAGGTAGTAAATTTAGAAAGCTTCCTAGTGCAGATAGATCGGATTCTGAATTTGACTCCTCATCTGTCATAGGCGGTAATATGAATTTAACAAATACACACATTTCGTAGCATTTTTTGGTTAGGCATGTACAACATACACCAGCGATAACTGAGAGAACATGAAAAGAATCGTACTGAAGAGGGATTTGACGGATGGTCTCTTGGGTTTGGTGCTCCTCTTCTTCAGTTCGGCTGACAATAGAAAGAAAAGAAGAAAACTAATACATTAGTCTACAATTGTTAATTCCATATTGAAGAAAAAAGCAACACAGGTAATCGATGTGTAATGATAATTCACAATGATAACAAGAGTCGCATGGTATTAGTGTGATTAACTGTTTTAAGAGCAGGCATTGATGATTGGAAAAATAAAATAAAAGATAATGGCCCTAACCTCTAGCTCTTGAAGCTCCAAATTCGACTTCATTTAAATTTGATAAAAATTAACAATATATTGTAACATAATTAGATAATTTTAAATATAACAAAGCATGTAACCATAAAAAAAAAGAGTAGACGGAGGAGGTATAATTACAGGAGAGGAAAAGGGAAGAGTGTCAAATTCAACTTCTAAGTAGGAACAAAGTGATAAATAATAAAACAACAATTATTCTCAAATTTTAATATCAAATATTCAAATATGAATTATCTACATAGCACTAACCATTTATAGAAATCATCTTTGATATATTCATATATGCAGGCAACAGATGAAAATACAACAAATGAAACCAACATCCTAAAATGTGAGTTCTATTCTTATAATAGCAACTTTGAACATTCAAAACTTTTACAATACTTCGAATATGAGAATCAAGGTTTAAAAAGCAGATGTGAGGTGTGCCTCGGTTCGAGGTGCCCAGAAAGCGCCTTTGACCAGCAGACGCCTCGACCATTCTGAAAGCGCACGAGGCGGACACCTCGTGTTTTAATTTAATTTAATTTTTTCTGTTTTTTTGGCTTTTTTTTTTTTGCATGGGCTTTCATTATTTTTGTTTAGTTATGAATGGCTGATGAAAAATAATCCTAATTGAGTGATAAAATTAAAAAAAAAACACCTAAGTTCTCGTGCTCTCCCTCCCTCCCTCTCTCTTTCTCTCGCTGGCGGTCTCTCCGGCAGCAGCAAGGTGTGTTTAATACGAACTTATGTTTGTTTATGTGTTTTCATATATTTGTTGTGTTTTTACTATATTAGTTATAATTTTTATGTGTTTTTATAATTTAATCTTGGTCTCACGCCTTGCGGGGCTATTAAAAACATCTCGGTGATTAAAACGTATATTTAAACCTTGATGAGAATGAGTAATATATGGTCGGAAAGGAAATTGAGTTGGCTTTCTAATGCCTTTGACCGTTCACAGTGTTGTAAAAAACGTTCGAGGTCTGCGCCTCGAGGTGCGCCCAAGGGGAGGGAGTCGGAAATAGCCTCAGGCGCAAGCCTCTGAGGGTGGATTTGAGGCTTAATTCTCCCCGAAATGAGGCGGCTGCCTCAAGGCGCCGAGGCGACACTGAGGCTTTTCTGTGCATTTTAGGGTTTCTAGGCCCAGACTTAATTGAAACAAAAAGGCCAATTAGTTTATACTTGTTAAATAAAGAGCAATCAGTTTTTTAAAGATCTAAACCCTAAAAAATAATTTATTAAAACTTAAAAGAAAAGAAAGTAAGAACACAGGTGCGCATCAACAACCTTCGCACCATCACTCCTCTCTCATCCTCATATCCTCTTTAATTTGTTGCTTTTAAGACTTATATTAAACTTTATGTTTGGATTGCTATGTATTTTAAAAGAAATTATGAATTTTGTCTTTATTCCGAGGCTTATGCCTCGGACCGCTTCAAGGCTACCGCCTCGCCTCACCAAGACAAAACACCTCAGATCCGCCTTAAACTTTTTACATCCTTGGCTGCTCATAAATTGGAGTTTTCTAGAAAAAGTTATGAGCAAAACATTGAAGGCTGCCAGGCCAGCCAGATTGGCCAATTGGGCTAGCCGGAAAAGCCCTCCAGCCCAACCTGTTCAGCCCGAATTCATTTTGGTTTATATCAATTTTTGCCCTAACCCTCTTTTTATAGGTCTATTTGGGCCAACCTCAATTTCGGACTCTATTGACATCTCTAATAATAATGGCCAAGCAGAATATATCAGAAAAGCTGCAGAGTCATTTTGATCAGATTAATAGAGAAATCTCATGCCTATACCAGGAACATCGTGTTCATTCACAATTTCGAAGTTCTTGTAAGTGTAGCCCATGAAGTTTATATCCTTGGATGGCAGCATCTGCATCATGAAAGAGTGTGCGGGCACCATTCAGTAATCTAAGGCTCGAGTGGGCTCTGACTTTATGCATTTCTTAGAGACAACCATAAGAACTGATTAGGCGTATTTTATATGCATATTTTGGATGATTTTTGATGAGTTTAAATGCTTAATATCTACTTAATCATATTTTATGAAGCTAATTGCATATTTTGTGGATTTTGTAGGTGTTGAATGTTGATATTATTTTGGAAGGAATTTGAAGACAAAGGATTGAATGAATATTATTGTGGGAGCTTATTATTATTGTGGAAGCTTTTATTTGTAATTGGATATTATTTTATTAGCCTTTCTTCGGTGGCCTTGTTTCGGCCCATAGTTGTTAGATTATTATATATTTATTAGGTTAGTTGTTTTAAGGTCAACAACACTAAATCATATTCCTAAGCCTCCAATTTGGAGAATCCAGAGAACTCTCAACAACAACATCCCACGCCTCCCACTTTGGCATACAGAAGCTTAATTCACGTGAAAGACATTGGAGGCTTCAAACCATTTATTATTTCTCCTTTATCATTCCAGCAGCTCTTCTTTGTTTCATTTATTTATTCTTTTGCTTTTATTCTATTATGAGTTCTAGCTAATCTCTTTTATTCTGCCAACGATTAAGTAAGCCCTAGCATGATTCCTATGTGAGATCTAAACTGTTATTTATCCTTTAATTCGTATGCAAGTATTTGTTGTTCTCTATTTTCTCTGTGATTTAATTGTTTCAATCCGTTAGGTAGTGTACAATATTTAGTGAGGTGGAATTAATTAATAATACATTAAATCGCCATACGTACTCGTAGTTTAGGTTTGATTAGTGGTAAATTGACCTTCAGGTCAAGGGAATCACAATCTTAATTCGGTAATCCTGCGCCGAGTTTATCGGTTTTGAATCGGGTTTTCTAGTTCTTAATATTGTCGATTCATTAAATCTATAGAGCGTCTCTTACGGTTGTAAGTCGATTAGAGAAATAGTTAGTGAAGCGTCTTCCTAATTATCGAGAAGCTAAGGAGAGATAAGATCGCGTCAGAAGCGTCTTCGGTGGTCATAACTGGTTTATTTGCATGAGTTAAAGTTATCTTTGCATCAATGATCAAAATATCAAGCTAGGGTGGAATTACATAACCTCTCAACAAAGAAATAAGGAGCAGTTCATAATATCGCTCATAAGCTCAATCCTCACATATTTGAGTAGGTTTTCAAAAATTTGATCAATTAAGCACATTTTCTCATCCTTAGACACATAAGGGTTTTCACGAAATTATTTTCATCAAGAAAATCAACCAAGCAATCACATGACAATATTCTAATCTATTCTATTCATGTTATTCTTTCACAATGGCCAAAACATGCACAAAAAACCATACCCAACGAAAGATATCACAGATAGACATACGACTCCACAAATCCCCCCACACTTAAACTACACAGTGTCCTCAATGTGTGAAAACATCAATAAGATAAGAAAAGCAAAAAGAGACTTCCCTGAAGTGCTCAATGCTCAGTCGAAGGTGGTGGGTGGGGGTGGTCATAGCGTTGCTCCATCTGTGTGAGGCGGTGATCCAAAGCGTCAAGTTTGACGTGCAAATCTACTGCCCAGCGAGGTGGATGCTAGTCATAATGGTTCTCGAGCTCAAGAACCTGCTGATGTAACGACGCCTGCAAGTCGGACTGAGTGGCCATGCTAGATGAGGATGCTCCCTGGCATGCAAAACAAGTGTTGCTCGAGCCTACAATGCTCGGCGATAATAACTGATATTGTCATTTATCATTAATAAAAACAAGACCCATGCTTTGAAAATCACTAACAGTAAATCGAGCAGAAGGGAAAGCTACAGGCTCAATAGGATCAATATCCATACAACGGGCTAACTGGGTGATAAAAGATCCTAACGGCATCTTATATTAAAATGATTTGCACAGTAACGCCACTGACTAGCTAACCAATACCCAAAATTCATCTTAACGCCGTTTAGCATGTTTTCAAGTATAAAAACCTCCTGCATTGTTACTACATTCATCATATCTATTCGACCAAACAGATTATGAGCTATAAACATATGATAAAGACATAGTCCATCATCAACAATGTGTGCACTAAGAGCACAACCCTTCTTATAACCAGACTCGCAAGATAAAGCTCTCAATTTCTCATCAATACTACTTTGTAAATCAGGAGGCAAATCACAAACAGAAAACAAGTATGCATCACTTTTAACTGACTCGACTGTTTCAAAACCAATCAACACATTAACCATATCAACAAAGTCACTATGCGCAACATCCTTCACATGAAATAAAATAGCACGAGAATCATGAAATGGCAGCCGCGGCTCAAACTTAAAAGACGAGTAAAAATCCAAAGTAAGATCTAAATAAGCAGGCTGATCAATATCTAGCAATCGTTCCCAACCAATTTGTGCAAAATATTTCCGAATCAAGTCATTCACGTCAAGCATATGCAAAGAAGACCAATCAAACAACTTAGGTTCAACTATAGTGCACATAATATTTCGACGATACCTGGTGAGCATTTCAGGCGCTGAAGTTACCGTAGGTGGTGCGACGACAGCCTTCCCTTTTTTCCTCTTTTTTCCAACAGTTGCAGCGGGTTCCTCCTCGTCGGGTATGATGTCAGGTTCATCTTCATGTGGTACCTCTGCAGTCTCCGGGAGCTCTGTCTCGACAGTTTTGGCTGCTGGAGCTCTGTCTCGGCAGTTTTGGCTGCTGTAGTTTGAGACCGAGTGCGCTGGGGTCTGGACGTTCTCTCTTCAGGCAGCTCGTCCATGGTCCGTCCTCTGCGCGCACCTCTGCTCGCCACTTCGCTCCCTGCGCGCACCAAATTTTGTTCGCAGCACGTCCACCGTCCGCCTTGCTCACCGCTGCGCATCGCTTCCGAACCTGCGCGCCCTCTTCTCGCCGCTTTCGTTTCTGCATCGATGGCCAAGACCCGTTGTCCTTCGCCTCCCCATCGTCCACAGAGAACAACCATCGAACTCGATCCATCACCTTCCACCTCCACTTCACCGCAGCCACGCCGACGACGAACAATGGACGAGCTGCCTGAAGAGAGAACGTCCAGACCCCGGCGCACTCGGTCTCAAACTATAGCAGCCAAAACTGCCGAGACAGAGCTCCCGGAGACTGCAGAGGTACCACACATCGATGAAGAGGAACCCGACATCATACCCGACGAGGAGGAACCCGCACGGTAACTTCAGCGCCTAAAATACTCACCAGGTATCGTCGAAATATTATGCGCACTATAGTTGAACCTAGGTTGTTTGATTGGTCTTCTTTGCATATGCTTGGCGTGAATGACTTGATTCAGAAATATTTTGCACAAATTGGTTGGGAACGATGGCTAGATATTGATCAACTTGCTTATTTAGATCTTACTTTGGATTTTTACTCGTCTTTTAAGTTTGAGCCGCGGCTGCCATTTCATGATTCTCGTGCTATTTTATTTCGTGTGAAGGATGTTGCGCATAGTGTCTCTGTTGATATGGTTAATGTGTTGCTTGGTTTTGAAACAGTCAAGCCAGTTAAAAGTGATGCATACTTGTTTTATGTTTGCGATTTGCCTCCTAATTTACAAAGTAGTATTGATGAGAAATGGAGAGCTTTATCTTGTGAATCTGGTTATAAGAAGGGTTGTGCTAAGAGTGCACACATTGTTGATGATGGACTACGTCTTTGCCATAGGTTTATAGCTCATAATCTGTTTGGTCGAATAGATATGATGAATGTAGTAACAATGCAGGAGATTTTTATACTTGAAAACATACTAAACGGCGTTAAGATGAATTTTGGGTATTGGTTAGCTAGTCAGTGGCGTTACTGTGCTAATCATTTTAATAATAAGATGCCGTTAGGATCTTTTATTACCCAGTTAGCTCGTTGTATGGATATTGATATTATTGAGCCTGTAGCTTTCCCTTCTGCTCGATTTACTGTTAGTGATTTTCAAAGCATGGGTCTTGTTTTTATTAATGATAAAGGGCAATATCAGTTATTATCACCGAGCATTGTACGTTCAAGCAACACTTGTTTTGCAGGCCAGGGAGCATCCTCATCTAGCATGACCACTCCGTCCGACTTGCAGGCGTGGTTACATCAGCGGGTTTTTGAGCTCAAGAACTATTATGACCACCATCCACCTCACTGGGCAGTAGATTTGTATGTCAAACTTGACGCTCTGGATCGCCGCCTCGCACAGATGGAGCAACGCTTTGACTACCCCCACCCACCACCTTCGACTGAGCATTGAGCACTTCAGGGAAGTTTCTTTTTGCTTTTGTTTTTCTTTTTCTTATCTTATTGATGTTTTCACACATTGAGAACACTGTGTAGTTTAAGTGTGGGGGGATTTGTGGAGTCGTATGTCTATCCGTGATATCTTTCGCTGGGTATGGTTTTTGTGCATGTTTTGGCCATTGTGAAAGAATAACGTGAATGGAATAGATTAGAATACTGTGATGTGATTGCTTGGTTGATTTCCTTGATGAAAATAATTTCGTGAAAATTCTTATGTGTCTAAGGATGAGAAAATGTGCTTAATTGATCAAATTTTTGAAAACCTACTCAAATATGTGAGGATTGAGCTTATGAGCGATATTATGAACGACTTCTTATTTCTTTGTTGAGAGGTTATGTATTCTTGATATCTTGATGTCTGATTTGCCTTGTTGTCATAGTCGAACTTATAAAGTTGAATTCTTGCATATGATTTAGGCATTTGTTTTGGATTGATAATTGTTAACCATCTCATATTTCCCTAGAGAGCCCACTTAAGCTTTAACCTTTTTCTTGATAAATGAAAGCCACAAAATAATGAACCATGGCCTTTTTAGCTTTCTTTTGTCCCACCAACAATTTGCAAGTAGTTGAGGAAGATGAAGTGATAAGTGATTTGTGGAATTCTAGCTATTTGGGAAAGTTGGTGTATTTTGTTTTGTTGAAGGGTACTTGGGTTTGTGAAATGATGAGATTAAAAGCACTGATGTGGGTGTAGTTACATGTTGATAAATGTGCTGCTACCTTTTGATTTTTGTTTCTTGCTAAGAAAAGAAAAAAGAAAAAGAAAAAAAAAATAAAAAAGAAAGAAGAAGAAGTCAACAAGGGGAAGGAATTTTGGGGAGAAAAGTAGAATATTTGGGGTTTTGTTTTGGGAGTACACATGTGGTGAACTGCTTGCATTTTGTTGGATTTAATAGCCATTTTCAATACTTTTGTTTCTCCTACCTATGCACCCTAGCCCCATTACAACCTATGAAAGTCCTCCTAATGATTTGTGTTTGAATTTCATTTCATTTTGGTAGAGATAGTGACATATTGGCAAACTTGTGATGGATAGAGACAAGATGTTTTAGTGTGAATTTATCTTGTCCTTGATTTTTGAACGATCTTTGAGTGAATCTTGTGAGGCTGGATTGATTGCACTATTTTGACTTGGACGATGGGTGTATACATGAAGTCGTTTGAATCAAGGAATGGTTTGTGGTATGAAAGGTGGTTATATTTTGATCTTGACTATGATTGTTGTTTCTTGATCAATGGCCAAGTGTTGTTTTTCTTGAATCAAGTCTTTTCCTAGTTTGTTCTTTTATCTTTTGTTTTGTCTATGCTTGAGGGCGAGCATTATTCCAGTGTGGGGGATTTGATTAGGCGTATTTTATATGCATATTTTGGATGATTTTGGATGAGTTTAAATGTTTAATATCTACTTAATCATATTTTATGAAGCTAATTGCATATTTTATGGATTTTGTAGGTGTTGAATGTTGATATTATTTTGGAAGGAATTTGAAGACAAAGGATTGAATGAATATTATTGTGGGAGCTTATTATTATTTTGGAAGCTTTTATTTGTAATTGGATATTATTTTATTAGCCTTTCTTTGGTGGCCTTGATTCGGCCCATGGTTGTTAGATTATTATATATTTATTAGGTTAGTTGTTTTAGGGTCAACAACACTAAATCATAATCCTACGCCTCCAATTTGGAGAATCAGAGAAATCTCAACAACAACATCCCACGCCTCCCACTTTGGCATACAGAAGCTTAATTCACGTGAAAGACATTGGAGGCTTCAAACCATTTATTATTTCTCCTTTATCATTCCAGCAGCTCTTCTTTGTTTCATTTATTTATTCTTTTGCTTTTATTTTATTATGAGTTCTAGCTAATCTCTTTTATTCTGGCAACGATTAAGGAAGCCCTAGCATGATTCCTATGTGAGATCTAATCTGTTATTTATCCTTTAATTCGTATGCAAGTATTTGTTGTTCTCTATTTTCTCTGTGATTTAATTGTTTCAATTAGCTAGGTAGTGTACAATATTTAGTGAGTTGGAATTAATTAATAGCCAATTAAATCGGCCATACGTAATCGAGGTTTAGGTTTGATTAGTGGTAAATTGACATTCATGTCAAGGGAATAACAATCTTAATTCGGTAATCCTGCGTCAGAGTTTATCGGTTTTGAATCGGGTTTCTCTAGTTCTTAATGCTGTCGATTCAATAAATCTATAGAGCGTCTCTTACGGTTGTCAGTCGATTAGAGAAATAGTTAGTGAAGCATCTTCCTAATTATCGAGAAGCTAAGGAGAGATAAGATCACGTCAGAAGCGTCTTCGATGGTTATAACTGGTTTATTTGCATGAGTTAAAGTTATCTTTGCATCAATGATCAAAATATCAAGCTAGGGTGGAATTAATTGGTTGCCGGAATATATTCACGCATTTGTTACCTTTCTCAATTTTCTTCTCTTTAATCAAAATTCAATTCCTTTTTCTATTTATCGTTTATTTAATTATTCCTAATTTTTAGTTATCCCAATTTATTCGTGGTTACGTTGCAGGCCGAAAGTTTAGGAGAATTCTCGCCGGTCCCTTGGGAGACGATTTTGCTTACTGCTGTCTGCACAGTTTGGGCATACCAACTGTCTGTCAGTCGATTATTTTGCTTACTGCTGTCTGTGCGGTTTGGGCATACCGACTGTCAGTCAGTCGATTATTTTTGGTGAAAAGCGACGCACCAAGAACAAACTTCGAGATCCATGTTTCCACCAAAGAAGGAGAAATTGCAACATTTTCATGTTAATATTGTTTCGTACCACTGTAAGAAAATTACTAGCTGATAACCAGAACACCCTTAATCACCGTGGCTTGAACCATAGCATTGCAAAAGCTTGGACCAATATTCAGATGATTTGGACCCAGCAAAAGGCTTATTTTGTTTTCTTGGTAGGACTAACATGAGTATTAAACTCAACTTAGTCCATGAACTAAGCACTTTATGTCAAGTAACACAACTACTTTAGTAATGCCAGTGACAGTCAGTCCATATCCCTCCAAGGTTATGATAGTTTATTACAATGAGCAACACATATAACTTCATATCACCAACTATAGAGTATGCCCAAATTGAGTTATCGATTTCAGTAGCAAAAAAGGAGGTTCTGAGTGCAAAGGGTTGATGGAGAAAATCAACATCACAGAAATCTAAATCAGACTGCTAGAAACAGATGTTCATAATAGCATTCACTAACCTTCCTCCAGGGACCTGATTTTGCGCTTGATGGGACTTCATTATCAGACTGCAAAAGTCAGTATTACAACACATAAATAATAAAAAAAGCTTCATTACTACAGACGGAGTGAATAACAAAACCTCGTCAAACTTCTCAAAGTTTTGAGTATCCAGTTCACCATTAACTTCCGGAATGAATGCAGCTTTCATTTTATATAACTTATCCCACTCAATGCCCTTGAACCATCGGTGAGCCTGGGAAGACCATGAAGAAGTTAACTTAATAGTTTGTGATGTTATTAAGTAAGATATGAAATTAGACACATCATATAGCACCTTTATTTTGTCAGCTCCCCAGTTTACATATAAGATCCTTCGCTTCTGGTGATAGCTTTGCCTCTTCAGGAAATTTTAGATGAGTTCTCCAGTTCACAATCTACACCGAAAACAAAAAGAAAAACCATTGAGACCAAGACATTGATCAAACAGATAAAAAAGCAATCAATTAAACAACTACATGAGGTATGATTATGTATTAACTTATGCAGCTAAAACTGGCAGAAGTAGGTTTCAGATATTTTGATTCAACAAAGTAATTAAAAGAAAGAATGGCAAGTACTCAAACATAAATAACTTTTCTGCATGTTGACATTGGCTCGTCTGAATAAAATGGTGGATATCCGACAAGCATCTCATACATGATAGCACCAAGGGACCACCTACCACACACATTTTCCAGATAGTCTCCACTTGAAAAAAAAATATACCTTGTTGCGAGAAGATAAAGAACAATATAGATAAGCACACATACCAATCACATTCCATTCCATAACCTTTCTTAAGCAGAACTTCTGGAGCAATATAATCAGGCGTGCCAACAGTTGAATAAGCCTATAGCAAAATATATAAGGAGATTCAAGCACAACTGCATGCAGGCCTCACAATAAGCAACTATTTAGCAAAACTACTGAAGAGATGGAAAAAGCTACATTGCAAGATTCAGAAACGTGGGAGGGAAGATCTATCACCATATCTACCATATTAGGGAAGATCTATCACTATATCTACCATATACTACATATACCTTCCGTTATGCAAATTTCATAAAAAATGGAAATTATAATTATGAAATGAACTTCAATGAAGAAAGATTGATAACCGATTCAGGCATTTTACAAAAAATGAGGACGCTTTATAGCTTGGCAAGAACCTTTAGGTTTCATTGGTACAACACCTTCACAAATAAGGCATAACCTGTTAGAGAGCAGGAAGGAGAGAGAATCGAGTTGGAGGAGGAGGCTGGGCCTCAGCCTCTTCTGGTGTATCGTCGCCGGGGACGGGCTTAGGCCGAGTAGTTGGGCCTTAATTATTATTATTATTTCAGTTTTGCTGTGTTTGGATTTTTAGTTGTTTACTTCTATTTTTGGTAGGAATTAATGTTTAGTATTTAAGGATGCTAATTAGGGTTTACAGGATTATTATTGAGAATATTATTCGAGAGCTTGGAGGCTTGGGCAAGCGGAATATTTCCGTTTGATTATTTCCTGTTCCTAACATAACCACTTCTCTAGCTTTACCAGCTCTTATGCATATTATGATTATTTTTGTGCTTTTATAACATCCTCAACTGGGAACTGAAGATTGAACATAATCATATCGTGATAGGACTCTTACAAGCATCCTCCTATTCCTCTGCCAGTGTTGCAGTTGCTCTTGTTGAGTGCGCTTTGGTGCTGCAGCACGGCCATCACTTTGAAGAGATCCACTGTAGTTATTTCCTACAGTAAAATCCTTTTCTTGAATATTACTGCAATCTAGAGGCTTACATAATCCAAAATCTGATAGCTTCATGTGCCCATCTCGGTCAAGAAGCAAGTTATCAGGCTTGATATCTCTGCAATTATAAATAAGTGACAATAAATATCATAAGTAAGTAGCCATAGAACTTCACTCAGAAAATAAAAAATCATCACAAACCTATGAATATAATTATGCATGTGAATAGACTCAATTGCAAGAACTGTTTCCCCAACATAAAATCTGGCTTCATCTTCTGTTAATGTGTCTTTGCGCATTAGCAGAGTCATCATATCACCACCAGGCAAATATTCCATTATTAGGTATAGATACTCTTCATCTTGGAAAGAACAATAAAGTTTGACAATGCATGTGCTGTCAACTTCTGCAAGTAGGTTCCTTTCTGCTTTAACTTGTTCCACCTAAACAAACAGAACAAAAAGATTAACAATAGCAGTAAGGCAACAAAGCATCTTTAGATAATTGCTCATTTATGATCGTAAATTGATTACTACCTGACCCCTACGAAGCATTTCTGACTTCTTAAGCTTTTTCATGGCATATACATGGTCAGTTGATTTCTCCCGACATACTCTAACCTGCATCAAGAAAGATTTCAATTTAGCTATCATGCAAATAGAAATTATAAAACTATTGTTATTAATATGAGCATCTTAGCTGAACATAAATGACGTCCTACTTCTGCCCATTGAAGAATAATACATAATTGATCAAGTTTGACATGCCTAAAAAGGAGGGTGTATTTTCACTCAAGCAAGAGCAACTTCTGATGCAAAGAATTGATATACTCATACTTTGTTTTCTGTGTCATATTTGAAGCTACCAAGAAAAAGTTCTTCCAAGGGGCATCTAAAAACTGAACAGTCTACGCAACCTATTTCAAGTGACATATGTCATTCTTGCATATGAACTAATCAACAGAACATATGATGAAACTCAGATTTTTACCATTTTATAGAAAGCGAAGCTGAGAGAGAGAGAGAGAGAGATAATCTCCCCAAATGCACCCTTTCCTATCATTGTTAAAGGCTCAAAATCATCAGCACCCATTTTATGCCTTTGAAGGCGCATGTATTGTGTTTCTTTTTCCTCAAGATGTTTCAAAATGTTGCTTTGCTCTTCCACAGTAACCTCAGCATCAGCCAGCTTTCTCTCCAGCTCATTACGCCTACAATCCACAAAATTATTAGTTAAATTACTTAAATGTTACAATACAAAGATCATCAACGACCATTTATTCTACTCAATAAGAAATAATAGAATTGCAACAAACATAAGAAAACTAAGGAGTGGTTTTGTCAAATATTTTCATAGTTAAAGGTGACAGTAGGGGATATTTGCAGCAAGAAACTTTTGAATGATAAAATGGACCAGATGAACAGATATTATCCTAACTAATAGTGTACATCTTTTATGCACAATCTATTTCTTTAGTCTGGATAAAGGCAATTCATACCAGAACAACTCCATATTCCATATTGGAACCTTAAGGAGCTTAAAAATTTGTTGTATGCACAAGGATATAAAGATAAAAGGTCAATACTTTGTAAGACTTTATCAGTATGACAAACCTCAATAAAATTCAATCTTGAAAAAGCTCTAAGCGATGGAGCACATAAGAAGCTTCCACCAGGCAGTTGCTCAGTTAGTTTAGATCATACAACAGTGTACCTGCTGGAAAGTTCAAAAATCTTCAAGGCCAATCAACCCAGAGAAAGGGGTATTGAGTGATAATCTCTACTAAAAGGCCCAGCATTCCAACATGTTGACGGTTGCTAAGAAGGAGCTAATTTGATGTGGCCAATCCCTCTTTCAAAGTCAATTTCACTAAAGCACTTGCTGTTGTAGCATATTGTCCACCATTTCCAAGTGTAAGCATGGCCATATCCTAAGGGAATAATGGTTTTAGTAGAGTCCCGATTTGATGAATCATAAACCCTCCCTTCCTAAGCTTTACTCCCCAGAACATACTTTTTCTATTCTAAGTATACCAATGTTATCGATAGCAGATGGTGGGGTATGGCGGTTTCTCAAAAAAACGCCATAAGACTATGGCGGACGCACGGCAAAATAAATAAAATATACTCCCTTCGTCCCATTCAAATTCTCCCACTTTCTTTTTTAGAATGTCCCATTCAAAATGTCCATTTTCATTTTAAAAAATAATTAACCCTTCAAAAGGTATGGATCATACTTACTTTTTATCCCTTTAACCACTTTATACATTTCTCCTAAATAAGCGGACCCAATAGAAATGGGACGAAGAGAATAATGTATATACAAGAATCAAGAACATAAAATTGCAGAAATTGATAAAATAAATACGAAAGATGCACACAAAATCATAAGTCCATACTCCATAACACATAAATTTCAAACATAAAGGCACAAAATTCATAAAAATGAATAAAAAGGTTTATTCCTCCTCATCAACTCCAACATAATCATCTTCTTCATTATCATCTAATTCAAATCCCTCTTCTCCTTCAAATGGTTCATCAATCAAATGGCAGCGGTGTTCTTCTTCATCATAATTATCTCCTAGACTCCTACTTCATAATCATTTTCAACTTTTGCATCATCTTCAACCACCTTCTGTTTTGATCTTAAAGTTGTGGATGTGGATGTGTTTTTCTTAGCTCTAACACAAGAACCACTACTTGATGGCTCTTTCCTCTTTCCGTGAGGTATGCCTAGAGTATGTTATAGGCTCTCCAACACTCGACAACCACTTTCCGTTTTGATCTTGAAGTTTTGGGAGTGGATGTGTTTTCTTAGCTCTAACACAAGAACCTCTACTCGATGGCTCTTTCCTCTTTCCCGAGGTACACATAGCGTATGTTATAGGCTCTCCAAAACTCGAAGCATCATACACAATGTCCAATCAAGTGTATCATCATCAAATACATGATCAACCAAAATGGAGCATGAATAAGAAAATCTCACAAAAAAGTGAAAAAAAGGCACAAAAATTTGAAAAACAAATGAATTCGGGTTGTCATCACACAAAATCAGCAAAACACACACTAAAAAACATTAGTAGCAAAGAAAATCTCACAAAAAAGTGAAAAAAGAACAAAAAAATGAAAACAGCAAAAAAACTGGGGTGGGTTGTGTAAGGAATGAGTAATGGAGGAAGAAGAAAACAAATAAAATTAAAATAGGGCTTTGAATGGAGATAAAAACAAACCCTAATTGAGTTAAATAGGCTTTTGGGCTAGACAAATGGTTTTGACCGATTTTTTTAGAAGGGTTTTTCTTATGTGAATGCTAAAATGATTAGGTCTTTCTTATGGTATTAATGTGACTTGGAAATTAGTATATAGATGTTACCTTCAGTGTCAAAAATTTGAAAGAGATAAAACCAAATAAAACCCTTGTGCAATAAAGCCTAATTTTAGGATTCCACCACACACCAAGCATTGAAACCTCTTGTTGTAAATGCAATAAATATCATACAGCTATCTCCCATGACCATGAGTACTCTCCCAATGCACCAGAAAGAGGATGCTTGATTCCAGAAAAGGGATAGCAGTTGAACAATAGACAATCTGATAGGATACGGCCCAACTCTCAGGCCCAAGCATCAGGCCCAATATAAATAAGCCTGACATGAAGCTCGGCCCAAACGAGTCCAGCCCAAGAAGGCCCCTAAACCAGTGGGAACGCAGAAGATTCGGTCATATCTAAGAAAATCCTAATTAGAGAAGAGATATGATTCAAATCCTATCTTAGAATAGATCTCGGATTCGAGATCTAGGTCATGATAATTGTGTATAAATAGAGGCTAGATTAAACAGAAAATGATCATCTACACTTCTTGTAATCACTCCTCATATTATCAATACACGAATACTCTCTCTCTCTCTCCGTGGACGTAGATCTTATTCATAGATCGAACCATGTAAATCCTTGGTGTTCTTGCGTATTTAATTCCCTTACGAAATTAAGATCGATCATTGGCGCCGTATGTGGGAATCGAAATTTTGTGTCTTCGATCAACCATTGTTTACAGGGAATCAATCACGACAATGAGAACAAGAAGTCTTGCATCCAGGGCCGCTTCCGGCAACAACAGCAACAACGGCGACGAAACACGCCGAGCTCAGCTCGGGAAAGACCCGGTCGGAGAATCGACCCCCGAAGGGCATATCCAGAGCCTTGACGAGCGAGGCAATCCCATCTTGCATGAAGAAGCAGGATACCAAAGCGATGGAGATCGCAGCAAGAACAATGAGAACCTCCACTCGGCAATGAACCTCGACGACGCCGTCGAGGGTTTCTTGAGAAGAATAAGGAGAGTTTTCTCCAATACCTCAGCGAAGCACAAGGTCGGCCGCATCCCGAAGAAAGGAACGCCGAAGCCTCGTCTAAACACGAGGCACCGCAGCGAGGTGGATCCCCCAGCATCCAGGTTATGGGCGCTCATACCTCGACACGAGCCGGGGCCCAAACCAACCGCGCGAGGGACGAACAACGCGGGAAAGGACGTAGTGACCGACGTGAGGTCGTTCCTAAAAATCAAAACGAGTTCGGTCGACGAACTCCGCCCCACTCTCCGGAGGGTGGCTTCGACGGGTACAGGAATATAGTCACCCCATTCTCAAACGAAATACTTGACACCCCGCTCCCTGATAAATACCGGGTGCCGAGCATCGCCCCCTACGACGGACTAAGGGACCCGTAGAACTTCCTCTCGCAGTTCCAGTACAATATGATCAACCAACGCCTCAGCACAGTTCATATGTGCAAGCTCTTCCTGGAGTTGCTAGTCGACAACGCCCGTCGGTGGTTCGACGACCTACCTCAGGAGCATTGGATCATATCGCGACCGATGGCGGCCTTCCATCGAAGGTTCTTCCGTAGCGCGATCGAAGACGTCGTCGGCACACCTCCTCACCGTGAGGTAAAGCCGAGACGAGTCCGTGAGTGACTTTATGACCAGGTTCAACAAAGAGTTCCTGAAAGTCGAAGACGTGAATGACCTTCTCATCATCTCGGCCTTCCAAAACGACATCCTGCCAGGGGCCCTGTACAAAGAAATCGTCAAGTACGAGCCCCGTACCGCTACAGAGCTATGGCGCATAGCCGACCGATTCGCCAAGGCAGGCGAGGCTGATAGAAAGAAGCGCGGCGCAGAAAAGCGAGCCCTACGAAAAAGAAAGAAGAGACGAAGGACGAGGAGACCGAAGCCAAGGCCGACGAAGTGCTTGGAGAGGATCGCCGCCCATAGAGTCCGTGCTCGGACCCGCGACACCTCGGAATGACCTCAATACACTCCTTCGACGAAGCAATGGCGTAAATCTCTGAACTCCACATGGACAAGTTCGAAGCCTCGACCAATGACAGGGGGTCAAACGTCGAACTAAGGACAAGTATTGTTCTTTCCATGAGGATTATGGGCATGACACTGAGGAGTGTCGAGACCTCATGGGAGATATCGAGATGCTAGTACAAGACGGGGTCTGAAAAATCTGAAGGCGGGACCGATGAGCCGGCCAATACGAGGCCCTCATCGAGGTCGAAAAAAAAGAAAGCAGTGAGAAGGGGGAATTGTGCCTCACAAGAAGATAAGCGCAAAGGCGAGGAGGAGATGACGAACCCCAAGACGACGGGGTCATCTCCACCATCACGGGTCTCCCACGTGGAGTTACGAAGTCCTCCCTGAAGGCCGAGGCCCGAAGTCCCCATACCAGCGAGCCTGTCAACAAGAGGTTCAGGAGGGACGAGGCAATTACCTTCTCCGAGGACGACCCCGTACCTGCGGTGGTGCCCCACCAGGACGCGCTGGTGATCCAGGCAGTGGTCGCCAACAAGTTGGTAAGACGCGTATATATCGACAGTGGCGCGTCAGTGAGCATCCTCTTCAAAGAATGCTTTGACAAGTTAGGAGTAGAGGAAGCGCGCCTCGCGCAGGCCCCGCTACCACTTCGCAGCTTCGTACAGGAAGAGACACGCCCAGACGGGGTGATCGACCTGCCCGTCACAGTAGGAAGGGCACCGACGAGCTCTACCAAAGTGGTACAGTTCTTCGTGGTCAGTGCCCACTCGCCATACAACGTTATACTTGGGCGAGACTGGCTAAACGCAGTGAGGGCGATGTGCTCAACCTACCACCTGACAATGAAAATCCCCACAAAGGAGGAGCCGTGATAGCCGTGATGCATGCGGGAGAGGTGTAGGAAAACCGATGTTTAGCTAAGGATCTATCTTGGATGTTTAATTCACCATACATTGCTAGCATCTATATAATTAATTGCAACACGTTGAGGTGTTTACCTTTGAATGCATCGAGGTGGAATGGATCGAGACTCGTGCTTTGACCTTCGGACTGTATATCCGGTTGCCCAATCTCCAACGTCGGTGAGGACGATCTATGGAGAATGCTTGGAAAATCACCTCAAGCTCTCAAGAATTTTGAAAATCTCTCAAATGATGAACCTCAAATTCTCGAAAATAATGATGATCATTATTAATCATTCCCTAGATTTAATCTCTTACCTCATATTTATAATGCATTACCTATATGGAAATTACCATAATCCCATATGGAAATTACCATAATCACATATGGAAATTACCATAAACCTTTATGGAAAGGATTATTACCATAATCTTATATGGAAAGGATCTATGCATATCCTATAAATATAATAATATCCTTATAGGATAAAGAGAATCAAATCCTTGCCTTGTAGAGCATAGGGGCCGATTTTGCCTAGCTTACGGGCTGGATGGGCCGACCAGGATCAAATGCAAGGAATAAAGATGGGCCTCAAATAAATTAATTATCTTATGTTCGACCGAACATAAATTAATTTATAAACATTTTTCATGCCACTAGAGAATAAATCTTGACTTACCCTTTATTACGAAGTTGAGTCGGGCTTGCACTTAGACATTACGAATCCCGTATTTAAGATATCGACGCCCATTAATTATTTATAGCATTCGATTGCTTAAAATAATTAATATCTTTAATTCTTTAAGTAGTACCACTCAACCTTATTATTGTACTTGAGCTAACTCAACTGCGGGGTTTAGTACAATAAACCTTTGAGCTCCTTAAGGGGCGTCATCATCCTAAGCGGATACGGTGACTCGTCTGAGATAACTAGCATGACATACAAGCACCGCCACTACCCAAGATGCGGAGAATATTGGGTTAGAACATATAACCTCACCCATAACAAGTCAAAGTGATGGTCAAGAACTCATACTCATCTAATACCTTATCGAGGTTTAGATCATCGTAAGTCACCGAGATCTTGGTTCTTCACGACGGTCGGATAGAAGAACTCATCTCATCTGTGATCCCACGTCGAGGCGTACCGGCATAGACAAGCAACCAAGTCAAGTCACTTCTTATCTATACATGACTATCTGACAACTCGTCCTCAAGTTGTCTCGGTGTGAAACTTTTATATCTCATTAAGCTTGACCAATCATACGGACTTACGTGATCTTCTACACACCGTATGATCTAACTTATATATGAGATAAGGGGACACGGATATATGCAATCAAGTATTCATTTCAGATAGGAGATTGTAATAGTGGTAACAGGAAACATTGTATACAAGCTCAACCAAAACTGCTTTAAGTATACAAATCCAACAATCTCCCACTTATACTAAAGCAAACTTTTAGTATACAATGTGTCTCTACTAGCTATTACAAACAAAACCATCACCATCTTTGCTTCTCCCACTTATACAAAAGTTTTCTTTCTAAGTGGGTGTCATCTAGCATAATTCAAGTCCTCTAACGCCCCGACGTAGACTTATTATGCAGCTTTAGCGGGTGCCATCTAGCGTAATTGAGTCCTCTAACGTGTCGACGTAGACTTATTGCGGCAGGCTTTAGCGGGTGCCATCTAGCGCAATTCAAGTCCTCTAACGTGCCCAACGTAGACTTATTGCGGCAGGCTTTCGTGAATGGATCCGCTAGGTTATCCGTCATATCAATCTTTGCAATCAGCACGTCCCCTCGTCTAACGATTTCTCGTATGACATGGTACTTTCTCTCTATGTGTTTGCTTGCCTTGTGGATCCGTGGTTCCTTCGAGTTTGCCATTGCACCGAAAGTTATCACGAAAACCATGATACTCATGGGCAAACCAGTACCACATCTAGATCCATGAGATAGTTCTTGAACCATCTGACCTCCTTAGCGACCTCAAAGTGGCTACATATTCGGCTTCCATGGTAGAGTCCGCAATGCATCATTTGCTTTGCACTCTGCCGGGATACGGTTCCACCTCCCAAGGTAAACATATAGCCGAGGTAGACTTTTTCTCATCACGGTCGATTGAAATCCGAGTGCAATAACCCAAAGGCATTAGACTATCTCGCATGGTAAGCCACCTATAATCTCGAGTCCTTTTCGGTGCTTGAATATATGCTTACCGCTGATCCAATGAGCTTGTCAGGTTAGGCGATATCTAGCCACTATGCCCACCGCATAGCGGATATCGAGTCTCGTGCATAGCATTGCATGCATAGACTTCCCACGGCGAAAACGTAGGAAACTTGTCTCATTCCTCTATCTTCTTTGCGGTCATGGGTGATCGCCTTTAGATAAAGGAACGCCACGTCGAAAGGTAGCAATCCTTTCTCGACGGTCTGCATACTAAAGCGAGTAATCACGATATCAATGTAAGGCGCCGAGATAAGCTCAACATTTTCCTCTTGCGATCTCGGTAAACCTTGATCCCAAGAATGTACGCCGCATCTCCTAAGTCTTTCATTTACCAAACCGATCGGATAACCAACTCTTTTCGTCGATAACAACTTCACATTGTTGCCAAATAGAAGAATGTCATCTCGTAAAGTGCAAGAAATACCACATTACCGTTGACATCTAAACGATACACATAACTCTCGCTAGGCAAGTCTCTGGGTAAATCCATAGGACTTTACCACCTCGCCTCAAACGTAAGTTCCATGATCTTGCATCATTGTCTTCATTTCGCCTCGTTGTACATCCATGGGTCGATTATTGCACTATTCGTTTTTCGGGACTAAACCAAGATTCACCCACGAACATACATCGCTCGGGTTGACAAACAACCTCCCACTACGACGAGGCACTACAGCACAATGGCAACGGTGGGTGCAATAACTTGTGGTTCTCTATCTTGCACAACTTGCTTGGTAGGTACCACTTATGCGGTCGGTATCTCGGTGGAACTCGACCCACTTCAATTTCTTGAAGTATCGGTGTCGATCCTCCCACTAGACTTGACATCTCGTCCCTTTGGTCTAATCGGTGGTGGAATCGATCATCTTCTAATTCTTGAAGAATGATTTCAACTTTGGATTTATGATTTTCATGTAGTCCTCTTCTAAGAATCGGGCATTAGTGCTAATAATGACCTTCCCGATCCTTAGGACTATAGAATAAACCACCTTTCGTTCCTCTAGGATAGCCGATAAACGACCTTGCGTCGGATCTAGCCTCCAACTTGTCGGCCTTCTTGTTCGGACATGTCGGATCGCCCCATATCCTTATGTGGCTTAAACTGAAACTGCGCCCAAACCACAACTCGAAGGGGTCTCTTCGGTGACTTGGATGGTACTAGATTTAGCAAGTATGCCGCTTCTAAGGCATACCCCCAGAACGAAATAGGCAAAGTTGCATAACTCATCATTGATCTAACCATTTCCAAAAGAGTCTTATTTCTTCGCTCTGACACACCATTTTGCTGTGGTGTGCCCGGTGAAGTGCGCTGGGAGGTAATCCCACACTTCACTAGATAGTCCATGAACTCGTTGTTGAGGTATTCACCACCGCGATCAGAACGCAGTGACTTGATACTCTTACCTAGCTTCGTCTCCACTCCGCCTAAAATTCTTTGAACTTCTCAAAGCATTGGACTTGCGGTGAAGCGGTATACGTATCTGTGCCTCGAGTGTCGTCAATGAAAGTGACAAAATACTGTACCTCCACGGGCTTGTGTGGACATCGGTCCACATAGGTCGAATGGACTAGCTCTAACATTTCTTTGGCTCTATGACCCTTCGCTTTGAAGGGTGCTGGTCAACATCTTACCTTCTATCTGAGATTCGCGGATCGGGACCGAGTAATGGCGTGAGATTACCCAACGCTCCATTCTTAGCTTGGTCTTTGGATCCTATTTAGATTGATGTGACCTAATCTAAGATGCCGAGAGAAAGAGGTGTCATCTTGTGAAGAAAACTTTCTCTTTTAAGGTTTGATGTAGATCAACATAGTTATAGGTATTATGTATTGCGAAATAGTATAAAGCGAATTATATAATGTGCTACACAGATAACTCGTCATTTCTTATGATAGAAACACCACTATCAAAACAACCGAATATCCATGAATAAACAATTTCAAAGCGAAACAAGGTTTCACGAAAATCCGGCACATGTAAACGTCTTTTAAAACTAAAACTGTTTTCTCAAACATAAAGTAACATCTCCGACCGCAACGGCCTCGACTTTCGCCGCGTTGCCCATGGAGATCGTTATCTCGCCATCATTCGACTCCTTGTCCGCGGGAACCCCGCAGGTGTAACAAACATGATCGATCGCTTTTGTGTCTACTACCCAAGAATGGGTAGAACAAGTCTCTAAACATGTTTAGTTACTAAAGCAAATGGCGTACCTTGAGCCTGAGCTTGGGGCACTTAGCCTTCCAATGCCCGTCTCACCGCACTTGAAGCATTTCCCTTCTCCTTTGGCTTTTCAAACCATTGGTAGAGCCCTTTGTATTACCCACTATTTTCTTTAGCCTTAGCATCTCTTGAATTCCACTTTTCCTTTTCATCTTTCGATAAAGCAGTGGTTTTCTTTGAGGTGCGTACTAAAGACTGTGCACCTTTGCCCATTTTGCGTTCTTCCGTTACTAGATCCTCTTGCAATGAATCTAGAGTATAACTCTTATCATAAAGGATTGCTTTATAACGGAAGTCATCAAAAGACTTGGGCAAAGTGTTGAGGATCATATCGATTCTGACTACGTCATCAATATATCCTCCAACCAATTCGAGCTCTCCGAAGAGATTAATCATTTGCTCTACATGGTTATGCACCGAATCGCTTTCCTTCATTGAACTTGACATTATTGATTTTGTCAAATTATGACAAGCGATTCTGTCCGACTCCTCATACAATTTCATAAGACTTAGCCATATCGTGGCTGCATCTTCCATCTCTTGATCTTTGGAGTTGCGGGACTCGCACATGGTGACCAAAAGAAGGCACTTTGCCATTCTATTTGATTTGTCCCATTTCTCGTGCTCCTTGCGCCCTCATCGTGATAGATGAATTGTCTAGAGGCTTGGGACGGGGTGTAGTGAGTACAAATAGATTTTCTTCCGCAGTAAGAACATTCTCAATGTTTCGTTTCCACTCGATAAAATTTGGACCGGATAAGGGATTTTGTGCGAGCATATTGATAATCGGTGTAAGAGACATATCTGAAACGATAATGTAAACACATAAGCATACGATCGCACATAATTCGTAACAATAATATTGTAACCTTTTGATAAAACAATATTAATTGAAACCTCCAATCGCCCAAGGAATCCCACATGCAAGCCACGCGTGTGGACGTTTACACATGAACCCCTCGACCAGACTAAAATATACCTTTTAGTCGTTTAATTTCAATCCATGTCAACTTATCCTTATGACAAATGAAATTAACGATTGGACCTTTCTAGACCACATCACTATCGCAAGAAGGGACTTGGGGAAGTTGTACTTAAGGTGATGTCTAAGCAATGACCACAATTTTAACAGCAGAAAATGAATTCTTAGAATTGGCATACTCACTCGGACCATACCGCTTCCAATTCAAATTCTTTTGTTATCTCATTTTATATCTATCTCTAGAGAACTTATGAAAATCGCACATGCAAGCCACGCGTGTGGACGTTTACACATGAAACTCCCACTTCTCAATAAATTTAAAATGTTTTATTTAGAAATCTCATCTAACAAACTTATGATAAACAGTGCAAGCAAGCCACGCGTGTGGACGTTTACTCACAGTGCGTCTCACTTTGTTTAGAGATCAAAAAGTGGAGGTCTTGACATTTTAATTTTAAAAATTAATTTGTCGGGTTGTTTGCTTAGTCTTTTGTTCAAAAGGTTTGTCCATGCGAGATCACGTAATCTAGCATGCTTGTCTATAGAACTCAACATGTAAAACATGCTCATGAATTCTAAAATATGCTTGAAAACGCGATAAACCTAGCATGCTTACTATGCGCATCCAATTACAAAACACTTAAAGGTTTGTCAACGTAATTTAAACATACATAGCATGCTACCGCATAATTTAAACATCCACGACATGCAATGAGCGATAAAAATAAAATAAAAATGTTCATCGTGGCTCACTCGTGGAATCTGCACTTTCCGCCTAATCTATTACATAGAATTGCAAAGCAGATCATTATAATCTTGGCACGGACCTCGCGTGCACGGGCACGGACCGGATTCAAAGCGGGCCTCGCGTGCACGGCACGGACGGACTCGTCAAAACAGATTCGGTGGAAAAGCGGATCTGGGCTCGGCCTCGTCGCGCAAGGCGTCCGCGAGCGCCGCACGCTTGCGTGCCGTCGCCCGCACGCCGCATTCGACCCGTTTTCCGTCGCCTCGATCCGCGCGCTTTTCGTCTTCGCTTTACTTTTACGGTAAGATTTACGAAAATATAAATCTAATCTAACCACGATTTTCGTGGTGAAAAACAAAATCCGACAAAATAAAGCGAGCCACGATGAGCGGCAGATTCAACAATTAATTAAGCGCGCGTAATAATCAAGCGTGAATTAATCCAGCAGAGCCAAGTTACGATCCTGGGCTCGATACCAATTGTAGGGAAAACCGATGTTTAGCCCTCTCCCGATGATCTATCTTGGATGTTTAATTCACCATACATTGATTATATGCCTTGCATGCACCTATATAATTAATTGCAACACGTTGGGGTTTTCTCGTGTTTACCTTTGAATCTGTCGGGCGGAATGGATCGAGACTCGTGCTTTGACCTTACGGGCTGTATCCGGTTGCCCAATCTCCAACGTCGAGTGAGGACGATCTATGGAGAATGCTTGGAAAATCACCCTCAAGCTCTCAAGAATTTTTGAAAATCTCAAATGATGAACCTCAAATTCTCGAAAATAATGATGATCATTATTAATCATTCCCTAGATTTAATCTCTTACCTCGTATTTATAATGCATTACCATAATCCTATATGGAAATTACCACAATCCTATATGAAAATTACCATAATCCCATATGGAAATTACCATAATCCTTTATGGAAATTACCATAATCCCATATGAAAATTACCATAATCATTTATGGAAAGGATTATTACCATAATCTTATATGAAAAGGATCTATGTATATCCCATAAATATAATAATATCCTTATAGGATAAAGAGAATCAAATCCTTGCCTTGTAGAGCATAGGGCGCCGATTTTGCCTAGCTTACGGGCTAGATGGGCCGACCAGGATCAAATGCAAGGAATAAAGATGGGCCTCAAATAAATTAATTATCTTATGTTCATTGAACATAAATTAATTTATAAACATTTATTCATGCCACTAGAGAATAAATCTTGACTTACCCCTTTATTACCGAAGTTGAGTCGGGCTTGCACTTAGACATTCTGAATCCCCGTATTTAAGATATCGAGCGTCCATTAATTATTTATAGCATTACATTGCTTAAAATAATTAATATCTTTAATTCTTAAGTAGTACCACTCAACCTTATATTGTACTTGAGCTAACTCAACTGCGGGGTTTAGTACAATAAACCTTTTGAGCTCCTTAAGGGCGTCATCATCCTAAGCGGATACGGTGACTCGTCTGAGATAACTAGCATGACATACAAGACCGCCACCACCCAAGATGCGGAGAATATTGGGTTAGAACATATAACCCTCACCCATAACAAGTCAAAGTGATGGTCAGCAACTCATACTCATCTAATACCTTATCGAGGTTTAGATCATCGTAAGTCACCAAGATCTTGGTTCTTCACGACGGTCAGATAGAAGAACTCATCTCACTGTGATCCTTCAATACGTCAGAGACGTACCAGCATAGACAAGCAACCAAGTCAAGTCACTTCTTATCTATACATGACTATACCGACAACTCGTCTTAAAGTTGTCTCATTTGTGAAACTTTTATATCTCATTAAGCTTGACCAATCATATGGACTTTCGTGATCTTCTACACCTGTATGATCTAACTTATATATGAGATAAGGGGACACGGATATATGCAATCAAGTATTCATTTCGGATAGGAGATTGTAATAGTGGTAACAGAAACATTATATACAAGCTCGACCAAAGCGCTTCGATAGATAAATCCAACAGCATAGGACTTCGTCCAAAGAACCGCAAGCATAGCAATCAAAGAAACCCGAGGAGTTGGAACCGAGAAGACGTCACGCCCCGGAGAACTCGGTTGAGGAGGTCGCATTGTATGAAGACAAACCATTCAAGGTCGTAAAGTTGGCTCACGGTGTACCTCAACTAAGGAAGCAGATCATTCGACTCTAAGGGAATTCGAGAGGCGTGTTCGCTTGGTCGCCTTGATATGACCGGGGTCTCACCATCTATCATCACACACCGTCTCAACATTGACAACAGTGTAAAACCAGTTCGGCAAAAGCAACGGATTTTTGCAGCCGAACGAAATCAAGTCATCCACGACGAGGTGAAGCAATTATTAAAGGCACGCATACTGTTCGAAGTCAAGTATCCGACCTGGATAGCCAACCCGGTAATGGTGAAGAAAGGCGGAGGAGGGTGGCGAATGTGCATCGATTATACCGATCTCAACAAACATTGCCCTAAAGATTGTTACCCCCTTCCCAACATCGACAAAAAGGTTGACGCTTTGGTCGGGTACGAAGTCTTCAGCTTTCTGGACCTGTACAAAGGATATCACCAGGTCTTGATGGACGAAGAAGACGCAGCCAAAACAACCTTCATTACAGACTTCGAAGTCTTCGCATACAAGAAGATGTCATTCGGACTCAAGAATGCAGGGGCCACCTATCAAAGGATGGTCGACAAAATATTCCAGCCCTACATAGGACGGAATGTGGAAGTATACGTAGATGACATCGTCGTCAAGAGCATTGAGGAAGCCGCATGTGTTGCCGACCTCAGGATCGTCCTCGACCTACTCAGAAAGGTCAACCTAAAGCTGAACCCCCAGAAATGCACATTCGCAGTTCGGTCCGGAAAATTTCTGGGGTGTTGGGTTTCACAAGAGGGTTTAAAAGCCAATCCGTCCAAGGTTCAAACCATTGTGGAGATGAAGATGCCAAAGATAATCCACGACGTACACAAGTTGACAGGCTGCATTGCCGCGCTCAGCCGTTTTCTTTCGAAAGCCGCGGATAAGCAGCTCCCCTTCTTCAAAATACTCAAAAAGGCTCCGGAGTTCTCCTGGAATGACATACACAAGTCCGCCTTCGAAGATCTCAAAAACTACCTCGTCAAACTCCCTACTCTATCCGTCCCGAAAGAAGGAGAGGTCCTTTCTTATACCCGCCGCGGACGAAACCATAAGTGCGAGTTTTAGTACGAGAGGAAGGACGTCGACTTCAGTATATTTCATCACCGAGCATTGAAAGGATCGGAAACAAGGTACCAACCTTTGGAGAAGCTCATGCTGGCATTAATAAATCTTTGCAAGAAGATTACGCCATACTTCCATGCACATCCCATACAAGTCCTCATCGATCACCCACTTCGCAAGTATTGACGAAGCCGTAAGCTCTCGTGGAGAATCGCGAAGTGGGCAATTGAATTGGGCGAACACGACATATCTTTTGCCCCGTCGAGCCATCAAGGTCAAGCCTTAGCAGACTTCCTTGTCGAGGCTAACTTCACCGAAAACCGAAGCCCACCGAGTCCAGACGACAATGCCAAGCGAACCAATAGATAAAACTCCGGAGAATTCTTGCAAGTCTACGTTGACGGGCTTTGGGTAAAACAGGTAGCGGAGCGGGTATCCTACTTTTGGGACCAGATGGCCAAGAGATCACCTATGCACTTCGGTTCGCGTTCAAAATACGAACAACAAAGTGGAATACTGAAGCCTTAATTGCGGGACTTCGCCTAGCTCAAAGCCTCTGTGCACGAGTGCAGAAGTCCACAAAGTGACTCTCAAGTCATAGTGAGTCACATGTTGGGAAAGTACGAGGCAAAAGGCAACAGGATGAAGAAATACCTTGAAAAAGTCAAAAGCCTAAAACAAGCTTTCTCACACTTCCAGTTAGTTCGCATTCCAAGGGAGCAAAATAACCGAGCTGACGTCTTAAGCAAACTAGCCTCGTCGTCGATGAACTCGCCAGTAGAAGAAGTCCGAAACAGAAGCATAAGCGATGAGGACACTGGAGCCGAGGTCAACATAGTATGTGACGACGAACCCAATTGGATGACTCCCATTCAAGCATACACGAAAAAGGCGAGCTACCCACGACAAGCTCGATGCTAGGAAGATCTTGAGCAAATCTGCGATATACGCTTGAGCAGGGAAATTCTATAGAAAATCATACCTCCACCTCTCCTAAGGTGCCCGGTCCGAACCGAAATGACTACGTACTCACGAGAAGTACATGAAGGATCGTATGGAAGTCACATCGGACCCCGCCCTATCGAAGAAAGTCATGCGATGGGGATACTATTGGCCGACGATGTTCCAGGACTCAATCGATCTCGTGAAGAAATGTCCTAAGTGCCAAATCCATGGAAACGTGCCGAGGCTACCTCAAACCGACCTCGCCAGCATGCAAAGCCCTTGGCCATTTATGCAATGGGGGATCGACATCGTAGGTCCTTTCTGCAAAGCTCCAGGGCAGTTTCAATTCTTGATTGTCGCGATTGACTACTTCACGAAGTGGGTGGAAGCCGAACCCTTGGTAAAAATCACGAGCAAAAACGCCCTCAACTTCGTCTGGAAGAACATCGTGTGTCGGTTCGGCATCCCTCATATCCTTATTTCAGATAATGGGACACAATTCACGGATAAAGCGTTCAAAGAATGGTGCCAAGAGCTTCGGATCCAGCAAAAATTCACCTCGGTGGCTCATCCTCAAGCAAATGGTCAAACCGAAGTCACCAACAGGACAATCGTGAAAGGACTCAAGACTCGCCTCGAGCGAGTAAAGGGGAATTGGGTGGAAAATTTACCGCAAGTCCTATGGTCGTATCGAACTACACCTCGGACATCGAACGGAGAAACACCCTATAGTTTGGCGTACGGAACCGAGCGGTGATTCCGCGAGAGATCGGTATGCCGAGCCCCCGATCATTCACTTCTATTTGAAGCAACGAGGAAAATCTACGAACCGATCTAGATCGCTCGAAGAAAGAGACCTCGCCACATCGAGGAAGCTCGGTATAAGCAACAAGTAGCTCGGTATTACAACCAGCGTGTCAAGTCCCGACAATTCCAAATAGGCGACCTCGTGCTTGAAATAATGAAATCGATAAAGCCGCAAAGCTCGATGGCTGGAAGCCACATGGGAAGGACCGTGCAGTGTGTCAAGTCCTCGGAAAAGGGTCATACAAGCTCGCTCATATATCCGGCAGCAAATACCCAAGACGTGGCACATCATTCATCCAAGAAATATTTTGCATAAGTGTCAAAGGTTGAGTATGTTCGTGTCATCGAGTCTATTCAGTTGCATCTTTGAGTCTTGTTTTGTTATTACGTCGGTCTCTATCAATAAAATCTTTTTCTTGCATGTTTTATTTGTCACTTATGCATACTATCTCTTCTCCATTATATTATACCCTCTTCGGAGGATGAACTATACCCTCGACGGAGGACAGACTACCTTCGTTTAATATGAGGACGAACTAAACACGCGTGAGGGGACCACCCCTAGCGATAAAACTTGCCAAATAAGGATCCAATACCTCCGTTTATTTCGGGGAAGAGGGGACCACCCCGAGCGATAAAACTTGCCAAAAAAGGAACCTATACCTCCGTTCACTTCGGGGAAGAGGGGACCACCCCGAGCAATACTTCTTGCCAGAATAGGAACCCTTACCTTCGTACGAGGATGAAATACCTTCATTTATTTCGAGGATGAATACCTTCGTACGAGGATGAAATACCTTCGTTTATTTCGAGGATGAATACCTTCGTACGAGGACGAAATACCTTCGTTTATTTCGAGGATGAATACCTTCGTACGAGGATGAATACCTTCGTACGAAGATGAACTACCTTCGTTTATTTCGAGGATACTACCTTCGTACGAAGACGAACTACCTTCGTTATTTCGAGGACGGACTACATTCGTACGAAGACGAACTACCTTCGTTTATTCCGAGGATGAATACCTTCGTGAAAACGGGGACGACCGACGACCTACATTCTTATTGGTTACGGTAATAAAAAGACAGTGTTCTTAAAGAGTCAACACGAAGCAAAGAAAAATAATTCTTATTTCGAAGTATACAATTAATACATTACGAGGACGAAGAGGGCCACGGAGGCGGGAGAAGTCGAGCGATCCCAGAAAATCGGGATTCAACAGAGCATCTATACTAATCCTACCTCTACCTCATCCTCGATCTACGCTAAGAGCCCTGCCAGATCGACCTCTAGGGCCCGCGAGACGACCTCGGCCGCTCGATGACGCCCGACCTCGGCTCCTTGAGAGCCCACGTCTCTCTTGGGCAATGAAGCGTCTCTCTCGAGCTTGCCACTCCGGAGAAGAAAGATCCGGGACAAAAGCAGAGGCCCTAGCAGACGAAGAAGTCGCGGTAGAAGTAGAAGGCTCAGTCGTCGAACGAAGCACACGTTCGAGGAAGGAATGACGAGCTACGACGATCTTAGATGCATCCGCCGACCTTCTTAAGGTCGGCATCGCTCTTGATATTGCCAAGAATCGAGCCGCACTCGTTCTATACCTCCAATGGCGGCTACGAGCTCTTCGACTTTTGCTTCACCTCGGAGATGGTCATCCTCCACCTCGTGTGCAATTTCTTCATACTCTGTGTTCCTCAAGAACCCGCTTAGCCGTCGCCTCAGCGATCTCGAGCTTATCCTCCGATTCCAAAAGGCGAGCTTGAAGCTCGTCACAGCTCTCCTGGGCAGCCCTAAGCTTAACTTCGGCCTCCTCCTGCACATGACCGAGCTTGTCTTCCAAGCGAAGGACTTCGGCCTCCTTGACTTCGAGAGCCCGCGTCAAAGTTTCGATTTGACCCAACCAAGGGGAAGCATCAGGCATATCAGGAGAAGACTGAACACAAAAGACAAGCTCCTTCAGATATATGACGGATTTTATTAAAGACTTTAAGGCAAATCAAAAGCGAAATCCTAATGATGACGTATTTACAAGTTGATCTACAAAAAAAAAAAAAAAAACCGATCAACTGACCCCTCCAGAAGCTACGCCTTCGGCCCCGGCTAGCTCGGCCGCATCTTGGGGAGCGTCGACCTCGGCTGCGGTGGCCACCTCCAGGACCGGAGCAGCTTCAGCCTTCTCCTGAGTTCGAGAAGCTTCAGCTTTCTCGGGGATTCCCGGAGCCTCGGTGCCCTCCGCCGCCTTAGCTGCTACCTCTCCGGATCCCTTAGAAAGGTCGACCATCAAGGCTTCGATCATGGGATCACGATCCACCGGCAAGCACGCACGAGACTCGCGATCAAGAACACCGAGGGCGATGTCGAGCTCTGCAGCACGGGCAAGTCCTGCAAACCGCGACCCAGGACCTCGGCATACGCTCGCACCAAGGCATTATCCTCTGTCGCCTCATACCAATACTTGGACTTATCCAACTCCGGGTAGTCCTCGGCGACTTCATCGATGACGTCCGAGACCGCGTGCCTGTTCAGCACCCCTGCCACGCCGGCGGCCATCCCAGAGAAGCCCCCAGAAAGGAATAGCCTCTCCGCGAAGGCATGAAGCATCTTCCCTTGGGAGTCCGCCATCTCGGCCTCCCGATGACGAGCCCCCTCCACCTCGGCCCTCAGCCGACCAACTTCAGCCTCCGCCGCTTTGGCCCTCGCCGCCTCAGATGCCTCTGCCGCCTCGCCGCGCGCGCCTCGGATGCCTCTGCCCTCCGGACAGCCGCCGCCTCGGCCTCGGATACCTCCTGGACGAGAAGAGTCTTCTCCTCCTCCATCTCCCGCACGTAACGAGAAACCCCGTCGAACTGGGCGACGTCGTCTTTCAAGTATTCCGTCACAAGAGCGGACGCTCCTATCACAAAGGCGGACGCTTTAGCCAGTTCGGCCGACACGGCCTCGACCCCATGTGCAATGACCAACCAAGTCAGAAGATACAATAATCACACTATCTTATAATGTATACAAACAGATACGCTACCTCGGGGAAAGTGCGAGGTGCAGGTTGAGAACCAATGATCTCGACCTCGGGATCGGAAGCAGCCGGGGACTCAGTGATCGCGCGCTTAAGCCTCTTCAGGCGTTTCAAAGGCTGAGGCGAGGGGGACTTCTCGTCGCCTCCACCCCTCTCAGAGGTTTCCTCGACGACATCCTTCAACGTCAAGGAGGGCATCCCGGCCTCAGAGCTCGGCCCCTTCCTCTTCTTCTTCTTCTCTGCGATCAAATTCACTACAACGAGGAAAACAACACATAAGTACATCGACGGAAAACATCCAAGCAACAAAAGAGAGAGGAGAAAGAGGGGCCTCACCCCTCGCCGACTCCACTGCAGCAGTAGGGTCATAAGGGCTCAGCCCCGCAGCCGCAAGCTCGGCCTCGGAAAAGACTTCGTCTACCAGGCCGATCCTGTCTAAGGATTGCTCCAAGCTGCCGAAGTCATAATCCGTAGCCACATCCGACAGCTTCTCACGGTTCCAGGCGAACTGGAGTGACCCAGGAAAACGACAGAAGAAAAATTTCTGGTGCCAATTGGAAATTTTTGACTTCGTCTTTAATTTAAAATTGCGACGGTGTCGAGTAATACCACCCCATTTGGATTTGAATCGAAAGAACCTAAGGACGAGTCCTAAGGTCAGAGGGAAATTATGGCGGTGAGCAAAGACACCTAGGCCCGTTAAATGCCGGAAGGAGTTCGGCGTCAATTGGGCTAAAGGAATGGCAAACAATTGCTGTAACTCAACAAAAATGGAAGGGTAAGGAAGACGGAGGCCATTTTTCAGGCTATCCTCATACACCGTGACATAATCGTCCGGAGGAGCGCTAGCCCTATCCTCCGGCCGGGGGGCAATAAACCCAAAGGATTTTGGAATATGAAAATTAGAGGCAAGCTCTAACCTAACGGAGGCTTCTAAAATTGAAAGAATCGAAGAAACCCTACCAACATCTATCAAAAATGGAAAGCATACTCTACGTATGAAAGGAGGGAGGGCATCAAAGGTATAAACTTCCATATCCACAGATTCAATAGATGAATACTCCGTTAATGCTCGAACACCCTGGCCGTAAGATTCATCAGAGGAGGAAGAAGCAGAGGAAGCCATAACTTACTGGTTTTAGAATCGAGGAAGATGGCGTGGAACCTTGCGAAAATGATAATGACGACAGTTGAACTTTTCAGACGACAAAGAGTTTCTGAAGATTTGAATTTAGGAATGAGCAAAAGTGATAGGCGAAAAGGCGTATCATGGAAGTTATTCCCCCAATATGCGCTTTATCGGGAATCCAACCGCTGCCACATTAAATGCTCATTAAATGCTAATAAGACATCCCGTGTTCAGCCTCGGCATAACTCCTCGTCAAGTGAAGCCAGTCAGAAGACCTCGGCATAACGCCTCATCAGGCGAAGCCAGTTTGAGGAGCTCGGCATAACGCCTCGTCGGGCGAAGCCAGTTTGAGGAGCTCGGCATAACGCCTCGTCAAGTGAAGCCAACCTAAAGAGCTCGGCATAACGCCTCGTCAGGTGAAGCCAGTCAGAAGACCTCGGCATATGCCTCGTCAGGCGAAGCCAGTCAGAAGACCTCGGCAGAACGCCTCGTCAGGTGAAGCCAACCCGAAGACCTCGGCAAAACGCCTCGTCAGGTGAAGCCAGTCAGAAGACCTCGGCATATGCCTCGTCAGGCGAAGCCAGTCAGAATACCTCGGCAGAACGCCTCGTCAGGTGAAGCCAACCCGAAGACCTCGACAAAATACCTCGTCAGGAGAAGCCAACCCGAAGACCTCGGCAAAACACCTCGTCAGGTGAAGCCAACCCAAAGACCTCGGCATAACGCCTCATCAGGTGAAGCCGGCGACATACGAAGTCAAGATAGAAGGATAACTACTAGATCGATCGCGCTCCACTTCGTCATAGACACATCTCTGGTGAATTACAATCCCCCAAACCCATCACGACCTCGCTTCTGCGTCTTTTTTGGGGGATATGATAGGATACGGCCCAACTCTCAGGCCCAAGCATCAGGCCCAATATAAATAAGCCTAACATGAAGCTCGGCCCAAACGAGTCCAGCCCAAGAAGGCCCCTAAACCAGTGGGAACGCAGAAGATTCAGTCATATCTAAGAAAATCCTAATTAGAGAAGAGATATGATTCAAATCCTATCTTAGAATAGATCTCGGATTCGAGATCTAGGTCATGATAATTGTGTATAAATAGAGGCTAGATTAAACAGAAAATGATCATCTACACTTCTTGTAATCACTCCTCATATTATCAATACACGAATACTCTCTCTCTCTCCGTGGACGTAGATCTTATTCATAGATCGAATCACGTAAATCCTTGGTGTTCTTGCGTATTTAATTCCCTTACGAAATTAAGATCGATCACAATCAATTCAGAAAGTGGAATGGATGGAAACCAAAAAAAATTACAAGATACATATAAAGATAGGCTGTAATGAGAGAAAATCATACCGCTCCCTCCGTTCCTCCAGGCTCTTCATCTGCTCCTTGTAGTGCTTTTCGATATATTGCTTCTCAGCAGCAACTTTCCGCTTAGTAGCATTTGAAGGAGTTTCATCATTCAATGGTGTCTTTGAACCTTCTTTCCCATATGGTGTGGCTTCCTTCTTGTTTGAAGTATTAAGTTTCTCTTTCGGTCGGAATTTCCCAAACCAATGCTTAGCAGTTTCCATCTACCTTAACCCTCTCTTTGTTAGAAACGAGTAACAACTACAAATCTAATGTGTTAAATAGTTCTATTTATTCGCCAGCAAGCTTCCAAATCATCAGTTATGAAATCAAATCCTCAGAGCATAGATGGAAACCATAACCATTGGCATTGGATAGGGAAACAAATAAAACATAATCAATCAAAAAGGTTAACTCTATTCTCTAAAATAAAATAAAAAATACCTTTTCGGTTGGTAATCAAAATAATGAATAGAAGGCATAAAAAATGATAATTGTCACGTTGGGACGGTATAATGGTAAAGTGTGTTTCTATAGCTAAAAAGTTATATGTTCGAATTTCACTAACGCCTTTGTAGGTCTGAGCATGTCATACCCGATTTTTCAACGGTAGTTTACTCATCCTATATAGTTTATAAGTTATTGTACATAAATGTGAGATTTACTCAGTGTGCACTGAAAGTAGCAATTGTGGCTCCCCTTGAATTAAAAAAATGATAATCGTAATTAAATTGATTGAAAAAGGAATTAAGATATTGTCCTAACTGTTACAAGTTTGTACTCCATGAGGAATTCCGCATGCATCTACTGCTAATCAGTGGCGGAGCCACAGCTTGTGATGGAGGGGCAATTGCCCCACCTCAAAATTTGCTATTAATACCTTAGTATTAGGAAATATTATAATTTTATCAAAATTTGCCCGACCAATTTTTTTTTAAAATAGGGCAAAATAAATTTTACTTTTGTTTCTTCAACCCATTTTAAAATATATCGTGATAATGCATATGTAATTGTGAAAGAGAATAAAATTAAAAGAGAGAATTAGAAATAAGAGAGAGAGAATAAGACAAAATAAACTAAATTTTTTACTTTTTCTCAAACTAATCAGCAGTGTTCTTCTTCTCTGTCTCATACTCTATTTTTCTCCATAGTTATTCTTGAGAAGGTGCATCCCCTAGAAATCATCTCGACGAGGGCATCAAGTGTGAGTTTTTGTTTCGCTTTTTATACTTCATTGTTTTTTCAATTAAATTAGGGTTTTTACATACTTCTTCGTAATATGTAATTTCTCAACTAAATTGGCATTTTTCTATACTTGTTATTTGTTGAATCTACTTGTAGTTTTCCGTTGTTGAGCCTCTGCTGAATTGACGACTTCTCTTTGTTAATTGAGATTTTTGTTCAAGGATGTCAATCGAGTGTTTGTAGTATTGCTTGTTTCATTTTAGGTATAGATAAATACCCCATAATCTTACAATGTATCTGAAATATAGGATAAGGTATAGATAAGCTGTGATTGTGAGTACCATAATATTGGTTGTTGATTGATTTGGTTTGGGGATTTTCTGCACATACAATAACAAGGATTGTGCATGATATGAACTTGGTAGAATTAATTGCAATCTCAGTAGTTTTTGTTTGTTGTGTGCCTTTTTTTTTTCTATGAGTTTGGATTGTTGATTTCTCATTCACTATATTTTGTTATCAAATAGGAATGGATAAATTTCTTATTAGAAAATCATCAACTACAAATGAGGAGACAAGTTAAGGAGAAAAGACGTATCAAGAACAAGTGCGTGTCTCTTCAAAGAAACCCCGAGTTGAGATCAATTTGGATGATCTCCCATCAGACCCGGGTTTAAGGATAAAGATTTCAGCATATGATCCTAATGATCGAGATAAAGTAAGAAGTTATTTGAAGAAAGGGTCTTGTCAGCCTCGCAATCACAACTTTCCACAAAGAATGTTTGGTAAGTTTTCAAGAAGATTTTGTCCATCTTGGTTCAATGAATTTCAGAATTGGTTGGAGTATAGCGTAGATAAGGATGCTGCATTTTGTTTATGTTGCTACTTATTTCGTCCGGATTTGGGAAAACAAGTTGGCGGAGATTCATTCACTACGGTTGGATTTAGTAATTGGAAAAAGAAGGAGTTGTTTACTAAACATGTGGGAGTTCTAATAGCGTACATAATCAAGTTGGCAAAATGTGTCGATTTGATGAAACAAAGTCAACACATTGAAGTTGCTATTTAGGCAATCCGAGCAAACTTGTAACCTTTATAGAGCTAGATTAACCGCTTGATTGATTGCATTAGATATTTGCTACGCCGAGGCCTCGCTTTTCGAGGACATGATAAATCTGAAAGTTCCTTCAATCAATGTAATTTTCTAGAACTTCTGAAATTTGCTGCAAATCATAATGAAGAGATAAAGAGTGTTGTGTTAAAAATGCTCCAGAGAATAATCAATTACTTCTCCATATATTCAAAAGGATATTGTGCATGTTGCTACTCTTGAGACTACTTATGCTATAGTGAAAGAACTTGGAGATGATTTTTTTGCCATATTAGTTGATGAATCTCGTGATATATCAGATAAAGAACAAATGGATGTTGTGTTACGTTATGTGAATTCAAACGGTTTTGTTGTGGAACGTTTTATTGGAATCGTTCATGTTAGTGATACTTCTTCTATGTCACTCAAGAAAGCTATTGAATCACTTCTCTTAAATTTTGGATTGAGCATATCTAGAATCAGAGGGCAAGGATATGATGGTGCAAGTAATATACGAGGAGAATTCAATGGACTTAAAAGTTTAGTTTTGAAAGATAATCCCATCGCTTCTATGTTCTTTGTTTTGCACATCGCCTTCAACTTACTATTGTTGCGAAGAGCAAAAATCATCTCAAGTTGCTTCTCTTTTAACTTGGTAGCCATCGTAGTTAAAGTTGTTGGGGTTCTTGTAAGAGGCAAGATATATTTAGAGAAGCAAATGGTTGAAGTTAGAAGTGCACTTGAAGTGAAGAAATTTGTAGTGGTCGTGGTTTAAATCGGAAACTAGGAAACTAGGCTAAAAAGGTTTTTCTCTTGTTAATGATGTGATACTCATTGGGGTTCCCAATATGGCACATTGATGAGTTTGATTGCAAGCTCTTTTTTCGAGAAAAAGAATCAAGATATTCGATTAATGATGTTCGGATTATGTAGTTGAAGATGGATGTCATTCGAAATAATAAAAAACTGATTAAGAATTTCCAGATACGAAGATCTTAAGTCTTGTAGAGTCTTTGGGAACATTTGATTTTGTTATTTTACTTTGCACCTAATGAAGAATATATTAGGTATAACAAATGAGCTCTTCCAGATTTTGCAATTATGGAATTATGTTTTATTAATTCCTATAAAAGAATCAAGATATTGCATTATAATAATGCAATTGTACAAGTTAAAGTCTCAAAGAAAATGGGATTATTTTAATAATTTTTCCTATGATTTAATTTATCATCTAGGCAAGAGATTTTTAGTTGAGAGATAACTAAGGCATAAATAAATTAAATCCTTATCTTTTGATAATGCTATGCATTAATATTAATAGTGATTAATGAGATGATATAATTATGATGCTAGGATATTTTTAAGTGATAAGATAGAGTTGGTATTCAAATTGATCAAGTAACTATGGTCCTTGGAAGCTAGTGGCCGAAAATGAAGACCAAAATAAGGTGAGAAATTAAATCTTCTTACCTTATGATAATGACATATATCCTAGTTGAAATATTTGACTTTTCAATTATGATGTTACCCTAAAGTAAAACTATAGTATATGATAGTATAAAAATAGAATTTATTTCCCTACAATATGTAATGGCCGAGATATATGTATATAAAGTATAAAGTGTGGATTAATGTAATTGTCATAAAAAAATAAGAAATCATTACCATATTATGTTCAAAGTGCCGTGCACATAATAAATATAAATGGAATGAGGATTTTTATCATTTATTACATAGAATTGCCGTGAACTTTAATAATGAAAGAAGAAAAAATGAAATTGTCTTCATCAATTACCATATGGACGAAAATGATAGTGATAATGTATGGATATACTAGAGTTGAGTAGACAAAATAAAAATCTTATCCTAAGCTTACAAGTTGGCCGAAATTATTGACCAAAGTGTGCAAGTGGATTGATTGATATTTATGTGTAATAATTAAGGTGCAAGTGGTATATGCTATAAATATAACCTAAGCATTTCATTTCTTCATTTACACACCCTTAGGACCGAAATTAGTGGAGAGAAAAGAGAGTTCATCAGTTTAATCCCAAATCCATAGCAAATAAACCTCCCGATTAAATCGATTAGATTAAAGGTTAGATTTCTTCTGAGCCACGTATACATGCTAGAATTTTGATTTTAAATCGTTAGAATTCATGTTATAAGCTTAGTTTGTTCATGTGATTTTCGAAAATTTCATATCATATGCTAAGATGTTTAGATATTATGTTTATATGATGTTATTAAGCATGTATTATAATTATATCACAAAATTAAGCATGGTATTAAATTTTAAAAGTGGATCGAAATCATGTAAGTGCCATATGTTGATGATTTTGATTTTTAATTGTTGATTTAAGCATGAAATCATAATCTAGGGTATTAATTATGCTTATATGAATTTATGTAGAATTTTTGGAAAACTTTAGTACCTATGTTCATGATTTTCGAAAATTATAAGATATGATAGTAGGTTGTGATATAAATCATATTTAAGTGTTATCACATCATATTGATGATGTAGATTCATAATATATGGTTGTGTGAATTTATTGGAATTTATAAAAATTAATTGGACCTAAGTCAAAATTTCGAAATATGACTTAGGTAAATTAAATTCAATAGTTCATAATAAATAACAATTATGTTATAATAAGGATAGTTAAAGATGAATAAGTGTTATGTGAATTTATTGGAATTTTTGAAAAAAATTTAGTTGATTAATTAAGATGACCGAAAACTATACCTTATGTGTATTAATGTTATAAATTTATTTTATCAAGTATAATTACATAATATGTTCTAAAATAATGTTTTAGACATATTATGATTTTATAGGAATTTTTGGAACAAGAATTGTACATTAAAATCAAAAATTTCATAAGAAATTGAAAAAGTCAAAATGTTGACTTTGAATTGACTAAAGTCAAAATTATTGATTAAAGGTTGACTTGGTCAAAATTGTTGACCAAAAACGTTGACCAAGGTCAAAGGGCACGTAATCGATAATCGTGATCTATGTGACATAGTGCGTTTAGTAACAATGCAACTTACGTTACGTAAGTACATTAAACGCACGTTATGTGCTAAAAAGATAGAATATCTCTTATATGTTAAGAAAATTTATAATCGACACGATTGATTAGGAAGCGTCGAAATAAGTCCAACGTTAACCTTATTTGATGCATAGAGCGTTATAGGCGATGTTAAGTAAGCTATCGAGCGTGACCAATGTACTAAAGTAGTTCTTACGTTAAGGTGGGACGTGGATTGAGCGTTGGCGTAGAAAGGATTATAGAAAAAATCGGTTTTGAAAGGAAGACCATACCGGTGGGCTTTATTCGAAAACTCTTTTATTCTGATGCTTTCTTTGAAATGAAAAGTATTTATTTACAACGCTTTCGGTTGAGAAATGATATGATTACACGCCAAAGTGTTTATGTTTTATGTATGGATCCTATCATGTTGTTAGGCAAGCTTGACTATGAAAGTATATATTTGTTGGTTAACGGTGACTTGATCGTTGGGTAGCTCCCGAGGCCGATGAGAAAATCGATATCGGACCCTATGTCGGATCTGCGAATTCTGGTAGGGTTACGTGCACGAGTAAGGTGACCGTGTGCGAAAGGACAATTCTCGGTCGGTCGCTGCGCCCGTAAAGGAGGTGGCCACCTCTACGGTGCGAGATGAGTTTATGAGATGATGATGTGATATGAGATATGTGAATGATATGGATCATCAAAGAGAAAATGCTCGTAGGCGATGTTTTGAGAAATGAGAAAATGTTTTAGTAAGCCTGAGACATTTTAATTAAAACCACTTGTGTCTTACTTATTATTTCTGAACGCATGTTTGTTTTTGTGGGATGATTTATTGAATGAAGTGGTGATGTTTTGTAATCATCATGATATTGAAATTCCGAGCATGGATGATTTTCATGTTCTCAAGCGTAGATCAAAACGTAAAGCTCCAAGCGTTACCAATTTACACTACTACCAGGTAAGTGTATTGTATGAAGTGTTGGATATGCAACTTCAAGAGCTCAATGATCGATTCACAGAAGCAAACACTGATTTACTTCTTTGCATGGAATGTCTTTCTCCAAATGACAATTTTTCTTGTTTTGATAAAGTGAAACTATTGCATTTTGCAAAGTTTTATCCATTTGATTTTTCTTCGGTTGAGATAATGGCTTTAGATAACCAACCCCAGAATTATTTCACGGATGTGCATTCTTGTGAAGACTTTATTAATTTGAAAGGGATAGGAAGTCTTGCAAGAGAAGTGGTGATGAAAAAAAGAGATATTGTGTATCCGTTGGTGTATAAGCTCATTAAGCTTGCACTTGTTTTACCTGTGGCAACTGCAACAGTGGATAGAGCTTTTTCCGCCATGAAGATTGTGAAAAATCGGCTTCGAAATAGGATGGCAGATCGTTGGATTAATGATTGTTTGGTTACTTACATCGAGAAGGAAATTTTTGGTACAGGGGATAATGAGTTGATATTACAACGCTTTCAGAATATGTGTAATCGTAGGGAATTACTATAAAAATATTTTATGATATAACTATTGTCTAATATATTTTTGAGTTCTTAAATATTTTGCCCCCCTATGTCCGGGGCCTGGTTCCGCCACTGCTGCTAATGAGAGAACAAGTTGGTTCGAATTTTGTAAGCAATATTTTTGTTTTTTGGGACTGTTTAATATTAAAGTGGGTTCTTGTGACTAAAAAGTTATAGGATCGAATTTCACTAACGTATCTATAGATCTGAGACAATTATATTTGGTTTTATCGAATGTGATGACTGCGAATTCCCATGAATTAAAAAAAAGGTTTCAAGAAATGGATCAAAGCATATGACTAAGGATGAAGAGATTACAGTCTTCGTGATGAAAAATGCTACGAAAGTGGTGATTGATGTAATGGGAAATGATTATTTATCTTTTAATAGGAATAACTTAATTTTAGTTTCTTTATTATTTTTAGATGGATCTTTGGTTTATGTTGATGACAAGGTTGATATCAAGAAGAAGAAAGAAACTTTTTATATATTTGGTACATTAGAAGGCAATTTATGCACCATTAGTCATATCCATGCAGCAAATGGAAATATCCATATATTTGTTGCATTTAACTGGATTCACAATTAAATAATTCTTTAATACTGAATGTATAAAGAATATAGATCTCATATATATATATTATTTCTTAAATTATGTCTTTTTGAGAACTAAGAATAATATATATATATATATATATATATATATATATAGCCCTAAAATGAGGTTCAAATAAGAACCAATTTTAACGTGAGAACTAAGAACTATGATTAAAATAACAACATGAATTATATTTAAATAGAATGTGGAATATCCAAATAACGAAAATTTAATGAATATGATTTTACTTAATCTAACTATGTTCTTATCTAAAGTTAATGAATAAGAACCAATTTTAACGTGAGAACTAAGAACTACGAAAATTCTTTCTGAAAGTTATTGAATCCAAAAATCGGAATTTTCTCCGTGGTTGAATCCCATGAGGCGAAAATTCTATTTTTTTTATTCATTAACTTTCGCAGTATTCATTAACTTTCATAGCATATTCATTATCATCATTCTCACAATAAAATGGTTCTCACGTTAACCCTCCCATATATATATATATATATATATATATATATATATATATATATATATAGTTTGGTTCAAATGAGAACCATTTTATCCTACAAACTAAGAACCAAATGAATTCATTATCAAAGTTGATGAATCATTTGGATAAGTTCTTAATTTAAAATTCGAAAATTTTCACCCGGTTCGAATCTCATGGGACGCGAAAATTTCATTTTTTTGGATTCAAATGATTCATCAACTTTCACAATGAATTCATCAACTTTCACATATATATATATATATATATGAATTTATCATATATATTTTTGAGAATGTCACGATAAAAGTGATTCTCACGTTAACTCATGGGATTCTCATATATATATATATATAGGATATATATATATATATATATATATATAATATTTATTACTTTGATTTATCAAAGGTGGGAATCAATTATTGATTCAATATTCTTGCTATTTTAGTTAATGATTTTAATTATATCATAGCTAATTATAGTAGCATAAATTCGTGTTTCGGTACGCCTAATTGATGATGTCGCATTGATGAGCTCGAAAAATATTACAATATTTTATAGGGGTGGTCTCCTGTGCGCTAGAGAGCGCACAGGGTCAACCACCCCTAATTAATAAATTAATTAGTATGTTAATTAATTATTAATATTTAATTAACTGTTATTTAATATTGAATTGATTCTAATTAAAATTTAATTAATTTTAAATAATACCCTAATTTAGTATTAATAAACCTAACTTTGAATTGTTAATTTTGAATTAATAAACCTTAATCTTAAATTAATAAGTCCTAATTGTAAATTAAGAACCCTGATTTTGAATTAATAATCCCTAATTGAAATTAATAAACCTTAACTAAAATTAGTAAACCTTAATTTTGAATTAATAAACCCTAATTGTGAATTAATAAATACTAATTTTTAATTAATAAAACCTAATTGAAAGTAATAAATTTTAATTAAAAATTATAATTATAATTGATAATTAATACATCCTAATTAATAATTAATAAAACTTAATTATCCTTAATTCTCTAATTAATACTTAATCATTTAATAACTGCATTAATTGTGAGCGTGCGGTCACATAAATTTTAGTCTATTTTATATAACTGGTGGAGTAATTTTCAACATAATAACAACGTTTGAGCTATACTATTCCCGAAGAAGATATTAATTAATTAAAGTTGTCAGTAGCTTAAATTAATTAGCGAACATTCGATAGCTTAAACATGAGAAACCATATTTAGATAGCTATATTGGTAATATGGATTAGGATGGGTTGTTCAATGTCACTACTTTAATAAAAATGAATTAATATTAATGGACTTAATATTTCTAGGCTAAGATTAAGAGTCTATTGGGAGGCCCCTATGTTATTGTTGGAGCTCATGTTTTCGACCATCTCATCAAGAGAGAAAAAATAGTGGGTGTCTCTACGGGTTTAATTCAGTTAGTTAAGAGCTAGTAGATTTGGAACAAAGATCAATAATAATTTCTTAGCAGCTGCAGTGTAGGAGTTTCATCATTTTTATGGTGACTCCTTGTTGGCACCAAGTAAACTCCTCCTAACTTCTTAACCGTTGAATCACTGTGATTTACCTCACATATTCTTATGAGGCTAGAGTATGAGGACTCCTAGTGAAAGAGCTTCCCTTTTGGAACGTGGAACAAGAGAAAATAGTGAATTTAATTTAGAACATAAAGGTGGCGGTTTTAGGAGGAAATAAAGCTTGTTCATCATTGTTCATCCAACTTTCATATCAAAGTTGGGAATAAGTTAAGAAGATTTTAAAGTCGAAGAAATATTTATAGTGCAAGGAAATCTTTATCAAATTCATTACGGGACTATATTAAAAAGGTAAATAAATCGAATCTCCTGGTACAATATGCCTATGATTCTCAATTTTATTTGCTCATTGGTGATCAACATGTGTTATAATAATTAATTGTATGATTTAGGATAACTGTTTATGATCAATTATATGGAATCCTAGTGTGGAATCTTCAATCGGTTCTAACAAGTCAGAGTATCTTCTATATTGTTTGAACAGACGATAATCACCTTTAATCTTAATTTTGATACAAATCTAGATCTACATCTTTCATTTTGGAAGAAGTTTATATCTTGGACAAAGTGTTTGGATAATTGATCTTATAAGCTAGAGAAAGAATCGTGAGTTAGAGAGATAAAATTGACGAGATGTGAAGTTGATAGTGTATGTGTAAAAAATAACGAACTATAATAAGGTTATTTTGGTAAATTCATAGTTGATTATAAATTTATGAAAAAATAAGTTAGGGTTGACCAACTTATTTTTATGGAGCTTATAAGCTGTTAGAGCTTATTTTCACAACTTATAAGCTGTTTAGGAGCTTATTTTATCAAACACTTTGCAACAGTTTATAAGCTCCTAAACAACTTATAAGCTGTTTTAAAGAGCTTATAAGCTCAGCCAAACACCCTCCATATAGTTCATGAAAACTTATTGCAATATTGTAACGACAGATTCATTGAACTCAATTAGTTGAGTTCATTGAATCCGTACCAATAAAGGATTGATAATTAGACAAATTTATTGAACCCAACTCCCAAAAATGGAAACCAACTTCAACTAAGAGGTTATTTGATTGAGTTTATAAGCTCTTCGAAATAATTTATAAGTTGTTAAGAGTTTAGAATTTCCTATAAAGTGTTTGGCAAAATAAGTTCCTAAACAACTTAGAAGATGTGAAAATAAGTTCCAATAGTTTATAAATTCTCATAAAAATAAATTTCTCAACTCCAACTTATTTTTTCATAAGCATATAAGCAACAATGAATTTACCAAAATAACTATGGCTTGTTATTTTCTACATATACACAATCAACTTCACATCAAAGTAGTTTTCTCTCTCTAACTAACGCTTTTTTCTCTAGCTTATAAGTCTGTATACAATTAAAAATTGTTAGCAAATGAGATCGCGCCACGTGTAAATTATAAATTAAATAATTAATTATATTTCTATTTTACTAATGGAATTCCAAAATTAAATAGATATGTGATTAATATTTAATTTTATCGATGAATAGGAGAATGACATGTGACAATGATACCTCGGTGAGGAATAGTAACTCAAATTGCTCCGAATAAGCCATAAAAGGTCCATAAGCCCAAGCCCAAGCTCAAACCCATGGTTTGATGGCCCATAAGCCCAAGCCTAAACTCAAGCCCATGGTTTGATGGTCCAAGGCCCATAAACCCAAAACCCACTAAGCCACTAGCCTACATCTATAAATAGAGGTGTTGGGACTTCATAAATGGGAGGAGGTGAAGTGAAGTGAAGAAGGTGCAGATTCGAAGAGCTCAAGACATTCGAAGAATCCTCTGCGAAGCATTCTCCGACATTCGAAGTCTTCTTCAAGCATTCAAGGCGTTCTTCGTGCAAATCACCACGTCTTCGCCAAGATCATCCTCCAAATCAAACCAAGTTGAAGTTTAATTCGGAAACAAAGTGAAAGCCCTTCGCATTGGTGCTCAAACTCGAAGATCTTTAAACGTTCTTCAACAAATCAAACCAAATCCGACAGTTGATCTGAAAACAAGACTGAAGTCCTTCAGATCAACATCTTCAAATCCAAACTTCAAGTTCAAGGAGATCAAGGAACTACATCCCCTCCAAACAACTCGAAGAATATCAAGATCGTTCAAGAATTCAAGTCGAAGAGAAGAATCAGAGGATAGATAGAGATCGAACTCATCTCAAATATATCAAATTCAAATTCAATTAATTTTTGTATAAAATTTTGTATTTATAAAAATTTAAATACAAAAATTTGTGTTACAAATTTTGGCACGCCTGGTGGGACTTCTCTACCTCTCATCTCTACTCTTCAACAAAATCTTGAACAATGTTCACTCAAAAACATGCAACTAAGGTTGCTTCAAAAGCTTCTTCAAAAAGCATTGGCGTTATCACACGAAGCAAAGCCAAAACAACTTCAAGAAGTTTCGAAGTCAGCCACTGCCAGAAGAAAGGAGCAACACATCGCTACTCTGAATGAAGAAAGTGTTGGCTCTGAAGGGAGCTTCACATCCCCTATTGCAAGATCCATCACAAGTTACCCATTTGAGGCACCTGTGATGATGACGAACACCTCCACCATGGAAGAACAGCTTTCAAATCTTACAAGGCTGGTTGAATCTCTAAACAAACACATCCAAGAGCAAGATGCTCAGATTGCAAAGCTCAGGGGAGAGAAGACAGAGTCAAGCCACATCAACGATAAAGGAAGTGAGCGTGACGACGATGAAGAAGCAGAGGACAAGCAAGAAACTCACGACGAGAGAAAATCGTATGGCAAAAACTTTCAAATCTCTTCTGATGGCTTCATCAAGGCAGACCAACTCAATGAGTTCATCGAGGTGACCATGAAGAACAAATTTGATGGAAACTCCAAGTCATCATTGATTTACTCTAAGCCGTATACCCAAAGGATCGACAACTTGAGAATGCCTCTTGGTTATCAACCACCTTAATTCCAACAATTTGATGGCAAAGGGAATCCAAGGCAACATGTAGCTCACTTTGTCGAGACATGCAACAACGCTGGAACATTTGGAGAGTTCGTTCACTCAAAGGAAATGCATTTGACTGGTATACGGACTTGGAATCAAACTTACTTGACAGTTGGGAGCAGCTGGAGCACGAATTCCTCAATCGCTTCTACAGCACTAGAAGAACAGTCAGCATGGTGGAGCTCACGAGTTTTCGTCAATTCAGGAAGAGAGCTGGTGATCGACTACATCAACAGGTGGAGAAACCTATGCCTAAACTGTAAGGACATGTTATCCGAATCCTCTGCCATCGAAATGTGCATCCAAGGAATGCATTGGGGCTTGCAATATATTCTACGAGGAATCCAGCCCAAGACGTTTGAAGAGATGGCCACCAGAGCTCATGATATGGAGCTAAGTATGGCAGCAAGTGGATTCAAAGGGCCTCCAATCCAAGAACCTCAGAAGTTCAAAGAAAGACAAGAATTTAGAAAGGAAACCAAGTCCTTTAACAATGCTCCAAAAGAAGAGTCAATGGCGACAAAAGTAACTCCTGTCAAGTTCCTAAGAAAAGATGACAACAAAAACGACAATCAGACTTTTCCTCAAGACATGGGGCAAAGAAGGTTGACATTTAAAGAAATGCAGCAAAAACAATATCCTTTCTTAGACTCTGACGTCTCTGGGATCTTCGACGACCTGCTCAAAGAAGGACTCGTCGAGCTGCCTGAAATGAAACGACCAAATGAGTCTGGACGAACTGATGATCCAAGATATTGCAAATACCATCGATTGATCGGGCATCCCATACAGGATTGCTTCATATTCAAAGAAAATATCATGCGGCTAGCTCGAGAAGGGAAGATATCACTCGAAGAGGAAAATGTCAAAGAAATGTTGTGACCCCGAATCGACGACATCTTGGAAGGTATTGGGGCATTGTACGATACGGCAGACCAAGTAAAAGAACAAGTCGAGTCAAATGTGATTGATGATGAATGTATCTTAGCTATCACATTCTCCAACAAGGATTTGCAGCTTGGGTCTGAGCCTCATAATAGACCATTATTCGTGAGTTACTTCACCCATGAGCAGAAAGTCAAGAGGATCCTCATCGATGGAGGATCGGTTGTTAATATCTTGCCACTAAGAACATTGAAGCAACTGGAAATTCCAGTAGATGACTTGTCCAGCAGTCGGTTGATGATTCAAGGATTTAACCACGAAGGACAAAGGGCCCTTAGCGCCATAAGGTTGAACTTGCTAATGGAAGACATGAGTTCAACCGCATTGCTTCATGTAATTGATGCCAAAACGTCCTACAATATGCTTCTTGGTCGGCCGTGGTTGCATGAAAATGGTGTTATCCCTTCTACGTTGCATCAATGTCTTAAGTATCATCAAGATTGGGTCGTGAGGACAGTGGTCGGTGATCAAAAGCATTTTACAGAAGCTGAGTCATATTTTGCTGATGCCAAATTCTACATGAGAAAGACAACAAAAGAATAAGTAATTGAGCATGACAAAGAGCTTGAAGTCGTTCCAATTATCAAGAATAAAACATCTCTCATCAAGATGGATTCGTTCGAGGGACTGACGATGCCTCTGACCAAGATCAATGCTAAAAGACCAACTCCTCTTCAAGGGTTCGTTCGACCAAAACAAAGTAATGCTATCGAACATGGAGAATCTTCAGACAACGAACTTACGAAGCATTTTGGTCCAAAAGCATACAAGCTCCTCGTCAATGCTAGGTACAATCCTCAAGAGAGCTTTACGCCGGAACCTCACTTGAAGAAGAAAAATGACGTGGTCCAAAACATTAAAATGGGTTTAGGATTTGTGCCAAAAGCGCCTGTTCGAATCACCATTAAAAGAGCGGCTTCATCTCACTACATCTCTAACAGTGTATGCAAGTCAACCTTGGACGACAATATGGAAGTTGGGGAAACAACTCAAAAGTTGTTGAAATGCTACTATTCCTGAAATGTAGCAGTGAAGGTTCGTACATATGTATATAGATCAAAACAAAAGCACAAAAAAATCAAGAAAATCCAAAAGTCAAAAAATTAGAAAGCAAGAAAATCAACAAAAAAGAAGCAAGACATGCTCCATGACGCACGAGCCTAAACTGCACGTCGCTATGAAGGAAAACCAACAAAAAAAGCAAGACAGCTCCATGACGCACGAGCCTAAACTGCACGTCACTATGAAAAAAATCAAACACAAATCAAGACAGCTCCATGACGACGAGCCTAAAACGCACGCACGTTATGATCAAAACAAAAGCACAAAAAAAAAAACAAGATCGCTCCACGACGCACGAGCCTAAAGCGCATGTTACTCCTGGCCCACATGAGTATAAACTGTGCACGGCACTTCCCTAAAATATAATTTGATCTTTGAACTACATTTTGACTTGATCCCTTTCAAGATAGTGCGTTGTAGGCGATCATAAATTTAGATATCTTCTAAGTTCACCATGATATGGTTTTTTCTCCTTAAGAAGTTGTAGGGTCAAAGTTCATCATAAATTCATACTTCAAGTTGGTTGATCAAAATTCAAGCTCAGACCATTAAAGAAAATGATACGAGCTCTTGGAAGAGACAGTATGGTGAAAATTACAAAGAAGCAAAACAGCCATGGGGCAACAACCAGAGATGATGGATTATTCACTACTTCATTGTCAACATATTTTAAGAATGACCTCAACTTCTGAGTCTGGTTCTACGATTTGAAGATGACTCATGCTTGTTAAATCCAGCTCGATGTTGTCAATTTTGATTCGAATATGGCCCAGCTTCTTAAGTCTAGCTCGATGTTGCTAGTTCTGCTTTGAGGATTTTTTCCATCTTGTTGAATCCAACTTCATGTCATCAATTTCACTTTGAAGATTATCCCAGCTTGATGGTTTCAACACCATATCTCCAAACTCGATTCGAAGATGGCTTCAGCTTGATGAATTCAGCTTCTGGGCTTTTGGTTGAGAACACAGCTTCAAACTCCTCATCCACAGCCGCTTCTAGCGCGTTGAGGTCGTGATGCCGATCTCCACTGACGCTTAGGCTTCAATTCTCTTTGCGGATGATGCATAGCTTCAAGCTCCTCATCCACAGCCGCTTCTAGCTCGTTGAGGTCGTGATGCCGATCTCCACTGACGCTTAGGCTTCAATTCTCTTCACGGATGACGCACAACTTCAAGCTCTTCATCCACAGTCGCTTCCAGCTCGTTGAGGTCGTGATGCCGATCTCCACTCATGCTTAGGCTTCAATTCTCTTCGCGGATGACGCACAGCTTCAAGCTCCCTATCCACAGCCATTTCTAGCTTGTTGAGGTCGTGATGCCGATCCCCACAGACGCTTAGGCTTCAATTCTCTTTGCGAATGATATGATATACAGCTTCTAGCTTCCTCTTCGCGGATGCTGCATAGCCTCTCCTCTGTCGATGACAACGCTTAACTTTTAGCTCGCTGTGGCCGTGATGCCGAACGTCTTGCAAATTACTGCTTTTCGTGTCATTTACACAAAATGAGTGGAGTTTGTTGATAATGACGATGTCGTCTCCACTTTCATGTTATCATGTCTGCCAAGATCAAGATCATTGCTTCTGCAAAAATGAGGATGACGTTTGAGACGAACAAGAAGCTAACATCAAAAAGTCGAAGTCTTTTAATTGATCAAACATGAAGTCTTTAGACAATCGACCCTTTGAAAGAAAATTGAAGTGAAGCCTCGAGTATACCTAAGCTCCTACAACCTAGAAGACAGCCATAAGCACAAAATTGTAAAAACGATAAAAAAATGCAATTGAGCTAATGTTCAAAAATGAAGTCGAGATAATTTCTTGTTCTTGAGCTACCTAAAAGCCCAATTCAAGCTCCAAATAAATGATCACGAAAAATATATATATATATATATATAAATTGTGATTAGAAACAAAAAAAAAAGAAAAAAAGAAACAAGGGCTCACAAAGGTCGGCCAGCATTTTTGAAATTATATATGTTGGGCTAGTACTAAAAAAATCCATATCCTAATTCCAGACCAAATCCATGGGCCCAAAATAATAAAAAACGGCCCATACCAAAAAGAGAACAACCACACGACAACCCACATTAAAATAACCCAAGCCTTTTTAGAAGCCCACTGCTCCATACCATTATCCACTAAACTCATCACCGGCCCACGTTCAAAAAGAAAAGAAAAGAAAAAGAAAGCCCAAAACCCACTACACAAATTGGAAGCCCATATTCAAATTCCTCTCTTCTCACACAAACCCTCTCTACCTCTCACACACTCAAACTCGCTGCACAGACAACATCCATCTCTCTCTGTAACACTGCCAACGGCCCAAACCCAGAAGCCGCCGCGCCAGATCCGGTGACATTGCCGCAGTCGGCGTGTCGTCAGCCTCATCTCCAAACTCTCCATTCGTTCTCTCACTCCTTGTAATCGCCGCCGTTCCTTCAGACTCCGGCGACATCATCGCCGCTAAGACGACCCAAGCCTCGCGCCATCTCCTCTAATGGCGATGACACAGCAGCTCCAAGCTCTCTCCTCCAGTCTCGATCTGCCCGACGCCATCTTCCACCAATTTCGTCTCTTCACCATCTCCATCCTCGACACTGCTTCAGTCGGTGTTTGGCCCCACCGTCGCACATCTTTCACCGCCCTCCTTTCAATTCACGTAGGAAGGGAAAAATCCCCAACCTGAATTTTCGCCAATGTCCTCCGACGAAGGCCATCGATGTGCCTCCTTCTTCCTCGGCCAATTGGTCAACAGCGCGGAGATGTCGCCACCGTCTCTGCTCCAGTCAAGGCACGCCGCCTCACCCCGCGCCGCCTCTGCTCCAGTCAAGGTGCCCCACCTTCGCTCCGCGTCGCCCCCGCTTCGTGCACCGTCGCCTGTACACTCTCGCCACCGCAACAGCACATTAGCATCGCCCATCCCATTGCGGGCTTTGCACATATGTCGGCCTCCAACCATGGCCTTTCGAGCCATTCTCGTCTTCGTCTTCGTCTCCGCCTCCATTGTTGACGCCTGCCTCCATCTCCAACCGCCTGCTCCTCCTCGCTTGCATCTCGACGAACAGCAACAGCCTGAAGGCCCTTCGTCGGTGCATCAGGAGAGCAACCCCAGCCAGCCGTCGTCTTCTGCGCCATGGTCCAGACATCGTTGTCGTCGCTCTTCCTTAGATCCGGCAGACTCCAGCAGCGAAAAGCTACACACGCCTCAACTTCTTCTCTTTCTTTCTGGTTCACCCGGTCGGGCTGCCAATAGCGAGAAGTCACCGTCGTCGCGGCTTGGCTGACCCACCAATGCTGCTCCGCCGGGTCCTCCCCTTGCTCCATTCTCGACCCTGCTCCAGTCAGGGTGCGCCCCTCCACTCCACGTCGCCTTCGCTCTGTGTTGCCACTACCGCCATCTCCTCGTGCAGCAACTCGTCCTCCATCGCCACTGTCGACCAAAACGCAGCACGGTGGCCACACCTTCATCGTCTTCAGTCGCCGTCGCCTCCTTCCTTCTCCTTTCCGCCACGCCGTGTACAGGTATATTGGATCTACGACTCAAGTTTGATACGAGTAAGGATGTGTGGGATCAAGATGTGCAAAGCTGCGCTATAAAATGCCTGAGTCAGATTTGAATGAGCAATATGTGTTTGATGAAATGACTGAGAGGAGCATGAAGACAGTTGGTGATTAATTTGTGCCGTAAACTTAAGGGTATTGAGACTGCTTTGCTTTATTTGATGGGTTGGTAGAGAAGGGATTGAAAGTAAGGTAAGAAGGAGAAGACCTTGTTCCAAATCTAAGTGATTGTTGTGATCACGCTAGAGTGAAGGAACGATCCAATTTATAGAGAGCAAGCAAGGTTCAAGGCCAAACCCTAGCAGTCACAGCTGCATGTACATGTCCAGATAAGGGATGCTCCAATCACATTTCTCCAACAAATTATACAGCTTTCAAAGCAACAAAGGACATCTCTGCAAAAATAGTTTACTGTACAAAAAAACATGGACCAGGATATGGGCCTTAGGCTGCTAAAATGAAGAAATAAAATGGGCCGTACTTGTGACGATGGGCTACTAGAAAGAAGGAAATAAATTGGAGTGAGATTTTGATAAAATATGGTATGCCAAGTCAAAATACTTGTATTGAAGTAATTGTTATCATAACAATAAAAAAAAGGGTTGACTGCTCTAAATAACAAAAAAAAACATGAAAAAGAAAGAGAAAAAAACGTGGCAGCATGCAAAAAAAAAAAAAGAGAGAGAGAGAGAAAATAAAATAAAATAAAAATAAAAAATGATACTATTTTGATTCCAAGGTTGAGCCCAACAATTTATGTTGCTAATGGGCCCTTGAAATAAAACATGGTCCAATTCCTTTTGGGCATTTATTTTTTAAGAAATGGTCAAGTTTAAAATTTGTGTTAATTGGGCCTTTTTCTTTTCTTTTTTTTGTAATTTGGGTTGCCAAATTAAAAGTAGGTATTTAAACCCAATTTTGGAGCAAAATTCTGAAGCATAAATTCAGATCCAAGTCCAAAACTCCTAAATACGAGTATAAACTGTTTACAAATTCAAATTCAAATCGAAGAACTCCTTGAAACGAGTATAAACTTTCTGACAAATTCAAATCAAGTTCAAGAACTCCTAAATACGAGTATAAACTATTTACAAATTCAAATTCAAGAACTCCTAAATACGAGTATAAACTATTTACAAATTCAAATTCAAGAACTCCTATATACGAGTATAAACTATTTACAAATTCAAATTCAAGAACTCATAAATACGAGTATAAACTATTTACAAATTCAAATTCAAGAACTCATCGACAAGAGTCTAAACTATCTAAATAAATTTTGAGACTCGTCCATTTCCAAGACAACTCGTCCATGAACAAGTCTCGATGAGGCAATTTGTAGACAATTAAAAATTGTTAGCAAATAAGATCTCGCCACATGTAAATTATAAAATAAATAATTAATTATATTTCTATTTTACTAATGGAATTTATTCCAAAATTAAATAGATATGTGATTAATATTTAATTTTTATCGACGAATAGGAGAATGACATGTGGCAACGACACCTCGGAGAGGAATAGTAACTCAAATTGCTCCGAATAAGCCATAAAAGATCCATAAGCCCAAGCCCAAACTCAAACCATGGTTTGATGGACCATAAGCCCAAGCCTAAACTCAAGCCCATGGTTTGGTGGTCCAATGCCCATAAGCCCAAAAGCCCACTAAGCCACTAGCCTACATCTATAAATAGAGGTGTTGGGGCTTCATAAATGGGAGGAGGTGAAGTGAAGTGAAGTGAAGAAGGTGCAGATTCGAAGAGCTCAAGACACTCGAAGAATCCTCTACGAAGCATTCTCCGACATTCGAAGTCTTCTTCAAGCATTCAAGGCGTTCTTCATGCAAATCACCACGTTCTTCGCCAAGATCATCCTCCAAATCAAACCAAGTTGAAGTTTAATTCGGAAACAAGGTGTAAGCCATCCGCATTGGCGCTCAAACTCGAAGTCTTCAAACGTTCTTCAACAAATCAAACCAAATCCAACAGTTGATCTGAAAACAAGACTGAAGTCCTTCAGATCAACATCTTCAAATCCAAACTTCAAGTTCAAGGAGATCAAGGAACTACATCCCCTTCAAACAACTCGAAGAACATCAAGATCGTTCAAGAATTCAAGTCGAAGAGAAGAATCAGATGATAGATAGAGATCGAACTCATCTCAAATATATCAAATTCAAATTCAATTAATTTTTGTACACAATTTTGTATTTATAAAATTTAAATACAAAAATTTGTGTTACAAAGTCAATTATCCAAACACTTTGGCAACTTATAAACTCTTGAGACATTATATCTTATAAGCTCTCTAAAATAATCTTAGCCAAACACCCTCTAAGTCGGGCATGACTGAGCAAGCAAGCATGTGTCGAACTCATCGGTTGATCCAATCTAACCTACCGATTTATGATGTCGACCACTTTTCTCCCCATTTTTTCATCTTTCCTTTTTTCCTTACTTAACCTTAACGATTGTATTCCATTAGATGTACCTTTTATAACAGGTAAATATCATTTTTAATTTTAAATTATTTTGACCTATTAATTATATAAATTCTAAACTTTCAATTGAACCCTCGTCCATTTTTCGGCTTTGAAAAATTGACGTAGTTCATCGATTGTCATTGTGTATTTAACATAAAAACTTGTATGTCACAAACGCGTCACACGAATTATTTCACGTCAACTTTTTGGAGCTGAAAAACAGACGGTGGCACAATTGATACAAAATCGATAGTTCATGATTAAAAAAATATTTTCAATAATTAGGATATAATTGATAGTGCCAAAATAATTGAGGGTTTAAAGTGATATTTATCCTTTTTAATTAGTGTAAAAAAATCAAAATATTTTTTTCCTATTACTATAAAAAATATTTTTATTATATTAACTTATAATTTTTATAAAATAAAAATTAAATTTCAATTTTTTTGGCATTGTTATAAGGGTAAATAACATCTATATCCCAACGTTTGGATATTTTTCACTCAGTATCACAACCTTAACATATTGTTAGAAAATTGCAATTTCGACCAAAGTTAGCTGTCCAGAGAGAGAGAGAGAGAAACAATAAGCTCAAATTCAGTGTAACCAAATTCAAAACTCAGTATTACCAACCGTAACGAGCTGCAACTATAAATTGATTTTTTTTTCATGTAAACTAACTGAAAATGAAAAGAAAAAATTGATTCGCCTCATAACCCAAGCATTTCTAGCATCCGATAAAGTGGCAGAACTATAATTGCATTGAAGTTCATACCATGCAATGAAACGTCTCCTTAGTTTGAACCGGTTGGAGTAGACCGAGATTTTGAGCTGCGACTTCTTAGAGGTGGAGAACAAAGAGGATTTCCCGATGAGTTTGTCGAGATCAGGATTCGTAAAGTTGAACGTTGTCGCTAGAGCCTGAGAACTGGCGTCAGGGAAGTTACTAGTCTCCGACATAATGTAGGAGATGACGGCACTAGCTTTTTTTTTGTCTTTTCTCTCTCTCGACAACTAGCTTTGGCTGAACTTCTAGTTTTCTGAATTTTTAATCTACGTAGATTCTCTGACAAGCCATGTTAGCATAGGGACGTCAAAAACTTTACGGAGGAAAATTAAGTGAAAAAATATAAAAACGTTAAGTATTTTAATAACAGTATGATAAGGTTGACATACTAAGTGAAAAGGCTAAACGTTGGAATTACTATTTACACTTGTTATAAATTCGACTCAATCTTTGAACTATTGTAATTAAGACCAAACTTTTCAATTTGCAACAAATTAGACTCGCTCTAAATTTTAGGGTCATTAATTAACTAATGTGATATAACTCTTATATGTGAACTATATTTTTAGGTCATTTTTTCACTCTATTCCAAGTCATTAAATAAATCGTAAACCGGGACACATCAATTAATTAATGATGGGTTTTAATTTGCTACAAATTGAATAATTAGGTTTTAATTGCAACAGTTCAAAAATTACAATGAATTTTTGCAATAATGTCAAAAGTTTGAGATTTAACAATCTCTTAATGGGTCACGCTTCATTAGTTCATAGAAGTTTGTGGATAAAATTTTTCCAACTAAATTACCCAAACTATCTTTAAAAATATCCTATACTATCAATAGTATCTTAATAATAGCGATACTTTCAAATTTTTATCCTAATCCAATATCCATTATTTTTCAATAAAATAATCATTAACTGTGCAAAGAATGCTGACATGGCATCACCGTTGCTCGTCTATCCTAGGGTTACATGTAAATACCATGCTAAATATCTTTGTACTCAAACAAAAAATTAACAATTTATCAGCGGAAAATAGACATAGGTTAGATTAAGATAAAAATGTGAAATATGATGTTAGGAGGAAGCAGTTACATGCAGTGCGACAAATAAGTGCATGCCATTACATGTAGAGGGAGCTGGGTATCGAGCTGTAGCAAGGAAGAGGCGGCATAACTGAATGAAGGAGGCAGCTAATAGATAGGTGACACGTGTATTAGCTATTAAGAAGGCAGTTAGCATTGAACAAGAGTTAGTTAGCACTGGTAGCCTTTATAAAGAAGCTTTGAATGCGCATGCAGAGATCTTAAGCATAAACTTGATTCATTTCAATAAAAATCATTCTTTTTCGTTTCACTATCAACGTCTCTCTCAAAATTGCAGTATAATTCTCATTTTGATAGATTGACGTGTTGTGAATTTGCTCATTCATAACAAGTGGATCAGAGCCAACACACGCTCGCTGCATGAGATTCAATACATGCCAAGGAAGACAAGGATGGAAACGAGAGTAGCGAATTTGGAGATCCAAATCGCGCAGATACAACAACAACTGATGGAGCTAAATCAATCGGTGATAGCGTCAATGCAATCACAGCAAATGCAATTCGATGAAATGAAGAAATCAATGAAGCATAAAGAAGCAAGAACTCGGTCAGACACAGAAGGATCGATGGAAGAAAGCGATAGACGGAGGGAAAGCGAAGAAAAAGATGAGTCGAATGGGAAAGATGGAGAGTCCAGCCAGAACAAGCAGAGAGGTAAAATGTACAACCATTTTAACTCTAGCAATCGCATGCCTAAGCTTGATTTTCCTAAGTTTCATGGAGAAAAACCGATGCAATGGCTTAGAAAGTGCAACAAGTATTTTGCAATTAATCCGATGAATGACGGTGATAAGATTTTACCACCGCTATGTATATGGAAGGAGCAGCCGACCTATGGTACTTAGAGTACGTAGAAGGGCTGAAGGATATCTCGTGGGGAGAATTTAGCGATATGATATTGAATCGATTTGCAGACATAAATGGAAAGAATGTCATTACTCAATTCAATCAGCTGAGACATGTAGGAGATGTGGACACTTATACTGCCAAATTTGAGGAGTTAAAATCGTTTATAGCAGCGGGGAATCGTAGCTTGAATGGAGATTATTTTATCAGGTGTTATGTGGGAGGGTTGAAGGATGAGATTGCAAGTATTGTAGAAATGTTCGACCCACAAAAACTAGAGCAAGCAATTAAACTGACAAGGAAACAAGAGCTGCAGCTTATAGCATTGGGAAGAGGTCCGAAATAGATCAGCAAAGGATGGGATAATGCATGGAAGAAGCCAGTGGAAAATAGTAACAACATAGTGGGAAATGCAGCTGGACAAAGGACGACTATGTTCAAGAAACTATCACCAGCAAAAATAGAAGAAAGAAGGAAGAAACGATTGTGTTTCAACTGTGACGAACCGTTTCAGTTAGGTCACAAGTGCAAGAAATTATTCACAATCGTGTGTGATGAGGACCAAGAGGAAACCAAGCTCATTCTACAGGAAGTAGCACCGGAAGAAGAAGAGCTGCAGATATCACTCAATGCGTTAGCAGGGCATGTGGCAACAGATACAATAAAAATAAAAGGAAAAGTGCGAAAGCATGGAGTCGCCGTGTTAATTGATACAGGAAGTACGCATAGCTTCCTCGATGTTATGGCTGCTAGAAGAATGCATTGTGATTTAGAATGTACAAATCCTTTGTTGGTCACGGTGGCAGACGGAAGGAAGCTCGAATGTAACACACGATGTCCAAAATTGGAGTGGGAGATGGGAACTTACAGGTTCGGTGCACCCATGCGTATCTTGTAGCTAGGAGGTTGTGACATGGTGATTGGCGTTGATATATTGCGTCAACTCGGACCCATTACATTCGATTTTAAGGATCCGAGTATCCATTTCAGCAATGAAGGTAAAGAGGTCAGACTTCAAGGTATGAGAGAGGAGGTCTCATTGAAGATGATTTCGGGAAAACAGTTTAAGAAGACACTTCAAAAGGGTAAAGGCTCTCTACTGGGGTGTTTGTGTATGATATCAGCCGAGGGAGTAATCTAAGAAAGCAGAACTCCAGATTATATTCAACCACTAATCCACAAATACTTACCCATATTTCAGATACCTAACCAACTACCCCTATACCGATCTCATAACCACAAAATAGACCTCAAACTGGGAACAACAGCATTCAAACAGAAACCCTATAAATATCCATACCTACAGAAAATGGAAGTAGAAAAACTGGTCGAGGAGATGCTCAAGGCAGGCATTATACAACCAAGTAAGAGCTCGTTTTCATCACCGATATTATTAGTCAAGAAGAATGATGGATCATGGATATTTTGTATTGACTATCGTAAACTTAATGAGGTCACCACAAAGGATAACTTTCCCATACCTCTCATCGATGATCTCTTGGATGAGTTGGGAGTGGCTGTAGTTTTTTCGAAGATCGACCTACGTGTAGGTTATCATTGGAGGAGGAATGTGTTTAAACCTTTAGAATCGCAAGCGGTCTTTATGAGTTCAAAGTCATGCCGTTTGGATGACGACGAACACACCGCAACATATTCAGCCATATTTGGGAAAATTTGCCTTGACGAACAATGTATTCAGGCCAAAAATTATTTGGGAAAATTTGTCAAAACATTAAATCTTTATATATTTTATTTATAGATATATGTTTTCATTTGGTCCTAAAATATATTAGAAAATAATGATATACTCAAATATATCATATCGTAGATAAGAGTTGAGATATAAAAATATAAAGATGATAAGTAAGTTGTATATATTTTGACAATTTTTATTATCTATTTCTATTTGTAGATCACTTGAATTTACGTAAATTTACAAATTTGAAGTAGTATTAAGAGAACACTACTTGAGTTCAAACCAATTATATGCAAAGCGCCGATTTTTCAAGTATGGTTTAAATGTATTTTTGGGAAACATAAGCGAGGTATGAGTATTTGGGACATGTGATCGGTCGAGAACAAGACACTTGAGGAGCATCTACAACAGAAGTAGTGAGACCAATTATATGCAAAGGCGTCGAAAAGATTGCAAAAGCGGGTAGAGTATTTGGGACCATGGTACATTGACCAAAAGATGATAAAAACTATCAAATCTCTGCGAGGTTTCCTTGGTCTCACGGGTTATTACCGAAAATTCATACGACACTATGATAATATTGCTCGGCCCTTGTATGAATTCATGAAGAAAGGAAATTTTCAATGGAGTGTAGCAACTAAGGCATTTCTGAGACTCGAGGAAGCCGTGACCACTGACTCGGTGCTTGACTCCCAAATTTCGAGTTACCTTATACCTTGGAGACTGACGCCTCCTACAACGGCATTGGCGCTGTTCTAATGCAGTAAGGGCATCCAATAGCCTTCTTAAATCAGGCTCTCGCACCGAAGAACAAAGGTCTCTCGACTTATGAGAAGGAATTCCTAGCAATTATTCTCACCTTGGATAAATGGAGGTCTTATCTTCTCCATGGCCAATTCATCATCAAGAAAGATCATCAGAGCTTGAAATACTTATTGGAACAACGCATCTCCACTTCTCTTCAACATAAGTATCTCACGAAACTTTTGGGGTTCGACTATCGCATCGAATACAAAAAAGGCAATGAGAATAAAGCGGCTAACGCGTTATCGCGTAGGGGAGAAGGGATGGGAGATTGCCTTGCTTTGACTGTATGCACAATATTATGGATTGGAGAGATTATTGGGAGCTATACAGATGATGAAACAGCCCAGGAGGCAATTACAGAATGTACGGTAACACCCTTTAATCTCTCATTTTTCTCATACATGGGCGGCCTACTCCGGTACAAAGGAAAACTATTTGTGGGTAGTCACAGCGATATGCGGCGCAAAGTGATTGAGTATATGCATAGTTCGGGTTATGATGGTCATTCAGGAATCAATGCAACGTTTCAAAGAATTCAGAATATTTTCCTTTGGTCAGGATTAAGAACAGAAGTTCAACAATGGGTGACATAGTGCTACCAATGTCAAGTGAGTAAGCACGAAAATACAAGAAGTGCAGGGCTTTTGCAGCCTCTTCCAGTACCCTCGCAAGCGTGGCAACACATTACAATGGATTTCATTGAAGGATTACCATCATCGCAGAGTAAGAATTATTTATGGGTCATCGTCGACCGTTTTATGAAGTATGCCCACTTTATCGCGCTTCAACATCCTTTTACGGCTTCTATTTGCGCTGAACTCTTCCTCGACTCCATATACAAATTACATGTTGCCGCTGTGAATTTCGTATATTAACTACCATCACCGATGGCTACAAACCGCGATCGAATTTTCACGAGCTTATTCTCGAAGGATCTTTTCAGATCATTAGGAGTTCAGCATCACATGAGCACGGCTTATCACCCTCATCTCGGCCGCTTTATGGGGATGGGCGAGCGAGCATGTTAACCAATGTCTCGAGATATATTTGTGATGCATGTGGAGCGGAACCGAAGAAATAGCCTCCGTATGGTTTTGTAATAGGGCATAATCGCCGCTGAGTCTAGGGCTCATAGATTTTTTGGCTACCGCTTCCGGACCGGGTCGGGCTCGGCCGACGAAGCTTCTCCGAGATGAATTCGGTATAACTCTAACTACCATTCAGCCATCTGAACAACACCATTCGAGCGTTGTATGGCTACAAACCAAGTACTCAAGAGAGACGCTATGGCCCAAGAGCGACATGGATCCTCAAGGAGCCAAGACAGGCGCCATGGCATTACAATCATATATTGGCGGCGAGGTATAGGAAAGGACCTCCTTCTTCTGAACGGACGAGTAGGAAGTTTGGCGAGGTAGTTTTGAGATCTTCAAAAGCGGACTTATGTGTATCATTCCGTGAGAACTCCGAGCCTTTTGAGTACCTTGAAGAAGGGTAGCCGCTTGTCCATGGCCTTTGAAAGAAAGCGGCTTAGTGCGGCTACGCACTACCGCTTGTGTACGTCGTGAATGGTCTTCGGCATCTTCATTTCTAGAATGGTTTGAACCTTGGATGGGTTGGCTTTTAACCCTTCTTGTGAAACCCAAGATCCTAAGAATTTTCCTGACCGAACCGCAAACGCAGCATTTGGGGTTCGGTTTGAGGTCGACTTTTCGTAGTGTTCGAGGATGATCCGAGATCGCGACACATACGGCTTCTTCCATGCTTTTACTACGATGTCGCCGACGACACCTCTACATTCCGACCCATGTGGGTGGAATATTTTGTCTACCATTCTTTGATAGGTAGCTCCTCGCATTCTTAAGTCCGAATGGTATTTTCCGTATGCGAAGACCAAGTCTCAGAATGAAGGCTACCGTCTTGGCCGCATCTTCGTCATCCATCAAGACTTGATGATACCCTTTATATAGGTCCAGGAAACTGAAGGCTTCGAACCCGACCAATGCGTCGACCTTCTTATCGATGTTGGGAAGGGGATAGCAATCCTTTGGGCAATGTTTATTGAGGTCAGCAGTAGTCACGCACATTCGCCATCCCTCCTCCTTTCTTCACCATCACCGGGTTGGCTATCCATGTCGGATATTTAACTTGAATAATATGCGAGCTTTTAGTAATTGATTTACCTCGTCGTGGATGACTTGGTTTCGCTCACCAGAAAATTGCTTCGCCGAACCGGTTTTGTGCTCGGTCGATGTTTAGCTTATGGTGATGATACCCGGGAGCACCCCGGCCATGTCGAGGGACGACCAAGCAAATACGCCCTCGAATTTCCTCGTGAGTTCGATAACCTGCTCACAATTGAGATGCCTCGGTAAAGCCAATCTTGACGACCTTGAGTGGCTCGCTCAGATAGTGTGACCTCTTCCACCGGGCTGCCAGAGATAGGCGCTGTCTCTTTACTTCCAACTCCCGGGTTTCTTTAGTCATATGCCCGTGGTGCCGGGTGGAGCCCCGCACTCGTAGGCGACTTGTAAGCATTCATCGGCCCGCTTCGATCCCCTGGATCACGGCCACACCCTCTTTGTGGGGATCTTCATCGTCGGTGGTATGTTGAGCATACCGCTTTATAAGCTCACCAATCTCGCCTAGTATGATGTTATACGGCGAGTAGCCTTCACTACGAAGAAATGTACCACCTTGGTGGAGCTTGTCGAGCTTGCCCACCGTGATGTAGCTCGATTATCCTTTGGGCGTGTTCTCCGAACGAAGCTTCGAGCGGCGGTGGTGCTGCATCGCATTCATAAAGTCGCCGATGGACTCGCTTGGCCTTGCCTCAGTGAGGAGATGTGCGAAGTTTTTTGACTCGACCTTCGGAAGAACCTTCATGGAAGGCCTTCATTAGATCGCGGTAGGAACCAATGCTCCTGTGAGTAGATCGTAGCCGAACCACCCGTGGCGTTGTCGACTAGTAACTCCGGAAGAGCTTGCACATATGAATTGTGCCGAGGCGTTGGTTGATCATATTGATCGAACCGCGAGAAAGTTCTGGTCCCTCATCCATTATGGGGTGATGCTCAGCACCGATATTTGTCCGGAGCGGGTGTTGAGTACTTCATTTGAGAACGGGTGACTATCCTCCCGCATCTGCCGAAACCGCCCTCGAGAGCGAGGCGGAGTTCGCCGATCGAACTCCTTTGGTAGTGGCTGGCCTCGCGGCGATCGCGACGCCTTTCCCGTTGTTCTTCCCTCCCGCGGTCGGTTTGGGCCCCGACTTCAGCGGAGGTTTTAGCGCCCATGATTGGATGTTGGGATCCACTGTCGCGGTGCCTCGTGTTTAGACGAGGCTTCGCGTTCCTTTCTTGGGTGCGGCCGACCTTGTGCTCGGCCGAGGTATTAGAGGAAGCTCTCCTTGTTTTTTCGAGAAACCCTCGACGGCCGCCGAGGTTTATCCGAGGAGCTTGAGGTTCTCCTGGTTGTCGCCGCGATCTCCTTCGCTTGCATCCCGCTTTCATGCGGACGGGATTCCTTGTTCGTCGAGGCTTTGATATGCCCTTCGGGTCGATTCTAGACCGGCTTTTTCCAAGCCGAGCTCGGCGGTCCGACCGTTGTTCTTGTTGTTGCGGCGGCGACTGATGCGGCTTCGTATACATCGTCGTGATTGATTCCTGTAAATGAAAGTTGATCGAAAACACAAAATTTTCGCTCCCTACGACGCGCCAATGATCGATCTTAATTTCGTTAGGGAAATAAATGCGAGAAGAACACAGAGGATTTACGTGGTTCGATCTTTAAATTAGATCTACGCCCACGGGCAAGAGAGAGTATTCATGTATCAATGCGTGAAGCGACATTACAAAGAGTGTGATCCCCTATTTCGCCTAATCTAGCCTCTATTTATACACAATTATTTTGACCTAGATCTTAAATCCAAGTCTTCTAACTAGATTCGAGATCTGGATAGATCTTAATCCTATCCCTCTCGAATTAGATTCTTTAGATATGGCCGAGCCCTGCTGCTCCCACCGGTTTTAGGGGTCTTCGGGCGAATGTCCACAATCATATATTGATTCTCAAGTTATTGGGGTTGAGGTTACGATGCAGGAGAAGGCAACGATTCAAGCCCAACTGAAGTTATTATTACAAAGGGCACAAGAGCGTATGAAAATTTACGCGGATAAGAAACGAGTTCCGAGGGAGTTTCAAATCCTTGATTGGGTTTACTTGAAGCTGAAACCTTACAAGCAACGATCCATACGCTTACACAAGGCTTGGAAGCTTAGCCCAAGATATGCGGGCCCTTTTAAATCATTAAGAAGATTGGCTCGATTGCATATATGCTGCAATTACCACCATCATCTAAGTTGCATCTTTTGTTCCATGTGAGCTTGTTGAAGAAAATTATAAATCCAACTCACCGAGTGACTGCAACCTTACCCGAATTTGACGACGATGGTAAGGTGTTGTTACATCCAGTCAAGGTATTAGCGCGGGATCATCAAGAAGAACCATAGCCCGAGTGCTGAGGTGTTGATTCAGTGGGCCCATTTACCTGAAGAAGAGGCGACATGGGAGGATTTCCAAACTATGGAACACAAGTTTCTAGGACTCTTTGACTTGGGGTCAAGTCATGTTTGAAGGAGGAGGATATGTTAGGAGAAAGCAGTTACATGCAGTGCGACAAATAAGTGCATGCCGTTACATGCAGAGGGAGCTGGGTATCGAGCTGTAGCAAGGAAGAGGCGACATAACTGAATGAAGGAGGCAGCTAATAGATAGGTGACACGTGTATTATTTGTTAAGAATGCAGTTAGCATTGAACAAGAGTTAGTTAGCACCGGTAGCCTTTATAAAGAAGCTGTGAATGCGCATGCAGAGATCTTAAGCATAAACTTGATTCATTTCAATAAAAATCATTCTTTTACGTTTCACTATCAACGTCTCTCTCAAAATTGCAGTATAATTCTCATTTTGATAGATTGATGTGTTGTGAATTTGCTCATTCATAACATATGAATATTATAAGGGTTATGAATATCTAAATACATTAACTTTGGACTCATTTTGGTTTTTCCAACAAATTTTAAAAAATTATCAATAAATACACGAATTTAACATTATTGTGAATTTTCCCAGAAAATTGAATAACTGTCAAAATTGAAGTTGACATGACAGTTGACGTAGTGCCACTTCATCAAAACGACATCGTTTTACTTATACAATATATATTAATTGACATTCAAATACATGAATTTTTATTCATTTTGGTTTTTCCCACAAACATTAAAAAATATCAATAAATACATGAACTTAAAATTATTATAAATTTTCTGCAAATTCAATTATCGTCAAAATAAAAGTTGACATGACAATCGACATGACGTCACTTTATCAAAACGATGACTTTTTACTTATATAATATATATTAAAAAAAAATTAAATCCACCTCACAACTCTCTCCGACTCAAACCTCATCGTAGGTTGATGTTAGAGAAAAACAGATAGAGTGGGGGTGGTATAAGGTTGGGGTTAGAGAGAGTGTGTGTGAGGTAAGGTGGATTTATTATTTTTTCTGATAAATATTGTATAAGTAAAACGATGTCGTTTAGATAAAACCGTGCTACGTCGATTGCCATGTCAACTTTAATTTTGATCATTATTCAATTTGTGGAAAAAATTACAATAATATCAAGTTCGTATATTTATTGACAATTTTTGAAGTTTCTGGGAAAAACCAAAATTGACCAAAAATTCATGTATTTATGTGCCAATGATATATATTGTATAAATAAACAATGTCGTTTTTTATTATGTAGAGCTACGTCAATTGTTATGTAAGCTTTGATTTTAACTGTCATTCAATTTGTGAAAAAAATCACAATAATGTTAAGCTTATTTATTGACAATTTTTAAAGTTCGTAGGAAAAACAAAATCAACCCAAAATTCATGTATTTAAACACCAATAACCCAAATTATTAAGATATTATTAATAGTATAAGATATTTTTTAAAAGTAAGTCAATAGTTTGGATCATTTCGGTTAAATTACCGTTAATTTTCTATGTTTATTGTCACAACCACCCTTCAAAAATTACACGCAGGCTGAATTTCACAAAAGTTATTCAATGAACTAGAAACATTAGATTACAGATACAACGATAATCCCCAGCTTCTGGTAGCAAAAACTACTAATCAAATAAAATGTAGTTTTTACGGGACAATCTAATCAAACGTCTCACAATTTCAAGTGTCGACCATTCTACTTGGTAATAATGGAAATAGCTATACTGCATTATGAGCAAAATCAAAAGTTAAGCAGAGCCCAAATGGGACTCAAACTAGTAAATAACAACATATTAACAGCGCCGAAAGCTGCTTCTCACCATCAGTTCTGCGCTCGACTAGCAACACCCATATCATTTTACGATGTTAGTCTACCTATCTGCGGAACCTCATCTGGAACGCGTCATGACCAACATATTCCACAGTCACAACACGACCATCAAATGTACGTCCATGTAGACTATGTGCTGCCATACAAGCAGCTTCCAGCCTCCCATATTCTACAATGACGGAGCTGGGCTCAAGAATACGCCCAAGATCCACAAAGACATCCTTTCTATCACCTTCCCCTGGAACATCCAATTGTTTTCTGTCAATGCTATCCAACTCAACATTTATCACTTCTTTTCTCTCTTCCATTTTTAGCTCTTCCTCAGAACTCGGTAGCTTTGCATTATGGTCTTCTGATTTCAAGTCCCCGGTAGAAGGTTCATTTTCAAGTTTAGAGTTCACCACAGAAGTCGAACCAGAATTATTGGAATTGCCTATCAGCTCATCATCTGAAGTCTTTTGTTGGTTCCCAAATTCCTCAGGGATTGATTGGCTAGGGGGTTCTTTAATAGAAGTATCTTCACCATTGAATGGTAGTTCACATACTTCATCTTTTGTAATATTGCCAGCAGTTATCTCATTAGACAAGCTTTCATCTACCACCCTAAACCTAGTTATATTCTCGGGTTCAAGTGATCCACTTGACACATAAGATAAGCCAGCAATATTATCAAAAGAATTTTTTTCTTCCAAAGTTCTACTATTATTCTCCAGTTCGCTTGGGGCCTCCAGAGGTTCTGATTTCTCAAACTCTCTAAGCCCAGAAGTACTTTCACTGAGTTGTTCAACTCTATGGCTCGTATTTGCAAAGTGAAAGTCATATGCATCAGTACAAGCAGTTGTGTTACTTACCTCATTACATTCCATGGTGCCAAAATCATTTGTTTTCTTGGCAACATTGACAGATCTAACCACACCAAACCTACAGTATCAAGGAAAGTTAAGAAAAACATTTGAGCAACAACGAAAAGTACACTGAAATCACTAAAAGTTATGTCAACCTGGAACATTCCAGTCTTATATCTTCCAATATTTCTTCTAGCTCCAATTCAGACAATGAAATGAGGCCTTCAGGATTGAACTGCAGGGCATTGGTAATTTGATGTTACTTGATTAGCATTAGAACAAGAACTAGAAATGAAAGGAAAGAAGGGAAACCAAAACATAAATTAGATACAGTACCAGATTCTTCAGCTTTAAAACGGTTGTAGGCTTTTTGATAAGGGGCTTTGCATGCTCGGGGATCTCATAAGTTGGGAGTTTTTCAACATTTTCCTAACAAAACAATGGCCATTGATTGTTTGAAAGAAACTTCTATGCAGATATAAAACCTTCAGTCAAATGAGAACAAGTCAAGAGAGATGACATACCCCCAGAGAATCAGGTTCTGGAGTAGCAAGTACTGCAGTTAGGACTTGTCCACCCAACGTCATACCATTAAGACCAGCACATGCCTTTGCAGTAACTAAATGATCAACATACTGAGGTAATAAATAATTAGTTTCTTCACCAAACACAAAAGAGAGAGAGATATTCAAAAGGACATTAATGAAAGAACTCAAGCTTAAGGTGCAACACGCACTAGATAACTGAAAGAGAGCAAACACTGTAAAGACGGAAGACGCAAGAATATTGCCTACTTAGTTTTTATCTATGCATAGCAAAACTCTTTTCAACCTTAAAATATGTACCTCGAGAAATGCACATGGTTCATTTCTATCAGTGATAAACTCAAAGTGGAATGCTTTCACGGGTCCAAAGGCTCTAGCGATCTCCAAGAGCTAAAGAGAGCATTCAAAAATTACTGAGATACGACATATAAAAAAGAAGTTTCATGTAAAACTAGAGTACATGTTAGTTTACCATTCTAGAAGAAAAAAGTTCTGTTATGCCACCAATAAAGATCTGAAAAGTGAAGCAAAAGCTTGTCAAGAAAAGGGAAATAATCACTGTTAACTAGTAGCAGGAAAAGAATTAAAAGTAAGACTGTATATCAATTTATATACAATAACATGTTGGATTTGTATATTGAATGCAGATTAGTTAAACTTGTATACAATGTTTCATGTCACCACTATTTCGATTTCCTACCTGAATTGTTTACTTAATTGCTTATATTGTCTCATTATCTATACAAAAGTTAGATCGTCTGTATGATTGGTTAAACTGATTGAGATATAAAAAGGATCACAGGGGAGACAATTTAAGAACAAAATATCGGTATAGGCTACAGTATAGATAAGAAATAACTTGACTTGATTGCTTTGTGTTGGTATATCTTGACATATTGATGGATCACAGTGAGATGAGTTCTTCTATCTGATCATCGTGAAGAACCTAGATCTCGGTAACTTTACATTGATCTAAACCTCGATAAGGTTTCAGATGAGTATGAGTTACTGACCATCACTTTGACTTATTATGATAACCCAAGATTCTTCGCATCTTGGATGGTGACAATGCTTGTATGTCATGTTAGTTACCTATATCGACTTACCGTATCCATTTAAGATGATGACGCCCCTTAAGGAGCTCAAAAAGTTTATTGTATTAAACCCTGCAGGTTGAGTTAACTCAAGTACAATAATAAGGTTGAATGGTACTACTTAAGGAAGTAAAGAGATTAATTATTTTAAGCAATCAAAGTGCTATAAATAATTAATGGGCGTGCGATATCTTAAATACGGGGGTTCATAAGCCTAAGTACAACCCGACTTAACTTCGAAAATAAAAGGGTACGTCAACATTTATTCTCTAACGGAATGAATAAATATTTATGAATTAATTTATGTTCTGAGCTAAACATAAGATAATTAATTCATTTTAGGCTCATCTTTATTATTTGTATTTGATCCTTAGGTTGGCCCATCAAGGCCTATAACTGTTGTAATTTTCGGTCATTCAATAGGATCCCATTGAGATTCTGTTCTGATTAATTTATTATTTATTTAATACATCTCATAATCTAGATAGATATTATCTGATATTATTATATATCAAAAGATAATTATCCTAGAAATGATATTATCTTATTAGGATTCTAGGGAGAGCATTATAAACCCAAGGTAGAAGAAAATCAGATAATCTCTCTCCATACATAGGGGGTGTTTGGCTAAGCTTATTTTAAAGAGCTTATAAGCTCCAAGAGCTTATAAGATGTTTCAAGAGCTCATAAGAGGTAATTTTTCAAGAACTTATAAGCTGTTAAAGTGTTTGGATGATTGATCTTATAAGCTCGAAAAAAATCGTGAGTTAAAGAGATAAAATTAACGAGAAATGAAGTTGGTAGTGTATATGTAGGAAATAACGAACTATAATAAGGTTATTTTGGTAAATTCATGGTTGCTTATAAGCACTGTTGCGAAAAGCGCAGGAGGCGGCCGCCTCGAGGTGCGCCTCAAGGCGAGGTAGGAAATCGCCCAGGCGACCGCCCATATCTGCAAAGCCCAGCAGCAAGCCTCACCGACCGCGTGCGTGCATCTGTGTGTATGCGTGTGTCTGTGTGTGAAGTTTGAACTGTGAAGTGAATATGAATATTCATGTATTTGTTGTATACTCGTATCTGTAAAATAATAATATTAATAGCTTCTAGGCTTCCAGAATTCCAGACTATACTTGTCTGTAAAATAATAATTGTCTGTAAAATAATAATATTAATAGCTCCTAGGCTTCCAGACTATACTTGTATCTATAAAATAATAATATTAATAGCTTCTAGGCTCCAGACTTTAGGTGAATGAATATGTACTGTGTGCTATTAATAGCTTCTAGTCTTCCAGACATAGCTTCTAGGCTTCCAGACTTTAGGTGAATGAATATGTAGTGTGTGCGTGTGTCTGTGGCTATGTCATTGTGTGTGCATGTGTTGTCTGTGTGACTGTGTCACTGTGACAACACTTCTAAATCAAATAGACATTATAGCTGTGAATCACGCCTAGTAAGTGGTAACAAATCTGAACCAAGCCTAGCTGAAATTTCAAGAACTTGTTTAATCCCACTTTATGTCTTTGTTTTGATGTTTTTAAGATTTAAAAATCTTTTAATTTAATATTGCACTTGTTATCTATTATTTTATATTTTATTTATAATTTTTTGGATTTTTTTTGTTCTTTATTGTCGAGGCTTAAGCCTCCGACCACCTCGAGGCTTACCGCCTCGCCTCAAAAAAGTAAAACGCCTCACTCCCGATTCACGCTTTTTACAACATTGCTTATAAGCTTATGAAAAAATAAGTTGGATTTAAGCAACTTATTTTTATGAGAGTTTATAAGTTGTTGGAACTTATTTTCATAGCTTATAAGCTGTTTAGGAGCTTATTTTGCCAAACACTTTGCAACAACTTATAAGCTCCTAAACAGCTTATAAGCGGTTTTAAAGAGCTTATAAGCTCAGCCAAACACCCTCATATGTTTTTCGAAAATCACAGTTATTCCATAGGAGGCAAAAATTTTGCAATGTTCGCCATTATTTTACTCTCACTCAGTATTGAAGATCAGGCATCGGGGACACTATCCAAAAGATCAAAGCTGGATTATGTTATTGATCGGTTGTGCCAGAAATTAACAGGTAAACATAAGAAAAACCCATGTGTGTTGCAATTAATTATATCGGAGCATGTTACGAATATAATCAATAGATGGTGAATTAAACATCCAAAATAGATGATCGGGAGCACGGGTAAATTCATATTTCCCATTATACCAAACACTCCCTCTTGCCCATTATAACTAATAAGCAAATCAAAAAACAACCCTATTCAACTAAAGTCTAGAGAGGAGGTTGATTCAGAAGAGTTAGCATAAAATATAATATATGAAAGTAAATTTTGAGTATCTATGAATGACTGGTTCATATCTAATGTATCGCTAAAGGTTCCAACTCATTCTTGTCAGTAACTAGTTACATCTAAAGTTCTGAGATAATCTCCTTTGTCAAAATAAAAACAAAAGTAAATTCCAACACATATATGGAATATTAGACAATGAGCAAGGATTCTGGTGCCACCAACTTAGCAGCTCATCTTCACAGTTTAGAGCTTCGCCCTGACTTGGTTTTATAACTTAAACACATGCTTCAGACTCATGCTAGTGATTTTCTGGTCTCCATTATAGATCTTTAACTTGAAGCCCAAGCAGCGATAATAGTAGAACACTTACATTTGATGCCAGAATGAGTAATTAACCTAGATGAAATTTTACGAACAATATTTGTTGGTACATGAAGCAAAATTTAAAAACACCTCCTGTAATAGTAGTAGAAAGTTAGGATGTTTCAGAGCATACCTTGTTGGGTGAATCTTCTACAATGTCACTGATTGAATCAACATCACCCACAGATTTTTCAGAAAGACCAGTCTACATGAAAATAGGAACTGTCTAAAAACCTGCTACACTGAATAATAGCGACAATGTACCTCAGAAACTAAAAGAATATGAAGAGAATATACTGTCTCAATGGGAAAGTAGTTTTCTCAGTACAATACCCTCCTACAAAGCTCAAGAAGATGAAGTTTGCATGCAATAAATTAATAAACTAAAATAACCAGGTTAACTTCTTTTGTGAAAGTAAAACGACGTGACTTAAGGAGACAAGGAAATGAAGTATGCCGATAAGAGGATAGAAATGAGATGCAAATAAAGCGAATTACATTAAATGAAGCTTTCCACCATATCAAGTAATAATACTGAGTTTGTATCTACTTATCAAACATTAGTCATTAAAAGAAGCATCTACCATATCAAAGATCAATATTAACAAGACTTATAGTAAGATCAGAGAACTTCATCGTGATGATCCTTACAGTTACATTAGCATAGTCCTTGGGGCGCCTGAGTTTAAGGTTGGAACCAGAAAAGGACATTCCATCTAAAGAAAGAGCAGCAGAAGCATCCTCAGGGGTCAGAAACTCCAAAAGAGCTTGGTTCTTCTCCTTATGTATCTGCAGCCCAAAAAGAGCAAGAGCTTGCTGAATGTCTAGCTAAAAAAGCACATTGCAGAATATATAAATAGATCAAAAAAATTAATTGACACATACTATACAGCTGATACAGGGCTGGGTCCCCTGAACATAGTTAACACCAGATGACAGGAAACGCTTGTTAATGCATTCTATTATATCTTTCTCAGATGCTGAAACAGGTAAGTTTTCTACATAAAGCCTCCTCTTAGGTCTTGTCGCTTGAGTTAGCTGAATCGACTCAACAGCATGCAGCTGTGAAGAAATGGTATGAAGAGAAATTCCAATAGGCTTCACGACAGTAGGAGCCACGGAAGGAGCAACTGGAGTTATACAGGGGTATTCCATAATATTCAATGATAATTTTTGGCTCATAGCATTCAAATTGAAAAGATTTGACGTATCCATGACACTCTCTTTTTCAAAAGGTTGTAAATCCCATCCAGCAGCTCTTTTCTCTGGAGAACGACGAGTTGGGGAAGGAGTTTTAGCAGCAGCCTCTGTTTTCCTCTTTCTAGGTGAATAGCCTCCAAGACCACTCGAATTGTTAGTATTATGCCTGTAGTGACTATTAGATCCATTATTTGGTATCCTCTTGTTATCAACATTAGAATGCTCTCTTCCTGATTTGTCTTTTGTAGAATGAGATGATAGTTCTCCAAGCTCCCTTTTATCTTTCGATGTGTGCTTGAAAGCTTTTGGTGATTGTGAAAGAGATCTTCTACCTCTGTCTTTCTCATGATCTTTGCTCCATGACCGTCTTCTTTTTGACCTGGATTCTTCAAGAAAGGTCTGTGTTGGTTCTGATCCTTTTCTTACAGAATCATTCATTTTAACATCATCCCTGCCTCTAGATTTATCTTCTGCAGGACGATGTTTGTGTTTCTTTTCCTTTGCAGATTTCTCTCTGCCTCTGGCAGTTATGTTATCTGTTTGCTTCACATCTCTCATGTTTCTTTTCTTATGCTCATTATCAGAATCACTGCCTATCCGCTCATCTGTTTTCCTCTTTCTGTAAACCTGTCTCTCCTCATTATGAGGTTGTGCTTTTACTATTTCAGATTTGACTCTACTTCTTTGAGAAACTCTATCCTGTTTATATGATTCACTATCTTTTCTCTTGTCAAATCCGTTATCAGAATTAACACTTAAAAGGTCATCTTTCTTTCTGCTGCCATGATTTCTTCCCTCAAATTTCTCTTCTGACACTCTATTGCGCCTCGGAATCCTGCCTCCTTTGTCCTTTGACTTGGCATCATGATATAGAGATCGGTCATCATCATCCTGGACCAAATTCTCATTCTTTCTAGATGCATTAGTATCCGCTTTTCTACTAGAGCTCACCTGCATAGGATCTTTTACGTTCTTGTTTTCAGCCAGTGGTTTTGAATCGTCACCTATTCGCGGATGGCATTCTGGAATATCAGATGCCCTCTCCATGATGTCTTGTGCTAATTCACTATCAGCTACTCCAGAGCTGCTGGGAACTTGTTGAGCTGTGTCTCCCTTGTTTTTTCTTCTAAGCATTATGTCATCATAACTTAGTGGTCTCGTCCTCGCTGAAGTGCCATCCAAGAAATCCTCCAGTGGCATTTCATTAGTACTTCCGAATATCTCTTCCTGTGAATCAGATCTAGCCATCGTGCTTGTACACTTCCAGACTGGTAAAATAGCGACATATTCAAGACCGATAAAAAAAGAGGTAATAGCTTACCAATTTTCTACACATTGATTAAAAAACTATCACCACGGCTTTTCAAAGAAACAGAAGAATTCGAGTCAATGATTGAAATATGTGCTTATGTATCAATTAGCATTACACATATCTTCCAAGAAAATAGGTATGCTCCGAGAAATTCATACATTTTAAAATACCCTAGAAGCTAACAGAAAATCCAAATATGCTCAGCAGTGTACAAGTCAGGGCTAGGGCCGGGGCGGGGTGTTTCACCGGAAATTTACCGGGTGCCGAGTGTTTGGTGCAATAGCCCCTGTCGCGAGCGAAGAAGAGTGCTGCGCAGCCACGGCCTGCGCCTGCAAATATTTGATGTAAAGAAGAAGCTGAAGTCGCGGCGGTAGGACGGTGGTGCGCAGAAGGGGTGGGTGGTGGTGCGCACTCTGCAGCTAATAAGTAATTCTTTGTTGTGGAAGAGGAATAGTGAAGAGAAGAGGCAGAGGAGTAATTAAATTTAGGGTTGCAAAGCACAATAAAGCGATTTTGTGAAGAACTTCCGAAAAGATACTACAACTTGAGCGAAACTACATATGGCAATGTCTAAAGCTGATAAAGTGGATCTGATCTGATGGATCCGATCGGGTTACTTACAATTTTGGTTGGATTTAACTTTAAAATTAGAGATTTGAAAAAAATTGGTCCTGAAAAACTCATTTGAAGAAAAGTCAAGTCAATTGAATTACGAGTCAAAAAAGTTTGAGGTTTTGGGATAAAAAGCTTGTCTGGCTATAATATTAATATATATTTTTATTCTTTATTATTTTAGATTGTGATTCCATAGTTTTAATTTATTTTTCGTTGTATTAGCATATAATTTTGATAAAAATATTGTTATTGTTGATATTAAATTACTAATTTTTAGACTCAAATTGTTTGTAGGTAAGGATACAGGAGTAGCTGGACATGTCTGTTATACCTTGCAAGATTTTCTACGTACAAGATAGGGATGAGCATTCAGTCGATTCGGTTAGAAATCGAACCGACAACCAAAAACTGAATTATCAAAAAAAGAAATATTTTTCAAAAATTATATTATTTTTTAAAACTTCAGTCAGTTCGATTTCGACTGAAGTTTTTTTCCTAAAACCGAACCGACTGAACAAAGTTCGATTCCCCAAAATTATAACCGAATCAAAACAGAATAGGCTTAAATCCGAACCGCTAGTTACTTCGATTTGGTTATTCGTTTATAGTTAGGTTTTGCTCACCCATAGTACAAGACAATTGAGTGATGGGAAGATTACAATCGTCATGCGCAATGCGGTGAAAGTAATGGTTGTTGCAGTGGAAGATTTATTTTTATACTTTGAAAACAATATTTTAGTTTTGAGAGATGTAAGAAGATGCTAGGTCCTTACCTGATAACACAGAGACGGAAGATCTCAAGTTTGTGGAATTTGAAGTCACTTCCCTTAGAAGTTTAAAACAAGGATCTTCTAAAGTGAATTAGAATTCACACGTCTGATAGGTCGTGGATGTAGGAGAGGTTTCTAAGAACCACATTAAATTCTTGTGTCGTTTACTGTTTTGTTGTCTTCTACTTTGCCTTGGAATTTCTTGAACATAACACTCAGCTGAACACAAAACTCACTCGATGCTTCACTGATCAGCTCACACACATACTTAAATCTTATTTCTTTTAAATTGTCTTCCTCTCTGATGTGTTTGATGAACGAGTTTGCATTGACCCACCACTTTTTGCATGCTACACTGAGTTCTTTCAGTTGACTATGTTGTATGATAGTTTATATCTTCAGTTAATTCAGTTATTGACTCAGTCGCCCTTTCAGCTGACAACAAAAACTCAAAAAAGTTTTTAGTCTGATGTAATTCCCACATACACCTGACACCTTGTTTAGGGACTCCTTCACTAATGTTTGTAATTGCCTCACATAACTTTTCAAAATGAAAGAAACTTGAAAGTTTGAGAATTTTCTAAAAACGAACGAACTTTGAAAAATCGCACTTTCGTGATTCGTCATGTGGATTTTGCATGAATCGAGAATTGACCTCGATGTAATAATTATTTTTTGCCCTACATAATTTTTTGATACGACCCTACTACGAGAATTAAATAAATTATGTGAAGTTAATAATTTCAAAGAACATAGAAATTCATGATTCACAAAAAAAGTCAATGATGAGAAATTGAATGTCGACATTTATGTTTCGATTAATAAGACAAAGTAGAAAGATCGCTTTATGTCAAATCAAGACTTTATCAAGTCAAGACAAACTTTGTGGCACATTAAATGTCAAGCTCATGCTTTCCCATAATTTGTGGTACTTTTGTACTTGAAACACTATGAATGACTAACATAACCTACTAAAAGGTAACCTAATGACTATACACCATACTTATCATCTCTTTTCACCTAACCACACAATGTTCTCTCTTTCCTTCTTTATTTCTTGCCCCTCTCATCTCTCTACCTCCATTGGAGCTCAAAGTTTAAGTTTGGAGACTACGATCGAGACTCGACGTCCAAAATTTAAACCGATCACGAGGTAAAAAATTAGGATTGTGAGATCTAAATTATTTTAAATACTTTACTATAATTAAATTTATTATCTAAGACATATTATATGTCACATAAATATGTAATAGCTATTTTATACAAGGAAATAAAATATTTGGGAATACCTTAGTGATTTTCGAAAATTAGGGTTTCTAAAGTATAATTTTAATTTAATTCTATCTAATTAATGATATATGATAATTATTATATTATTATGATGTCATTAAGGAAAAATGAGTGTATTACAACTTGCACAAGTGGGGTGCACTTGTGCTCCAAAGTGGCGAAAATTTCTAGATTTTTAAGTATGATTTTATGTGATAAACATTATCCTATAATTAGGGATAAGATATGAGTTGGATCTTATCCTATATTAGGTGTAAAATGGACATAGTTATCAAGTGGAACAAGTAATCCAAGGTTCATTGAATAGGGGGGGCCGAAAACTTGGAGAATAAGGTTGGAAATTTATTTATTTTCATACTATATAATAGGGACACTCAGATAGTTGAAATTTTGACTTTTCAAAAGCTACTTTATTATATGATAATAATATAATATAAGATAGGAAAATAAAATAAAATCCTATCCTAATACACTAAGTAGGCGTGAATTACACTATGGGTATATAATGTGATAATTCATTTAATACTTGATAATTATGCTATAATTTATTAATTAAATAAAAATATGATATAATAAAGTATATAATACAAGAAAAAAATAAAAATCAATCCTAATCTATTGTTGATAGGCGACACACACAACATAGTATACAATAGGATAATTTAATTAATTCAAGAGAGGTTCAATGTATCTAATTAAAAGGATAAGGTAGCAAGTGGGATGAGTTGTATATGATAAGGTTTTTGATAAGGTTTTTGATAAGGATAAGGATAAGAATTGTAACAAGTGGACCTTAGATATTTTCATATAATAATAAAAAAATAAGTAGCCTAAGTCTATAAATACCCCATGAGAGCCTTCATTTCTTCATCACCACCAAAAGTTTCGAAAATAGTGAGGAGAGGAAGAGAGAGTGTTCACCTTGTGCAAGAGTCCAAACTTAGATCGACTAGACGACACCGATCAAATCCATACCGATTAAAAGGTTAGATTTCTTACAAGCTTTGTATATACGTTAGAATTTATGTTATAAGCTTAGTTTATTTGTGTAATTTTCGAAAATTATATAACTTATGCTAATATGTTTAGATATTATATTTATATGATGTTATTAAGCATGTATTATAATTATATCACAAAATTAAGCATGGTATCAAATTATTTATGTGGACCGAAATCTTAAGAGTACCATATGTTGATGATTTTGATTTTTAATTGTTAATTTAACCATGAAATAATAATCTAGGGTATTAAATAAGCTTATATGAATTTATATAAAATTTTTGGGGAACTTTAGTACCTAAGTCCAAGAATTTCGACAATTATAACCTATGATAGTAGGTTGTGATATAAACCATATTTAAGTGTTATCATGTCATATTGATGATGTAGATTCATAATATATGGTTGTGTGAATTTATTGGAATTTATAAAAATTAATTGGACCTAAGTCAAAGTTTCGAAATATGACTTAGGTAAATTAAATTCAATAGTTCATAATAAATAACAATTATGTTATAGTGAGCATAGTTAAGGATGATTAAGTGTTATGTGAATTTATTAGAATTTTTAAAAATTGTTTACTTAGTGAATTATGAAAACCGAAAACCATATAGTATAATTCTAAGGTATATGATTTTATTTGACCAAAGTAATCACATAATATGATCTAAAATAATGTTTTAGACATAGTATGATTTTATGGGAATTTTTGGAACAAGAATTGCACATAAAATGATAAATTTTCATAAATAATTGAAAAAGTCAAATGTTGACTTTATGTTGACCAAAGTCAAAATCGTTGACTTTTTATCGACTTGGTCAAAATAGTTGACCAAAATCGTTGACCAAGGTCAGCAGCACGCGTAATTCGATAATCGTGATCTATGTGACGTGAAGACGTTTAGTAACAATGTAACTTACGTTACGTAAGTACATTAAAACGTACATTATATACTAAAAAGGTAGAATATCTCTTATAAATTGAGAAAATTCATAATCGACATTAATTGATTAGGAAGAGTCAAAATAAGTCCGGCGTTAGCCTTATTTGACACGTAAAACGTTATAGACTATGTTCGTCCCTATCGAACGATTTGAACAAAGGAATGAATGGAAGGATAGTACGTACGTTGGTTCGGATCGAAGAATCTTACGCAGCATGATGATATGCTAAAATTTCGTTTCTTACATTGATAAGGTTTGACTCGGAGGAGAGGAGAAAACTGAAGTAAAACCCTAAGTGACCTAAGAACTTTAAGTTCTCGAGGTGGGCACTCTTTTCAAAAGATTTTTACAAGCTTTCTCGAAAGTATTTACTGTTATTGCTTTACTGCTTTCTTATAAAAATGTTGAGATACGATATTGTCTGCCGAAAATGTTTTGAGTTTGTATAAGCGTCCGATCTTCTCTACGTTGCTATGGTTTATTTTACAGTTCCAAGCATGTTTAGTTTTAGGATGTTGAGGTTGAAGTTGAGATTTACATATGATGTTTATATATGCATAGAGATGATGTATAAACGAAGAAATGACAAATCGAATTAAAGGATATGAGAGGGATGTGTTGACCGAAACTTATATGTGTGGAGGAAACATGATTTTGATTTTTCATATGTTATATATTGTGATACATGTTCTTAGGAACTTGATTACGAATGATGGTGATTTTATTGGAATTTTCTAGAAAGACAATATAGAAATTGAGATTTATGTTCCCAAGCCTGTACCTTCGAGAAATTTTTCTTCAGGTTTTGACTTGAGATCTGTGCTTCGGAGCAGTCTAGGATGTTATATGAATTTACCGTATTTTTTCGAGCACGTTTTGAAAAGGATAAAAAATTAAAGGGATCGATTCGTTATAGTCGTGATTTTTCTTGAACAAATCGATTTCATATCTATGCTTAGGACTATGTTAGTTTGATCATTTTCCAAGCACCCTAGTAAGGGACCGAGCCTATACAGTCCCATTGAACCATTAGTCGATTTTTATTTTTGTGTTTTGACTTTGTTTATGTGTTCTACGTTATGATTTGAGCATGTGTAGATTTGATGCAATTTAATTACGAACGCTAGCTCACCGAACTTGAAAATGGCTAGACGTAGACGATATGTTGAACTTAGAGTTCCATGGCTCGATTTTTATATATTGTGTGTAGGGAAATATATTTTATGTCTTCATCTATCTTGGATGTTTAATTCACCATATATTGATTATATTCCTCGACATGCTCCTATATAATTAATTGCAACACTTAGGGATTTTCTCATGTTTACCTACTAATTTCTGACACAGTTGATCAATGACTAACTCCAGCTTTGATCTTTTGGATTGTGTTCCGATTGTCTGATCTCCAATACCGAGTGAAAGCAATCTATGGGGAACACGATTTTCTCGCTTCCTAAAAAATAGTGATTTCAAAAAATCACTATGTAGTGTAGTGTACTAGTGATTTTCTCCTACTTTATATTTATTGCTCTCCAAACCCTAATTCGATAAGGATTTTAGCACATCTAATAAATACAATAATTATCTTCAAGTTATAAGATCATATCTTCTAGAATAATAATTATCTCTTTATATCTTTTGATATCAGATAATTATATCTAGATTATTCGATCAACTAAATTAATAATATAATTATAGAGCCATGTCCCACCGGGACTTTATAGAAGGAACAAAATTGCATGGTTGTAGGTCTTATTGGGCTACTCTAGGGATCAAATATAAGGAATAAATATGGGTTTAAAATAAATTAAGTATCTTATGTAACCATCACACATAACAAGTCAAAGTGATGGTCAGTAACTCATATTCACCTGAAACCTTATCGAGATTTAAATCAACGTAAAATCATCGAGATCTAGGTTCTTTACGATGGTAAGATAGAAAAATTTATATCATTTTGATCCATCAGTACGTCAAGACCTACCAACATAGACAAACAACTAAGACAAGTTACTTTGTATCTATACTACAGCCTATACCAACAATTTGTCATCAAGTTGTCTCGACTGTGATCCTTTTTATATTTCAACTAGATTAACCAATCATACAGACTTATGTGATCTTCTACACACTATATGATCTAACTTTTGTATGAGATAATGAGACAACATATGCAATCAAGTAAACATTAATTCAGTTAGGAGATTGAAATAGTGATAATAGAAAATATTGTATACAAGTTCAACTATTTTGCTTTCAGTATACAAAGCCAACACTATCAGTATGGTCATACCACACTTCAGCTTTTATGTAGTTAACCAACAACTTTAATTTCTTCTGTTGGTATGACATTTAGTCATTTTCTTGACTTTATTGTTTTCAGTAGCACTGAGTCTTTAGTCTTTAGGCTTCAGTCTTCCAATTTCAATCGCCAGTCTTCAAACTTCAATAGCATTAGTACTGGCGCTTCTATCAATTAGACTGACTGCAGTACTGCTTCTTGAACTCCTTTAGTATTGTCTATCCATACATACGGATAGTTCTTCTACTTCAACCTGTAAAAGTAAAAAGTCGGCTCCCTACTATGTGAGCAACACTATGTTACATCCACAGAGCGGTGTGTATGTTGGCCTAGTGGTAGAGTAGTTAATGTCCAAGACCGAAGATCTCGGGTTCGAATACACCGTGATGCGGCCTTTAAATTTATGCATTTAATTGACAAAAATAAAAAATAAAATAGAGCGATCATCAGGGAGGTATTGGAATCTAATCAAAATACTAAGTTAAGACATAATTTTTCCAACAACTGGTTAATCCAAAATTGAAACCAAAAAAATCGATTTTCAGTTAACTAATAACTAACTTTTTCAATTTTGGTTTAGGTATCGGTTACCTCCTTCAAATTAATTTCAGTTATCGAGTATAATCGATTAACCGACAGTTATACCTGATTAATCAAAATTGATATATATATATATATATATATATATAATTATTTAATATTGAAATTATTTTAATTAATTTTGATTATTTTTGGTAATATTTATTATTATTATTATTATTATTATTATTATTATTATTATTATTATTATTATTATTATTATTATTATTATTATTATTATTATTATTATTTTAAAATTGTAAATTCGATTAATTCGGTTACCCGCTAACCGAATCGATTAATCAATTAACCAATCGGTGTCGGTTTTGGTTGGTAATTCTTCTCAATTTTTATTTACTGAAACCGAACCGTGTCTCGTCCTACTGGTATCGTATAGATTTTTCGGTATACTGTATCAAAATATGGTATACCGAAAATGTTGAACTTACTAAAAATGCCAAAAATACTAAACTTATCGAAAACACCGTACCAGATTTCAGAATTTGGTACATCAAAATTACCAAAAATACAAAAATTACAACAAACATGTATAGATGACATCCTAAAATTTAAATACAATCCAACTTAAGTTATAGCTCATCTCAACTAAAATACATTGAAAAATAACAATCAAATTCCAAAATACAACAAATAAAAAAGTGATATACAGTCACGTGTTTCTTCTTTCATTTTCCTGACCACCCACATCAAAGAGACAATATACTTCCCCACTTTTCTTGTTTTCTCCAACTAGGCGGTAAACATCTCAAAAGTTAAAATCAAAGCATCATAGTATCACACACCTTTGTTCATATACCTCCATTTTTACAAATGAGTAGAATGAAAGCATATTTTACTGATAGTCGAAGTAGAAGAATGAATTGCATAAGTGCTTAACATTTCTAGCTATTTTATTTACTACTACACTTACTAGTAGTATCTCATAACCAACATAAAATGCAAACTAACTAAAAAGAATGAAATGCATATGTGAACCAAAAGTTTAGAAATGATTTTTTTAATATTTGATTTTTCAATGGCAACAGGCAATGAAAAGAATGAAACTCATATGTGAAAGTGATATATAAAAAAAAATCAATGTCAGTAGGCAACACCTATTTTAAAGTTGATCTCAATCATTAGCCATCATATTATTGTTTATAAAATAAGAAAATATATATAATTTTTCACATCAAACTACCAATAATATCAAACTGTACACAAATCAATACTCCCTCCCCATTTTCACAATTTAAGCACATAAAAAATTTAATCTCACTTTTCAAGTTATATAGCTAGCAAGGATACCAGATTGATTTTTGCATCTATAAAAGAAACACAAAAAATATTAGTGCATTTTATTTTGGATTAACATAAATAAGTAAAGGAACTTAATAAAATAAACTCTTACTCTTTTCAATTTCTTCGATTTTCTTATACAAATGAAGGTCATCATCGGTTGGGTCCTTATACAAGTTGAAATCTTCTACTTTAGTCAATCATTGGTGCACACCAATGCCTCTACCATTTTTTTTGACTCAAACTAGTTTGAAAATGATCCACAATCCTTTTATCAAAACTAAAAGCGATCTCACAAGCAACCGTTGAGCTTGGAATTACAAATATATCTTTTGCAATGAACGAAAGGATTGGACATCTAGTTTCACTTCCTTTCCACCACTCCAAAATATTGAAAGTGAGATTAGATCGCTTCTCGATCTCGTCATTAGGTACTTATCCACTTCATTAGATATTTGTTGGAGTTATTCTTCTTCATTTTGTGCTTCCACATCATTGAACAATTCATCACAATAACCACCACCACCACCATCTCTACTAGTATTGTATCCATCGTCATACTCCAAGAGCATAATTTGTCTCTCAGTAATCAATGTATCATTTACTCCCTTATACTCTGTCCACAAAATTACCAAGTAATTTTTAACTCGATCAATGAACTCTTGGATTTTTCAGTAGTACCTCATAATTTATTGGCACTAACTTTGATCATCTAAAGCTTGTTTCTTTGATCCAAGACATAGCAATAAAAATCAAATGACTCATTTTATTCTAGTCCCTCCAATACTATTTTTTTTCCTTTATTGCACTTGCAACAATTTTAAGATTTAATCTAAATTTGTAGGGCAATCATTAATTGATAAATCAATTGTGATGTAGGAGTTTTTGAAGCACTTAGCTGTAAAGTCGCATACATAGAATTTTTTAGAAAGTATACAAATGCTTTTGTATTATCCCAATCCTCTGCAAACGAAGGCCCCATCGTTTCTTTACATTTGTCGTCTTTTCCACGAAAATAATTCATAAAAGACAATCATTCTTCAGCCATCCTTTCAAATACTCTTCTATACTCCAATGCAACTTCAAGCATTTTATAGGTTGAATTTCACCTAGTTTTGACATCCATAGGTACTGTTGACATACTACAAAACTTGGCTAGTACGACAAACCCTAAATTTGTTCAATCGAGAAGGAAAAAAATGAAGAAGCACAATTGCATTTCTAATAGACTTAATTGAAGAATTAAACTTTTTCAAGTGGTCCTTAACAATCAAGTTAAGTATATGACACACACATCTCAAATGCAAATATTTTCATCAACTACAAATTATTTTTAATATATGCTCATAATTTTTTCAAATAATCAATTGCAGTATCATTAGAAGAGGCGTTATCAACCAAAATAGAAAATATTTTTCTATCTCCCACTATCTCAAACAAACCTCAATTGTCTTACCAATTTCTTCTCCGACATGACTATTATTTTTGTGAAGTTAATTATTCTTTTATTCAACTTTCAATCACTATCCAAATCGTGAGCTGTGATAACCATGTAATTTATGTTTTGAATAGATGTTCATGCATCAGTGGTAATTAGAGCCGACAAAATGAGTCCGGTCCGAAAAGCCCGCCTGGGGTACCCGGGATTTGGGCCGGTTTGGGCTTCAAAATTAAAGACAAAAAAAAACCGGGCCTAAAAAGCCCGTCTGAAAAAAACCGGGACTACCGGGCTTCAGACCAAAAAAGCCCGGGGGTTTGTGCTAAAAAAGCCCGCCCGATTTCTATTAAATATATATATTCATAATATTATTTAATATATATATCTATACTTTTTTAATAATATTAATTATATTTTATATAATTATTTGTTTTTTATATTAACAATTTTCTTACTAATTCACATACTGGTCAGGAAAATAAATTTTGAAAAAAATAATAACCTCATAAATAATTCAAAAATATTTCCTAAGATAAATGATCTCCAAAAATATATAAATTGATGATTAATGACCTTATAGTATGTAAAATCTATTTTGAATCATTGATATTAAATATATATTGTATAATTAATTTACTTTCTTCTATTATTTTATGCGTATAAGTGGGATTGATATTTAATAATATCATTTATCTTTGATTTGTAATTACTAATTTTTTCTCCTTAAATTAAAGAATTAAAATTATACTGCATTACAAAATCATCGCATGAATACATAAATAGATCAAGATATACAAGAAGCATTATCATAAGAATAAGTAAGCTCAAAATATTTTCATCACTGATTCTTTATTTAAGTTAAGGAGTTATGAGATCTTAATTAAGTAATTTTTTTTTTAAATTTAAAATATCAATTTATATATTAAAAAAATAAAAAAATTATCTAAAAAAGGCCCGCCCGACCGGGGTTGGTTTGAGTTTCATATTTTTAGGCCCGAAAAATTTCAGACCGGACCGACCCGGCCCGAAAAATTTAAAAGCCCGACGATCCCGGGGCCGGCCCGGGCCGACCCACTACTTTGCCAGCTCTAGTGGTAATACTCACCCTTTGTCCACTAATCACACTTTGTATTTTACTTTTCTCATCTAAATACAAAGCATAAACCATACTTGCAACTTTATTTCGATCGAAAATTTGAAATTTCAGTTGTAATTCATGGAGAAGACTAACAAACCCATTTCGTTCGGTAGCCCAAAATGATGCTTCATCGATAATCACGAACTATGTGAGCTTCAATTCATACTTTTAGATTAAAGGTGTGAGGAACTATGTGATTTCTTTGTCCTGTAGATCCCACTGGTTAACACGATTTGACCTTTGTTTTGCTAACTTCATAGACTGGACTTGACTTGCACCTCTTCACTAAGTGATTTTTCAACCCACTTGTACTTCCATAAGGCATTGATATTTCAGCTTTGCAACAGTTGTATATTCCTATTTGTTTTAGGCTCCCATCCAGGGGAAGATCAAGAAGTTGATAATGAGATGGGTTGTAAAATAAGTACTTCGACACATTAAATTTTATAAATATCAAAGTAATTCTATGTTTCCGTAACTTTAGCCTTGCGAAACTTCAATGCATAATATGCATCAATAATCGAGTCTATATCTATATCCATATCTATATCTATAATAATCAATATAAAGAACTAGTGAATCGTCAAGTAAGTTATCCCCGATCTTGTTACGAAATATTGTCTTCACATGCTTTATTGAGAAAAATATTTGTTCAGTTATAGTAGTAGAAATATGAAACGTCAAAATTAGATGAATTAGTCTAGTTAACATGAGGTAGTGTAGAAACTTTTGTCGCCGACGCTGCCTCCTCATCTTCATTCGATAAGTATTCACGGTCGAATTATGTGGCACTCATTATCACTACACAGTCGGATGCTCCACAAAGTACATGGTTGCTGCTCGACCGAAAAGGGATTTTTTGAAAATAATAAAAGGAGATAGATAACAAAAAAAAAGATAGAAAGTGACATGAGAATGGAGAGAGAGAGAGAATAAGTTCAAAAATATAAAAGAGAGAATAAGTTATATTGTTGGTCGGACCACGGAGGGTTTTTTTTGTCCTTTAAATCTAAAATGACTTCAAAACTCATATTATTATTAATTTTGATAGAAAACTTATGCTATTATTTTTTTAGCTATCTATAAAATTTCCCCTTAATGATAAGTAATTACGTAGGCAACATCAAGTTAATAATAATAAAAAATCTAACTTGAAAAGAAAAAGAAAAAACAAAGAAAAATTAGAAAATAAAACAAAATAAAATTGCAAAACAAAAAAAAAACAAGAAAATAAGAAAGTTATAATTGAAAGAGTGACTAGCAGCAGGTCCCGCCAACAATTGCTCTCACTCTCCCCACTCATGCGTGTTGCCTACAAGCCCATTCGTACCGGATTGAGATCCAATGTCCTATATATCGTGTCTTACTTTCAATTTTTAGTCTTTTTTCATCTTTTTTCTTCAATTTCAATTTTGTATACTTTAGTTTAATTTTATAATTATTACATAGGGTTTATTTATATAATTATTTTTTTATCATTTTATTTTATTTTTATTAGTTAATAATTCATTATTAGAGTTGATTAATCCAAAGTTATATATGATGCATAATATCATAATATATTTTATTCTTTATAAAAATAATATTAAAATAAATATATAATAATGGGATACAATGGTACACATAAATTGTTGAAGACTGGATGTCAACCCATGTGTCCCAAACTTCATAGGAAACGAAATTTAGGGCTGATAATTTTTGACACGACATAAACATATATGAAACTAATGCGTTAGTGTTTAGTCTTATCGTGTTCGAGTCCTTATCGTGTTGACACGATAATTTCATGTTGTGTTCGTGTAACACGATAATTTTCGTGTTGCATTCATGTTCATGTCGGATCGTGTCTTTTCATATAATCTAATAAAATTTATATATACTTAATATTAATTTAATTATTATGTTGTATATTTTTATTTTTTTATTAATTTATTTTCTAATTTTCATTTAAATTTGTTTTTTCGTATCGTGTCGTTGTCGTGTCGTGTCAATACGAAAAAAATGATATCATATTCGTGTTCACATCGTACTCGTGTCGTTTTTGTGTTAGTACCTTTTGAGTTGTGTTCGTGTTTGTGTCGCACAAATTCTTAACATATCGTGTTCATGTTTTGTCTTATCGTATCGACACGATAACGACTCGACTCGCACGAATGGTCAGCTCTAGCGAAATTGTTTCCTCTACTTTCTCTCTCCTCCACTTTCTTTCCAAACTTCCTACACTACGATAAATTTCCTCGAACTTTCCCCAAACTTCCCATTATAGTGGATGGTCTAACAACCACGGAAAGTTTAGGAAGGCAATTAGAAAAGAAAGAAAATGAGTTCAATCTTTTATTACTTAGGAGCGGTCTGAGATAAAAGTCTCATGCATGGTTTTGAAAGAGAGAAAAAAGTGATGAATCTTTTCTTTTCGACTCTGACTCTCCCATTCTAATAGTTGATTGCTTTTCTTTGCAAAATGCGTTTGGTTTTGTAATATAGCTCAAAGCACAATTTGAGTTTTGCGGTATGAATGCCTGGAGATGGTCCCAGTTTAGATTTTGGTTTCAAAATAGTCATTAAATTATGAAGTGGAAGAAGACGCAGAGAAACAAAGGATCAGCAATAGTAACACAAAATGATCATGTGCTGGTGACCTATAAATTACAAGAGTCGAACAACCTCACCTATCAATAGAAAATTGTCGTCGAAACCCCACGGACTTAGTTCAGTTGGTTAGATTTTGAACAAGGACCAAGGATCTGAGTCATAGCAGTTGCAGTGTGGGAGTTTGATGACTTCTTGTGGATACTAGTTAATTAACCGTTAAATCATCGTGATTTACCCCTTCCCATTCTCATGGAACTGGGGTTTGGGGGCTCTCGGAGGGACAGCTTCTCTTTTGGAACAAGGAAATAGTCGTCGAGATGTACATAGGAAAACAAGTGGCATTCTCTTTACCATATATGCTGCAATATATATACATTTTGTTTGAAACAAAAATTTTCAAAGGGAGGCAGTCCTCTTTGCTAGATGGAACGTTCTCTTGAGAAAGCTATTCGCAGCTCTATCATTCCTATGGCAAAGAATCCTCAATATGGTATTCGGATCCGACCTGCTCCATTTTCCCGTGGTCGGCGGCATGGGCAGCTTCTGCCCCGCACCCACCCCGCTCGCCTCGCACACCAAGATGCTGAAATCCTCCACCAACTGCTCCGTCGTCTGCCCCATCAGCGCCACCACCCCTTCCACCGTCTCTGCCTCCACCTCCACCTCGTCCTCCCCGATCAAACCCTCGCTGCATGTGCTGAAAAGCTGCCTCAACTCGTCCAAGTCCTCCTCGATCATCGCGTGGTCCAGCCTCGAAAAGATCCGCGAGCTACCCCCGGCGAGCAGCACCATGAGGTAGGCCTCGAAGCATGCGCTCATAACGTGCTTCAGCGCCACCGCCTGCACGTGGTCGGTGATGATCGCGCAGAGGAGAGTGAGGTTCTGCTTTAATATCCTCAACGCCGGCTTGATGCGTGCGGTTGTGACGTCGGGATTGTAGAGGCTCGCGTAGAAGGCGGAGCTGGAGTCAAGGAATATGAGGCGGTAGGCGGCTACCTCCGCCACGTGATGGGACGCGGCCTGGATGGCAGACCGGCTGTGGTCGAAGTAGGAGTGCCCGAGCTGCCGTCTGCTGCCGAAGCGGCGGCTCTTCGACGGCGTCACCTTCGGAGAGAGCGAGAGGGTTTTGTCGATGGAGTGGAGGTGCTTGACGAGGTAGTGCAGGGTGTTGAGGCGGATGTAGAGGCGTTGCGTGCCGCGGCTCGTCGACAGACGAGGGTGGTGATTTCCTTCGTCTGCCGCCGTGTTCTGGTTCGCCTCTTGCTGCTCGGCTCCGACGCTACATGCGGCTTTCTTCCACAGTTTGATGAACTTGGAATCTTTGCTGCATCGCGTTAGCGGAGGAAGCGTCGGGAGGTAAGTCTGCTTTGATCCTGAAAGAATTAACACAATTGAGGAGCAATATTATGCCACCCACCTTCCAATAGCACTTACTATGTGCATTGTTAAGGTTTAATTTATGACATGTTAGCATTATCTTTTTTTTTAATTAAATATATTTATTTTTATATATTGTATTATCTTAACACAAAAACTCATGCACATTCGTCCACACGATGTGGACGGATAAAAGTATCATTTGTTTTTAAGAAAAGTAAAATATCATTTATTTTTTATCATGTAATTAACAAGTATCACTTACATTGAATACAAATATCAATGTCCACACATGCAGACATTCACATAGGAGACCACCTCTTATCTTAAATATTATAATTGGCATCATTAAATTTTACAAATTACATAAAAATATTTATTCTTTTTATTCACTTATTGGAAGTTAAAGGTAAAATAATAAGTTGAGCTTTAACTTTTTTATGTAATTTATCAAATTAATGATGTCTGTGGTGTTAAAGTCAAATTAATATATAAAATAAAAAATAATTATTGCTAACATGGACTAAACATGATTGATGCCGATATATCATTTCTCCTATCATACATACAAATAAAGAATTTTGTTGTTTACCACATGACGCCACGAATGTTATATAATCTCCCAACAGATGCTCCAAGCCGTCGGTTAGATCATAGACTAAACTCTCTGATACGTTTATTGGAATTTCCAAGAAATTCTCGATAGTCTCCTTGCAAAATCTGATTACGTCTTCAGCTGAATGAGCATATGGTTCTGATTTTGACTTCGGATTCCATGTCTGCAAACAAAATGGTTAGACAAACATAATGTTGAGTGTATTATAATAATAATTATCAAGGGTTAATTTCTGATTTTAACACAACCTATTTGCCGAATTTGCAATTTATGATTTTTCAGACAATTCAATTACAACACTTTTTATTTTTTTGCAACTATAACACCCTCATTTCTTGTAATGAGTGGCATCCTACTTGTCTGATGTAAAGTCCACAAGAATCAACAATGTGTTATAATAATCTATTGTACAGATTACATGCCACTGGATGAAAAAGATTGAGAGTGTTATAATTGTAAAAAGTTGTGTTGTAATTGGAACATTTAGAAAATCATGTTCTAACTGCAAATTCAATGAAAGATTTGTAAAAAAGATGAGCAATTAAGACATAATTATATTAAGGTTAGGTTAATTACTTCTGTTTCTTTTGCTCTGTGGAGTTTGTCCTTTCCAGTCTTGAGCTTCTCCTGCATCCACTGTTTCAAGAGTTTGAGTATAATGGTGTCGACTTCGTAAGGGAGCATTTCTCTGACAATGGCCTTGCCTCCGTCTTCGCACTCGACAGAATCCTCAACCACCATCTGCACCAACGACTTCTCCAGCTTCCCAGCCCTCTGCAGAACCAAGATGGTCTCGTGCATGTGCCCCGACGCGCCGCTCAGATACTGCCTCAGCAACGCCCCGTAGCAAGTATGCAGCGTCACTGCGGAAACTCCGGCAGCGATCGGGTGCCATTTCTTCATCACGGGACTGAAGATGACCTTCTCCTTGGATGCTACTTGTTCCGTTTCTCTCGCTAATTTGATCATCATTTCACTCACTCTGTGTGTCTCCATATTCGCCGCATTCTGCTCCTCCAGCATCTTCAAAACCGCACCGCATGTTTTAGCTACTTAGTATACACAATATATATAATAATTTGGAAAAAATCATATACAATGTCTCAAACTATTTGCATGTATTCTAAATGTTCTTTATTATCAATAGCATCCAAATTTTCGATTTTGTATAATTGAATATGAGTGACTACATCGTTAGTTTTTGTTGACTTAATTGGTGAAGTCGATCCACTTCATATCTATTAAACCAGCTGATCAAAATGGCCAACTCATCTGCCATGCACAAAGTAAGGAGCTGATGCAGCCAAAAAGTGAACCCAACGTGGCTGCCTTGTCAGCTCATCAAGAAGAGCTCGAGAAGAAGGATCTAGATGCAATGGCTGTAGATAGTTGATTGGAACACTTGGCATTGTATTTAGTTTTGACAGTATTCCTTTGATTCCAAAAGCATTAGGGTTAGAGTGTAGCTTGCTATAAATAGGGATGTAATAAATGCCTTCATGCATGTTGTTTTGGAGATAAGAAATACATTCCTTTTCTGTTTCATTTTTTGTCCAACTTTACTGTTTTTCATCATGGTATCAGAGCAGGTCCCTTTCTCTGCCTGACTCTGGAAACCTTGCTTTATTCTTGCTGTTACCATCATGGACGAAATGCAGCAAGGCTACACAGATAGAGGTTTAACAGCCAACTCTGTAATTTTTATCCACAATATACCTACTACTACTAAACTCAAAGACACAAATTATCTTATATGGAAACAACAAATCCTAGGCACTGCATGAGGCTACGGCCTAGAAGGCTTTCTCACAGGATCAACTCAATCACCCCCTATGTGGATCGAGGAGAAAGATGGTGATGATATCAGTAGATCCATAAATCCAGCTTACTCAACATGGGAAAGGCAAGATCAAATACTTTCTGCTTGGATTCAGTCTTCCTTGACTGAAAGCATCATGATTCTGGTGGTGGGACTCACCACAGCATCCTCCATTTGGCGAGCTCTTGAAACAAATTTCTCTAATCAATCTAGAGCCAAGGTAATGCAGTATAAACTCCAGATTCAAACTCTTAAGAAAGAAAATCTGAGTATGGCTGAATATCTTTCAAGAGTTAAAACTTGTTGTGATCTTCTCAATTCTGTTGGACACCGAGTATCTGATGAGGATCAAGTTATGTACATTCTAAATGGTCTTGGGAGTGAGTATGATTCTGTTGTGATAACAGTTAGTTCTAGGGTTGAATCTTGGACTGCTATGGATGTGCACTCTTTACTTCTTAGCTTTGAGAATAGGCTTAGTCTGCAAAGTCTTCTCCTCTTAACTCTGATGGATCTCAGCCCACTATCAACATGGCACACACGAATTTTCAAAGAGAAAATTATTCAAACTACAAAGGACGAGGAAGTTTTACTGGAAATTCAAATCGAGGAGGTAGAAATGGATCATCTCGTGGAGGATTCAATGGTGGCCGTGGCAGAGGACGAAGCTTAGGGAATAGGCCTACCTGCCAAGTCTGCTTCATCACTGGACACACTGCAGACAAGTGTTGGTACAGGTTCGACCAAAGTTTTGTGCCCAGACAACAGACTCCACAGCACTATCAGTCTGAATCATCTTTCAGACCTGGTGCTCACATTGCACAAATACCTTCGGCCTCTCAACTCTCTATCGCGACTGACCACACTATCATGCCACTGACTACAACTGCGAAAATTCTTGGTATCCAGATTCAGGAGCCACAAATCATGTCTCACATGATCTCTCAAATCTCAACATAGCATCATAATATCAAGGTACTGCAAAGCTGCAGATGGGAAATGGCCAAGGAGTGAATATTTCTCATATAGGTAAAAGCTTTCTCTCAACTCCTTCCTTCTCAAAATCCTTTGTCCTCAATAACCTCTTACACATTCCACACATCACTAAAAACTTGCTCAGTGTTTCTCAGTTTTCTCAAGAGAATCATGTCTTTTTTGAGTTTCATCCTACCTTTTGCCTTGTGAAGGACCAGGAATCCAAGGAAATTCTTCTCAAAGGCTCACTTAAAGAAGGGTTATACCATTTTCAACTCCAATCTTCCCCTTCCAGCAAAGCTTCAAGTTTCTTTTCTGTTTTCAATCAAGACCCATTTCTGGGCTCTTCAGTTTTGCAGTCACCTGCGGCACTGTTGCATTCCTCTTCCAAGTCTATTAGCATAAATACTTGGCATAATAGGTTAGGTCATTGTAATGTAGATATTGTAAGGAAAGCCTTACACTCTTGTAATCTCCATTACTGTGATATTCAATCAACCTCTTTATGCCAACCTTGTGTTTTTGCTAAAATGCATAGGCTGCCATATAATTATTCTAGTACTCGGTACACTGCTCATTTGGAATTGATTCATAGTGATCTCTGGGGTCCTGCTCCTATCACTAGCACGAATGAATTCTCTTACTACGTGAGCTTCATAGATCATTATAGTCGCTATGTATGGCTATACCTTTTAAAAGCCAAGAGTGAAGTGCATAATATATTTTTGCAATTTAAAACTCTTGTTGAAACTCAGCTCAATCATAAAATCAAGGCTATCCAAACTGATTGGGGTGGTGAATACCGCAACCTTTCATCATTTTTTCTCCAACACGGCCCCTCAACAAAATGGTTTAGCCGAAAGAAAGCATAGGCACATTGTAGAAATGGGATTATCTCTCTTATTTCAATCTGGTCTTTCCATGAAGTTTTGGGATGATTCATTTACTACATCGGTTTTCCTCATAAATAGACTTCCAACTAAGGTTTTGATGTTTAGTTCACCCCTTGAGAAGCTCTTTCATCGCAAACCCGATTACACTTCTCTACGGGTTTTTGGATGTCTCTCCTACCCTTTTGTTCGCCCATATAATAAGCATAAACTAAAGCCTAGGTCTGCATCATGTATCTTTCTTGGTTATAGCCTTCATCACAAAGGCAAGATTTTACTTCCTAATGGCAAAATTCTTATGTCTCGAGATGTCTTATTCGATGAATCTATCTTTCTTTCTCTAACTTCTTCTGCTTCCTTCACTAATACAGATCCACCTTTCCCTCATCCCGCTCATCCTCTTTTTATTCCCTCATCTCCTCCTATCCCATCACCTGCTCTCTCTTCTCCTCCTATACTCACTGCTAGTCCACCCATTCTTTCTTCTGATTCCTCTCATCTCTCCTCTAATACTCATCTATCTTCTCCCTCACCTCTACCTCTCACTTCCCCTCCTTCTTTTACCAATGAGAGTCCTATTCACTCCTCTCCATCTCCACCTGCACCGACTGTGACTAATGATCATCCAATGGTCACCAGGGGTAAGGCTGGTGTTTTTAAGCCAAAGATTTTGCCTCTCAGCCTGCTATAGATAAATTTGTACATGCTGAGCCTCAGACTGTCTCTGATGCTCTCTCAGCCCTCTATGGCGTCATGCTATGGTTAAGGAATTACGGGCTCTTTTCAAGAACCATACCTGGTCCCTTTGTCCTCGCCTGAAGGAAAGAACACCATTGGTTGTAAATGGGTTTTCAAACTTAAGCGCCATGCTGATGGTAGCATTGCCCGCTACAAGGCTCATCTCGTTGCTCAAGGTTACACTCAAGAACCTGGGTTCGACTTCACGGAAACATTTAGTCCAGTTGTCAAGCCAACTATAATTCGGACTATTCTTTCCCTTGCTGTTCAGCAACGTTGGGGCATCACTCATCTTAACATTGATAATGCCTTTCTCAATGGTGTCTTGAATGAGACTATATACATGAAACAACCTCCCGATTTTGAGATTTCAGGCTCGGTTCCTCTAGTCTGTAAACTCCACAAGGCAATTTATGGTCTGAAGCAGGCTTCTCGCTATTGGTTCATGACTTTTCGGGCTATTTTACTCAATATGGGTTTCATTCAGTCAAAGGCAGATCACTCTCTTTTCTTTCAAAAAGGGCCTACGCCTACTGTCTATCTCCTCGTCTACGTTGATGACATTCTTGTCACTGGCTCTTCTCCTACGACTATTCAGTCTACTGTTGATTGTTTGGGAAAGACTCTTTCCCTCAAAAATCTTGGCCACGTACACCATTTTCTAGGACTCGAGATTTTCTCTACTACTCAGGGTCTTCATCTTCACCAAAAAGGGTATGCTTCTGATATTCTCTCGAAGCTGAATATGCTGCATGCTAATCCTTGTCCTACACCTATGGTTTCGACTGCCCATCTCTCCAAATTTCAAGGCAGTCCCATGATTAATCCTAAAGAATATCGCAACATTATGGGTGGTCTTCAGTACCTAACTATCACTCGACCCGACCTCTCTTATGCAGTCAATAAAGTCAGTCAATTCATGGCTTCTCCTCTTGATTCTCACTGGCGTGCGGTTAAACGCATTTTGAGTTATGTGGCTGGCACTCTTGACCACGGTATTCACTTAGCTCGGACAGGTAGCTCTTCGCTTGTTGGTTTTGCTGATTCTGATTGGGCGTCCGACATTAATGACCGACGTTCTACGTCGGGCATGTGCATTTTCTTTGGTGGTAATATCATCTCTTGGGCTTCTAAGAAGAAGCATGTGATTTCGCGTTCCAGTACCGAGGCTGAGTATAGGAGTCTTGCAAATGCCGCTGCAGAGATCACTTGGCTCACTTCACTCTTTCGTGAACTTCTTATTGGAATTTCTGGTACTCCGACTATTTGGGTCGACAATTCTAGTGCTATATCCTTAGCATCCAATCCTATCCTTTACGCGCGCACTAAACATATTGAGCTAGATATTCATTTTGTCCGAGAAAAGATTGCCGCGCACACTCTTCAAGTGCGTCATGTTCCATCTTTGGATCAAATTGCTGACATATTCACGAATCCGTTGAGCATCCAATTCTTCACTCGCCTTTGCAACAAACTTCAGGTTCTCCCACTTAGCTCGCTCGAATTGCGGGGGGATATTAAACCAGCTGATCAAAATGGCCAACTCATCTGCCATGCACAAAGTAAGGAGCTGATGCAGCCAAAAAGTGAACCCAACGTAGCTGCCTTGTCAGCTCATCAAGAAGAGCTCGAGAAGAAGGATTTAGATGCAATGGCTGTAGATAGTTGATTGTAACACTTGGCATTGTATTTAGTTTTGACAGTATTCCTTTGATTCCAAAAGCATTAGGGTTAGAGTGTAGCTTGCTATAAATAGGGATGTAATAAATGCCTTCATGCACGTCGTTTTGGAGATAAGAAATACATTCCTTTTCTGTTTCATTTTTGTCCAGCTTTACTGTTTTTCATCAATATCCAAAGGACCTCACGTGTATTTTCTTTTTCTTTTTAAATCTAAGATGGATTTCATAAAAAAACTTGAATATTGAAATATGAATTATGATTTCTGTTCTTAAAAATCTTTTCTTTAGTTTAATAAGGATAAAAACAAACACAAAGTCATTTTATTTTAAAAATATATCATTCATATTTCAATATTTAAGTTTTTTCGTGAAATTCAACTCCGATTTATTAAACAAAATACATGTGAATGCCATTTGTATGTCAGTAACAGATTTGTGCAAGTCAACAAAATAATGACGGTTTTATTACTTAATATTTAGCCGACATTAGATTAGAATACAAAATTAAAAGTTTGAATATTATTAAGATATTATTGATGGTATAGAATATTTTAAGATACTAGCAAATAGTTTGAGAATTTTAGATAATTTTTTCTACGGTGTGATCTCCCTTGCGCGTGAGGACCACGTTTACATCACAGTACAGCTGTACGACTTTAGTGGTAACACGGTGGTCATCTTGTATGATACGATAAATTCGTACAATTTTACCGTATTATAAAGGCGCACGCATGCACGGGAGTTTTTATCTTTTTTTTTACAGCATTAGAGAGAGAGAGAGAGAGGCACCTTGGCAAACGCATTTCTGGAAGAGGAGCGGATGTAGTAATCGACCTTATTCCCAGTGGAATCATAATGGATTTCTCCCTTATCTTGATGCGGAGTAATATATGTAGGCACATCCTCCTCCAATATCTTCGTAGCCGAAAAAACCAAGGGAAGAATGCTCTCCATCAACCCAACCGATCCCACATCGAAATTCCCATGATAATCAACCAACCTCATCTCGCACCACTTCTTCATCGCACTAACCAGCGACGCCACCAGCCGTGTATAACTCGCCTCCCGATCCGCCTTCTTCGCGTCGTTCGCCACTTCCGTCAGCATCGTCAGCGACGCTGCGAGCAGATCCGGCTCCGCCTGCCCCGTCGCCACGTACTGCTCGAACAGCACCCAAGTGAAGCACAGGTTGTGGATGGGCTTGTTGATCCCCAGAGTCGACCACGTCTTCTTCATCAGCTCCAGCAACTCGTCCACCTCGTCGAGGACCAAGGTCTCGTGCTTGATATCGAAGATGGATTGGAGGAGGGTTTTGTATATCTCGGCGTTCAGGGGGTAGCCGTCGGCCCAGTGGCAGACGTCCGTGCTCCCGCCGTCTGCGCTGCGCCAGGCTAAGGAGACGGCGGAGCTGTAGAGGGCGCGCATGGTCTCGGAGTTCTTGCCAGTGTCGATAGGCTTGCCCTGGGCGGAGTTTATGATGGCGCGCAGCTTCTCGGCGGAGGCGTCGGATTTGTCGAGTGGGATGGAGGGGAAGAGTAGGAGCCCCACTTCGAGGACTCTGAGCTGCCGCTTCTGCCATTGGTGGTACTCTTCTGCATCCGCAAATTCGGACGGCTTCAAATGGCGGAGCAGCTCCAGCGGCAAGATGATCGTCTCTCCGCGCCGCCCCATCTGATCAAATACAAATCAAAAGGTTGGGTATTATTCCAAATTTTTGAAACTTGGGTTTAATCTGCCCAATTTATTGATATTTTAAATGGAATTCATTACAAATCATACATAATTATAGTTACATATCACAACTATTGATCATTTAATAAAATATACCGAACTATACATGAATACAATTAAATACCAAAACTATCACAAAATTAATAAAAATATCCACAAAATTAATCTTCAATAATGAAGACATTTTGTTTGAAAGATCTAATAAGCTCAAACGCCAACTTTTTCAATTGAAAAAGTTGGTTTTTTCCAGCTTTTAAACATTGTAAAATGATGACCGTACATTCCAACTTTTCAAAATAAAAGTTGGTTTTTTGCAGGAAAAGCTGTCAAAAAAAAATTGTGCATTTCTTTCTTTCTTCAACGGCTTCTTCCAGCTTTTAAGTGAATATGTGTGTGTATATATATATATATATATATATTATAATGATGTCCATATAAAAGTTGATTTTCTAGGTATGATTGGAGAAAAATATAGAAAGAAGTTGGTGAGTATTAAAAACTGATGTGACACTTATGTGGCATTAAAGAAGTTGGATTTTAGTTTTTAACTCTTTATACTAGGTTTCTTGCGTGCGTTTGATGAGCAATTTATCATCTTTACCGAAATATGTATCCCAAAAAAGTTTCAAGAAATGTCATTGTTTTTCATGCAAGGATATATATAGTAAATACATATATTACGTACTTGGCCAACAAGAGTTCTCATGAGAGTTTTCCGCAGCCTACTGTCGCTCTGCTCCGTCACCCACATCTGCTGCCTCATGATCTCGGCCGACGTCATGGGCCGCCTCTTCAACACAGACGACGGCGACACCTTCGGGCTCCCGGCGCTCGGCGACGAGGGGTTGGAACCCCACGAGCTGCTCCGCCTGGACGTCGACCGCCTCAGCATCTTCAGCCCCAAAGCCCTCTTCACCCGGCTGGTCACCGCCATACCGACACCGGGCGGCTTCGGCGACCCGAACCCGTCCCCACCCTCGTCATAGCTGTTGTAGTACGTGATCACGCTCCGCCCCCCGAACCCCGGCGACGCGCGGCACGCCGTGAAGAACACCTCGTACGCCGCCTCCCGGAAATCATCGCGGTCGAGGCCATCAATCTTGCCAAAGGGAGAGACTGCGTCGAGCGCGGGGGGAGCCGTCCTTGCGTTGATGCTCGACAGGCGAAGAGGATGGGCCATCGGCGACAAGACAAACGGCGTGGCGTCGGATGTGTAATGGGCGGTGAGGCTGGAAAGAAGCTGCTCAAATTTTGGTCATCTGTGTTTTTTTTTGAGAGACCGCAAATTGCGTAGATGACAGAGACAAAGGAGAGAGGGAGAGAGAGAAACAAAGAAATTTTGATGGTTGGTTTTGAGTGATGGCATTCGCGAAGAACACGTCAAGGGAAAGGCGTGGAGCATTCCTAATCATCATATAAAAAATGTTTTAATTTTTAATTTCTCCTTTCGGGTGACTAGTCCTTGTACAAAAAAGAAGACCATGGCCATATTATTATAATTAGGAGTTGATTTATAAAAAATAATTATTTTGCTATACTAAAGATACATTCTAAAAACTACACTTACAAAAATATACTCCTTCCGTCTACTATAAGTGGATGGCACAAATTTTAATAAAATTTATTGAGGAATATTGTTTGAGTGTAGAAAAAGTTACATTATGTGTGGTAAGGATATTTTTTGGTAGATAATAAGTGATTGTGAGATTAAATTTTCATAGATATCGAATAAGGCAATTACGATAAGGGATCTGCAGTGGTTTGCCCTTTTTAATTTTTATTTTGTATAAGATGGAAATAATATAATGTTCATTAATAATATAATATTCTTAAAGAATTATCTTTGATTAAAACTCATTTTATCTTTTCCATTACAAAAGTCCTAAACAAATAATTACTTGTTTTTATTTAAAAATTACTAACGAAAGAGTAAAAATTGAAGCAAACTAACTTAATAGGGTTGACAATTTAGAATGTGCATCTATATTCATATTAATATTTTTCTTATTTGACCTTGATCGATGTAGAATATTAGTTCTTTTATTTTTGCTTTCAGAGATGAGTTTATCTAATGTCTTATCATTGCCACTTGTAATCTTAATATATTCTACTGATTTCTGCCGTTGTTCGTATTTTGAATAAGAACCGAAGTGCGTACATGATCTCTTGGCCATCGGTCCGAGGAGCAAGATACCAGCTCCCTACCCGTTTTCCCAAAGCCCGTCAGCGTAGACTTGCGGCAATCCTCCGGTGTTTTCTCCTTTGGTTCGACTTGACTTTGTCGTCTGGACTCGGGGCTTGGTTTCTCGGCAGTGAGCCTCGGTAAGAAAGTCCGCTAAGGCGATCTTTGATGGCTTGCGGGCGAAAGATATATCATGTTCGCTTGATTCAATTGCCCGCCCAATTCTCCGAAGCTTCGGCCGTCAACCTTCGCCGAAGTGGATGGTCGGTGAGGACTTGTATGGGATGTGCATGGAAGTATGGGCGCATGATCTCCTTGCGACATTTACTAATGCTAGGCGAGCTTCTCAAAGGTTGATACCTCGTTCTACGGGCCTTTTGCTCGGTGATGAAATATACAGGGCGGCGTCCTTGCTCTCGTGCAGATGCACTTATGGTTTCGTCCGGGGCGGCGGTATAGGAAAAGACCTCTCCTTCTTTCGGAGCGGATAGAGTAGGAAGTTTGGCGAGTAGTTCTTGAGATCTTCAAAGGCGGATTGTGTGTATCATTCGGGAGAATTAGGAGCCTTTTGAGTACCTGAAGAAGGGTAGTTGCTTGTCATGACCTTTGAAAAAAGCGGCTTAATGCGGCTATGCAGCCGTCGGTTTGTGTCGTCGTGAATGGTCTTGACATCTTCATTTCTAGGATGGTTTGAACTTTGGATGGGTTGGCTTTTAACCCTTCTTGTGAAACCAGCACCACAAATTTTCGGACGAGCTATGACGTGCACACGGGGTTCAATTTGAGGTTGACTTTTCGAGTAAGCGAGGGCGATCCGGTCGGAGACACATGCGACTTCCTCCTTGTTTTGACTACGATGTAGGTGACGTATACCTCCATATTACGGCCTATGTAGAGGTGAAATATTTTGTCTACCATTCTTTGATAGGTAGCTCCGCATTCTTAAGTCGAATGGCATCTTCCTATGTCACGAAGACTCAAAGTGCGTAATGAAGGCTGTCTTGGCGCATCTTCGTCATCCATCGAGACTTGGTGATACCCTTTATATAAGTCAGCTGAAGACTTCGTGCCGACCAATCGTCGACCTTGCTCGATGTTGGGAAGGGATAGCAATCCTTTAGGCGATGGGTTGAAGTCGGTTTTTTTGCTTCACCAACTTGTTTGCGACCCTTGCACTGGATTACCGGCGCATCACGGTGGGAGTACTACTCGCGGTAGCGGGGTGCGTCTTCGGAGAAGGTGATCACCTCGTCCTTCTAAGCCTCTTGTTGGCGGTTCGCGGTATATGAACTTCGGGCTTGACTTTCGAGGAGGACTTACGTGACTCAGCATGAGGCCGTAATAGTGGAGATGACTCCGTCATATTGCGGTTCGTCGTCTTCTTCTTAATCGGTGTCGCGCCTTGCTTTCTTGTGGAGGCGCAATTTCCTTTCTTCTCTTGCTTTCTCTTCTTTTGGCTCTGTTGGGAGCTTCATATTAACGACTCGGTACCCATCCTCAATCTTCCTTAAGGTTCCATCAGAACCAACATCTCAATTTCTCCCATTAGGTCCTGCAATCCTCGGTTTCGTGCCGTAATCTTCATGGAATGGCGGTGTTATCCTTGAATGGCGCTTTGCCCTCCCTGTCATTGGTGAGGCTTCTCGAACATGTTAGGTGTGGAGTCGTAGATCTACGCCCTCGGTTTCGTCGATGGGGTGTATTGAGATCGCAGGGTGTCCGGTCCGTGCACGGACTCTATAAGCGTATTCTCTCAGGCGCGTCGTCCTTGGCCTCGGTTCCTCGTTTCTCTCTTACCACTTTCTCGGAGGGCTCGCCTTTCTCCGCCTCGCTTCAGCCTGTCGGCCTCGTCCGCTTTGTCGACTAATAGATGCATTGCGATGCATGCGATCTCTTTATATAAGGCTCGAGCGGGATGCCGTTGGAAAACCGAGATGATGAGAGATCGTTCACATCTGCGACCTTGGGCTCTCCTTTGAACACGGTCATAAAGATGGACTCGTTCGATCTTGCCTCGGGGTGAGAATATGTGCGAAATCATCTTGGACTCTACGGAAGAACCTTGATGGAAGGCCTTCATGAGATCGCGGTAGGAACCAATGCTCCGGGAGGTAGGCGCCGAACCACCGTGGCGTTGTCGACTTAACTCGGGAAGAGCTTGCACGTATGAATTGTGTCGGCGTTGGTTGATCATATTGTCTTTGGAGCTGCGAGAGGAAGTTATGCGGGTCCCTTAGTCCGTCGAAGGGGTGATGCTCGGCGGTATTTGTGCAGGGAGTGGGGTGTCAGTATTTCGTTTGAGAACGGAATTATCCTCCGTACCGTCGAAACCGCCCTCACGGAGAGTGGGGCGGGTTCGTCGACCGGACTCGTTCGATAGTGGTGACCTTACGGCGGTCGCGGCGTCCTTTCCCGCTGTTCATCCTTGGTGGTCGTTTTTTCTTGTGATATTTTCTTTGTCTCTTTATTTGCACTTCATTTGACTTCAACTAATTAACTATATGATTTGATTTTTTCTTTTCTTATATCCTTGAGCATGCTTGGCTTTTTTATTGATTTTTTGTTCTTGCCTCCTTGATTTGTACGTACTGTGCTCTTTAATAATGATGCAATTTGGTGATTTGATTTCTGTATGGATTGTGTTTTATATTTTGGATCACATTTGCGATAAGAGTAAGGTTGTCCTTATCATCAATTTTTTCATATTTCACAGTCTTCATAATACTCATTTCAATTTATTTTAAATACTCAGACCTTTATAATATGCAAAATTGTTTTCGACTTGATTAACATTGAAACTTTTTGAAGGTTCATTAAAATTCAAAAGGTAGATAGCGTAAAGAAATTACATTATAATAAAACTTACATGACTAAATTGATGAAATATACTCATCCTATATATATTGTTGCAACTTCATCAAAAATTGTAACTCGTGCACCCCTTGTATAACATTTAGTGTTTTCTATAGATGCGATTATATAAAATAAAATTTAGTGTATGAATTTTTATATAATTTTTTTATGTATTTGTATTTGAATCAATACCGTGGTGTTGTCTGAACAACTTCGATATTGCATTTTTCTGAATATTCTAATTTCATGATTATTTGGACATGATGTCGTGCACTTTTTACAAGATCATTTAATGATTTATTTTCAACCCCATCAACACTTCCCACAATTTTCTACAAGTATACATGTGATTTTTTAAAATAAAATAAGAAAATACAAAATAAATTAGTGTTCCTATTACATACAAATATTGTTTGATTGGACATTTTTTACTTACAACTCCTCCTCTACTTCTAGTTCTAGTACAGGATAGAGTGAAGGCCCCAATTCTACTTTGTTATCTATATTTATGAATAAAACTGATTCAATCGGAAGTAAAATTATGGTTCACACTTTATTGTGCTGAAAAGTCAGATGAGTCTAGTTTCTAATAAAAGAATAGACCTAAAAATAATATATTTATAATTATTTTACTAAAGACTGTTAATCAGATTATTCGAAGATAACACTTTTATAATAATTTTTTTATACGGAAAATCAGATTATTGGAAGATAATACTTTTATAATAATTCTTTTATACGGAAAATCAGATTATTCGAGCATATTTAGTCAACTTTATCAAATATACTACTTTGTTGGGAAGTGAATTATATTTCAAATCATATACTGGGTTCCGTTGGATACGTACTGGTGTATGGGGATAGGGGGATACATCAGTTAGACAAATTTTAAAACTTTTTCTTTACACAGACCGACTAGTCGAATAACTGTTAGTTCAATATTGTTGACAATACTGCTGATCAGTTTAGATAAGGGAAGTCTGGTACTGAATGATATCAGTTAGCAAACCTATTGACTGCTAAGATAGTTGGTCAGTTAGACTGATAACTGATGTGCTTGCGGAATGTGGTGGTTGCGGTATTTGTCTTACTAAAAACCTTAAACTGATTCGAAACACTTTGGCGATTATTGTTTAGTCAATTTTCAGATATATCTCTTCAGTATCAAACTAATACTGATAGAAGGTATCAAAATTATACTGTACTGCTGTGTGCTTGTGATGACAGTTCAATAACATGCAATATAAATGACAATATTGAAAGTAAATAACACTTTAAGTTTTATGTGATTCGGAGAGATCAACTCCTACATCCACGGACTGATTGTTCAGTCAATCCACTAACTTCGGATTGTGTCTTGTTTATGGGTACAAGAGTAAATCTAGATATTGAGTTCATCTTACAGTATCCTGCCTCACTTGGCATTCCTCCTACGCTTCCTGGTGCTAGGAAACTACTGCCTTCGGATGCAGTCGACTTTACTTATAGCTTACGGGTGCTAGACAACCAAGCTTTCAGCAACAGACACTTTGTTGTTTACTTGCCCAAACTTTTGGGGGTTTTGTAGAGAGGTTTTCAACTAATATTCTGAATTGACACATACGTCAAACTTAGTATGTCTAGGCTTAAGATATACAAGATGGATATCATAGACTTAAGAAAGTATATACTGAAATCTCGAGCTGATAATAAGAGCTCTTGAGATTTACCGATAGCACTGTTAACTTCCTTCTTCGAAATCACTGTTTGGATGTTCTTGAGCTTTAAATATTTTGAGTATTCGATTGCACAGTGTTTTGGTAACCTTCAAATGTTGGATTCTACGTATATTTATAGAGAAGATGATGAATAGTGCCGTTGGAGGGAGCACCAATCACATCCTTCTATTTGTCATTTAAATTTTTTCCGTTGAGAATCCTTGTACGTCACTGTCGGGGTCTGCATCATCGTACATTGTAGCTCTGCAACTCTAAAAAGTTGTTCGCATATCGTGATCTTTCGAAATACGCTACCACACGTGGCAAGTCAAACACTCGAGGCTTAAAATCTTCCGTGTTTCTTCATTGAGTCGACCGTGTTTTATCGCAGTGTCGACTTCAGTTTGGTCACGAGATTGCTCTATCTCTCATCGCAGGTCGGACTCCGCCTTTGACAGTTTGGTAACCCGAGTCGCTTAAATGCTTTCACCTTGACAAGAAATAACTGATTTGACTTTAATCACCACTGACTTCGCTTTCGCCAACATCGACTACTTGTCGCCAGCTTTGACTGGACGCCATCTTTGACTCGGACGCTAGCTGACTCTTGATAGCCACTTGACTCTCCAAAGATGATAGTCACTTTGACTTACGGTAGCCAACTTTGACTCATCCATGGGATACCACCGGTATGACACCGGTCATATCCGGACTCTTCATCTCTTTGTTGAGTCTCGCCTCCGATGTTTAGTCTTTCGATGTCAATCTTCGCTTTCGACTTTACTCTAGTAGCTTTGTTCATCAAGATCACTATCACTACAAAAATACAAATTAACAATGACGGCCAAAATTGGTCGTGATTCAAATGATTTTAATACATACGAAATTTATTAACGATGGATTTGCGACGGATCAACGATTTACACGAGTATGAATATCTCGGGAATGATTAACGATTTACATAACCGTCACCGGTCCGTTGTTAAAGTTAACGACGGACTTATTCCGTCGTTAAAATTGCGGATTTTTTTATTTTATTTATTACAGGCTAAATTTAGTGACGGACTGGGTCCGTCGTTAAGTTACATTCGTCGTTGATCCGTCGTTAAATTAGCTGAATTTTTATTTTTTATTTTGTATTTAATTTAACGACGGACTTTTTTCGTCGTTAATTTTAATTTTAAATTTATTTATTCCAAATAATTTTAGCGACGGATTTTTCCGTCGTTAATACGTCGTTAGATTTAACGACGAATTAGATCCGTCATTATATTGTCGGATATTTTATTTTTTTATTTTTCACGTAATTTAACGACGAACTAATATCCGTCGTTAACACAAGTTCATCGTTATTCCGTCGTTAGTGAGTCGTTAAAGCGTTTTAAATTTAACGACGGAAAATTCCGTCGCTAATCCGCCGCTAAAAAATAGATATCGACGTGCTTCTTCCCAAATTCACTCGCGCTCTAAAACCCAACCCAAATTCCCCACCCCGTCCGCCGCCTCCTGCCTGCCTCACACGCCCCACGCCCGCTGTGCCGCTGCCTAGCCCCCCTCGCCTGCCGCCCACCCCCACTACCCACAGCTGCCCACCTCAGACTCAAAGACGTCACGCCTGCCTCACTGCCTCTCTCCTGCCGCCCCTCCGTCGTCCAGTCTGTGTCATGCTTCAAATTTTTATTTATTTATATTTCAAATTATTTTAGATTTTATTTATTTTTGTGATATATTGTTGTTATGTTATATTATAGTGATATGTTGTTATAATATATTGTTATTGTGATATATTAATGTTGTTGTGATATATAATGATATGTTGCTAGAATTATAATGATATCTTGCTAGAATTATATTGATGATGGATATGTTGCTAGAATAGAATTATAATGATATGTTGCTAGAATTATATTGAAATATTAAATGTTATAATGATATGTTGCTAGAATTATATTGATGATGGATAAATATATATATGAATTGATTGAAAATTAATAGATTGTAGATTGAAAAGTTCATGTAATTGCATAATATATGGTTGAATGGCATGTTAAGAATATGATGTAAATGGAATAGTTTAAACTTGTTTTGAGTTGTTAAGTATATAATTATGCATATGGTGATGATTTGATGAAGTTTGGTTGAATTGGGAATGAAATGGCGATTAATTTTATAAAACTTACTCTGCCGAAATTTTGTTAGAATTGGTATATGAATAAGATGTTTTATAAGTAAGATTTGCTCACTTCATGCTTAGGTTAAGGTTAAGTATATGAATAAGATGTTTTGAGTTGTTAAGTGTATAATTATGCATATGGTGGTGATTTGGTGAAGTTTGGTTGAATTGGGAATGAAATGGCGATTAATTTTATAAAACTTACTCTACCGAAATTTTGTTAGAATTTGTATATGAATAAGATGTTTTATAAGTAAGATTTGCTCACTTCATGCTTAGGTTAAGGTTAAGTATATGAAACTTGAATTAGGGTTTATGTTGCCTCGTAGATAACAAACTAATAATTATAAGTAAGATTTGCTCACTCCACTCAATAAACTTATGAGTGTATAATTAGTCTATATTGTACAACTTATGTTGAATATGTTTAATTAATTATTTATAATTAGGAGCTTGAAGAATGAATGACAATCGTGAGTGGATGTATAAGAGGTTTAGTTCGTGGTGGATTAAATATCGACTTTCGAGACGGACTTGAAAGTTTTATCAATTCGCTAGTGCTCGCTTTTATTCACGGATGGAGAGAAAATCAAGTGTCCGTATAAGAAGTGTAAGAATATTCCTTATCGAAGAAAGATATATGCGATATCACTTATCAAAATTTTGATTTGTTCCAAATTATCACACATGGATATTTCGAGGAGAGACAACCACGACAACCACAAGTAGGGACAATGTTGTGGATTCGGATGTTAGCCGTCAACCAAATACGATCATACGATGGTAGTGGATGCTGCCTGGTCCACGCTCAACTTTGACGAGATCAAGAGGAGCCAAATTTGATGCACAAAATTTTACGACATGTTGAATGTCGCCGATAAACCTCGTGGTCGGGTTGCTCGAATCACACACGCTGTCATTTGTGGCTCGACTTCCGAGTTGGAAAGCAGAGAACAACATTATCGAGAAGCGGTTTTGATCAAACATCGAATCGATGAAAGAGTCGCATCCAGATGGAAATTGCGTGCTCGATGACTTCTATAGACGAAGAGATTGTTGCGTGGCATGGGGTTGCCTGCACACAAAATTGATTGTTGTCCATTTAATTGCATGATTTATTAGCACGAAGATTACGAATCGACGAGCTGCAAATTTCGTAATCATCCTCGTTTCAAGAGCAATACTCGAGCTGGTGGAAGTCGACGAAAGCGCAAGTAGCATATAAAAGATGTATTATTTTCCTCTAACTCCTCGACTACGTAGATTGTATGCATCCAATGCTACAAATGAAAATATGCGTTGGCATGCGTCGTCGGTCGATGATGGGGTCATGCGTTATCCGGCAGACTCAATTGCATGGAAATATTTGAACACGAAGTTTCCCTTATTTGCATCAAAAATTCGTAACGTGCGATTGGGACTCTCAACTGACGGTTTTCAGCCATTCGGTCAATCAGAAAGCAATATTCATCATCGCCCGCTATACTTACCCCTTATAATCTTCCACCGTGGTCGTGTATGAAGGAGCAATACATGTTTCTTACGATCTTAGTGCCGGACCGCGCAATCCGAAGGAGAAGATTGATGTGTTCTACAACCATTGATAACAGAGTTAATAGATTTGTGGGATGACGGTGTTCTTACTTATGATGTATCGTTGAGTTAAATTTTCTAATGCACGCTGCATTACTTTGATAATTAGTGACTTCCTGCATACTCTATGTTGTGCGGATGGAGTACACCGAAGATTAGCTTGTCCGACCGCATGGAGTATACCGATGCTTTTACTTTAGCTAAAAGTGGTAGCGTCATGGTTTGATAACCATCAGAAATTTCTAGCTCCTAATCACCCATTTCAAGTGATCAAGAGGTTTAAGAAAGAACACGTTGATTACTAACGATCCACCGTAAGCGCGATCGGAGATGAGTCATTCACTAATTATGGGTATGAGATTAGTATCCGTAACAAAGATCGACAAAGGATGAAATAAATAGCGTAATATCCAAACAGTTTGGAACCGGATGGAAGAAAGAAGTATTTTTCGGGATCTACCTTACAGAGTTCTCTTTGATTCGCATAATTTGGATGTCATGCACATAGAAAAGAATGTGTTCGATAATGTCTTCAACATATCATGAATGTCCAAGGAAGACAAAAGATACGAGCAAATCTAGAGAAGAACTTAATTTATACCGCTATGCACTGTGAGTCGACGATGAATGAATCAACAGAAAATATCCAAAGGCTTCTTATACACTTGACAATCGTGAGAAAAAGTCTTATGTGAGTGGGTAAGAGGTTTAAGATGTCCAGATGGGTACGTTTCGAACATGGATAGATGTGTAGACATGACAAAACTGAAGATGTTTGGGATGAAGAGTCATGGTGTCACATTTTCATGCAAATAATTCTACCGATCAGATTTCGTGAACTTCTCCCACCCAATGTTTGGAAAGTCAGAATAATTATCTTTATTCTTCAAAGATTTAACTTCTCGAAACATAGGGCTTGATGATCTGTGCAGACTCCAAGAAAATATTCCAGTGATTTTATGCAAGCTTGAGCGCATCTTTCTCCCTAGTTTCTTCGACTCCATGGAACATCTACCGGTTCATCTAGATGATGAAGCCCGTATTGCAGGGCCTGTTCAATATCGATGGATGTATCCATTTGAAAGGTACTGCTCGTACATTATCACACACACACACACACACACACATATATATATATATATATATATATATATATAATTGAATAACAACGTTTGAAATTTTGTAGATACTTACGTAAGTTGAAGAACAACGCATTTAAATAAAGCCGAGTTGAGGGTTCTATCCGCAATGCTTACTTAGTAGAAGAAGCATCGACATTTTGCTCGTATATTTTGATGATCACGTAAGAACGAAGTTCGTAGATTTGCATCATGGTCAAGCGGAGATTAGCACGAAGACTATCCAGATATGCTTCAAATCTTCATGCAAGATGACAGACCTTTTGGAAATATGTCAACGAGATATTTGGATAGTAGAGAATATGATGCTGCTCTTTTATACGTGTTGCTCAACGTGTTGAAGTTGCGACATTTACATGGCGTAAGTGTCGTGTTTTCTCGTAAATCATTGTTAATTATTATTATTGTTATTATTAACTAGGATCATAAATATATGTTGATGTAGTTTATTCATCGATGATGTGAAAAGATCAAATCCACCGATCTCTAGCTCGATATTCAAAGGTCGATTGAAAGAGGCTTCCGCTTGGTTTGAGGCATATGTGAGTGTTCGATGATTATTAGTAGGAAATATTTAATCTTTAATATGTACGCTTAGTCATTCTAATCGCTTTTATACTAATAATAGGTCAAAGATCATGCTAACAAAATTGTGAACTGCTCATATTGTCTCGCCAAATGGCCTTCAAACTCTAATTAAGACGCACTGTGGTATTATATAAATGGGTACAAATTTCACACATTAGAACATGGGTCACAAAGATCAACTATGAATAGTGGAGTGTGTATTAAAGGTGAAACTTATGGTACGTATACTCAAGAACTCGATTTTTATGGGCGATTATCGAGGTTTGTGAGTTGGAATATCATGGGCTACCAACGAAGACCACAACATTGTTTAGACGCGAGTGGTTTGATCCTTCACGATTGGGGTTATCAATTCATTCCGAGTACAAGTTGGTTTCGATAAATCATACGCCAAGATATAACAAGTTCGAACTGCTTATCCTCGCCAATCAAGCCATTCAAGTATACTATTGTGCATATCCAAGTTTAAAACAATCTATGAAAGAGTGGTGGAAGTATGCAAAATTAAAGCTCGATCTAATGTGGAAGTCTCAGATGAGAGTTCTGCATCGATAGTACCTCCCCCTTTTCAAGAGGATGCATTAGGTTCGATTACTAATGTCGTTGTGGATGATGACACGACACTAGTTCATCCTGACGGTACACTCATAGACATTGAAAAGACATCTGATGATGCGGATGATGAAGTTGAATTGTCAGAGTCAGAAGACAATCATACATTGGATGATGATGATGATGATGATGATGATGACGACGACGATGATGAATAGGGTTTGAATTTATTATATAGTATGCACAAGAAACGTTTTATTTTCTAGTATGAACACAAAACGTTATGATATGTATTATTTGTGAAATTTTAATACAACATTTTTTACCTTTGTTTGCAGATGTCTCACGATTGGACGAGGTGCCTCGCCATCACGTCGAGGCATCCAGATCATATACGCCGTCGTCCTCACCGCCGGGCTCAAGAAGGCATGGAGGCACCTGTCTCACGCCCCGCCTCGAGCACTAGTGCAAAGGTCCGTCCGAGGGATGAAGAAGATAGCCATTGTGAATGGGTATGTTATCTATCAGATGTCTCGGCTAAAATAAATTATAACATTTTATTTCTTGTAAATTGTAGCATTTTGTGTCCGAGCAATGATATAGCCCGCGTGATTACGGAGTCATTCCTTAAATTCATGAATCACAACGGCTTCAATTGGAAATTGGTGCCTCAAGAGTTCAAGCAGATTTATTTCGATGAATTCAAGGTTCATGTTGTTTATACGAAGTCATTTATGTTTTGACCTTTGACACCAGCCATATTATAATCATATATTTTTGCAGAAATATTTTTATTAGGATGATACGATGAACGAGGCCATGGTCTACTCCCATCGGTTCGAAGGCCGAACGCTATAAAGATCTTGTTCACAAGATCAAGCGGTAGGACTCGCTTAACCCACCTCCATTTATCCATGAGCGAGATTAGGATAATTGGAAGGCATATTGGGCCTCGGACAGACGTCCAAGAGAAGGCGGCAAAGGCCCGCAAAGAACAGGATGTTCGAGCGGATGGCGAGGGTACCGGGATAGTCAAGCATCGGGGTGGCTCACGCCCGCATTCGAGTATGCGAGAGATTGTAAGTACTTAATTTGAAGTTTTAGATATAGTAAATTTATTTAAGAATCGTGAGACTTGTTAATTATTTAATTTGTTCGACTTATTTATAAAAGAAGGCGTGGACTGACATAGCGATGTCCAATGGGATGTATTCCAAAGGTATCATGCCACCGACGACGGAGCTATACTGAGACGGAAAGCTCTGAGTATCGCGGTAAGTATATTCGTTAAGTAATAACGAGCATTTAATTAAATAATAATTGTACAAAATTATATTACGAGGCGGTTGAGGAACATGTCACTCAGTTGAGCCAATCTGGGGAGTGATGAGGCGACACCGTAAATCGATAGACTCAAATTCTCAAAATGTCCTTGGGAGCCCTCAAAGAAAAGAATAGGATGTTTGAGTCGGTTCTCTATCACGGACATACATGCAGAGCTAAGTGTCGTCTCATTCGTGGAGAGTGCCCACCGATTCCACACTTATCATGCACAACTATTGGAGATGGAATCCGGATGGCAAGTCGAATGAGCAATACGAGGCTAGATTGCAAGTCGAGCGAGCAATACGAGGCCGATTGCAGTCGAGCCGAGAGCGCGAGATGACGTGCAAGCACGATTGTGCTCACATGCGCCGGTGGGAGGCCTGAGCGCTTCATGGCCGCCTCGCTTTCCCCACCCTCGTGATATCGCCTCCGCTTCTCCCACCGCCATATTTGTATTTGGGTTGTATTATGAACAAACAAAAACATTTTATTTGTAAACTTATCGTATGATATAGAATTGTTTGGTTTGTTTGATATTATGACGTGAAATTGTTTTATTTTAATTGTGTCGTCTGATTTAGAATGATAATGTTTATCATTTAGAATTGGTTTGTTTGGATTGTATTTGTTTGAAAACAGGTTTGTTGTTGTTGTAAACGGTCGTCCAAAATACAAATAGAAACTGTCCAGTCTGTGCATATTTAGCGACGGATCTGCAACGGACTAGCGACGATTTTGCGACGGATCAGCGACGGTTTACAACGTGAAATAACAGAACAAACTGTAACTAACGACGGATTAGAGACAGAACTGAGACGGACTAGCGACGGATTAGCGACGGATTTGTTACGTGAAATTAAAAAAAAATCATAATTTTAACGACGGACTTTAGTCCGACGCTAAATAACGACGGATTGTCGTCGAATTAACGACAGATTTGCGACGGTATGTTTTAGCTACGGTGTTATTCCGTCGTTAATCCGTCGTTATTAACGACGGAATATGTATCAGACGACCGTTCAGGAGGTTGTCGATTAGCGATTGAAATTTCCGTCGTTAATCCGTCGTAATTTATTAGCGACGGAATTAATTCTGTCGTTAGAAGTTTGCCAACCAGCTTTCCGACGACGCCTTGATTCCGTCGCTGATCCGTCGCTAATCCATTTTAACGACGGATCCGACATGAATCGCCTGTTTTTTTTGTAGTGTATACCTCAGTTCTTCAAATATCAGTTGGTCTTCCGTCAGTCTTCAGTACACAATCCTTCAGCTGAACTTCTATTAGTTATACTGACATCGATACTCTATCAAGATGGTCAAGCTTCAAGATCGCTTGAACTCCTTCAGTCTTGGACATATCCAAGCTAGTAGTTCTACTGCTGAAACCTGTAACAAAAACGCATAACTCCAAAGCAAGTCAACAACAGTAGGATAATCATCACAAACTTAGGGGTCTAATAAAAACACACAGTTACGATAAACTTATTTCCAACAGTTAGTAATTTTCCCAACATCCTATTTGAAATTCACACATGAATGTAATTTACAACAAAAAATATGGTGCTAAAAATATTATTCCTATTGAAAGTTATGATTATTTTTCTAAAAGTATACATGTCAGAGTTCTACTTTTGCACGAGAGTTCGAAACATGTAACATGTTTTCAATATACTTATGAACTAAACTGTTTTTATTGAAATTAAATTATTTTTGAAGTTATACTCCATTTGAAAATCACATTAGTCCAGTTTATATCCAAAAAGAATGCAATAAAAGATAATAAATGTAAAATTGTAATAGTTTTAATAAAGTATGTCAATTTTATTCCTATACGAGTACCTAAATTCTTAAACTAAAATTATTCTCTATTCAGCAAAACAGAGAAAACGCAGAAGGTGAGAATGAGAGAGATAGTTATATTACCTTAGATAATGTGTTGATAAATCTTGTTTTCGTCAGGTAATAAATGCAGTAAAGAATACGAGGGAGTTAACGTGGTTCGATCTTTAAAATAGATCTACGTCCACGGAGCAAGAGAATATATGTGTATTGAGTGTGTAAGAAGCGATTACAAAGAGTGTAGATGATCAAGTGATCGATCTGAGTGTCGATCTCTTTAGCTCCTCTAATCTAGCCTCTATTTATATACCATCATTTAGAGTTTGACTCTAATTCAAATTGAGTTGGCCTCTAATTCAAGTTGAGTTTGACTCTAGTACAAAGTCTTCTTCCATAAGGATTCTTTTAGATATGCATCCGAATCTTCTACGTCTCCAATTGCGATTAGAGTTGTAGTTGGTCGAGGAGTCTTCGGTCGAACTCACGAGGCCGAGCTTAATGTCGGGGCCCATTTATATTGGGCCTGATGCTTGTGCCTAGTAGTTGGGCCGTATCCTATCATATCCCCCCAAAAAAGACGTAGAAGTGAGGTCGTGATGGATGGGGGACAGTGGTTCTGACATTGTTTCGCCGAAACTCGTGAACCGCGGCGGTGGAGTGCGATACCCCGCCGAAGTTGAATGTCGCTGCTTCGCCCGCCGAGGCGCTTCGCCAAGTCGTATGTCGCTGGCTTCGCCCCGCCGAGGCGTTCACCAAGTCGATGTCGCTGGCTTCACCGCCGCCGGCGTTCGCCGGTTGTATGTCGCTGCTTCGCCCGCCGAGGCGCTCGCCAAAGTTGTATGTCGCCGCTTCGCCCCGCTGAGGCGTTTCGCCGAAGTCGATGTCGCCGGCCGCCCTGCTGAGGCATTCTACCGAAGTCGTATGTCGCTTGGCTTCGCCCTACCGAGGCGTTCTGCCGAGGTTGAGGCCGAGGTGGAGGCGGCGAAGGCCGAGGTCGAGGCGGTGAAAGCCGAGGTGGCGAAGGCCGAGTGTCGACCTGCGAAAGGCCGAGGTGGAGACGGCGAAGGCCGAGGTAGCGAAGGTCGAGGCGGCGAAGGCCGAGTGTCGACCTGCGGAAGGCTGAGGTCGGCCTACGGAAGGCCGAGGTGGAGGCGGCGAAGGCCGAGGTAGCGAAGGCCGAGGTAGCGAAGGCCGAGTGTCGACCTATGGAAGGCCGAGGTGGAGGTGGCGAAGGCCGAGGTCGGCTCGCTAAGGTCGAGGTGGAGGCGCAAGGCCGAGGTGTCGACCTACCAAGGCCGAGGTGGAGACGGCAAGGCCGAGGTCGGCTTGGAAGGCCAGGCGAGGCGCAAGGCCGAGGTCGTGGCGGCGAAGGTCGAGGTGGCGAAGGTCGAGGTAGCGGCGTCGAGACGGCGAAGGCCGAGTGTCGACCGGTGTAGCTTTAGCAAGTCTTGGCGAGTCTTGCTTGAAACCCATATAACTTGGTTTTAGTCATAAATGTATTTAGACCTGTAGTCGTAAATGTATTTAGACTGTATCAAGTGTATATCTTCAGATATAACTTGGTTTTAGTCGTAAATGTATTTAGACCGTGTAGTCGTAAATGTATTTAGACGGTATCAAGTGTATATCTTCTCAGATATAACTTGGTTTTAGTCGTAAATGTATTTAGACCGTAGTCGTAAATGTATTTAGACTATGTATCAAGTGTATATCTTCTCAGATATAACTTGGTTTTAGTCGTAAATGTATTTAGACCGTAGTCGTAAATGTATTTAGATCGTGTATCAAGTGTATATCTTCCCAATGAAGAGGTATAAATTGCACGAGATCCGATTTGGACGTCGTTTGATGTAGATGTTCAAATTAATGAGTAATTTGTACGCTTTGCACGTAGATGTTCAAATTAATGAGTAACTGTGCTTGCCTTGTTTGTCGAGAAATATCGAGAGGGTGGTCCCGGCGCGCTTAGTTTGAGTACCCTACTTTGTAGGTTTGTTATCTTCGCAAGGGCGTCCCCTTTTGAAGGTAAGTTGTGTTCATCCGAGGTGAGAACGGATTTTCACATAGATATAAGATGGGACGAAGTAATCCACCTCCTCAGGTGAGTAATATGCCGTGTTCGGGGATAAGTGTACTTGATAGGTAAGCAAGCTTATAGGCCCCTTTGCCGAGGTCCCAGTCTAGACTCCATTGGGCCTTTTTTGATTCTGTCGAAGGCACTTCGGCGATTGGTGCCTCTTCCTCGATCATCCGGCTTCTCGATTTTCTGCTCGTCCCATGTCTCTCTCTTTTTACGATCCGACTCGTCCCCTTTAACATAGTTATCTACCAAGGTCCAAAGGCTACTCGCCGTCTTTGGTTTCTCCCTGGTGATTTCTTTGTTTAATGCGCCAGGTCGGATCCCATTTTTAAATGCATTGATGATGTAGAGGTCGTTGCTCTCATCGATTTTGAGGGATTCCTTGATGAACCTTGAGACGAAGTTTGACATCGCCTCGCCTCGCCCTGGCGGATGGTGAGCGGTCGGATGAAGGTTGCCGAGGTGGCATCTTTTGATAGAACCGCCACTGAATTGATCCATGAGATCTCCGGCTATGTATGTTTTGCGAAGTGAGGTGAACTAACGACGGGCGTTGAAACCAAGACCCGGGAAGATTTTACACATGTGGAAATCTTCCATCCCCGATTTTCCATGTTTGTGGTATGTGCAAAAGAAAATCGGGGATCTCCTGATCATCATAGGCGGCGATGTTGGGTGCCCGATATCGCGCGGCAGGGTGTATCCAGATTTCCGGAGAAAGGGAGATGATCCGCCCATGCCTCGGCCGAATCACGGGAGTTCATCGCCATCCTCTCATGAGGGGTGGGAGACCGATAGCGACGCTCATCGCCCTTTGATGAGGGATCGACTCCACCTTCCTCTCTTCGGTTTCGCTCGCTCGCGGCGTGTCGAGGTGAACGACTTGGTAGTTGTGCCGAGGTGACCGACCGCGGTGACGCCGGGTGAATAGTTATGGGCCGCTTGCCGAGGTGATCGACTGACATCATGCCGAGGTGATCGTTCTCGACTATCTCGCCGAGGTGAACGCCCCGGCTATTATGAGAGGTGAGCGATTGGGCCTTCTATTCACGGTTCTTGAGGTTCCCGCCCATTCGCCTTTGGCTCTTAAAGGTTTGAAATCGCCCATATGGGCATTGAGGAATTCACACGGCCGCCGAGGACCCCGTGAGATTGGTGAGTCGTTTGTTCATTGGCGCTGAGGTCGCCTTCTTCCTCTTCGGAAGGACGACGGTCCCGAGGGTGTATAGGTAGGTTCTCTATGTAACCCTCAGGCGTCATGTTGTTATCGGCAAGTGACGATTTCTTTTCCCGCCGCTCAGAATGTACTGGTTGGGGTCTTCAAGTCGTCGTGCCAAGACCACCGGTGGCGCTAATAACAGACGAGTCCTCGCCATCGATTTTGTGTAGAAAACGAAGTTTTTGTTGAAGTTCCCACAGACGGCGCCAACGATAAATCTTGTTTTCGTCAGGTAATAAATGCAGTAAAGAACACGAGGAGTTAACGTGGTTCGATCTTTAAAATAGATCTACGCCCACGGAGCAAGAGAATATATGTGTATTGAGTGTGTAGGCGATTACAAAGAGTGTAGATGATCAGTGATCGATCCGAGTGTCGATCTCTTTAGCTCCTCTAATCTAGCCTCTATTTATATACCATCATTTAGAGTTTGACTCTAATTCAAATTGAGTTGGACTCTAATTCAAGTTGAGTTTGACTCTAAGTACAAAGTCTTCTTCCATAAGGATTCTTTTAGATATGCATCCGAATCTTCTACGCTCCAATTGCGATTAGAGTTGTAGTTGGTCGAGAGTCTTCTTGGGCGAACTCACGTAGGCCGAGCTTAATGTCGGGCCCATTTATATTGGGCCCGATGCTTGAGCCAGTAGTTACAGATCCTATCATGTGTGTTGACCTTTTTAAAGATCTTTTGAGTCACTTCCTTTGCACATGCCATTTTCTAGATCATTATTGACTCGACAATTTTTAATAAATCATAAATTTCACATGAACTATATACAGCATAAGAATAATATATAAGTCAATCGATTATACTATATAAAAGCAAATAAATAGTCCTTTTCATTATTTATATAATATGTTTCGATTATCGGTTCAATCTCTTAACATTATGATGAAATGTGTAATATCTCATCATACTTTGCAATTGCAAATGACCAAACATACACAATGTAGTTATTAATACATATTGTTATAATGATTTTGATAGAAATAAATACATAATTGTTCATGTTTTACCGAAGAATTATGTTGCATCAACATGAAGTTTGCCCCACAATTTGATGATTTTTTCTCCTTCATTTATTGCATGTGACTATAAAATGAGATATGTATAAATAAGAACAAAAATGATCAAACTTTTATCTAGGAATAAAATTATTAACAATATGAAACAAAATAAATAATAAATTAAATAATGATAATTAAAAACAAATTACTTACTCTTTCATGAAAGTTATGTCTCTCACACTAAATGATTTGTATTTCACTACTACATATTAATCCACTATCTTCAACCTTCAACAAAGTCCCATAGATATTTCTCAAATAAACTCACACAAACGATATACATAAATATATACTCCAGTTAATAATAATAGGGAAAGAGTATTTGGGGATAAATCGATTTGATGGTAAAATCGAAATCAATTAAAAACATAGAACTTTACAGAAATAATATTTTATAATGTGTAAAACAAAAATTTAACTAAAATTCAATAATTTACAAGTTATTACCGCTTTTTTGTGGGTAAATAAAATTTATTGAAACAAGTAAAACATTTACAAGCGGGACCATATACAGAAACTTAGCCAAAAACGACGGCTAAGAGGTACACAACTCGGAAAAGACTACAATTATATTTTAATGACAAGGATTTTGATGAATTGGGGGTGACTAACTTCTCAAAATTCGGAATACCCAACATAAATTAACCATGTGTATAAGTTATTCACGATATCATCAACTTAGTTTTTTAATTCTAAAGCATGTGGAATAAGAGTCAAAATATAGATCCAAACTCATATTTTAATTGCATATTTGTAATTAATTTTGTTAATATTTCTAATTAAAAATATGCAATTAAATGACTCGGATTCAAATGTTGACGAATCTTTAGACGAAACAATCTCGGTTGGTTAAGAGCTAACAGATTTGGAACAATGATCAAAGATCAGATCCTAGTAGCCATAGTGCGAGTAGGGGTGAGCAAAATACCCGAAAACCGAATAACCGAGCCGAACCAAATTGAAAAATCAAATTTGGTTCGGTTATTTCGATTAATTCGGTTAAAATGAATTAAAATTCGTAGTTCGATTTTCAATCGGTTCAAATTTTTAACCGAATAAACGAAAATCGAATTATATATATATATATATATATATATATATATATATATATATATATAAAATATTATTTATTTATTTAGAAAATAATTTTAATATAACAATATCCTTAATCCTATTATTTCTCTCTCCCTATTATATCAATATATAATATTTGTAAAATATAATATTATTTATTTATTATATAATACTATCAATTATTTTTTTTGCAAAATGTTTGGTATATATATATATATATAACATATAAAATGTATTTTTATATATAAATATCAATATATAATATTATTTATATATTCATTTGAAAAAATATTTTTTGTTAAAATAAACCATTTATATATATATATATATATAATATTATTTATTTAATCATCCGAAAAAATATTTTTTTTGCTAAAATTGATTTAATCAAATAACCGAAATATATTTCGGTTCGGTTAACGAATAAAATTCAATTCGGTTCAGTTATTTTTTTAAAAATTTCAGTTAATTCAATTCAGTTATTTTTTCGTCCGAAACTGACCTAATAACCGAATACTCGCCCCTAAGTGTAAGAGTTTCATCCTCTTTATGATGACTATTTGTAGGCAATGGGTAAAATCTTCCTAGCTTTTTAATCACTAAATCATTGTGATTTACCCTCTCATATTCTCATGGAACTGGAGTGTAGAGGCTCCTTGTGGAGATCTTCTCCTTTTGAAACAAGAATATCCATTTCATAAAAGGTAACAAATGAGAGAGAGACTTCGCCAACCAAATAAAAAGTAGTTGTCTTTATTATTCATGCTTAGCTCATGTGTACCCACCTGTCATTGTTACGGTATCCCCTTTTTCTCAACGTTATTATTTTCAAACTTTACATTGGAGGGACAATTATTTTCAAACTTCATTGGAGGGACAATGCATAAAAATCAATATCTCCATCACATTCTGCACGACACAAAAACGCACAACACACACTCAGCGACGCCAAGAGAGAAAATCGGATTGATTTACATTTAGATGGGATGCTTTCTTGCATGCTTCGGATTCAAAGAGAAGAAAAAACGCCCAAAGTGTGGCAACATAAATTCCTTTTCGGTACGACCAACAAACTCTTCAAACTCCACTTTTTCAAGTTAGATTTATAGCTTGCATTTTTTTTCCTATTTAATCTGTTAGGACAATCAAAGCTACGTGCCTCTTGATTCCAATGTCAAAGAAAACCTCACTTCAGATATATCTCAGCTCAAGTAAGCCAAATTCATGCTTCTTTTTTTTCCGTTTTTCATTTTTTGAGATACAATTCATGCTTATATCTACTGGTATAAATCCTTGACTTTTCTGTAGAGAGAAGCCATCAACACTGAAACTGAAAAAGACAGTGAGGTTTAATCTAAATGTGAAGGCTTACGAACCAATTCCAAATAACGATGAAGTGGGCGTGTGTCTTTCCGAGGGCGAAGAAGAGACGAATGACACGTTGAGTTTGTACTACGAAGAGGAGGCGATCGCACCAAGCATTGAGTCCAGCCCTGCAAGCTATAGATACCAAAACAGCAGGTACAGCGATGATGAAGAAGACGAAGACATAGATCTTGATGAAATTGAGGAAAGCGATCAAGAAGCGGATGATGTTAGTATCATTCGGAGCGATGATATTGAATCAGATAATGATGTTACCAAGAATCAAGCTCAGACAAGTGTAGTGGACTTACAACAGCTGGAGGCGACGGAATCAAGACCGAATGCTCGACGGTATTTTTCTAATGTGCTAAGTCCAGTTGAGAATTTATTTCAGTGGAGAGTAGTTAAAGCCAAGGGCGCAACAGCAGAGCTGAAGCTGCAAAAGGAGAACTTAATCCTCTCGAGCACGGATCCTTGCTCGGTCTTGAAAATGAGAAACAGCGTTGCAGTCGATGCCAGTCTATCAAACTGGTTGAGCTCGTTGAGACGAGTCCTCTCATCAAGAGCAGCGCATTTCAGGTCAGAGATTAGGCCTATAAGAAGCTGCATATCAAACATTTGCATCAAATGCAAGGATTTTGAGAAATCTACATGATAAAAGGGCAGTTGATGATCCTGAAGAAAAGATGGGCTTGAAAATACCCTGGCTTTTGGCTTTCTACCTTGCTGCTTGCATTTGAGTTGTGGCAGCAGTTTTGTTGTTCGGTTTTTTTTAATCGGTTTTGCACGAAGAACAACTAGCGTTTGCATTTTATATCTGCATCTGGATTGAAACATGAATGTTATTTAAACAAGCAAACTTCATATGTTCAAAGATATACAAAGCAGTTTATCACAATAAGTTATTGATCTTTCAGACATGAGGGGGGAGATCTTCGAGTGTTTCCTCTTACAGCAATGCAAATAGTCAGAAGCACAAGGCGTGAATGATCATCTGCAGATGTGTCTCAGTGTATGTTCACGAACAAGAATAATCATCTAATCCATTTACGGGTGCGTTCACTCTGAGTGATAGGATAGATAGATAGATAGATAGACAAATATAAGCTAATCTACCTTTTGGTAATAATGGAACAGAAGGATTCATGGAGCATATCTACTCCAAAATCTTAGTTCCAACATAGAGAATTAGCCACCCACTAATCCAGCATAAAGTTGCTGGGCATAGTCAATTGTCTCTACAAAATTATACAGATGCAAGAATTTCTGAATCACTACAACTCCAAATAACCACATGTGTTTATATACGAGCAACTGAACTATAATGCTACATGCTTACCATCTATACTCATCAATAAGTTAAGTTCTTTACATTTTTGCTAAAAACAGATAGTATCTCTAATATTTTTCAGCAATGATCATGGTCAGACTCAGAAAAGGAAATAAACCATGATGGTATGTATTTATCGGATCTGTTTCCTATTTTTTTTCTTTCATATAAATGATTGCTGGAAATCACCTTTGCATTATGGAATCTTGAAGTATATAAAGCTCATTAATAATGGATACTAGATGAACTGCTATAGTATGAAACTGAAAGCAAGAAACAGTCAGGTACAAACACATGACAAAATAGCAAAATTAAATTGCACTTAGCATGTACAATGAGGTTCGAGGATACTACATAATCAGTATATAGAACCCAAAACTTGGAATGTTTTGTATCAGAGAATCCTAAAGAGACAGTAGGCTTAATAAAATGCCAAGAATACTAATGTACGACCAGCACCCTCGTTCTGACAGCATTAATCATATGTAGATTACAAACCTTCAACTGAGCCACCTAATAAAAATCGAGAAATATATTCACTTCCTCAAACAGTTTTTGGCAAAAACAGTTCTTGGATATCTTATACTACTGAGACGAGCTACCTTTCAAGCTATTTTAAGTGAAGACATAGGATATACGGGATGAGGTCCATTCAAGCATTTATTTGTTTTCTGAAGTTATAAAATAAAGAATTTCTAATCAAAATTTTACAATTTAATGTAAACTCTAATCTAATAGTAAAAACAATGTTACTGCTTAGTCATGCATTTAATTACTTTGTTCCTGGGTTCACTAAATATCCTAGAACATCATCAAACATTGAATAAATGCCAAGACGAATATCAAACCCAATAACCACCCACTAAAATTTGAAGAGTAACTTTTTCTTTTCCTTTCCATTCCGCGTTATACTCCTTATGTTCACCAAGAGTGTAGCACAATTGCCTTTTTCGGCGTTCACGAAGAGTGCAACACATTTCATTTTTGGGACAATACCCTAGACTCAATCTTTATAATTCAACTTCACAACCACTTATTATTTATCAAAATCCCATGGTGGACCCGTTCTCCAACCTCACAGCCTCACAACCTCACAACATGGTAGGACCCTTTCTCAACTCAAAAAGCATCTACCAAACATTTATTAAAACATGTTTCATCCACAAAGTGCTACACTCCAGGTAGACATAATAAATATATTGAAAAACATAAAAAAGCATAACTTCATATTTAAGTATTTTCAAGTCTTTAAAATTTTAAATAAAGTCTAAAATCAATATATATATATATATATATAAGCAGCCAAAAAAACAAATGTAGTATTTAAAACTATATTATATAATAAATTACAAACAAAATTCACATGCATATACATTATAAAATAAATTTTAGCCCAAAAAAATTACAAGGCAATCCAATAGAAGAAGGTTGAGAGCCTGTGACTGTTGCTGCCGGCGGTGGTGCCAATTGTCGAAGAGGGAGAGTGAAGGAGATGGAGAGAGAATAGGGAGAGCGAGAGAGTGAGGAGTGAGGGAGATGGAGTGCGACAGATTAGGGAGAGAAATATTAGGTTATTTTTTAAAAATGATTCAAATTCTGTTGTTTTTTTTAAAGCTCATATCCAATTCAACAAGAATAAATAAGCCCATTACGAAAAAACAAAAAAAAAAACAAAAAACGTAAAACAGATTTGCTTCAGATTACTAGGCGTGTGCCTCGGAGTGCCTCAGACGACTTGGCCGGATCAGCGTTCGTCACAGTTGTCCGCTGGTGAGACGGCACCTCGAAGGCGCTTTGCCGGCGCTTCGGACCGAGGCACACCGCCTCACGACCGCCTTTTTAAACCATGAACATAGTATCTGGTATAGCTAGTCTCCGGGTAAAATTAATGTGATCAGAAGATAGGATGAATGGAGTCGTACTATAAAGATCAAATAATCTCTGACTTTTCTGCAAGTAAGCTTATACAGAATCACAAGGAGCTATGAATCAGGCCATTACAAGGCTTTGGGAGAGAGTTTAAAGACAAAATATCCGCATTTCTAGATAATAGATGGAGAGTTCCACAATAAAGGTTTCACACAACCATACCACAATTGCCTGTCTGAAAGAGCTCACTGCTCAGTCTGCTCCTTGTCAGAAATCCATTCCGTGGAATGGAAGCCATTTGGAGAACCTCTACCAAAGATGGCCTTAAGATGATTGGAGCAAATTGTTGAGCTTGTCAGAAGAAACTAGCAAGCCAGTGCCATGAATGAACGGTCATAAATACTGATATTGAACCATCCTTCTGCATCATGACAACAAAATTCCTAGTGGCTGGAATTGATAATCTCACCAAGCACGTCAAAGCATAGCTATTTATCTTTTCTTAGTCAATACGGTACAAGCTGTTGTTACTGGATAGAATCAAATTTCAAGTTTGGGGAATTGTTACAGCGTTCTTACAAAATTTCCAAAGTAGTCATACTTGAATTAAATGGAGAGTAGAAATTGTAGGAGCACTTTTAAGGCACCCATAACTCCTTCTCATACCTGCAAGATCTTATGCCTAAAATCTCTTTTTCCAATCAATAAAACACAACTACCAACAAGTAAGAAAATAAATTACACAAACCAATGTCCATACATTAGTTTCATAAGTAACTACCTATTACCACAGAAGATTGCAAGTATATGCATCCAGTACGACGATGAGATAAAATATCTAAATAGAATACAAAATTGTGGGTGAGACTATCGGAAACACTCGATATGGAATGAAAAACCAACTCTAGGAACAAGTCAAAAAAGAAAAATGAAAAAAGAAAAAAGAAAAAAAGATCACTTAAGCATGATTAAGTAGAGAATTGCAAATTACATACTAACATCTTACTTTGGATACATATAACAGTTTTCCTTAGTCATGCATTTACATTTTCAGGATTTAGAAATCATTTTCCAAAGGTTTAGGAAATCATTCTCCTTAGGATATATCTGTATAGTGTCCTTACCTCTTATATGTGCTGCAGCATTCAGAAACTGAACACAATCAATAGATTAAAAAGTATGACATAACTGTTCATCAACTGTAAATTCATTTTTCTTCACATGATCAACTCCCTATTCCCTTATCATGAAAGAAAATGAAACCAATAAATGGCTGCTTCAATCTGTCAGCAGATACTATTCCTATTACATTAGATAATTTCATGTTCCTTCCATATTTTCCATATTTTATTTACGGTTGCAGCACATTTCTTAGACATGTCTATTTTTCTGATGCTCAGATATGTGAGGAAAAATATTAGTTTCTCATAACCCTGTATTCATCAAAAGGGTAGATGTAACTGATTGATACTGGTACTGGTACAACAAGAGGGTAGATAACAGGCCTTATCTCTGTTATTTTCGTTGGTTTATAATCTAAGATTTGGAAGAACAAACCTAAAAACATATATGAATCAACTTTTACTTGAAATGTCCTAAGCTGATGGCTTATAAATGTAACTAGGGTACAATTGCTGTCCCTTTGGAAGTAATAGTAATTGTAATTTCATGTACAGCAAAAAATGAGTCAGCGACAAGATTTTAAACAAGAATGGAACAAATGAAATTATAAAAGACACACAAAACCACTACAATCTTTCCGTTAATAGCTCAATACTTACAATGGTTCAATGTATATGATGGAACCAAAAAGTAAAAGGAACCAAAACCTCTCATTCAATCTCAGTTTCAGGAAGTGGATTCATAAGCATGCTCTCAGACCCTAGAACCAACCCACTCCCTCGCCACGTTTCATACTATGCAACAATCCAAACGACATAAAGCCGATTATCATAACCACGATAACATGCCCAACAAACACCAAATTGATCAATGCTACGCCCCTCCACACATCATCATCAAGCTCGCACTTGACATCAGCTTCCCCTCTAGCAATCTTACTACACCCTTTCAAACCGAATGCGTCAGAGTACAACGACAGGCCTATTTGCAACAGCCAACTCCCCTTCAAAACAAGCCCACATGAAAGCAGAAACTCAGCGAAAAACGCCCTCGGCCTAACTGATAAATACAAGCAACACGCACGCAAAGAGCAGTCAAATAACCTAGAATCCGATAGAGCCAACCACCAACCCCAACAAGCCCCCTCCCAGCCATGTAAAACTCGATCACAAATGCAATGGCAGCAAATACGAAAACAAGATTCTCAGGGACAGAGCAAAGATCCAAACTTTCTTTCACAGCGATCAGAACCAGGATTGCCCAGAAGATAGAGATGAAGACGGACTGCTGCAAGAATGAGAATTTGTGCGTTGGGGTCTCGGAAAATGAAAGGAAGTATACGATGTGGGACAATGAGGCAATGGGGAGAAGTATTAGAAGTGAGTAGATATCGAGGTTTTTCCACTTGGATTGGGAGAAATACCATGTTCTTGATCGGTAGAGAGATGGGTCGTTGAGATAGAGAGAGAATGAGCAGAGAAGGCGGCGGAGGCCCAGGGGGCAGAGGAAGAGGGAAACCGCGAAATGTGTAGCCAATGATGTTGATGACATCTCCCTTATGTTTCTAAACGGCTGCTAATCGTCAAGAGTATTAGGAATTTGAACAAATTTGGGAGAATGGTTTGGTTCTAACAAGTTGACTATTGTAAAACCGACTACTTCGCCTGCAACTTCTTTATTTCTTCTCAATACAACTGTAATAGGTTCTTTATTTTATGTTTTCCGGAAGAACGGCATGAAATTGAATTCGAAACATCTTCTCATTTACACACACTAAATTTATTTGTATGATATTATATTATAAATCATATCACCAAATTTAAAGTAAAATGTCGAAAGATGATAGTATAATGTTATAAACTAAAGAATTATTGGTATATAAATACACAAACTTTAATATAATTTTGATTTTGTACACGAACTTTAAAATGAGTATATAAATATAGGAACTTATTAATTGTAGTAATTTTATCACAATATATTTTTCCAGTCAAATTGAAACTGACATGACATTAGATATGATGAGTTGACAACGATGTGGAAACTTAAAGTTCAAGTGTGAAGAAGAAGACATTTTTAGTAGCCTACTTGTTCGTGGTGGGTTTAAAATTTGAAGTCTTTTCTTTGTTTTGTGTGTTTATGTTATATTCCTTTATTTTTTTCTTTCTTTCTCATGAAATGCATGTGTTTTGTGTGTATTAATGGGTCAACGTCGTGTTTTGCCAAGTATAAACATTTTTATATTTTATTTATTAATTTATTTTCACGTCGTTATCAACTTATCATATTTAATACCACGCCGGTTTTAATTTGGATGAAAAATTAAATCATTGTAAAATTACTAAAATTAATAAACTCGTGTATTTATATACTTCTCTTAAAATTTGTGTACAAAACCAAAATCACATCAAAATTGTGATACTTATATATTCCTTTTAAAGTTCGCAGACAAAACCAAAATCACATAAAAATTGTACATTTATAGATCAATAACCTTAAACTAAATGATGACATAAAAATATACGAACATAAGCGAAAATGATTTCAAAAAGAAAAAAACAAAATAAATCCACTTTTTACAAAATATATAAATTCTACCCATTCCTACCATTTTGCTCTTAGGTTTTAATTAAGATGAGACCGATTGAGCAACTATTATTGGTGGGAGAGAAGAATGGATTTTGATTTGGAGGAAGAGGGAAGAAGACGATGCAGTAACGATTTTCTTTTCTAACACCCCTTAATGAGGAATATGGCCATAGTTTTGATTTGATGGATTTTCCAGCCCTCATCAACGGGTTTCCGTGACCTTATACTGCTTAAATCTTTTGTTGTGGAAGTGGAAGATCACATATGAGTATTTCCCAGATGAATTTTTAGACAAGGCAGATACATTCATGGCTCGTCTTACACAAGTTTGCCCCTAAAAAATAACTAGATAATTGGATAATCATAACTATCATTAAAATGCAATTAAAAGTTTCAAAAGTATATGCAAATTACCAAACCTTCCTTATATTTAAGACAATCTCATATAATGACACATGAAACCATACTCTAATTGAAATTTCAGATAGAAACCATACCCTAATTGGGACGTCTTCCCAGGAGATCTCTTTATTTAACTGCGTGTATAAGTTATTTGTCTACATTCAATACCAAGTCATCAAAAATACTCGGACTTCTAATATTAAGATTTAAAAAGTGTTACAGATATAAAAAAGCCTCCTTACCACACTACATAAAATTGACAAGTGACCTCCAGACTGCATAAATCAGTAGTGAAACATTAGGAAACACTTGAAACAGAGAAATAAAGAAAACAGATCCTAGAATATCGAACCCTCTATTCAAAGTTAACAGAACAGCTCTTCGGAATGGGATAGTCTACTCTTACACAACAACCACTCGTTGAACTTAATATTCTTATAATACAAATTCTCATCCCTTTGGTTGTGTTCCAAATAAAAAGCCTCGTGAAGTCGGGTCCTATTTCGGCTCTCCAGACCAAAAATCCACAGTTTTGTGGACTAAACAGAACATAATGACTCACTTTTTCAGCGCATTGCATCATAATCAGAATAACCACTAAATCCAAGGAAAGTGCTTCATGTCTCTGATGGACCATCGTTCTCCTCAGGTAGCCCAAATACTCTAAGGTGTCTATCCATTGACCCAACAGCCACATATTTCGCATCAGGGCCAAACTTGACACTGGTTATTTTGCCTGCACTCATGGAGTGATATAAGATCCAACAGTTTTGAGCAAGTAAATACATTTATGCCACAAGCAATGTTGAAAAGCAAATATACAATTAACATTTGCAGTGTAAACTGCAAAGTCACTGTCGAAGCATCATCGTCAAGGCTTGCGAATATGTATGGTGCAGGGAGGATGAAGAATATACCTGTACCGGACAAGTCGGGGAATGTTTTTATGCAATTCCATTCAGATTTGACATTTGCAACTTGATAAACTCTGCAATATACCATAGATGAAATGAAGCCATTCACAATAACAATAACCATAAAAAAAGGGGGAAAAATCATAGTTATCACTTCAAGATCTTCATATATCTGCAACCAGACTGAAGAACTTCAGAAAAATTAAAGAAAACAGAATATCCCTGATATACTTGGTTACATACATTTCTAGGTGTAGAGAGAGCAAGAACATTACAAGTGGCAGTTATGTGTACTTTCTAATTTATTCTTTATTTGGTGGTGGTAGAGGGTGGCTATTTTTTTTCGGTGGTGAATGGGGGGATTCAACACATAAACTTAAGCCAAATAATGGTATTTCAATACCTGATGTCTGATCCTCCTAGAGCAAGGTAACTTCCACTATGGTCAAATTCCACTGCAAAATCAGGAAGGACTCAAGTGAGGAATGAGCAAACCAATCAATCTTGCAGGTTTTCTTGTTCCCTATCTTATATTCATTTAACCACTACCCAGACAGTATATTGCTTAACTTCTGAAATATATATGGATGGTTCTGCATGCAGAACCATCTATATATATACGAGTCAGGAAACAAATAACCTGATTGTGTAGAGGTATTTTCATCATAAGGGGCAAAAGTCCTAAAATTTTTCAGCCTGCGCAGATCCCAAAGTTTAACTCCATCTTGTGCTGCGGTCTGAAAGTTCAAACATAATATTGTAGGCATGAAGAGCGAGTATTTCACATTATTTACTTTCTATGATAGGAAAACCTACCGCCAGGAAGTAACCATTCTCTGAAAATGAAATGGCAGTTACAGCTCCTATATGCCCATCAAATTTTGCAACATTTGTCTGCACATTGCCAATGGAAGTTTAGATCAATTGAAGAATCAAACAAGGAAATAACCAAATAGATCAGAAATCATATAAATGAATCTGCACCTGACTTTTACATCCCAAATCTTAACGAGCCCACCAGAAGTACCGTCCCAAGGATGAGACCATCAGGGTGAAAGGCTGCAGATGTGTATCCATCAGCAGATCCTGATGCATCTTCTACCTACAAAGACCATATAACATGAGCCAGAAGTAAAATTCCCAACCAAAACAACTATAAAAATAAAAAGCAGAAAAATAAACATATTGGTTCCTTTTATGTGTACAAGTTAGAGACAAGGTCTGTACCTGGGTAAGGCATAAACCTGAAGCAAGTTCATAGAAGCACCATGTGTTATCAAGAGAAGCAGTGACAAAGTAGTTATTGGTTGCATGGACTGTAACAGCTTGCACCTGTCAAAATGTATTGAGCCAAACAAATCAGGTGGCAAGCAATCAAGAGTGTGAAGATAAAAAAACTGCAAAAAGAAAGATCATATGAAATGAAAGCACTCTAATTTTCTGCTAATTCGGGTGCATTAAAGGTAGAACTTTCAGCTATACTGATCCCTAATAGTCTTTTTTTGTTGTTGTTAGATAAATGTATTATTAAAGACCGCGTGACGGTGGACTCGAACCAGAGACCTTTAGCCTCTGACATTAACCACTCTATCACTAGGCTGACACATGCACACTTCCCTATGTTCCCTTGATAATCTTGTCGTGTAGGAAAAAGCTTGACAATTATAAAAGACAAGAACCAACAATCACTACCATCCAACAAACACTTACAATCCTCCAACAAACACTTACAACCCCCCATGAATTAAATCAGAAACTTCATACCACACTAATGCTAATTCAAGCAGCAGACATGTAGCACTAAAGATTGAGCACTTGGCTTCAGAAACATTACCTAAATGTGTCAACCAGCTTTTGAGCAAAAACAAGAATAGAATATAATTTTATGAAAAAAATAATCAAATTTTGATTGGATTATCTATTAAACACAGCATTTAACACAATAACTTGGATGAAAGGTGCTAAAACAAAAATAAGTCCATCTTTAATTAGTACAGAAGTCAACCCTACCCACATCAATAAATACTAAACAATAAGTAGGAATCAAAAAGCAAGAATATGCATCTTCTTCCCCAGAAAAATTAAATAGCATGGAGATTAATCACATAATTACTCAGGAAGAATTGAAAAACAATTTCAGAATAGACATACGTCCAATTCATCAGTTTCAAGATCCAAATCTTAATATACTAGCTACTAATCTACTAATCTTTGGATTTCATTTTCTAAACATCTTTTGTTATTGCAATACTAATTGTGTGTGCCAGAGTTCGAACATACCTGTATTTCAATTAGAGTGATTAAGTAAAAGAGAATATTAGGGTGCTATGTATGAGAGATGTATAATGCAAATCAACACATGAGAGAAGCCAGCAAACAAATTGTATAAGATTACAATTCACTAACCAGCATACAAGTTAATTACCTCAGCAGTGTGATCCTTCAAAATGTGCCTACAATCAAAATCTCCACCTTCAGAACCTTGCCATACACGAACTGTCTGCAATGAGTAGAATAACATGATGTTGGACAATGCACAACATGTGGGAAATATAAGTGCTGGAACGGTAATAACATAAATGTTTACGAAACAAAAGTTTAGCATAATAATGCAATTCAATTGGAAATAAAGGAGAAAATGAAGCCCAATCTTTTAAATTCCATAAAATCTTCTGATTGGTAGAAAATATGAAAGCATTCCGCGCATGTTTCAAAAACTTAGAGAAACAAGCATTCTCTGAACAGAAAATTAAATACATAACTAAAATCAGCATTGACCGCTCTGACCAGAAAAGAGGATGGTCAGAATTTAAATTTATAAATAATAAAACCTAACCACCTTCAAGAATGTTCTCTAATATAGGGATTTTTCAGTCAGATATTCAGATTAGCTACAGATGCCTTCCTTGAGAAAACTTCGACTATATCCACTGATAGGTAGAGTCAATTACACCTCTTACATTAACCTCCAATTATTTGCAATCCTTTCACTAGTTTATATGCATCCACTCATCCAGGTCCAACTTAACTAGGGTGACAGTTCTTAACAAAAGTTCATGTTTAGGCTTATCGCATTTGAGTCATCATCATGTCGACACAATAAGACATGGATAGGAAAATAATTTATAAAATTTTTTTAATGAAATATTTCTGTATTTATAATACTTGGAGGCTTTTATAATTTCATTATCATGTAATATCATATTTTATAGTATTTATACTATACTATTGTCTAATATTATATTATCTAAAATAATTCCTATTTAGTAAATATTAATTAATATTTTATTGTGTCATTATTGTGCTGTGTCAACACCATCCTCATTGTGTTCGTGTTCGAAAGATTCTTATCATGTTGTGTTTATGATGTCTTATAGGGTCGATACGAAACACCACATTATAACAAAAATTGCTATACCTAACTTAAATGAGACATAATTCTAGATTTGATAATCATAAACAAACAATTGCTAAAGATATAGAATGGAGTAACAAATGAATGAGCACACAAATAGTTATGAAAACCAAACGCAACACATGCTGACTATAAGCTAAAGTACAGAAAATAAAAGTGAAACAAAAATTGCCAGAGTTAGTAATGACATATAGTTGAAGCACTTCATTGTTCCAAGAAATCAAAAAACGCTCCATCTCCTCTTGGCAGTTTTACATTAAAGAACCTCATTTGAGCAAAAGCTGTTACCGCCACTGACTACTAAAATAATGGATGCATGCCTAACAAGGTTCCCTCAAAAGAAGTGATCATCAGTACTCTCTCTTGTAGTATTTGACACACTTTCAAACCATCATCAATCATAATAACAACAATTATAAGAGCAAATAGCATGTTCGGAGTCAAGTAATGTTACAGGACCTAAAGTCACCTAAAAGGAGAGAAGTTTGCCTCAGATGCACATAGAAAGTAAGCAGCTAACAACTAAGAAAACACGGAGTAATAGATAATAAAGTAGGGAAAAAAGAGGAGAGTAAACAAGAAACTAAATTGTACCAGTGTAAAGCTATATTAAAGTGATTAGAATGCAGAAAAAATATGGTTGGTATTACCTTATCAGCAGAACCAGTAACTACTAATTCACCTTCTGCAGCAAATTTGACACTTGTAACCTAGACAAGACCCAAATAATGTTATACATCTTCAGGAAAGAGTTCAAACAAGTTTAAACTGAAGGAGAGAAAATGAAACATTAAGAACAAAACAATGTTCAATTAGGCCGACCTTCTTTGAATGGCCACTGAGAGTAGATACTACTTGGCCTGAAGATCTATCAAAACTACAGCATTTGAGTCAGCCCCAGCAGTGGCAATGAGATCCTAAAAGAAACATCCAGAATAAGTTGCACAATGCCTTTATATCAAGAATCCAAAAATAAAAGAACAGCTGATGGAAATTCATACATCTACTAATATCATATGGGAAAATTGCAGAGAACTAATCAACATCAATGCCATATGCTATGGAATACCAAAGCTGGGCAGCATGGCACAATTACAAACAAAGCCAACTCTAGAATAATTACCAGCAATACCATAGTACCAATAGAAAACTCTTCAGTAGTTATAGATGAGTAAACCATAAACTAGAACTGAAAAAAAAATAAGAATCTAAGATACCTATATAGGGTAATAATTCAATTGTAGTCCGATAAATTGGAGATTTCCATTCTTAAAAGCTCAAACTATCATAGCAAAGAAGCCAACGGCTCTAAAAAATAGTCTAGATGTTTGTTATAGACTTATAGTAGCATTTTATAAAGATAAATGTCAGCAGATGATTTATTCGCTAAAAAGAAGACAATTCTGTAGACCATTGCAGTGCTGTGTACAATATTAACAAAGGGACAGGAAAAACAGAAGGGCAAAAGCAGATAAGCATACGAGCCAAAACCACAATCCAGCAGCCCCGTCAAATGCAGAAGATTAAACTATGTAGGAATATCCTTCCGACCCTCTCTACAGTTAAGTTCCACTTCAGTGCAACTAAATAAGATAACATAATTACCATTGATTTGCTTTCAATTAGCATGCACAACATAATGGAGATTACAAAGAAAAGAAGTACATCTTAGTTAAGATAAAATATGGCCCTTGAAGCCATTATATCAATAGCTATTAATTCGGACAATAAGGCATGTCAGGAATTGGAGAATCTTATTCTAACTTAATTTTTATTTTTCCAGGGCAGAACCCAGAAACAATAGCAAAAGCCATTATCATTAAATTATAAGATAAACCAACATCCACGCATGATATATCTCTTTGGTAATTGTCCAACAAATTGTTTATCAATTTTGAAGATTATGATCTTTATTGTCCAACAAATAGTTTATCAATGTCGAAGAATATGATCTTTCTTGCCCTAGAGCCTCTATCAGAACATGTATAAAACTGCTGAATGCTCAAGGAAAATCCATCACAGAAATATATAGATAGAAAGTGAACTTCGATACCTTGGAGTACAAGATGTCCAATGACAAAATCCCAGGTTTGTTGGTTTTATGAAGAGGATTTACAGTGAGTTGAGTGTACCTCTCCACAGCATCAATAGGAGCTAATGTTGAAGGTATCTGGCGGACCACACAAAACACACACTCACATACATATCTATGAAAGAACATCAAAACAGAGTTCATGTGAAAATTAGATTTAAGGCCACTCTATTTGACAAGAGGTGCAATACTATCCAGGACTTACCTGTCGCTTTTCCTTTGTTGTGAAAGGACAGCATTACAATCTGTAAGCTCAGAAATAATACTATTTGAGATTCCTTGCCTAACCCTTTTCCCATCAGGAGCCATCTCACCATCCTCGATTGCTACAAGTACAATTCAAAATGAACCAACAACCCCACACAAGAACTCAAACATACAATGAAGTTGACTCTAAAAAATCAAGAACCTCTTTTCCCATTGCTTAAAGCAGCAACATTCACTGTATCTTGTGAGGCTACTGTCATGGGTATTTGTCTTTCAGCTTGTGCCAGGAACGCTCTTGCCTCATCTCTTTCTTTCTTCAACCTTGCAATAACACGACATGCCGCGTCATGCTGCAAGGAACAAATTAAATGTTAGTAAAATTATATACCATGCCAACATCATAAAGCTACAGTTTGACAAATCCAGACCTGATACAAGGCATGGCTCAGCTCTTGCCTGGCAGTATGTAACTGTTGCTCCAATGCAAAATTTGATAGCATCAAACCATCCCATTCCTAATGTAAAAAAATAAGAAGAAAAGCAGAACCGTCAAAGCTTAAATTTGCATCTTCATTTCTAAGCTGATTTGTGAAACTAAGACCAAGCATGGAAAAGTAAGTATCTAATCAACAGCAAAGCAGCAGTATTACATTTCAGTAGAGCAATTATTTCCTCCAACTGGCTGAAAGTTATACATCAGCTCGAAAGATAATGAATATTTTTGATGTAATCATCTACTTGCAAAGTGGCTCTGTCTAGTATCAATATATGCAACTCATGAGTAATTAAATAACAACAGTCATCGTAGATTAAGACTGCACTTTTCTAAAGTAAACTTAATGTGCATGTTTCGCAATTACAAAGTAAAAGTAAAATCTTTTATATTTTAGTCTCAACAATTGAGATTCAGGTTATAACAAGAAATTGGAAGTAAACTAAAAACAAAACCATCCAAAAATTTACACTGCATTGGATGTAAACAGGCATGTCACACAGTAAGCACCAGAAATTTCATTAACACGGTTTTTTCTGCCCAATCAAGAGAACTTGCACATGAATCTCCCAAGTTCAAATTGATGCAAATATACATCAAACTTCCAATAGTTTTGCAGGACTATAAAACAGTTTTAAAGAGGTTAAGAAAGAGAACCACATACTATCTGAAACATTCCCAGCATCCCAGGGATACTAGCAGTCTGCAATGGTCGGGCTTCACTATCTGGCACAAAATAATCAAGGTCAAAATATAAATATGGTTACTATAAGAAAGAGATACCTACCCTCAGAAATGAAAAACGAAGGGGGCTCATACCCATCCCAAACTATTAGATATTCAGCAGTGTACCTTCCCAGTCTTGACAGGTACAATATCATCCATTGTCATAAGCTCTCCAGTAATGGGACATTTACCAAAGTCCTGATCAAATTTAAAAAGAAGAAAGAATAGAGAAGGACAAGAAGACAAAGGAAAGCCATAAATAGCGTGTCTTCCATAATTAATAGATTTACTTACACAATTCATCAAGGGTAGATTTTAGGACTTCGGGGGGGAACACAAAAAAGAAAAAGAAATAGTTATGATAATTTCTCTAAGAGGCTCAAGATACCTCAGTGATAATTTTCATCGAGATGAACCAAAAGATCACCTGAATATATAAAATCCTACAGCTCTTTTGGATTGAATTAGGACAATCATGCTAGTCTTATCTTTTAAAAACATGTATCCACTACATATTTCACAATTTAGACATTCTCCAGCACTGTGAAAGATTGAATTTTTTTTTAAGGCTTATTAACCTTCAAATGTTATTCAGGTTGAATTAAAGGAATATTCAGTTATTCCTTAAGGAGCTAAATGACTCGTATAGAACTTCAGCAACTTGGATACTACAATGAATACCAATAATAGAATGACTACTGAAGAATCGAAGATCTTACTGAAACAAACTTATTGAAGTCAACTTATTACAAAATAGTCATTTTATGACTCACAACAATGAGAGATATCAGAAATCAAACATGCCATAAGTCCATCCGGAAATTTAAAATATCCTTGCTACCTAAATTTCTCGGTTACCAAACACGAGATAGTTCAACAAAAATGAAAAAAAATAAAGGAAAGATAAACCCAATCAACAGGTAAAATCAAGCATACTTGACATAGAAATGCTACAGAGTATTAAAAAGAAAAAACGAACCGAGATGTGGCGCTCAATTAAGCGCTTCTCAAAGAGCAGACCAGAACTTTTCGAGACAACAGGTTCCTCCGGCACCTCGCCAGAAACTGCCAAGAAAAGGTAGAAATATACGTGTAAAAACACAAAATACAAGCAAAATTAGATGTAGGTGTTAGTTGAGAGAGTATAGTTGGTGGATTTACTTGAACAATTCATGGCGTATGCTACTTTGCTGTGTATGCGCTAGGGTTTATGGTCCGGCGATAGGAATAGAGCGAGGGAGAGTGAGAAGGTAAAACACTAAATTGTAGTAGTATGAGTTTGGAGGGGCGAAATTGATAATGCCAGAGCCCTTATGCTAATGCCACGCCCAACAGACCTTATTTACCCTTTTGCTAATGCAACGGTGGGCTCATTAGTCATGACAATATTCGAGTTTGGACCGTCTATTTTTTTAAATTGACCAAAAAGAGTAGCAAGTAGGGGTGGTGAAATGGTGCGAATCAATATCGATCGGTTATCGATATTTAATAATTGATTACTTCGATTATTGAATCGATATCGATTAATGGTTTAAGGTTAATTTTGATTATCGAGTATACCTATAATCGAATAGATATATCCGAATAATCGAAATTATAATAATTATTAATTTAGTATTGTTATTATTATTATTATTATTAAATTACAAATAAGGTTAATTAGCCAAATAGGTAAAAAGGAAATTTAATTTTGATAATTTCGGTTATCCAATAACCTAATCGACTAACCGAATGGTTAATTGGATAACCGATTAACCGATCGATTTCGGTATCCGTTATTGAGTTTGAGGAATTCGATTTCTCTATTAACTGAAATTGATCCAATAAGCAGCCCTAGTAGCAACTCTGATTCGATTGAGATGCTCAGTTAACTCCTTAACCCCCGTGCCTTGGATAATCGAGTTCTTGTCTTGGAGTGCCCATACATCTATGGCACCTCGTTAGACTGTCCTAACTCATGAAATCTCCCCAGTTTAACAGAGAAAACTTCAAAAAATAAAATAAAAATAAAAAAGTCATGTATATTAATGAGCTAAGGTGATCAACACACCCAATATCATCCAACTTTTATATTTTGTGGACCAATTGTGTATTGACAAATAACATATTTATATTGATTCATTGAGATTTTATAGAATAATAATAATAATAATAATAATAATAATAATAATAATAATAATAATAATAATAATAATAATAATAATAATAATAATAGTTAATTATTCATTACAAGATAATAAAATCATATCAAAAGTCATATTTATTTTTCTCTATATATGAGAGTAATATTAATATATTTCCACCAACAAACCAAATCTCTCTTCTTTCCAATTCATATAATTGTCTTTTATTATTAAGTTATGTATCAATATTTTAATTGTATAGTAATATTTTAATTAATTATAAATTTTAAATCTAAAATAATTTTAGATTTTTTATTAGATATTTAAAATTAAATAAAATTGCTACAGATAATACTTAATTAAAAATAAAGCAAAAAAAAATTATGACTAAGATTGGGTTGATGTCATTGATGAGAGTATAAATTAAGTTAGATTGTGGATTGTGATTTGGAAGGGAGAGAAATATATATTTTATTAGAAAGTTGGATTGGAGTTGGGTCATGAATGTGGATAGTCTCAAGGGCATGCCAAATGATCCTGTTCTTGCCAAGTTGAGCTTGGTGATTTGAAGGCAATCGAGCTGAGGATGTACGTCCACATTGATGAGATAGAGATTAGAGTATATGGTTGACTTGATGCTATGCTGGATTAGCGTTGTGGCAAGTATGGGTCTCTTCAAGGAGAGATGTCTACAATTCTCCACATGAAGAAGCAGTGGCAGAGCCATATGGAAGCAAGAGTAGGCTCAAGCTTACGTCAACTTTTTTAATTTTTTTCAAATATCAACAATGACCGAATTCTTGCATCAATCTATGCCAATCGATAGGATACGCCCAACTACTGGGCCCAACATCGTGCTCAATATAAATGGGTCCCAACATTAAGCTCGGCTATGTAAGTTTGGCCCAAGAAGAGGTCCAATACAATAGGCCCGACTATAAAGCTCGGCCTATGTGAATTCAAACCAAGAAGACTCCTAAACCAACTACAACTCATATCACAAGTGGAGCGTAGAAGATTCGGATGCATATCTTAAAGAATCCTTATGAGAGAAGACTTTGTATTAGAGTCGAACTCAATATTATGGTGTATAAATGAAAGGCTAGATTAGACGGAAGAAGATCATCTACACTCTTTGTAATCGCTTCACACACTCAAATACACATACACTCTCTTGCTCGTGGATGTAGATCTATTTTAAAGATCGAACCACGTTAACTCCTCGTGTTCTTTATTGCATTTATTACTAACGAAAACTAGATCGATCACCGGCGTGCTGTGGGAACCGAAATTTTGTGTTTTCGATCTTTTCGGGTAACAATCAGAACAACGATGAATACAAGAAGCATTACATCCAGGGCTGCTACCGGCAACAATGACGGCGGCAGAACGGGCCGAACTCGGCTAGGGAAAAGCCCGATAAGAGATGCAACTCCCGAAGGACACATTCAGAGTCTCGATGAGCGAGGCAACCCTATCCTGCGTGAAGAAGAAGAGTACCATAGCGAAGGAGGTCGCAACAGCAACCGAGAGGAACCCCTAGCACCGCAGTTGAACCTTGACGAGGCGGTTAAAGGATTCCTCGAAAAGAATAAGGAGAGCTTCCTACCTCGACTCACCGAGAACAAGGTCGACATCGCCACGAAGAGCAGACGCAAGCCTCATCAAAGCACGAGGCGACACGGTGGTGGCTCCCCACCTCCGGATGATAGGCGCTCGTGCTGCGGATAATACCCCTACACGGGTTGGTTTTCAAACCAACCGTACAAGGGATGAGCAGCGCGGGGTAGGACGTCGTGATCATCGCGAGGCCGATCCCCACCATTATAACGAGTCCGGCCGACGACCTCAGTCTCGGTCTCCGGGAGGAGGGTTCGATGGATACGGGAGGATCATTACCCCTTTCTCCGATGAGATACTCGACACCCCTCTCCCGGACAAGTACCGGGTGCCAAGCATCGCCCCCTACGATGGACTGCAGGATCCACAAAACTTCCTTTCTTAATTCCAAGACAACATGATCAACCGCCTCAACACCATTCACATGCAAGTTGTTCCGGAATTCTTGGTCGACAACGCCCGTCGGTGGTTCGTAGAGCCGACAAATGAGCCCGCCCGAAAGCCCGCCCGGGGTACCCGGGGTTTGGGTTGGTTTGGGTTTAAAATTTAAGGCCGAAAAAACCGGCCTAAAAAGCCCCTAGAAAAACCCCGGCCTACGGGCCGGCCAAAAAGCCCGGTTTTTGGCTAAAAAGCCCCTAATATTTTATTAAATATATATATTTTATAAATTATTTAATATACATATCTATAATTTTTAATAATATTAATTATATTTTATAGTAAAAGTTTCTTACTAATTCACATCTTGGTCGGAAAATATATTTTTTGAATTGCAACACATCAAAATTTGAAAAAATAATAACTTCAAAAATAATAACTTTATAAATCATTCAAAATAATTCATAAAAGAAATGATCTCAAAAATATATAAGTGATGATTAATGACCTTATAATATATAAAACTATTTTGAATCATTGATCTTAAATATATATTGTATAATTAATTTATTTTTCTATTATTTTAGGCATATAAGTGGAATTAACGTTTAATAATATCATTTATCTTTGATTTGCAATTATTAATTTATTTCTCCTTAAATTAAAGAACTAAAATTATACTACATTACAATATCATCGTATGAATATATAAATATGTCAAAATATACAAGAAGCATTATGATAAGAATAAGTAAGCTTAATATATTCTTATCATCGATTCTTTATTTAAATGGAGTTATGAGATTTTAATTATGTATTTAATTAATTTATTTTTGAAATTTAAAATATTAATTTTATATATTAAAAATGAAAAATAATCTAAAAGCCCGCTCGAAAACCCGCCCGGGTTGGTTTGGGTTTCACATTTCTAGTTCGAAAAATTTGGCCCAACCCGCCCGAAAATATAAAAGCCGAGCGAGCACAGGGGTCGGCCTACCGCCCATTACTTTGCCACCTCTAGTGGTTCGACAATTTACTTACCGATAGTATTGGATCTTCCGAGATCTAATGGAAGCCTTCATCGAAGGTTCTTCCAAAAGCCGAGTCCAAGACCACGTTGGCTCATCTCCTCACCGCGAGACAAGACCGATGTGAGTCCATCACGACTTCATGACCGTGTTCAACAAGGAATGCCTAAAAGTCGAAGACGTAAGCGACCTCCTCATTATCTTGGCTTTCCAAAGCGGCATCTTGCCTGGGCCTATATAAGGAGATCGTCAGTATGAGCCTCAGATTGCGTCGGAGTCATGGCGCATAGCGATCGGTTCGCCAAAGCGGACAAAGCCGATAGGAAAAAGCGCGAGCGGAAAAGATGGAGCCCTCGACAAGAAGAGGAAGAGGATGGTCGAGGAGATCGAGGCCAAGGTCGACGTAAGTGCCTTGGAAAGAATACAACGTGGTGATAGAGTCTTGTCTCGGCCCGTCATAACCCGAACGACTTTAGTATACACCCTCGACGAAATCTAGGACGGAGATCTATGAGCTCCATATGAACATGTTCGAGAAGCCTCGTCCCATGTTAGGAAGAGCGAAACGCCGATCCAAAGATAAGTTTTGCTCATTCCACGAGGATCATGGACACGACACGGGGGCATGCAGGGATCTCATGGCAGGCATCGAAAAGTTGGTGCAGGACGAGGTCCTTAAGAAGTACCAATTTCATGGCCGACGAACTGGTCAGAACGAGGCCCCCCAACGAGGTCAGAAAAAGTGAAAGCAAGTGAAGGAGAGGGAAATTGTGGCCCTCACAAAAAAGCAAGACACGACACCGACGAAGAAGGTGATGACGAGCCTCAGTACGATGGAGTTATATCCACCATCACGGGGCTCCCCCGCGGTACCACGAAGTCCTCCCTAAAAGCCGAGGCCCGAAGTCCTCGAACCAGCGAACCTGTAAACAAAAGGTTCAAAAAGGACGAGGCCATAACCTTTTTCGAGGATGACCCCGTACCAGCCGTAGTACCCCACCGGGACACGATGATAATCCAAGCGGTGGTGGCCAACAAGTTAGTTCGGCGTGTGTATGTCGATAGTGGTGCTTCGATAAGCATCCTCTTCAAGGAGTGTTTTGGCAAATTGGGAGTTGAGGAAGCACGCCTCACATCGGCACCACTTCCACTTCGAAGCTTCGTGCAAGAAGAGACGCGACCTGAGGGGATCATCGAACTACCTGTCACAGTGGGTAAAGCGTCGACGAGCTCCACCAAAGTGGTACAATTCTTCGTAGTAAACGCCCACTCACCATATAACATCATACTAGGGCGAGACTGGTTGAATGCAATAAGGGCAGTGTGTTCAACGTATCACCTGACCATGAAGATCCCCACAAGAGGAGGAATAGCTGTGATCCGAGGAGATAAAAAAAAGCCAAAGAATGCATGCGGTTGCCTTAAGAGTGCGGGACTTTGACCCAAAGACCCACGGCATAGCAATTCTGAAGCCGAGAGTTGGGCTGGAAAGGACGTCGTCAATTCTCGACAACTCAGAGGAAGTCGCGTTATATGAAGACGATCCCACAAGGTCGTCAAATTGGTTCCACCAAGTACCTCAACCGAGGAAGCGGATCATCCAACTCTAAGGGAATTCGAGACGTCTTTGCTGGTCACCCTCGACATGACCGGGGTCTCACCGAATATTATTACTCACCGCTCAACATTGATCCAAGTATCAAACCGCTCGCAAAAGCGGCGGATATTTGCGGCGAACGGAACCGGTCATACATGGTGAAGTCGTCGACTCTTGAAAGCGGGCATCTTGTCAAGTCAAGTATCCGACCGGATAGCCAACCCGTGATGGTCAAGAAAGGTGGAGGGATGGCGAATGTGTATCGATTACACCGATCTCAATAAGCATTGCCCAAGGATCATACCCCTTCGCAATATTGACAAAAAAGTTGACGCTTTGGTTGGATACGAAGTCTTCAGCTTCTTGGATCTATAAAAGGGATATCACCAAGTCTTGATGAGTGACGAGGACGCATCCAAAACAGCCTTCATCACGGACTTCGGCGTCTTTGCATATAAGAAGATGCCCTTCGGACTCAAGAATGCAGGAGCCATCTATCAAAGAATGGTGGACAAGATATTTTAGCCCTACATCGGTCAAAATGTGGAGGTGTATGTAGATGACATCGTCGTCAAGAGTAAGGAGGAAGCCACATGCGTTGCCTACCTCCGGATTGTCCTCGGTTTACTTCGTAAAGTGAACCTAAAGCTAAACCCCCAAAAGTGCACATTCGCAGTTCGGTCAGAAAAATTTCTGGGGTGCTGGGTTTCACAAGAAGGATAAAAAGCCAATCCGTCCAAGGTTCAAACCGTTTTGGAGATGATGGTGCCAAAGACAATCCACGACGTGCATAAGTTGACGGGCTGCATAGCTGCGCTGAGCCGTTTTCTTTCGAAAACCGCGGATAAGCAACTCCCCTTTTTCAAAATGCTCAAAAAGGCTCCGGAGTTCTCTTAGGATGATACAAGTCAGCTTTCGAAGATCTCAAAAACTACCTCGCCAAACTTCCCACTTTATCCGTCCCGAAAGAAGGAGAAGTCCTTTCACTATACCTCGTGACTTCGGACAAAACCATAAGTGCAGTTTTGGTACGAGAGGACAGACGTCAGCTTCCTGTGTATTTCATCAGTCGAGCACTAAAAGGACCAGAAACGAGATATCAACCTTTGGAGAAGCTCGCCTTGGCATTAGTAAATCTTGTGAAGGAGATTACGTCCCTACTTCCATGCACATCCCATACAAGTTCTCACCGATCATCCACTTGGCAAGTGTCGACAAAGCCGTAAGCTTGGGAGAATTGCGGTGGGCAATTGAGTTGGGCGAACACGATATCTCTTTACGCCTCGTCGAGCCATCGGGGTCGCCTTAGCAGACTTCTCAGAGACTAACTTCACGAGAAGCGAAACCCACCGAGCCTACCTCGACAATGCCAAGCCAAACCCATCAAGAAAGCATCGAGAATTGCCGGAAAATCTATGTGGATGGAGCTTTGGGTAAAGCGGATGTAAGGCGAGCATCTTCGCTTACGGGACGGATGGCTAAGAGATCACCTACTGATAACTCTTATAAAAGAGTTATTATATGACCTTTTGGATGATAATATCCTTGAGTTTATCGGGTTCTGTTCGTTAGTTTGCTTTTATGTTATATGTTTATGTTATGTTTGCGTGTGTATGTGTGAAGGATTGAGTCAGGTGAATTAATAGGGTTTTTAATGGCATTTATGCGTTATTAGTTATGGCATGACGCAGGAAGGAAGGCAGTGAAGAAGAGGCTGAAGTCCGCTAAGTCAAAGTCAAGCTCCAAGTAGAACGCGCAAGCAAGGCCGAACTCGTGAGCGAGCCTGACTTCGATGTACGAGGAAGGATTAAACGGATAATGCTGAAAAATACGGGAGCAGAGCCGAACTATAGAGACGAAGTCAAAGCTCAGAAAAAGTGAAAACCGAGGAGGCTGGAGCGAAGTCTGGAAGCCGAGCTCAAGACTACCGAGCTCGTGAGCGGAACCGAACTCCGGGATGAAAGAGAACAGAGCCGAGCTCGCAATAAGCCGAGCTCAATGATTGAAAAGTTCACAAAGTGTGAAGACGACCTCGATACTAAAACTCGTAAGCGAGGTCGGACTCGTAAGCGAGGTCGGACTCGTAAGTGAGGTCGGACTCTAAGCCGAACTCGAGAATGATGACCACATCTGAGATCGGATTCAAGAACGAAGTCAGGCCCGTTCAAAGGTCGAGCTCGGAAGAAAGGAAAGAAAAGCAGGCGATGTCACGACGCCGAGCTCAGACGTGAGGACGGACCTTTATGTGAGGTCGAGTTTGTAAGGAGTTAAGTTCGGATGCGAGGTCTTCATCAGGAGGGACGAGCTCGTGCCTGTGCAAACTGAGTAGAGGAGCTCGTATTAGCAGATAAAGCCGCGCTTATGAAAGAAACGAAGAAGAGATTTGTAGGACCACATCCACGTGGCGGCTGGCCACGACAGCATAAAGGACGCGCGTTTTGCCAGAGCCAACGGAAAAAGAAAGAATCAGAGGATTAAGGGCTTGCAGGTGCCTAGTCTGCACACCTAGAAAGTGTCAGAGTTTGTTATTAAAAGAGAGGGCGACAATCAGGAAATTATTCATTATTCAAGATTCGGAAGAGGAATCGAGGCGCAACACTGGAGAAGAAGCTATCGGAAGCGATGATCGAGGAGAGCACGTGATTCGGCGACAGTGTTAACTTTGAATCTCGAATTCTTTTGACTTTGCTATGGCATTTGTGTTTTGAATTACATTGCTGACCGCTATGAGCTAAATTTGTAGGACTTGATCTTTTGATGAAACCCATGCTCGTGTGACGAGCTCCGTCGCTTATCTTGTTAAGTTATTATCGTTTTCTTGGCGATTATTTATCTTGCTTTTGATTGATCACCATGGGTGATATTTTAGCTCTATGATTTACGGGAAGCTCTCATAGAGTGGAAAACAAGAAAGTGACGCAAGAACATGATTTAAATATTATGTGTGTGAATAGCATAGGAAAATGTGTTTGCCTTGCGTGACATAAATGAATGGAATGGTAGAGATACTCTTAAAGCATTTCGGTATAGGAATATATTGACGAGCTTAGAGGTATAATCTTAGATTTGGAAAAATACTAAGAGTTGGAGGATTTCATGTCATAATAACGAGGCAAAGATAATGTTGAGCGTGGCGAGCACGGAGCATGGGTGGAATCAAGTGGTCAAGTCTATTTTCCTCTTAATATCGGTTGTTTAATCATAATTTATCCGAAGTCCACCTCGTCTCGGTGTAATATTTCTCTTTAATTGTTTCTCTCATAATCACAAACAAATTGTCTTGACGTGGTTTAAAAAGTCGTTCCTCGTGGATTCGATCTCGAATATTTCCGTATATTACTTGTTGATTCGTGCACTTGCGTGAGAATTGTGTTACATACATTTATAGCTAACAACAAGTTTTTGGCGCCGTTGCCGTGGAGCGCCAATTATAAATTACGCTGATATTTCAATTTTTGTGTTTATTTCGTATTAGTGGTTGATTCTGTTATTTTCTTTGCGTGAATCAGGTTTCTGGACTGTGGTATATGCGCAAAACCAAGGCGCAGGTATTATACCCGCTAGATCCAGAGATTGAACGCACCTTCCATCGAGGAAGAAGACGTTAAAACATCCGTAGAGCGTAAGCCAAAATGGCCGCATTAGGCGGTAATGGGAATAATGGAGGAAACGCCATAGTCATCGCTGATGACCGGGAAAGGGGTAAGCGTGACTACGCTAACCCCGTGATTTAATGAAATGAATCCGGAATAACCGGACCGGGTGCAAGCGAACCGATTCGGTGAAGCGGTTATGTTCCGGATGCTCCAAACGGTGGGGCGATTCGGTGGGCAAGCCATGAGGATCCACATCTCCACCCGGTCGTTCACGGAGGTCGGCGACTCATTGAGTTGCGGGTGTTTGACGAGCGGCGAGACTTGACTGTTCCGCTTCTCGCTACGAGATCATGCAAAAGCATGGTGAATGGTATTCCATCGGACTCTATCACTGTGGAACGAGCTCGTGAAAAATTCTTGATGAAGTATTTCCGCCTACGAAGAATGCAAGATTCCAAATGACATCATGTCGCTCCAATGAGAATGATGATGAATCAGTATGCGAGGCATGAGAGCGTTATAAGAAATGCTATAGAAATGCCCTCACCACGGCATTCCGCATCGCATTCAATGGAGACCTTCTATAATGGGTTAAATCGTCCACACGCTGGTGCTCGACGCCCGCAAATGGAGCTATTCTCTAAATCCTACAATGAGGCATATGAGATATTGGAAAGGATTGCTAATAACAATTGTCGATGGTCCAATTCTCGAGTTCCAATGGGAAGAAATGCATTGCGGTGTTTTGGAAGTTGATGCCTTGACGGCGCTAACTTCTCAAGTGGCATCTATGAGCAATATGTTGAAAGGCTTGCAAATAGCCAATCCAGTTGCTCAAGTGACAATTGTTCCAGTGGTCGCACCCACAATGCAAGTGAGCGAGTGTCGTGTGTTTCTTGTGGGAGGGCATACTTTTGATAGTTGTCCATCAAATCCGACGGTATGCTACATGGGAAACCGAATGGCCACGGAATAATCCGTATTCACAATCATATAATCACGGATGGAGACAACATCCTAATTTTTTCGTGGGGAGACGAGGAGTCGAACAGTGGTGGTGGAAATTTTGAGAAAAACACATATCCACAAAATTTCCAACCGAAGCAACAACAAGCCACTCCACAACCCAAGTCTATTGAAACTTTGATGAAGGAGTATATGGCTAAGACAGATGCAGTAATCCAAGGCGCAGTCCACTTCGCTACGAATTTGGAAGTTCAGATCGGACAATTAGCCACCGAGATGAGGAATATGCCACTTGGTAATCTGCCAAGTGACACGGAAAACCCTCGGAAAGATAAAGAACATGTCAAGGCCGTTACCTTACGAAGTGGAAAGAAAATGCACGAAACCGAACTGCTGAACCAAGAAGAGAAGGCGGAGTCCTCAAACACTAAAGGCAATGTGGTAGAAGTGGAATCTCCAAAGAAACCCCTTAATGCTGAGAAGCCTTCCGAGGTGAAATCACTGCCGAAGTCAATGGACGAGGTGGTTTATCGACCACCACCACCTTTCCCCGAAAGGTTGAAAAAGAAACAGCAAGACACTCAGTTTCGGAGATTTCTAGATGTCTTGAAACAGCTGCACATTAATATTCCATTGGTGGAAGCACTAGAACAAATGCCAAATTATGTGAAGTTCTTGAAGGATATCCTAACAAAGAAGAGACACCTGGGGGAGTTCGAAACAGTGGCACTGACTGAGAGCAGTAGTACCATGTTAAAAAGCAAGATTCCACCCAAGTTGAAAGATCCAGGGAGTTTCACAATTCCATGTTCAATTGGAGGTCGCGACGTTGGTCGTGCTCTATGTGATCTAGGAGCAAGTATAAACTTAATGCCGCCTCGATATTGGGAAGCTCGGGATAGGAGGCTCGCCCACAACAGTGACCCCGCAATTGGCGATCGGTCTATGGCTCATCACGAAGGAAAAATTGAAGATGTCTAGTAAAGGTTGATACATTCATTTTCCCCGCGAATTTCATCATATTGGATTATGAAGCGGATCACAAAGTGCCTATTATTTTGGGACATCCTTTCCTCGCAACAGAAGAACTCGATTGATGTCCAAAAGGCGAACTCACAATGAGAGTAAATGATCGAAGGTTACTTTCAATGTTTTCAATGCTATGAAGTACTCGACGAAGTGGAGGAATGCTCGAATCAAGTATTAGAGCGGTCATCACCGAAAGATCTTTGGAACACTCTGGCTCGGTTCGAGGACGGTGAGAATGAATATGCCGACCTCACGGAGTTAGAGCAAGAAACGGGCTACCTCAAGACCCTCTAACAAAAGGTCCGCCAAGTGCCACTCAGATCGAGCCCGAGTCACTGGGCTCGATAAACGCGCATTTTACACGTATTTAGTTGATATTTGAAGATGAGTTTAGCTCGTTTAATGTGCTTATGTATCGATTCTTAATGTTTCATCTATTTCTAGAAGATAACGCTCTTGGGTGTTACTTTGACGCTTTGTAGGTTTATATATTGATAATCGAAGCAAGGGCTAAGCACGAGCAAAATCGACATTCTCGCCGGTTCTAGCGACCGGTCTAGTGGTCGCTAGGCGCACCGCCAGCAAGCCGTGAGCACCGAAGAGCCGTGGCGCGACCTCGTGCCGCGGCGAAGCTAGCGTCGAGAATTCACTGGACGATTTCGCGACCATTTCATAATGGCTAGCGACCGCTAGTCGGGTCGCGAGTACAAAGCGAAGCGAAGAGGCGATCGCGGCGGAAGGCAGCGAGACTTACTCGCGACCACGCTAGCGACCGCGAAGGGTGGTCGCGAGACGGCGCGGCAGAAGGGAAAATTAGGGTTTGGGGTGTGCCTATATATATGGCAACACCCCACTCGCGCCTCCTCAGACCCCAAGACACCCAACACGCCCCAGACCTATTTTACTTCAGTTTTTCCTCAGTTTTTCCATTCTTTAGCTTTAGTCTTCATTTAGTTTAATTCTAGTATTGATTTTCCGTTGTTCTAGTTTAGTTTATTGTTTCGTTATCGATCGGAACGTTTTGTCCGATCGTTTTCCTTTGTTTTCCGTTCGTTCGCTTGGAATTGGATTCAAGACCAACCTTTGTTCATCCGACGCTTCCCTACGGGTTTTATATATTTAATTTCTGTCTTTATGGTTAAATCGTATTTCATTCCGTTTATTATGTCCGCTAGTTTTCTATTCTAATCTGTGGTTTGCATGATCCGATCCTATATGTTGTGAGTTCGCTATCGTTATTTACCTTCCGGCATTGATTCATGATTCGATTGTGCTTATTTATATGTGTTGATTTGATCAATCTTGATGCATATCTAGTTGTCGGTTAATGACGAATCGTATTAATTGTCGATCATTATCGAATGCATGATACGAATGAGCCTCGAGTCGAATCGAGATAGGACATTCGTAGGAAGCATATTATTAGTGATCCTTTTGAGTTGCTTATTTTCCTCTAGAGGCGAAGCGTAATAGGAAAATTAGTAATCAATCTGCCGCAATTGTAAATGGCGAAGTTGTTGGTTATATATGTGATCTTCCGTCTTGTGCGGATTAAAGCGGTTAGTAATAAGCGGGATAAACATCGTTGTGGATAGGATTGGTGCATCCTTAGGGTTAGTCTTTCTTCATAGTTATCTTCGTGTTTTATTCGTTATTTATATTTCTGTTTGGTTACCTTTGCTTTGGATTAATTTCCGAAGCCCTAAAACCTCTCACCCTTTATCTGTGCTTGAATAATATTGAATTATCGTCGAGCTAGCTTCTATGTTTTCGTGATACAATCTCTGTGGATACGATACTTCGCTTACCCTATACTTACACCTTTTTGCGTGTGAAAAATGGGCGATCAAATTTTGGCGCCGTTGCCGGGGATTGTTAAGATCACATAGGAATAATTTGACGATTTGGATTTATTAATTCAAGTTATATATATATATATATTATATTTATTTATTTTTGTCAGTGCTAAATTCTCTCGTTTCTCGGGTGGTTTATCGTCACAAGATCTCGGGGACCTCCCGAAATATTATTAGATCCCGAGATCGAAAGCTCTCAAAGGAGAAGGGACGAGAGAAGAGACAGCTGCAATGGCGGCCAATCCATGAGCAGGGGCATTCATCCCGAGCAAGTAGCACGCATGCTAGGTGACTTTGCGAGACGCGGTCGGATGACGAACATGGAATCATTGTCCTGCTCGGAGGAAAGACCCACGAACCACATGTACCGACATCCCACCGAACAGTTCAAGGTGGCGGTTGGGGCCCTTGCGTAGATGCAAATAATTTTGAGCTCAAACCGCCCCGATTAGTATGGTCCAAGGAGGCGGTTTGGGGAGGAGTCATCGAAGACCGAATACGCATCTCGAGACCTTGCTCGATATTTGTGACACCATCAAGCGAGAATGGGGTGCCACAAGACACGATCCGGATCGCATGTTGAACTACCCATTGTGACGGTGAAAGATGGTTCAAGAGTTTGGATCGGTGGCATCGACACTTGGGGAAACTTTAGAAGTTTCTTTCGAAATACTTTCGCGGTGGCGCAGAAGATCATCGCCGAAATCTCTCATTTTGCCAAAACCACGACGAATCACTATTCGAGGCATGGGAGAGATTCAGAGGTCTATTGAGGCGATGTCCACAACATGGGTTCTCGAGGCAACAAATCACACAGTTCTACGATTGGTGACATGGCGGGGCGAGGAGCATGGTAGATCGTCGTGGGCTGCTTATTGAGCAAACCGGTCGGCGAGGCAAGCCGTATTGTAGAAGAGATGGCGACCAACGACTATCAATGGCCAGCGGAGAGAACGCCCGCTCGTTAGCATTCTTTGTTGAGAGTGATTCAAAATATGACGATCTCATGAAGAAGTTCACTCTTTTGAAGAGTCGATTGAGACAGAGAACGTCGACCACATCAATCGAGGAGTCGTTCAATTTCCAACAACCTTCAAAGAGCGATATTGAATTGATTCGAGGCGAGGAAGCCAAGTCTCGAAGACATGATGCGCGAGTTGGTTGTAAGCAACCAACAATTGGCAACGAATCAAAATCGTTCATCGGCAACAAGGCGAAAGATAAATCATTTGGAGTCCTTTTGGCGGCTGTGGGGAAGCACATAAAGATGTTAGAGAATCAAATTGGTCAAATAGCCGTGCAGTGAATGCACTATAGAAGGCGGGCCAATTTTCGAGTAACACGGAGGTGAACCCAAAGAGTCAATGCTTTGCTATCGGACGAGGTGGACGAGCCTACCCGAGCCCTACCCGGGAAGAAGAGCATGAAAGCACACCGACGCAGAAACTTCATGACCGAGCTCTCGCGACCGCGAGCCCGATCGCGAACCATCCGTAATTTTTCCCACGAAGCCTCGCGATCGAGCACGCGTCCCGCGCACCCGACCATGAGTCATCCGAGTATCCGGCGCGAGTTGTTCGCGGCGACCCGGCCGCGAGCCACACCGCAAGCTCACACGCGAGGAAGGAGTCGGTAGCAGCGAGTCCTCGCGACCTACCCAGTGGTCGCGAGGTCGGCGCGAGGCAACCCGAAGCAAATCCTCGCACATACACTCCTCCGGTCCCGTTCCGAGTCGACTTGTCAAGTTGAAATATGGCGAGGAGTTTGCTCGTTCAAAGAAGTTTTCAAAAGTGGAGATAAATGTGCCTCTCTTTGAGCGTTGCGAAACATGCGGGGTACATGAAGTTCTTAAAAGGCGCACTTGCAAGCAAGAAGAAGTCGGGAAATTTGAGAAAATTACCCTATCAGAAGAATGCGAGGCCGTCTTGCAAGGAAGCTCCTACGAAGCGAAGGATCCGGGAGTTTCACGTAAGAGTGCGAGATCGACGAGCGATTTTCCCAAATGTTCTCATGCGACTTGGGGCGAGCATCAATCGATGCCATTGAGCGTTTTCAACCGCTACACCTAGGAAAGATGAAGCCGATTTAAGATTTCATCGATGATGGTGACCGGTTGGTCACATATCCAAAAGGTATCGTCGAAGATGTGTTGGTAAGAATTCGGGATTTTGTTTTTCCTGCCGATTTTGTTATTTTAGATATTCCGAATTCAAACAACAACCACTAATCCTTGGTAGACCTTTTCTAGCAACCTGGTCGTCGCGTTGATTGATGTGGGGAAGGAAACCTCACGTTTCGTGTTAGCGATGAGGAGATCAAGATTTCCATATCGACGCCATCAAGCAACACGGCGTTGGAAAGCCGGAAGACCTGTTGCTCGATCACGACTGCTTTGCCGCACGTCTCGCATTTAGAGGGTATTCGACCGATCGAGGAAGCTGTGAGAAGAAAGAAGTGGACTCGGCATGGAACTCCGAATGTATCATTCAAGTTTGGAGGGGGCCACTTCCATAGTCAGTGGTGGAGATCCGTAAATGCTAAGTTTAGGAGGATCCACGAGTTGAGAAGGATTTCTGTTGCCACAAAAACGCCAGATTGACGAGGTTAGTGATGGTCTAGTTAAAGACGTTAAAGTAAGCACTTGTTGGGAGGTAACCCAACGTTTTCTTTGTTTTTGTTTTCTTGTTTTGTCGTGTCTTTCGTTTGTGTTGCTTTTTGTCGTGTTTCTGTTTTTCTTTTTCGTTTTAGGTGTACGTCGATCAACGAGTTAAGTGAAGTGTGTTAATCCATGTGGCCAATGACGATAGAAATTTTTGTGAAATTTAATGATAGGCGCATGATATGTTAGAAAATGACGCATGAATGACGTGAGATGGCTTGAGCTTGCATTGTTTTCACCATTTGCTTATCCCTGTGAGACTTGAGCTTCTTGTATAAACATCTTGATGATTTCTTTTAATTGTGTGTTATCATGCATGTGATTATCTTCTAGAACTTGCCGTTCTTACGTCGAGACCGCAATATGTGTTTGAATTTGGAAAGGATAAAGGCCGTCTTTGTTAACCACATATTCACCCAAACACTAACCCGATGTTATATATACCATTTGTCGCATTCTTTGAGCCTTTATTAGACTTTTTCTTCGATTAACCGGATGATAGGAGGTGAGGATGGATATGGGAATCAAAAGGTGAAATTTTGATGTAGTTATGATGAGAAAAGTGTCTTTAGAAAAATAAATGCGTAGTAAAGAATAGTACCTTTGTTCGTGAAAATTAAACCCTATAAGCTCTAGAAAAGAAAAGAAAAAGAAAAATGTTAAGTTCATTATGAGTGTTGAGCATAAAGGGTCTTCAATGAAGTATAGGTACCTTATGAGGCATAAAGCGTCAATTTAGCACGTTGGGAAAGAAGAGGAAAATGGACAAAGTCCATATGTGTCGAAATATATAAATGGTGGTGCTTGGAGTTTACTTGAGTCACTTAGCCATATATTATCCTACCTTAACCAATGTGCTACATTATAACCTATAAAAAGACCTCTTTGATCCTTATTTGAACACATTTGTGTGGTGGAGATGTTAGAAGCAGCGAGCCTATGGTAAGATGTTGCGTTGAATTGATGCATGAGTGTATACACGTCCTTAATTTCTTTATGAGTTTGAGTGTATTCTATATATTTTACGCACATGCCTTTGTGAGGTTGAAATAAATGAGTTCTTGCCCTCGATGGTTGTTTGTGTTGAGTTGGCTAACGCCGTCATGTGCGCTAATGTTTTTGAGCGTTTATATGTTTCGAGGCCTAGAATGATTATCCTCTTTGCTACGCCGTTGATCTTTCGTTTGTCTTTACATTACTGTTTTGTTTGAGGACAAACAATGCTTTAAGTTTGGGGGTTTGATAAGCGCGCATTTTACGTATTTAGTTGATATTTGAAGATGAGTTTAGCTCGTTTAATGTGCGTTTATGTATCGATTCTTAATGTTTCATCTATTTCTAGAAGATAACGCTCTTGGGTGTTCCTTTGGCGTTTTGTAGGTTTATATATTGATAATCGAAGCGGAGCGAAGCACGAGCAAAATTGACATCTCGCCGATTCTAGCGACCGTCTAGCGGTCGCTTGGCGGTTCGCAGCAAGCCGGTGAGCACCCGGAAGAGCCGCGTCGCGACCACCGTGCCAGCGGCGAAGCCTAGCGTCGAGAATTCATCGGACGATTTCTCGCGACCATTTCATAAGCGGCTAGCGACCGCTAGTCGGGTCGCGGTACAAAGCGAGCGCAAGAGGCGATCAGGCGAGAAGGCAGCGAGACTTACCCGCGACCACACCTAGCGACCGCGAAGGGTGGTCGCGAGACGGCAGCAAGAAGGAAAATTAGGGTTTGGGGTGTGCCTATATATATGGCAACACCCCACTCGCGCCTCTTGAGACCCCAAGACACCCAACACGCCCCAGACCTATTTTACTTCAGTTTTTCCTCAGTTTTTCCATTCTTTAGCTTTAGTCTTCATTTAGTTTAATTCTAGTATTGATTTTCCGTTGTTCTAGTTTAGTTTATTGTTTCGTTATCGATCGGAACGTTTTGTCCGATCGTTTTCCTTTGTTTTCCGTTCGTTCGCTTGGAATTGGATTCAAGACCAACCTTTGTTCATCCGACGCTTCCCTACGGGTTTTATATATTTAATTTCTGTCTTTATGGTTAAATCGTATTTCATTCCGTTTATTATGTCTGGCTAGTTTTCTATTCTAATCCTAGGGTTTGCATGATCCGATCCTATATGTTGTGAGTTCTGCTATCGTTATTTACCTTCCAGGCATTGATTCATGATTCGATTGTGCTTATTTATATGTGTTGATTTCTGATCAATCTTGATGCATATCTAGTTGTCGGTTAATAGCGAATCGTATTAATTGTCAATCGTTATCGAATGCGTGATCGAATGAGCCTTGAGTCGAATCGAGATAGGACATTCGTAGGAAGCATATTCTTAGTGATCCTTTTGGGTTGCTTATTTTCCTCTAGAGGCGTAAGCGTAATAGGAAAATTAGTAATCAACCGCCATAATTCGTGAATCGAAATTGTTGGTTATATATGTGATCTTCCGTCTTATGCGGATTAAAGCGGTTAGTAATAAGCGGGATAAACATCGTTGTGGATAGGATTGGTGCATCCCAGGGTTAGTCTTTCTTCATAGTTATCTTTCGTGTTTTATTGCGTTATTTATATTTCGTTTGGTTACCTTTGCTTTGGATTAATTTCCGAAGCCTAAAACCTCTCACCCTTTATCCGTGCTTGAATAATATTGAATTATCGCCGAGCTAGCTTCTATGTTTTCGTGATACAATCTCTGTGGATCGATACTTAAACCTATACTTACACCTTTTGCGTGTGAAAAGGAGCGATCGGGCTCGCAGATCGGCTGTCCTGTATCAAACCCGATAGACGAACCTCCGATACTTAGTCCGAAAACTTTGCCCAACCACGAAATATGCTTATACGGGCGAGGGGCAAACTCTTCCGATAATCATTTCAATTGCGCTCGAACTCGACAAGGAAGAATCTACATTACGGTCTGCGCAAATCTGAGAGCTATTGGATGGTCGATTGCCGACATCGAGGGGATCAGGGCTACTGCATACACAAGATATTGTTAGAAGATTGCCACAACACTTCCATAAAACACCGGTAGCCGTCTTAATCCGGCCATGAAAGAGGTGTTGAAAAAGGAAGTTATTAAATGGTGGATCTTGGAATCATTTATCCGATCTCGGACGGTTCTTGGGTGAGCGGTGCGGTGTGTTCCAAAAAGGAGGAGTTCTGATGATTTGAATGATCGCGTGAGTTAATTCCAACTCGGGTGATAATAGGATGGCGTGTTTGTGTGGATTCTGAAATTAAACACGGCTACTAGGAAAGACCATTTTCTACGCAATTCATGGATCAAATGCTTGATAAACTCATTGCGAGGAGTTCTTCCACATTCCTAGATGGGTATTATGGTTATCATCGGATCGCCATTCACTTAGATGATCAACACAAAACCACGTTCACTTGTCCCTACGGCACTTTTGCCTTTAGAAGGATGCCTTTTGGACTCTGTAATGCCCATGACGTTCGCTCCAACGCGTTGCATGATGGCCATCTTCTCGGATATGGTAGAAGTCGATCAAAATCTTCATGGATGACTTCTCCCATTTGGGGGTACTTTTGAGGTATGCAGGTAACTTGGGAAGGTCTTGAGGCGATAGGCGGCGCGACTTGGTCTTGAATTGGGAAAATGCCATTTCATGGTACAAGAGGGCATAGTGCTGAGCCGTCACATATCGAAGGTGATCGAAGTGGGCAGAGCCAAGATCGAGTGATAGATAAACTTCCACCCCTACTGCCGTAAAGGGGTGCGTAGTTTCGGGACATCTGAGGATTTGCTGAAAGGTTTATAAAGGATTTTTCAAAATTTCTAAGCCAGCGCGTGTGCCTTCATTGAGAAAAATAGCCATTTCGAGCTCACCCCGGAATGTCTGAAGGCGTTTGGCGTGTTGGAAGCGAGCTCTAGTGATGACTCAAGTAATCATTGGACCGGCTGGTCATTACCTTTCGAGGTTATGTGCGACGGCTAGTGACTTGCGGTGGGGACGTCTTTGGGTCAAAGAAGGAGAAGATATTCCACTCCGTCTATTACGCTAGCAAAAGCGTTGGTGGAAGCTCAAATAAATTACACCACTACGGAGAAGGCTGCCAGCTTGATGGTGTTCGCTTGTGAAAAATTTAGAGCCTACCTCGTGGGTTTGAAGGTGATTGTTTACACGGATCACGCGGCCATAAGATATCTTGTCGCCAAGAAAGATGCGAGCCACGGTTAATCCGGTGGATCTTCTTTACAAGAATTTGATCCGGAGATTAGAGGCGAAAGGGACCGAGAATCAAGTAGGTGACCATTTATCTCGATTGCTTACAAAGATCGGGCGATGAAACTCATGCCCAAATTCGTGACGCTTTCACGATGAACAATTGATGAGCATGCGACACGATGAGTACACCTTGGTATGCAGACTTTGTCAACTTCCTAGTCTCGTGAGTCTGCAGCCCGAACTCCTCATTTCAACAGAGGAAAAGGTTCGCCTCGAGGTCAAACATTACTTTTGGGATAAACCATTCTTGTATAAGCGCTGCGTCGATGGGTTGATGAGGCGATGCGTACCACATGAAGAGATGGAATCAATTCTAGAGGATGCCATGATACTCATATGGCGGTCATTTTGGGGACAAAGAAGCGGCGGCGGGTTTCTGATCGAGGTTATTTCGCCAACCTCGTTTATAGGCACGCCTACCGTGCAAAGATGTGATGATGTCAAAGGGTGGGAATATATCTTCACGGAATGAGATGCCAATGAATTTCATTCGAAATTGAACTCTTTGACGTGGGGCCTCGATTTCATGGGTCAGCTTCACCATCGTTTAGCGACCTCTACGTCACGGTGGCGGTTGATTATGTATCTAAATGGGTAGGCCGGCTAGCCCACCAATGACGTGAAGGTTGTTATCAAATTCTTGCAAAGAACATCTTCACGCGGTTTGGTACTCCTCGCGCGATTATTAGTGATGAGGCACACATTTTGTCAATGAGGTCTGTGGGTGCCGTTTCTGGCAAGTACAATGTCGACACCTGAGGTGGCTACACATATCATCCTCAAAAATGGTCAAGCGAGCTTTCAAATAGAGATAAAAAGTATTTGGAGAAAGTGGTGAACCAGTCGAAAGGATTGGTCCATACGCTTGGATGATCTTTGTATGAGCCTCTGAGCCTTTTCAAGACACGCTTTAGGATGTCTCCTTATCGGATGGTTTATGGGAAAACTTGTCATCTTCCTTGGAGCTTGAACACCGAGCCTGTTGGGCAATAAAGAACCGAATTTTGAGCATAAAGGTCTTTGGAGGGCCGTTTGTTGCAACTAAATGAAATGGATGAATTGGTGGTTTGCTTATGAGAAGGCCAAGTTATGCAATGAGAAACCAAGAGATGGCATGATAACAATATCTTGCGCCGTGAGTTCTTGCGGGTCGCAAGTGCTATTGTTCATTTCAAGGTGAGGCTTTTCTCGAAAGTCGGAAGTCACGATGGTCGGTCCTTCACAATTCTCGGGTAGCACCCTACGGTGCTATCACATTGAAGGAACATCGGCCGTGAATTCATGGTGAATGGATGACGTGTCAAGCACTATTGGGGTGGCGAGGTGGCTCGTGAGAAGACCTCGACTGACCTCGGGCGACGCTGACCGGAGGTATCTAGGTCTGCCATGGCGGCGTGCTGCGCGACCATTGCTTTGTTTGTAAATATTTGTTTTATTTCTCGCTTTGTCTCGTTGTTTGTGTGTGATAATAAATTGCCTTAGCTTTGTTAAAGAAGATCGCAGGTTTGTTCTAAAATGGTATGTTGTATTTGAATTGCAGTGTGGTACATACGTACCTCTGGGCGTAAATTCCGAGCATGGTGCTAGTTGTTGTTCGAGAATGGGCTTGCGAGAAGAGCAAAATTGAAATAGGAGTGCTATTTTGGTAAAAAAATGAGAAAAATTTGGTTGACATTTGGGTTTGGAAGACCGCGCCTTTTCCCTCCTCTTTATATTTTGTCAATTTTCTTATTTCCAATTTTGCGCCTTTGCTCTCACTTTTCACGTCCACCTTGAGTTTTCTCAAAACTTTTGATCTCTCGAATTTAGTTGTTTTCATCTCATCTGCTGCTAAATTACATTACTATGCGGAGATTTAGCAACGTGGTCAAGAGGCGGTGCACGTTTGAGCAATGACTTCTGCGCGCCCATCATCATATCGCATAATCGAGTTGTCACGGAAGATTCGCGGGTTCTCCACAAGATGTTGTGCCTTCTTCTTCTAAAAGAAAAATTAGTTAGGCATGGGTAAGGCCAAAATAAAGTGGGCGGATGAACCAGAGGATATTCAAGGAAAGAGAAGGTGGACAAACCTCCTCAAGAAAGGCAAGACTTTCAATCGACGCCATCCCTAAATTTCGAGCTCATGGTGGGTTCGAGAGTTTTAAGCTACCGAAACCTGTGCATCTATGGATGAAAAAGGTTTTCGTAAATCGTGGAAACCCAAGTGTTTGGGTAGAGCCGATTTTCTAAATGGACGGGCAACGTTATGGCAATTCCACCTCCATCCATTACACCCTTGGTTAAGGAATTCTATGCAAATATCACGCCTTTGCGAATAAGAAAGGTTTATGCATTGTGGTGAGGGTAAGATGGTGGTTCTATCTAAAACCATTAATGATTTTATGAATGGAGAATGAGGTGGATGATGCTTTCTCGCCATGAGAGGCACCTTCGGTGATGATTTAGAAGAGGCACTTAGATCGACTGAAGTGCATAATATATTTTGTGATTAAAACTTCTTGTTGAAACTCATCAATCATAAAATCAAGGCTATCAAAGCGATTGGGGTGGTGAATACGCACCTTTCATCATTTTCTCCACCGCTCCTGACAAAATGGTTTAGTAGAAAAGAAGCATAGGCACATTGTAGAAATGGATTATCTCTCTTATTTCAATACTGGTCTTTCCATGAAGTTTTGGGATGATTCATTTACTACATCGGTTTTCCTCATAAATAGACTTCCAACTAAGGTTTTGATGTTTAGTTACACCCCGAAGCTCTTTCGCCATAAACCCGATTACACTTCTCTCGGGTTTTGGATATGTCTCTCCTCCCTTTGCTTCGCCATTAAAGCATAAACTAAAGCTGGGTGCCATCATATCTTTCTTGGTTATAGCCTTCATCAATGATTTTACTTCCTAATGGCAAAATTCTTAATTCTCGAGATGTACTGACCGATGAATCTATCTTTCTTTCTCTAACTATACTGCTTCCTCACTATCAGATCCCTTTCCTCGTCCATTCATCTCTTTTTTCCCTCTTCTCATACTATCATCACGCCTTCTCTTCATCCCTGCTACTCACCTTTGTCCATCCTTCTTACTAGTTATCTCTCTCTCTATACTCATCTATCTTCTCCTTACCTCTACCCGCCTTGCCTCAGAGAGTCCTTATTCTCCATCATCTCACTGCATGTGACTAAGATCATCCAATGGTCACAGGGGGTAAGGGTGATGTTTAACAATTTTTGCCTCTCAGTGCTATAGATAAATTTGTACATCTTGAGCCTCGGGTCTCGATGCTCTCTACAGCCCTCTATGGCGTCATCTTATGGTTAAGGAATTCAGGACTCTTTCGAGAACCATACCTGTCGCCTGTCCTCGGCTGAAGGAAGAACACCATTGGTTGTAAATGGGTTTTCAAACTTAAGCGTCGATGGTAGCATGCCATTCTGGCTCGTCTCGTTGCTCAGGTTACCTCGAGAACACGGGTTCGACTTCACCAGGCTTTAGTCCGGTTGTCGACGACTATAATTGGACTATTCTTTCCTGGCATTCGACAACGTTGGGGCATCACTCATCTTAACATTGATAATGCCTTTCTCAATGGTGTCTTGAATGAGACTATATCATGAAACGACCTCCGATTTTGAGATTTGGGCTCGGTTCCTCTAGTCTGAAACTCCACAGGCGATTTATGGTGCAAGCGGGCTTCGCTATTGGTTCATGACTTTTGGCTATTTTACTCGATATGGGTTTCATTCGATCAAAGCGATCACTCTCTTTTCTTTCAAGGGCCTCGCCTGTCCCCATCTCTGTCATCGTTGATGACATTCTTGTCTTGCTCTTCTCCACTACGGCTATTCATCTCTGTGATTGTTTGGGAAAGACTCTTCCTCTCAAAAATCTTAACGTACACCATTTTACGGGACTCGAGATTTTCTCTACTACTCGGGGTCTTCTCTTCACCAAAAGGGTATGCTTACGATATTCTCTCGCTGAATATCTGCATCTAATCCTTGTCCTACACCTATGGTTTTATGCCCATCTCTCCAAATTTCAAAGCGGTCCATGATTAATCTAAAGAATATCGCTGACATTATGGGTGGTCTTGATGACCTAACTATCACTCGTGACGACTCTCTTATCAGATCGATAAGTCGTCGATTAATGGCTTCTCCTCTTGATTCTCACAGGCGTGCTTAACGCATTTTGAGTTATGTGGTGGCACTCTTGATCACGGTATTCACTTAGCTCGGACGTAGTCCTTCGTTGGTTTCTTTGATTCCGATTGGCGTGCATTAATGACGACGCTTCTCGTCGGGCATGTGCCATTTCTTTGGTGGTAATATCATCTCTTGGGCTTCTAAGAAGAAGCATGTGATTTACGCTTCAGATCTGAAATTGAGTATAGAGTCTTGCAAATGCAGCGCAGAGATCACTTGGCTAACTCATCTTGTGAACTTCTTTGAATTTGGTACTTATATTTGGTCGAAAATTCTAGTGCTATATCCTTAGCATCCAATCCTATCCTATGCGACTAAACATATTGAGCTAGATATTCATTTTGTCAGAAAGATTGCAGCGCACACTCTTCAAGTCGTCTGTTCCATCTTTGGATCAAATTTCGACATATTCACGAATCGTTGAGCATCGATTCTTCACCTTTGCAACAAACTGTGGTTCTCCCATGGCTCGCTTCAATTGGGATATTAAACCACGTGATCAAATGGCCAACTCATCGCCATGCACAAAGTAAGGGCCGATGCAGCCAAAAGTGAACCCAACGTGCTCTGTCACTCATCAAGAAGAGCTCGAGAAGAAGATTTAGATGCAATGGCTGAGATAGTTGATTGTAACACTTGGCATTGTATTTAGTTCTGACAGTATTCCTTTGATTCCAAAGCATTAGTGGTTAGAGTGTAGCTTGCTATAAATAGGGATGTAATAAATGCCTTCATCACGTCGTTTTGGAGATGAAATACATTCTTTTCTGTTTCATTTTGTCCAGCTTCTGTTTTTCATCAATATCAAAGGACCTCACGTGTATTTTCTTTTCTTTTAAATCTAAGATGGATTTCATAAAAAACTTGAATATTGAAATATGAATTATGATTTCTGTTCTTAAAATCTTTTCTTTAGTTTAATAAGGATAAAAACAAACACAAAGTCATTTTATTTTAAAATATATCATTCATATTTCAATATTTAAGTTTTTTGTGAAATTCAACTCCGATTTATTAAACAAAATACATGTGAATGCCATTTGTATGTCAGATAGATTTGTGCAAGTCGACAAAATAATGAGGTTTTATTACTTAATATTTAGCCGACATTAGATTAGAATACAAAATTAAAGTTTGAATATTATTAAGATATTATTGATGGTATAGAATATTTTAAGATACTAGCAAATAGTTTGAGAATTTTAGATAATTTTTCTACGGTGTGATCTCCGCGTGAGGACCACGTTTACATCACAACAGTTGTACGATTTAGTGGTAACACGGTTCATCTTGTATATACGATAAATTGCATAATTTTACCGTATTATAAAGGCGCCATTTACGCAGGAGTTTTTATCTTTTTTACAGCATTAGAGAGAGAGAGAGGAGCACCTTGGCAAACGCATTTCTGGAAGGAGGCGGATGTAGTAATCGACCTTATTCCCAGTGGAATCATAATGGATTTCTCCCTTATCTTGATGCGGAGTAATATATGTGGCACATCCTCCTCCAATATCTTCGTAGCCGAAAAACCAAGGAAGAGATGCTCCATCACCCAACCGATCCCACATCGAAATTCCCATGATAATCAACCAACCTCATCTCGCACCACTTCTTCATCGCACTAACCAGCGACGCCACCAGCCGTGTATAACCGCCTCCCGATCCGCCTTCTTCGCGTCTCGCCACTTCCGTCAGCATCGCCAGCGACGCTGCGAGCAGATCCGCTCCGCCTGCCCCGTCGCCACGTACTGCTCGAACAGCACCCAAGTGAAGCACAGGTTGTGGATGGGCTTGTTGATCCCCAGAGTCGACCACGTCTTCTTCATCAGCTCCAGCAACTCGTCCACCTCGTCGAGGACCAAGGTCTCGTGCTTGATATCGAAGATGGATTGGAGGGGGTTTTGTATCTCGGCGTTCGGGGGTAGCCGTCGGCCCAGTGGCAGACGTCCGTGTTCTCCGCCGTCGCGCTGCGCCAGGCTAAGGAGCGGCGGAGCTGTAGAGGGCGCGCATGGTCTCAGGTTCTTGCCAGTGTCGATAGGCTTGCCCTGGGCGGGTTTATGATGGCGCGCAGCTTCTCGGCGGAGGCGTCGGATTTGTCGAGGGATGGAGGGGAAGAGTAGGAGCCCCACTTCGAGGACTCTGAGCTGCCGCTTCGCCATTGGTGGTACTCTTCTGCATCCGCAAATTCGGACGGCTTCAAATGGCGGAGCACTCCAGCGGCAAGATGATCGTCTCTCGCGCGCCCCATCTGATCAAATACAAATCAAAAGGTTGGGTATTATTCCAAATTTTTGAAACTTGGGTTTAATCTGCCCAATTTATTGATATTTTAAATGGAATTCATTACAAATCATACATAATTATAGTTACATATCACAACTATTGATCATTTAATAAAATATACCGAACTATACATGAGATACAATTAAATACCAAAACTATCACAAAATTAATAAAAATATCCACAAAATTAATCTTCAATAATGAAGACATTTTGTTTGAAAGATCTAATACAGCCAACTTTTATTGAAAAGTTGGCTTTCATTTTAAACTTGTAAAATGATAGTACATTCCAACTTTTCAAAATAAAAGTTGGTTTTTGCAGAAAAGCTTCAAAAAAATTGTGCATTCTTTCTTTCTTCAACGCTTCTTCCAGCTTTTAAGTGAATAGTGTGTGTATATATATATATATATATATATATAATGACGTCAATATAAAGTTGATTTTTAAGTATGATTGGAGAAAAATATAGAAAGAGTTGGTGAGTATTAAAGCGATGGACACTTATGTGGCGATAAAGTTGGATTTAGTTTTAACTCTTTATACTAGGTTTCTTGCGTGCGTTGATGAGCAATTTATCATCTTTACGAAATATGTATCCCAAAAGTTTCAAGAAATGTCATTGTTTTTCATGCAAGGATATATATATAAATACATATATTACGTACTTGGCCAACAAGAGTTCTCATGAGAGTTTTCCGCAGCCTACTGTCGCTCTGCTCCGTCACCCACATCTGCTGCCTCATGATCTCGGCCGCGCTCATGGGCCGCCTCTTCAACACAGGCACGGCGACACCTTCGGCTCCGGCGCTCGGCGACGGTTGGAACCCACGAGCTGCTCCGCCTGGGCGTCGACCGCCTCAGCATCTTCAGCCCCAAAGCCCTCTTCACCCGGCTGGTCACGCCATACCGACACCGGCGGCTCGGCGACCAACCCGTCCCCACCCTCGTCATAGCTGTTGTAGTACGTGATCACGCCCGCCCCAGACCCCGGCGACGCGCGGCACCGTGAAGACACCTCGTACGCCGCCTCCGAAATCATCGGTCGAGGCCATCAATCTTGCCAAGGGAGAGACTGCGCGACGCGGGGGAGCCGTCCTTGGTTGATGCTCGACAGGCGAAGAGGATGGGCCATCGGCGACAAGACAAACGGCGTCGCGTCGGATGTGTAATGGGCGGTGAGGCTGGAAAGAAGCTGCTCAAATTTTGGTCATCTGTGTTTTTTGAGAGACCGCAAATTGCGTAGATGACAGAGACAAAGGAGAGGAGAGAGAAACAAAGAAATTTTGATGGTTGGTTTTGAGTGATGGCATTCGCGAAGAACACGTCAAGGAAAGGCGTGGAGCATTCCTAATCATCATATAAAAATGTTTTAATTTTTAATTTCTCCTTTCGGTGACTAGTCCTTGTACAAAAAGAACCATGGCCATATTATTATAATTAGGAGTTGATTTATAAAAATAATTATTTTGCTATACTAAAGATACATTCTAAAACTACACTTACAAAATATACTCCTTGTCTACTATAAGTGGATGGCACAAATTTTAATAAAATTTATTGAGGAATATTGTTTGAGTGTAGAAAAGTTACATTATGTGTGTAGGATATTTTTTGGTAGATAATAAGTGATTGAGATTAAATTTTCATAGATATCGAATAAGGCAATTCGATAAGGGATCACGGTGGTTTGCCTTTTTAATTTTTATTTTGTATAAGATGGAAATAATATAATGTTCATTAATAATATAATATTCTTAAGAGTTATCTTTGATTAAAACTCATTTTATCTTTTCCATTACAAAAGTCCTAAACAAATAATTACTTGTTTTATTTAAAAATTACTAACGAAGAGTAAAAATTGAAGCAAACTAACTTAATAGGGTTGACAATTTAGAATGTGCATCTATATTCATATTAATATTTTCTTATTTGACCTTGATCGATCTTATTTTAGTAAGAGAATTAAATGCACAAGAACACTCAAAGATTTACGTGGTTCGATCTATGAATAAGATCTACGTCCACGGGGAGAGATATTCGTTATTGATAATATGAGGAGTGATTAAAAAGTGTAGATCCCTTCTCGTCAATCTACCTCTTATACACAAATATATCTGACCTAGATCCTCAATCGAGAGTTTCCTCGGATCGGATCTTCCTCTATCTCTCTCAAATTATGATTCTTCATATATGGCGAATCTTCGCTCACATTGATTTAGGAGTCTTCGTTGGGCGACACGGTGTCTTGATGTCGCTTACTTGTATGGGCACTTGCTTGGGCGTAGGTTGGGCGTATCCTATCACTCCCCAAAAGAGCGAGCGAGGTCGTACGTGTTTGGGGTTGTGGTTTGCGATGTACATGTGGTGAATCGGGCCCATTTGGTGCCGACTTCGTCTTTGTCTGACGTGCCTTCGAGGCAATGTTCGAGTCGCCCTGTCAGTGGCTCGCTCGGTGTGCGAGGTCGCGCACCGTGGGTTCACTTTATCGTAATGCCGAGTCGGCGCGTGGCGCCTTCCACGGACGTTATGCACGGAGTGTCGCGTTCTGACATCGTCTTCGAGGCTTCTGTCGAGGTTGTACATCGTGGCTTACCTCTCGACGCTAGAGTTGTGCGTGTATCATTCCGGGTTTTGCGAAGTTCGACTGCTTGTGGCGCGTTAAGTCTTTCGGATAGACTTCACCGGCGTTATGCGCAAGTTGTGGTCGGATATACGCGTTCTTATCTTGAATCGGACGTCTTGCAGGTCGAACAGAGTTTTCGCCGATGTCATGCCGGATATGCATTTAATGTGCATTTAATGCGGCTTGGATTCTCGATAAAGCGCATATTGGGAATAACTTCCCGATCGTTGTTCGCATATCACTTTTGCCATTTCAAATTTCTGACTTAATCTCGATTTTACGGAAAGAAAGTGCTCAACGATGCATTGTGTCTCGAGTTTAGCGCCATCTCGCCCGATTTATAAACTAGTAGTTATGACCTCCTTCTTCTTCGCTCGAGGATTCTCACGCCGGGAGGCGTATTGTCTGTGCCACCATCGAATGATTCGGTGGATGTACAAGTATATACCTCGATGTCCTCCCTTTTTGCGTGAGTTTGGTATCCTCCATGATGGATGTTGGTGAGTTTCTTCTATTCCTTCGATTTTAGGAGCATCGCTGGTTAGAGCCTTCTAATTTTATATCTCAAATCTTTGGGTACATTGCTCCCGTCCAGGAGCAAGGGCTCTCCTTTTGGTTTCGTCCGGTTTATGAGGATAGCAGAAAATGGCCTTCGTCTTCCTATCCTTTATGCTCGTTGAGCTATGCGGATTGTTTGGCATCCTTTAGCTTGCGAACTCCTTTCGCATTTGGCGAACCTAGGTGTCTTTCTTATCGCCATAATTTCCTTTGACCTTAGACCTCGTCCTTAGGTTCTTTCAATTCAAATTCGGGTGGTGGTATCACATTCCTCGCAATTTTAAATTAAAACAGTAAAATTCCCAATGGCACGAAATTTTCTTTTGTCATTTTCCTGGGCACCCGGTTCGCTGGAATCTTAAAATTGGCGGACATGGCTACAAATAACGACTTGGGCTTGGAGCAATCCTTGATAGGATTGGCTGGTGGATGATATTTTCGAGCGAGCTTGTAGGCGGTGAGCCTTGTGATCCCACCCATGGTGGAGGCAGTGAAGGGTGAGGCCCACCCACTCCTTTTCTCTTTCATTCTCTTTCTTTCAGCGTTCGTTTCCTTTTCGATGGATTTCTGGAGAAGCGGAAGGGGCGGGTCGAGCTCGGTGCGAGCCAGCTTAACACAAGGAGGTGCACAGGGCCTCTTGAGCAGGCGAAGATGTCCGAGTCCCCGCCTCAACCTCTCCAGCGTTTCAGAGGTTAAAGCGATCCTCGAGCCCGGTTGAAACGATCGAACGAGATCATGGGTTCTCACCCGCATCGTGCTTTCAGGGTAATATATGTCGTCATACATTATGGGAAATGTAATTATTATGTTCTTGACCTTGTTTGTCATCGGTGAGGGTGTGTGTGGCGGTGGGGAGGAGCTGGTTGGCGTCTACCCTCGTGAAGGAGTACTGGCAGTTGCCCGGTTACCGATACTCCAGGAGTTGGAGCAGGAAGACTCTCGCGGAGGCGATGTTGCGAGGCCGGATAAAGCCGGGACGGCTAGGGAGGAGAAAGCGGCCAGTGGCGGATGAGAGATGACGAGGCGGGCGGGCGAGGCGCGAGGTCGTGTGAGGGGTGAGTGGATTTGGGCGGCGTCGGGAGGCGGTGGCGGCCTCGGAGAGATGATCCGTGCCTTCTTGGTGAATTATTCTGTCGAAAATTCTCCGGATTAGGTCGGTGATATGGCGAGCTCCTTAGTAAGCGCATGGTCGCGGACACCCTCGATGATGCGATGATGTAGTTAGAAGTCCAAATCTGGTTGGAGGTGATGGAGGTCGAAGATATGCTCGAGTGCTGCTGAAGTCCTTGCTGTGGCCTAAGGAGCTTGCCGTGTTGGGGCCTGTCTTTAGTTGTTGGCCGCGGAGTCGGTTTGTGCTGTCGGGACCGGGACCCTGATCGAAGCTATAATGGCGATCGGGTAGCGGACAAGGGCGGCAGCGGCCGAGGTCGTGAGGCAGGTGGGGTACTCGGGTGGCAAGGAGGTGAGTTGGAGCTCGGAGGAGGTTGGAGCCGCTCGGTGAGGTGGCGAAGTGGTGAGGGAGTCGCCCGCTTCCAGTCAGGGGGGTGGGATTGAGGTGAAGTTCGGAGGTCGATTGATCCCTCTTCTCTTTTGCGAGACCAACATGTAAATATACATATTTTGTTGTTGACTTTGCCTTAAGGCCTTAATAAAATTATTTGTTCATACAAGAGACTTGCCTTTCTTGTTTTTTTTGTCTTCTCAAATGCGATCTTCGGTTAAATCACATGAGCTTTGGCGCTCTTGAATAAAAGGATCGAACTCTCGTTTGAGGAGCAGCTAGACCATGTGCGAGCGTCTGAAGCTTAAGGCGCCAGAGAGCTGACGAGCTTGAGCTCACCTCTTGGAGTTGGAGGAGAGTTCGAGATTGCGAGGGAGGCTAAGCGATGGTGAGCGACTCGAGTCAGAAAATCATCCACGTGGTGGGATGACCATTCTGAGGTCGGCTAAGGTTATTGAGGCCGCGCTCATTGTCTGAGTACAGGCGTGGTCTGACAGAAATCATGGCAATTCTGGAGCGATTCGCGAATTGAAAGAATCGGGCATATATAAATGTCATGCTGTGTGACCATAGCTCGGCGCTTCCAGCGGATCTGACCTCTTCTGGGCTTCTGCTGCCGGGACTACAATTTGTTTGATTTTGAAGATCCGGATGGCGAGCTCGAAGAGGCGTGCTATGGCCCAGAGGCGTGGATCCTCGAGGGCAGTCGGGCGTCATCAGCGGCGAGTCGATCTAGCGAGTGCGCGTCGTCAGTGGCAGGTCGATGGCGGGGCTCATAAGCGTGGATCGAGGGCGAGGTGAGGTGGGATTAGTATAGATGCTGTTGAATCCGATTTTGCTGGGATTGGCTCACTTTCTGCCTCTGGACCCTCTTGCGTCCTCGTGATGTACAAACGTATGCTTGAAATAAAAATTATTTTGCTTTGTGTAACTCTTTGAGAACAACTCTTTAATTACCGTAACCAACAAGAAGGTGGAGTGTCCTTGTTTAGGCGATGGTGGCTCGTCCTTGCCATAAACAAGGTGGTTTGTCGTGTATGAAGGTTCGTCCTCGAAATAAGCAGGGTATTGTCCTCGTGCAGACTTCCTCGAAATAAGCGGGGTATTAGTCCTCGTGTGAAGCGGTGGTTCTTCATAGTAGAAGCGTGGTTAGTCCTCGTGTGAAGCGAAGGTGGTTAGTCTCGTATGAAGCGAAGGTAGTTAGTCCTCGTGCGAAGGTATCCGTCTTGAAATAAGCGAAGGTATCCGTCCTCGTCTGAAGCTTCCCGAAATAAGCGTCTGCCGTCCTCGTATGAAAGTATCCGTCCTCGTGCGAAGGTATGGGTTCTGTTTGCCGAGTTTTATCGGGAGGGTGGTCCAGCTGCGTTTGAAGTTCTCGTGTTAAGCGAAGGAAGTCGTCTCCGTCAGAAGTGCAGGTTAGTCCTCGAAGAGGTATAGTTAGATCCTCGAAGGGGTATAGTAATTTTAGAAGAGTTATATGCATGGTGACAAATGAAAACATCGAGAAAAAAATAGATAGAGAAAGAAAAGATTTTATTGATAAAGATGGTGAACAAGGCGACAAGACTCGGACTCGACCTAACGAGGACTCAAGACGAACAAGACTCAACTTTTGACACTTATGCAAAATATCTCTTCAAATGAATGATGTGCCATGTGTTGGGTATTTGCTCACTAGGACAAATGGGCGACTTATAGGCCCTTTTAGAGACTTCTTGACGGTGAGGTCCTTCCTATGTGGCTTCGGTTGCGAGCTTTGCGACTGCGACTTCATTATTTGAACATGAGATCGCCCACTCGGGCTTCGGGACTTGACACGGTTGTATACCTGAGCTACTTGTTGTTTGTACGACGCTTGTTGGGAAGCGTATGTTAACCCTGTCAGGATCCATCTTGGGTGTTTAATTCACCATACATTGATTATAAACCTAGCATGCGTCTATATAATTAAAGTGCAACACGTTGGGGTTTACCGTGTTTACCTTTGGATCCGAAGGGTCGATGGAGCGAGATGAGCGGATCGAGCGGATCGGACTCGTGCTTTGACCTTACGGGCTATGTCCGGTTGCCCAATCTCCAGCGTCGGTGAGGGCGATCTATGGAGAATGCTTGGAAAATCACCCTTTGCTCTCTAGAATTTTGAAATTCTCTCAGAAACTCTCCAAATCTCGAAAATAATGTGTTAATAATGTGGCATTAACTAGACTTTATCTATACCTTATATTTATAATGCACTACCTTAATCTATATGGAATATTACCATAATCCTATATGGAATATTACCATAATCTATATGGAATATTACCATAATCTTAGGATTATTTCCATACTCTTGGGATTATTTCCATACTCTGAGGATTATTTCCATAATCTTATATGGAAAGGATCTATGCATATACCATAAATATAATTATATCCTTGTGGGATAAAGAGAATAAAATCTTTCCTTTGAGAGCACATAGGGGCGATTTTCTTGTAGCTACGGCTGGATGGGCCGGCCGAGATCAATCAGGAATAAAGATGGGCCTCAAATAAATTAATTATCTTATGTTCGCCAGACATAAATTAATTTATAAACATTCGATCATGCCACTAGAGAAGAATCTTGACTTACCCTTTATTACGAAGTTGAGTCGGCTTGCACTTAGACATTCTGAATCCCGTATTTAAGATATCGAGCGTCCGTTAATCATTTCTAGCAATCATGGCTTAAAGCGATTAATAACTTCATTTCCTTAAGTAGTACCACTCGACCTTATTATTGTACTTGAGCTAACTCAACACTGCGGGGTTTAGTACAATAAACCTTTGAGCTCCTTAAGGGGCGTCATCTCTAGCGGATACGGTGACTCGTCGAGATAACTAGCGTGACATACAAACCGCCCCCAGATGCGGAGAATCTTGGGTTGAACTCTCCTCCTCATAACAAGTCAAGTGATGGTCGACACTCTACTCACCTAATACCTTATCGAGGTTTAGATCATCGTAAGTCACGAGATCTTGGTTCTTCACGGCGGTCGAGAAGAAGAACACTCTCACGTGATCCTTGATACGTCGAGGCGTACCGGCATGAACAGCAACTAAGTCAGTCACTTCTTATCTATCTTTGCGGCTAAGACAACTGTCCTTCGTCGTCTGGTGTGAAACTTTTATATCTCATTAAGCTTGACCAATCATACGGACACGTGATCTTCTACACCTTGTATGATCTAACTTATATATGAGATAAGGGGACACGAAATATGCATCAAGTATTGAATCGATAGGAGATTGTAATAGTGGTAACGAAACATTGTATACAAGCTCAACCAAAGCGCTTTATACAAATCAACATCCTTGATGTGGCGAGTCTCTCTTTCTTGACGAGATCTAGTCGATTCGTAGATTTTCCCATTGCTTGATGGAGAAGTGAATAGTGCGGGAGCTCGGTATTCCGATTTCGCAGGATCACCTTGGTTCCATACACCGGTGTGGGGCGTTTCTCGTTAGTCGTCAGGGTGTTGTTCGGTATGACCATAAGACTTGCGTAAATTCTCACCAAGACCATTGGCTCGGTCAGAGCGGGTTTTGAGACCCTTCACGATCGTCTGTTGGTGACTTGTCGACCATTTGCTTGAGATGGGCGACGAGGTGAACTTTTGTTGGATCGAAGCTCTTGACACGCGTCTTTGAATATCTTATCGATGATGTGTCCCTTATCCGAAAGAAGGATATGAGGGATCGAATCGACACACTATGTTCTTCGGCAAGTTGAGGGTGTTTTGCTTGTGATCTTTGCGAGCTCGCTTCCACCCACAGTAGCTAATCGTGATCGTGACTGGTGGGTTACCCGGTGCTGAGAAAGGGCCTCGATGTCGATCCCCATTGCATAAATGGCGAGGGCTTTGGAGACGAGGTCGGTCTGCGTAGCCTCGCACGTTCAGTAATTTGACACGGGACACCTTTCACAAGGTTAAGTGAGTCTTGAACATTGTTGGCAAATAGTATCCCGCATGATCTTTTTGACAAGGCTCGGGATCGATATGACTTCTTACGAACCTTCGTGTCTTCCGTAATACATAATCAGCTCGGTTGGGCTAAGCACCTTAGGAGAGGCTGGAGGTATGACTTCTAGAGAATACCTGCTCAGTATATATCGCAATGATTTGTCAAGATCCTCCGGCCTCGAGCTTGCTGCAGGCGGTTCGCCTTTCTCGGATAATCTCGAATGGAGTCATCAATTTGGCTCTTCATCGAGACCACGTTGACCTCGGTTCCTTCACCGGCATCATCTATGCTTGTGTGGATTTCCTCTCTGGTGGGTTTGTCGATGGAGGCTTTGCTTAAGATGTCACTCCATTTTGCTCCGGGATGCGGATGGAGACTTTGAGCTAGGCGAGTCCTGTGATCAAGGCCTCAGTACTCTGCCGTTGTTCGTATTTTGAATAAGAACCAATGCGTACATGATCTCTTGGCCATCGGTCAGGAGCAAGATACCAGCTCCACTACGTTTTCCCAAAGCCCGTCACGTAGACTTGCCGACAATCCTCCGGTGTTTTCTCCACGGTTCGACTTGACTTTGTCGTCTGGACTCGGGGCTCGGTTTCTCGGCAGTGAGCCTCGTGAAAAAGTCGCTAAGCGCGATCTTTGATGGCTAGCGGGGCGAAAGATATATCATGTTCGCCCGTTATTGCCCATAATTCTCCGAACCCGGCCTACACTGCCAAGTGGATGGTCGGTGAGGACTTGTATGGGATGTGCATGGAAGTATGGACGATCTCCGACATTACTAATCTAGGCGAGCTTCTCAAAGGTTGATACCTCGTTTACGGCCTTTAGCTCGGTGATGAAATATACAGTGGTACGTCCTTCTCTCTACAGGCGCACTTATGGTTTGTCCGGCGGCGGTATAGGAAAGACCTCTCCTTCTTCGGAGCGGATAGAGTAGGAAGTTTGGCGAGTAGTTCTTGAGATCTTCAAAGGACTTGTGTGATCATTCGGAGAATTAGGGCCTTTTGAGTACCTGAAGAAGGTAGTTGCTTGTGCTGCCTTTGAAAGCGGCAAATAGCTATGCAGCCCGTCGGTTTGTGTCGTCGTGAATGGTCTTGGCATCTTCATTTCTAGGATGGTTTGAACTTTGGATGGGTTGGTTTTAACCCTTCTTGTGAAACCTGACACCACAAATTTTCGGACCGAGCATGACGTGCACGCCGGGGTTCAATTTGAGGTTGACTTTTCGTAAGCGAGGGCGATCGAAGTCGGAGACACATCGCTTCCTTTGTTTTGACTACGATGTGTCGCGTATACCTAATATTACGGCCTATGTAGGGTGAAATATTTTGTCTACCATTCTTTGATAGGTAGCTCCTTCTTAAGTCCGAATGGCATCTTCCTATGTCACGAAGACTCAAAGTGCGTAATGAAGGCTGTCTTGGCGCATCTTAATCCATCGAGACTTGGTGATACCCTTTATATAAGTCAGCTGAAGACCGTGCAGACCAATCGTCGACTTCTTGTCGATGTTGGGAAGGGATAGCAATCCTTTGGGCGATGGGTTGAAGTCGGTGTAGTCGATGCACATTCGCCATCCCCTCTCCTTTCTTCACCATCACGGGTTGGCTATCCGGTCGGATTTTGACTTCGAACAATATGCGAGCTTTTAACAATTGATTTACCTCGTCATGGATGACTTGGTTCCGTTCGGCACAAAAATTCGTTTACGCGAAGCGGTTTCTTTCGTCGATGTTAAGCATGGGTGATGATGTTGAGACCCGGTCATGAGGCGACCAAGCAAACACGTCTCGAATTCCCTCGAGGGTTGGATAACTGTTCCTTAATTCGGTGCCTCGGTAAAGCCATCTTGCGACCTTGGTGGCTCGTCTTTGTATAGCGTGACCTTCCTCGGCTGTCGAGGATGGCGATGTCTCTTTACTTCAACTCCTCGGTTTCTTTAATTGCTATGTGGGTCTGGTGGAGCCCTGCCCTTGAGGCGACAGCATTCCTTGGCGCCGATCTCCTCGGATCAGGCTACCCCCTTGTGGCGATCTTCGCGTCGGGTGGTATGTTGAGCATCTGCCTTCTGTTCATAATCTCGCCCAGATATGATGTTATCGGTGGGCGCCTTCACTACTGAAGAGTGTACCACCTTGGTGGAGCTCGTCGAACTTTCCCTCTGTGACGGTGGCTCGATTATCCCCCGGCGTGTCTCTTCTGAACGAAGCAGGCGGGGCTGTCAGGCGGGCCTCTCTCACTCTAACTTATCAAAGTTCGAAAGGATGCTTACGGCAGCGCCTTGTCGATGTATCGTGCTTCACCAACTTGTTTGCGACCCTTGCTGGATTACCGGCGTCACGGTGGAGTACTATCGCAGCGCAGGGGTCGTCTTCGGAGAAGGTGATCACCTCGTCCTTCTAAGCCTCTTGTTGGCGGTTCGCGGTATGTGAACTTCGGGCTTGGCTTTCGAGGAGGACTTCGTGACTCGCAGGGGCCCGTAATAGTGGAGATGACTCCGTCATATTGCGGTTCGTCTTCTTCTTCTCGGTGTCGCGCCTTGCTTTCTTGAAACGATTTCCTTTCTTCTCTTCTTTCTCTTCTTTTGGCTCTGTTGGGAGCTTCTATTAACGGCTCGTGACCCCATCTCGTCTTCCCAAGGTTCCATCCCGAACCAACATCTCAATTTCTCCCATTAGGTCCCCGCAATCCTCGGTTTCGTGCTGTAATCTTCATGGAATGCGGTGTTATCCTTGAATCGGCGCTTTGCCCTCCCCTGTCATTGGTCGAGGCTTCTCGAACATGTTCGTGTGAGTCGTAGATCTACGCCCTCGGTTTCGTCAATGGGGTGTATTGAGATCGCCCAGGGTGTCACGCGTCCGTGCACGGACTCTATGGGCGACGTATTCTCTCAAGGCGCTGTCGTCCTTGGCCTCGGTTCCCTCGTCGCCGTCTCTTCTCCCTTTCTCGGAGGGCTCGCCTTTCTCCGCCGCCGCTCTTCGCCTGTCGGCCTCCGCTTTGGCGAACCGGTCGACTATCGCCTAGATGATTGCGATGCGGGGTTCGTGCCAGCGATCTCTTTATATAAGGCTCCGAGCGGGATGCCGTTGGAAGGCCGAGATGATGAGAGATCGTTCACATCTGCGACCTTGAGCTCTCCTTATTGAACACGGTCATAAAGTCGATGGACTCGTTCGGTCTTGCCTCGGGGTGAGAATATGTGCGAAATCATCTTGGACTCGGCCTACGGAAGAACCTTCGATGGAAGGCCTTCATCGGATCGCGGTAGGAACCAATGCTCCGGGAGGTAGGCGCCGAACCACCGGCGGGCGTTGTCGACTAATAACTCCGGAAGAGCTTGCACATGTGAATTGTGTCGGCGTTGGTTGATCATATTGTACTGGAACTGCGAGAGGAAGTTATGCGGGTCCCTTAGTCCGTCGAAGGGGGTGATGCTCGGCACCCGGTATTTGTCTGGGAGTGGGGTGTCGAGTATTTCGTTTGAGAACGGAGTGACTATCCTCCCGTACCCGTCGAAACCGCCCTCTGGAGAGTGGGGCGGAGTTCGTCGACCGGACTCGTTCTGATAGTGAGGGCTGACCTTACGGCGGTCGCGACGTCCTTTCCCACGCTTTCATCCTTCCGTGGTCGGTTTGAGCCACGACTTGTGCGGAGGTGTGGCGTCCCGACTTGGGCGGGGGATCTACTCGTCGTGGTACTCGTGCTCAGACGAGGTTGCGGCGTTCTTTCCCCGAGGTTGGCCGACCTTGTGTCACGAGGTATGGAGGAAGTTTTCCTTATTTTCTCGAGAACCCTTTGACGACGTCGTCGAGGTTTATCCATGAGTGGAGGTTCTCCTTGGTGGCTATTGCGATCGTCTTCACTTTGGTATTCTTAGCCTTGCGGTATGGGTTGGCCGTGCTCGTCAAAATGTTGGATATGCCCCTGGAGTCCGCCCCTAAGCGGGTTCATTCCGAGTTGAGCTCGGCTTCCCGCCACCGTTGTTGTTGTTCGGTGGCGACTGCGGATGTATGACTTAAGTCCGCATGGTGGTGATAGTTTCCACAGCAAATGAAAGTTGATCAAAACACAAAATTTTCGTTCCCACAAGCGGCGCGGTGATCGATCTTATTTTCGTAAGGAATTAAATGCAAGAACACCAAAGATTTCGTGGTTCGACCTATGAATAAGATCTACGTCCACGGGGAGAGAGAGTATTAGTGTATTGATAATGTGAGGAGTGATTACAAAAGTGTAGATCCCCTTCTCGTCCAATCTAGCCTCTATTTATACACAAATATATTGACCTAGATCCTCAATCGAGATTTCCTCTAGGATCGGATCTTATCCTATCTCTCTTCAAATTATGATTCTTCTATATATGGCGAATCTTACGTGTTCACGTTGATTTAGGAGTCTTCTTGGGCGAACTTGCCGGACCGTGCTTGATGTCGAACTTACTTGTATTGGGCGCATTCTTTGGTAGATGGTTGGACCCTATCCTATCAACCTTGATGGATGTAGAATATTAGTTCTTTTATTTTTGCTTTCAGAGATGAGTTTATATAATGTCTTATCATTGCCACTTGTAATCTTAATATATTCTACTGATTTTTTTTTCTTGTGATATTTTCTCTGTCTCTTTATTTGCACTTCATTTGACTTCAACTAACTATATGATTTGATTTTTTCTTTTCTTATATCCTTGAGCATGCTTGGCTTTTTTATTGATTTTTTGTTCTTGCCTCCTTGATTTGTACGTACTGTGCTCTTTAATAATGATGCAATTTGGTGATTTGATTTCTGTATGGATTGTGTTTTATATTTTGGATCACATTTGCGATAAGAGTAAGGTTGTCCTTATCATCAATTTTTCATATTTCACAGTCTTCATAATACTCATTTCAATTTATTTTAAATACTCAGACCTTTATAATATGCAAAATTGTTTTCGACTTGATTAACATTGAAACTTTTTTGAAGGTTCATTAAAATTCAAAAGGTAGATAGCGTAAAGAAATTACATTATAATAAAAACTTACATGACTAAATTGATGAAATATACTCATCCTATATATATTGTTGCAACTTCATCAAAAATTGTAACTCGTGCACCCCTTGTATAACATTTAGTGTTTTCTATAGATGCGATTATATAAAATAAAATTTAGTGTATGAATTTTTATATAATTTTTTTTTATGTATTTGTATTTGAATCAATACCGTGGTGTTGTCTGAACAACTTCGATATTGCATTTTATGCATTTTCTTACTTCATGATTCTTTGGGCATGAACAACTTCGATATTGCATTTTTCTGAATATTCTAATTTCATGATTATTTGGACATGATGTCGTGCACTTTTTACAAGATCATTTAATGATTTATTTTCAACCCCATCAACACTTCCCACAATTTTCTACAAGTATACATGTGATTTTTAAAATAAAATAAGAAAATACAAAATAAATTACTGTTCCTATTACATACAAATATTGTTTGATTGGACATTTTTTTACTTACAACTCCTCCTCTACTTCTAATTCTAGTACAGGATAGAGTGAAGGCCCCAATTCTACTTTGTTATCTATATTTATGAATAAAACTGATTCAATCGGAAGTAAAATTATGGTTCAAACTTTATTGTGCTGAAAAGTCAGATGAGTCTAGTTTCTAATAAAAGAATAGACCTAAAAATAATATATTTATAATTATTTTACTAAAGACTGTTAATCAGATTATTCGAAGATAACACTTTTATAATAATTTTTTTATACGGAAAATCAGATTATTGGAAGATAATACTTTTATAATAATTCTTTTATACGGAAAATCAGACTATTCGAGCATATTTAGTCAACTTTATCAAATATACTACTTTGTTGGGAAGTGAATTATATTTCAAATCATATACTGGGTTCCGTTGGATACGTACTGGTGTATGGGGATAGGGGGATACATCAGTTAGACAAATTTTAAAACTTTTTCTTTACAGGATCGACTAGTCGAATAAGCGTTAGTTCAATATTGTTGACAATCTTTAGCGATCGGTTTAGATAAGGGAAGTGCAGTGCTTGAATGATGTCGATTAGCAAACCTATTGACTGCTAAGATAGTTGGTCGATTAGGCGATAAGCGATGTGCTTATGAATGTGGTGGTTGCGGTATTTGTCTTACTAAAAACCTTAAACAGATTCGAAACACTTTGGCGATTATTGTTTAGTCAATTTTCAGATATATCTCTTGAGATCAAAGCGTCATCGATAGAAGGTATCAAAATTATCTGCATCGCTGTGTGCTTGTGATGACAGTTCAATAACATGCAATATAAATGACAATATTGAAAGTAAATAACACTTTAAGTTTTATGTGATTCGGAGAGATCAACTCCTACATCCACGGACTGATTGCTCAGTCAATCCACTAACTTCGGATTGTGTCTTGTTTATGGGTACAAGAGTAAATCTAGATATTGAGTTCATCTTACAGTATCGCCTCACTGGCATTCATCCCACTTCACGGTGCTAGGAAACTCACGCCCGGATGCGATCGACTTTACTTATAGCTTACGGGTGCTAGACAACCAAGCTTTCAGCAACAGACACTTTGTTGTTTACTTGCCCAAACTTCTACACAAACTTTTGGGGGTTTTGTAGAGAGGTTTTCAACTAATATTCTGAGTTGACACACGTCGAACTTAGTATGTCTGAAGCTTAAGATATATAAGATGGATATCATAGACTTAAGAAAGTATATATTGAAATCTCGGTGATAATAAGAGCTCTTGAGATTTACCGATATACTTATTAACTTCCTTCTTTGAAATCACTGTTTGAATGTTCTTAAGCTTGAGCTTTAAATGTTTTGAGTATTCGATTGCACAGTGTTTTGGTAACCTTCAAATGTTGGATTCTACGTATATTTATAGAGAAGATGATGAATAGTGCCGTTGGAGGGAGCACCAATCACATCCTTCTATTTGTCATTTAAATTTTTTCCGTTGAGAATCCTTGTACGTCACTGTCGGGGTCTGCATCATCGTACATTGTAGCTCTGCAACTCTAGAAAGTTATTCTGTCATGTCAGGATCTTCTGCAAATACGCTACCACACGTGGCAAGTCAAACACTCGAGGCTTAAAATCTTCCGTGTTTCTTCAATTGAGTTGACTCCGTGTTTTATCAGTGTGTTGACTTCAGGTTTGGTCAGTCGAGATTGCTCTATCTCTCATCAGTAGGCTGGACTCCCGTCTTTTGATAGTTTGGTAACCTGAGTCAGTTAAATGCTTTCAGCTTGACAAGAAATAATCTGCTGACTTTTAATCAGCCAGCTTTGACTTCGTTTCGCCAACATTGACTACTTGTCAGCAGCTTTGACTTCTGGACGTCATCTTTGACTTCTGGACGCTAGCTTTGACTCTTGATAGCCAGCTTTGACTCTCCAGCATGATAGTCAGCTTTGACTTCTGGTAGCCAACTTTGACTCATCGGCATGGCGATCATTCTTTGGTATGACACTGGTCATATCCGACTTCTTCGTCTCTTTTCGTTGAGTCTCGCCTCTCGATGTTTAGTCTTTCGATGTCAATCTTCAGTTTTCGACTTTACTCTAGTAGTTTTGTTCATCAGCATCACTATCACTACAAAAATACAGCCGAACAGCGACGGATTAGCAACGGCCAAAATTCGGGTCGTGATTCAGCGACGGATTAGCGAGGGAATACATACGAAATTTATTAACTATGGATTTGCGATGGATCAACGACGACATGAGGCAGGAATATCTCACGGGAACGATTAACGACGACATAACCGTCGCTGGTCCGTCGTTAAAGTTAACGACGGACTTATTCCGTCCTTAAAATTGCGGATTTTTTATTTTATTTATTACAGGCTAAATTTAGTGACAGACTGGGTCCGTCGTTAAGTTACATTCGTCGTTGATCCGTCGTTAAATTAGCGGAATTTTTATTTTTTATTTTGTATTTAATTTAACGACGGACTTTTTTCGTCGTTAATTTTAATTTTAAATTTATTTATTCCAAATAATTTTAACGACGGATTTTCCGTCGTTAATACGTCGTTAGATTTAACGACGGATTAGATCCGTCATTATATTGTCGGATATTTTATTTTTATTTTCACGTAATTTAACGACGGACTAATATCAAATCGTTAACCTGTTCGTCGTTATTAAAGTCGTTGGTGAGTCGTTAAAGCGTTTTAAATTTAACGACGGAAAATTCCGTCGCTAATCCGCCGCTAAAAATAGATATCGACGTGCTTTTTCCCAAATTCACTCTGCGCCTAAACCCAACCCAAATTCCCACCCCGTCCATATTGACCCGCCGTGCCCTTACACGCCTAGCCTCCTAGCTGCCTAGCCCCCAGCCCGCCACCTTGACCTCCATTGCCCCCAGCCTTGCCAGCCGCCCCCCCAAATCGCCTTGCCGCCTCCGTAGTCGTCAGTCGGGTTGGCGTTTCAAATTTTATTTATTTATATTTCAAATTATTTTTAGATTTTATTGATTTTTTTGTGATATATTGTTGTTATGTTATATTATAGTGATATGTTGTTATAATATATTATTATTGTGATATATTAATGTTGTTGTGATATATAATGATATGTTGCTAGAATTATAATGATGTGTTGCTACAATTATATTGATGATGGATATGTTGCTAGCATTATAATGATATGTTGCTAGAATAGAATTATAATGATATGTTGCTAGAATTATATTGAAATATTAAATGTTATAATGATATGTTGCTAGAATTATATTGATGATGGATAAGTATATATATGAATTGATTGAAAATTAATAGATTGTAGATTGAAAAGTTCATGTAATTGCATAATATATGGTTGAATGGCATGTTAAGAATATGATGTAAATGGAATAGTTTAAACTTGTTTTGAGTTGTTAAGTATATAATTATGCATATGGTGATGATTTGGTGAAGTTTGGTTGAATTGGGAATGAAATGGCGATTAATTTTATAAAACTTACTCTGCCGAAATTTTGTTAGAATTGGTATATGAATAAGATGTTTTATAAGTAAGATTTGCTCACTTCATGCTTAGGTTAAGGTTAAGTATATGAATAAGATGTTTTGAGTTGTTAAGTGTATAATTATGCATATGGTGGTGATTTGGTGAAGTTTGGTTGAATTGGGAATGAAATGACGATTAATTTTATAAAACTTACTCTACCGAAATTTTGTTAGAATTTGTATATGAATAAGATGTTTTATAAGTAAGATTTGCTCAGTTCATGCTTAGATTAAGGTTAAGTATATGAAACTTGAATTAGGGTTTATGTTACCTCGTAGATAACAAACTAATAATTATAAGTTAGATTTGCTCACTCCACTCAATAAACTTATGAGTGTATAATTAGTCTATATTGTACAACTTATGTTGAATATGTTTAATTAATTATTTATAATTAGGAGCTTGAAGAATGAATGACAATCGTGAGTGGATGTGTAAGAGGTTTAGTTCGCGTGGTGGATTAAATATTGAATTTCGAGATGGACTTGAAAGTTTTATTGAATTCGCTAGTGCTCAGTTTTTATTCACGGATGGAGAGAAAATCAAGTGTCCATGTAAGAAGTGTAAGAATATTCCTTATCGAAGAAAGATATCGTGCGATATCACTTATCAAAATTTTGATTTGTTCCAAATTATCACACATGGATATTTCGAGGAGACAACCACGACAACCACAAGTAGGGACAATGTTGTGGATTCGGATGTTGGCCGTCGACCAAATACGTATCATACGATGGTAGTGGATGTTCTTTGGTCCACAGTCAACTTTGGACGAGATCGAAGAGGAGCAAATCGATGCACAAAAATTTTACGACATGTTGAATTTGCCGATAAACCTCGTGGTGGGTTGCTCGAATCACACACAGTTGTCATTTGTGGCTCGACTTACGAGTTGGAAAGCAGAGAACAACATTCTTGAGAAGGGTTTTGATCAAAATCGAGCGATGAAAGAGTCGCATCCGGATGGAAATTGCGTGCTGATGACTTCTATAGACGAAGAGATTGTTGCGTGGCATGGGGTTGCCCGTACACAAAATTGATTGTTGTCCATTTAATTGCATGATTTATTGGCACGAAGATTACGAATTGACGAGCTACAAATTTCATAATCATCCTCATTTCAAGAGCAATACTCATTTGGTGGAAGTCGACGGAAAGCACAAGTAGCATATAAAAGATGTATTATTTCCTCTAACTCCTCGACAATGAGATTGTATGCATCCAATGCTTCAATGGAAAATATCGTTGGCATGCATCGTCGGTCGATGATGGGGTCATGCGTTATCGTGCGAGACTCAATTGCATGGAAATATTGAACACGAAGTTTCCCTTATTTGCATCAAAATTCGTAACGTGCGATTGGGACTCTCAAGCGGCGGTTTCAGCCATTCGGTCAATCGGAAAGCAATATTCATCATGGCCCGTTATACTTACCCTCATAATCTTCCACCGTGGCGTGTATGAAGGAGCAATACATGTTTCTTACTATCTTAGTGCGGACCGCGCAATCCGAAGGAGAAGATTGATGTGTTCTTGCGACCATTGATAGCAGAGTTAATAGATTTGTGGGATGAAGGTGTTCTTACTTATGATGTATCGTTGAAGCAAAATTTTCTAATGCGCTGCATTACTTTGGATAATTAGTGACTTCCCGCATACTCTATGTTGTGCGGATGGATGCGGTGGAAGATTAGCTTGTCCGCACTGCATGGAGTATACCGATGCTTTTACTTTAGCTAAAAGTGGTAAGCAGTCATGGTTTGATAACCATCGTAAATTTCTAGCTCCTAATCACCCATTTCGAAGGGATCGAAGAGGTTTCAGAAAGAACACATTGATTACTAACGATCCACCAGAAGCGCGATCAGGAGATGAGCTTCTGTCACTAATTATGGGTATGAGACTAGTCTCCGTAACAGAGATTGACAGTGATGAAATAAATAGCAGAATATCCAAGCAGTTTGGAACTGGATGGAAGAAAAGAAGTATTTTCTGGGATCTACCTTACTGGAGTTCTCTTTTGATTCGGCATAATTTGGATGTCATGCACATAGAAAAGAATGTGTTCGATAATGTCTTCAAAGCGATCATGAATGTCGAGGAAGACAAAAGATACGAGCAAATCTAGAGAAGAACTTAATTTATCTTTTCTGAGACGAGTTGACGATGAATGAATCAGCAGAAAAATATCGAAAGGCTTCTTATACACTTGACAATCGTGAGAAAAAGTCTTATGTGAGTGGGTAAGAGGTTTAAGATGTCGGATGGGTGCGTTTGAACATGGATAGATGTGTAGACATGACAAAGCGAAGATGTTTGGGATGAAGAGTCACATTGTCACATTTTCATGCGTGAATTCTACTGATTGCATTTCGTGAACTTCTCCCACCCAATGTTTGGAAGTCAGTAATGTAATTATCTTTATTCTTCAAAGATTTAACTTCTCGAAACATAGGGCTTGATGATCATGCGAGACTCGAAAATATTCGATGATTTTATGCAAGCTTGAGCGCATCTTTCCCTAGTTTCTTCGACTCCATGGAACATGTACGGTTCATCTAGGCGATGAAGCCCGTATTGCGAGGGCCTGTTCAATACCGATGGATGTATCCATTTGAAAGGTCTTGCTCGTACATTATCACACACACATATATATATATATATAAATTGAATAACAACGTTCGAAATTTTGTAGATACTTATGTAAGTTGAAGAACAACGTCACGAAATAAAGCGAGTTGAGGTTCTATCGCAATGCTTACTTAGTAGAAGAAGCATCGACATTTTGCTCGTATTATTTTGATGATCACGAAGAACGAAGTTCGAGATTTGCATCATGGTCGGCGGAGATTAGGCACGAAGACTATCGAGATATGCTTCAAATCTTCAAGCAAGATGATGAGACCTTTTGGAAATATGTCGGCGAGATATTTGGATAGTAGAGAATATGATCTTGCTCTTTTATACGTGTTGCTCAAGCGTGTTGAAGTTGCGAACATTTACATGGCGTAAGTGTCGTGTTTTCTCGAAATCATTGTTAATTATTATTATTGTTATTATTAACTAGGATTGTAAATATATGTTGATGTAGTTTATTCATCGATGATGTGAAAGATCAAATCCGCGATCTCTAGCTACGATATTCAAAGGTCGATTGAAAGAGGCTTCCCGCTTTGGTTTGAGGCATATGTGAGTGTTCGATGATTATTAGTAGGAAATATTTAATCTTTAATATATACGTTTAGTCATTCTAATCATTTTATACTAATAATAGGTCAAAGATCATGCTAACAACATTGTGAATCCGTTCATATTGTCTCTTGCCAAATGGTCTTGACTTTAATTAAGGCGTACCTGTGGTATTATATAAATGGGTACAAATTTCACACATTAGAACATGGGTCACAAAGATCGACTATGAATAGTGGAGTGTGTATTAAAGGTGAAACTTATAGTGCAGACACTCGAGAACTCGATTTTATGGGCGATTATTGGAGGTTTGTGAGTTGGAATATCTGGGCTACCAACGAAGACCACAACATTGTTTAGACGCGAGTGGTTTGATCCTTCACGATTGGGGTTATCAATTCATTCCGAGTACAAGTTGGTTTCGATAAATCATACGCGAAGATATAACAAGTTGAACCGTTTATCCTCGCTAATCAAGCCATTCAGTATACTATTGTGCATATCAAGTTTAAAACAATCTATGAAAGAGTGGTGGGAAGTATGCAAAATTAAAGCTCGATCTAATGTGGAAGTCTCAGATGAGAGTTCTGCATCGATAGTACCTCCCCCTTTTCAAGAGGATGCATTAGGTTCGATTACTAATGTCGTTGTGGATGATGACACGACACTAGTTCATCCTAACGGTACACTCATAGATATTGAAAAGACATCTGATGATGCGGATGATGAAGTTGAATTGTCAGAGTCATAAGACAATCATACATTGGATGATGATGATGATGATGATGACGACGACGATGAATAGGGTTTGAATTTATTATATAGTATGCACAAGAAACGTTTTATTTTCTAGTATGAACACAAAACGTTATGATATGTATTATTTGTGAAATTTTAATACAACATTTTTTACCTTTGTTTGCAGATGTCTCACAGTGGACGAGGTATCTCGTCATCACGTCGGAGGCATCCAGGATCATATACGCCGTCGTCCTCACCTGCCGGGCTCGAAGAAGGCATAGAGGCACTGTCTCATAGCCCCGCCCCCTCGAGCACTAGTGCAGTGCCGTCGAAGAGGGATGAAGAAGATAGCCATTGTGAATGAGTATGTTATCTATTGTATGTCTCGGCTAAAATAAATTATAACATTCGATGTCTTTATTTCTTGTAAATTGTAGCATTTTGTGTCAGAGCAATGATATAGCCAGCGTGATTACGAGTCATTCCAGTAAATTCATGAATCAACGGCTTCGATTGGAAATTAGTGCCTCGAGAGTTCAAGCGATTTATTTCGATGAATTGAGGTTCATGTTGTTTATCTGAAGTCATTTATGTTTTGACCTTTGACACGGTCATATTATAATCATATATTTTGCGAAATATTTTTATTGGGATGATCGATGAGCGAGGCCATGGTCTACTCCTCTTGGTGCGTAAAGGCCGCGAGCGCTATAAAGATCATGTTCACACGATCAAGCGGCGAAGGACTCGCCCAACCCACCTCCATTTATCCACGGCGAGATTAGGATAATTGGAAGGCATATTGAGTTGGACGACGCGTCAAGAGAAGGCGGCAAGGCCATGACAGAACAGGATGTCCGAGCGGATGGCGAGGGTATTAGGATAGTCAAGCATCGGGGTGGCTCACGCTCTGCATTCGGTATGCGAGAGATTGTAAGTACTTAATTTGAAGTTTTAGATATAGTAAATTTATTTAAGAATCGTGAGACTTGTTAATTATTTAATTTGTTTGACTTATTTATAGGCAAGAGGCGTGGACTAGACATAGCGGATGTCGATGGGATGTATTCCAAAGGTATCATGCCACCGACGGCGGGAGCTATCTGAGACGGGAAAGCACGGAGTATCGCGGTAAGTATATTCGTTAGCTTAATAACGAGCATTTAATTAAATAATAATTATGCGAAATTATATTACAGAGGCGGGTTGAGGAACATGTCACTCGGTTGAGCCAATACGGGGGAGTGATGGCGACACTTAAATTGATAGGACTCAAATTCTCAAAATATCATTGGGAGCTCTCATTTAGAATTAGTTTGTTTGGATTGTGTTTGTTTGAAAACAGGTTTGTTGTTGTTGTAAACGGTCGTCAAAATACAAATAGAAACTATCCGATGCATGCATATTTAGCGGCGGATGCGCAGCGGACTAGCGGCGATTTTGCGACGGATCGGTGACGGATTTACAACGTGAAATAACGAACAAAGCGTAACTAACGGCGGATTAGAGGCGAGGCGGGGCGGACTAGCGGCGGATTTGTTACGTGAAATTAAAAAAATCATAATTTTAACGGCGGACTTTAGTCCGACGCTAAATAACGACGGATTGTCGTCGAATTAATGATGATTTGCGACGGTATGTTTTAGCTACGGTGTTATTCCGTCGTTATTAACGACGGATGAGAGTCGTATTGACGGAATATGTATCGAGCGACCGTTCGGAGGTTGTCGATTAGCGGCGAAATTTCGTCGTTAATCCGTCAGCAATTTATTAGCGGCGAAATTAGTGCGTCGTTAGAAGTTTGCCAACCGACTTTCCGACGGCGCTTGATTCCGTCGCCGATCCGTCGCTAATCCATTTTAACGACGGATCCGACATGAATCGCCTTTTTTTTGTAGTGTATACCTCGGTTCTTCAAATATCGGTTGGTCTTCCGTGGGTCTTGATACACAATCCTTGGTGAACTTATTAGTTCTTGACATCGATACTCTATCGGTATGGGTGGCTTCGATCGCTTGAACTCCTTCAGTCTTGGACATATCCAAGCTAGTAGTTCTACTGCTGAAACCTGTAACAAAAACGCATAACTCCAAAGCAAGTCAACAACAGTAGGATAATCATCACAAACTTAGGGTCTAATAAAACACACGATTCGATAAACTTATTTCCAACAGTTAGTAATTTTCCCAACATCCTATTTGAAATTCACACATGAATGTAATTTACAACAAAAAATATGGTGCTAAAAATATTATTCCTATTGAAAGTTATGATTATTTTTCTAAAAGTATACATATCGAGTTCTACTTTTGCGAGAGTTGAAACATATAACATGTTTTCAATATACTTATGAACTAAAGCATTTTTATTGAAATTGAATTATTTTTGAAGTTATACTCCATTTGAAAATCACAAGAGTCAGTTTATATCCAAAAGAATGCGATAAAAGATAATAAATGTAAAATTGTAATAGTTTTAATAAAGTATGTCAATTTTATTCTATCTGATACCTAAATTCTTAAACTAAAATTATTCTCTATTCAAAAAGCAGAGAAAACACGAGAGAAGGTGAGAATGAGAGAGATAGTTATATTACCTTAGATAATGTGTTGATAAATCTTGTTTTCGTCAGGTAATAAATGCAGTAAAGAACACGAGGGAGTTAACGTGGTTCGATCTTTAAAATAGATCTACATCCACGGAGCAAGAGAATATATGTGTATTGAGTGTGTAAGAAGCGATTACAAAGAGTGTAGATGATCAAGTGATCAATCTGAGTGTCGATCTCTTTAGCTCCTCTAATCTAACCTCTATTTATATACCATCATTTAGAGTTGGACTCTAATTCAAATTGAGTTGAACTCTAATTCAAGTTGAGTTTGACTCTAGTACAAAGTGTTCTTCCATAAGGATTCTTTTAGATATGCATCCGAATCTTCTACGTCTCCAATTACGATTAGAGTTGTAGTTGGTCGAGGAGTCTTCTTGGGTCGAACTCACGTAGGCCGAGCTTAATGTCGGGGCCCATTTATATTGGGCCTGATGCTTGTACCTAGTAGTTGGGCCGTATCCTATCATATCCCCCCCCCCCTCCAAAAAAAAAAGACGTAGAAGTGAGGTCGTGATGGATGGGGGCGGTGGTTCGACATTGTTTCGTCGAAACTCGTGAGCCGGTGAAGTGGAGTCTTGTCTGATCCTGCTGAAGTTGAATGTAAGCTTCGCCCGCCGAGGCGCTGCCGCCAAGTCGTATGCCGCTGCTTCGTCTGCCGAGGCGTTCTCATGAAGTCGTATGTCGCTGGCTTCGCCCGCCGAGGCGTTCGCGCCGGTTGTATGTCGCTGCCGCCTGTAGGCGTTCTACCAAAGTTGTATGTCGCTTGGCTTCGTCACGCTGAGGCGTTGCAAGTCGTATATCGCTCGGCCGTCTGTTGAGGCATTCTACGAAGTGGTATGTCGCTTCGCCCGCCGAGGCGTTGCGAGGTTGAGGCCGTGGCGAGGCGGCGAGGCCGAGGTGAGGCGGCGGCCGAGGTGGCGGGCGAGTGTCGACCACGGAGGCCGAGGTGGGCGGCGAGGCCGAGGCGGAGGCGGCGGGCGAGTGTCGACCTGCGGAAGGCCGAGGTGGAGGCGAAGGCCGAGGTCGGCTGCGGAAGGCGAGGCGGAGGCGAGGCGGAGGCCGAGGTCGAGGCAGCAGGCGGTGGCGAAGGTCGAGGCGGCGAAGGCGAGTGTCGACTGCGAAGGTCGAGGTCGGCCCGCGGAAGGCCGAGGTGAGGCGGCGCGCCGAGGCCGAGACCGAGGTAGCGAGGCCGAGGTGGCAAATGCCGAGTAGCGAGGCGAGGCGGTGAAGGCCAGTGTCGACCTTGTTGGATTTGTATCTTGGCAGTTTGGTTGAGCTTGTATCAATGTTTCTGTTACCACTATTACAATCTCTATCCGAATTGAATACTTGATTGCATATATATTTGTGTCCCTTATCTCATATATAAGTTAGATCATACGATTGTGTGAAGATCACGTAAGTCCGTATGATTGGTCAAGCTTAATGAGATATAAAAGTTTCACTGGTGAGACAACTTGAGGACGAGTTGTCGGTATAAGTGCATGTATAGATAAGAAGTGACTTGACTTGGTTGCTTGTCTTTCTTTGGTACGTCTCGGGCGTATTGAAGGATCACGATGAGATGTGTTCTTCTATCTCGACCATCGTGAAGAACCAAGATCTCGGTGACTTACGATGATCTAAACCTCGATAAGGTATTAGGTGAGTATGAGTTCTTGACCATCACTTTGACTTGTTATGGGTGAGGTTATATGTTCTAACCCAATATTCTCAGGATCTTGGGTGGTGGCGGTCTTGTATGTCATGCTAGTTATCGTCAGATCAGTCACCGTATCCGTTTAGGATGATGGCGTCCCTTAAGGAGCTCAAAGGTTTATTGTACTAAACCCCGAGGTTGAGTTAGCTCAAGTACAATAATAAGGTTGAGTGGTACTACTTAAGGAATTAAAGATATTAATTATTTTAGCGATCGAATGCTTTAAATAATTAATGGACGTTCGATATCTTAAATACGGGATTCGTAATGTCTAAGTGCAAGCCCGACTCAACCCGGTAATAAAGGGTAAGTCGGCATTTATTCTCTAGTGGTATGAATAAATGCTTATAAATTAATTTATGTTCGGGTGAACATAAGATAATTAATTTATTTGATGCTCATCTTTATTCCTTGCATTTGATCCACTGGTTGGCCCGTCCAGGGCCGTTAGTTGGGCAAAATCGAGCCCTATGCTCTACAAGGCAAGGATTTGATTCTCTTTATCCTATAAGGATATTATTATATTTATGGGATATGCATAGATCCTTTCCATATAGGATTATGGTAATAATCATTTCCATAAAGGATTATGGTAATTTTCATATGGGATTATGGTAATTTCCATATATGATTATGGTAATTTCCATATGGGATTATGGTAATTTCCATATAGGATTATGGTAATGCATTATAAATATGAGGTAAGAGATTAAATCTATGTGAATGATTAATAATCATCATCATAATTTTCGAGACTCCCGTTGTTCTTGGGGAGAATTTTCGAAAAAAGTGTAGAGAGGATAAAGGGTGATTTTTCGAAGCACTCTCCATAGATCGTCCTCACTCGGCGTTGGAGATTGGGCAACAGGGATACTGATCCGAGAAGGTCAAAGCACGAGTCTCGATCCATTCCACCTCGGCAGTTCAAAGGTAAACACGAGAAAACCCCAACGTGTTGCAATTAATTATATAGGTGCATGCTAGGTATATAATCAATGTATGATGAATTAAACATCCAAGATAGATCCTCGGGAGAGGGCTAAAACATAGTTTTTCCCATCAATTGGTATCAGAGCCTGGGATCAGTATCTTGGCTCTGTTGGATTAATCACGTTTGATTATTACGTGCGTAATATATTAATTGTTGAATCGGCGTTCATCGTGGCTCGTTTTTATTTTGTCGATTTTGTTTTCACCACGAGAAAATCCGTGGTTAGATTAGATTTATTTTACGTAAATCTTTTACGTAAAAGTAAAAGCGAAGACAGCGGCCAGATCGAGGCGGCGGGAAAAATGGGTGCACGGCGTGCGCGCGGCAACACGCATGGCGTGCACGGCGCTGCGGACGCGCGCCACGTGACGGGCCAAGCCCGGATCCATTTTTCACCCGAAACTGTTTTGATGAGTCGGTCCGTGCCGTGCACGCGAGGCCCGCCGAAGATTATAAAGATACATGCTGCAATTCTATGTAATAGATTAGGCGGGAAAGTGCGATTCCACAGTGAGCCACGATGAGCGTTTTTTTTTATCGTTCATTGCATGTCTTGGATGTTTAAATAATGCGGTAGCATGCTATGTATGTTTAAATTACGTTGACAAACCTTTACGTGTTTCGTAATTGGATGCGGCGTAGTAAGCATGCTAGGTTTATCGCGTTTTCAAGCATATTTTAGAATTCTGCGAGCATGTTTTACATGTTGAGTTCTATAGACAAGCATGCTAGGATTACGTGATCTGCATGGACAAACCTTTTGAACAAAAAGACTAAGCAAGCAACCCGATAAATTAATTTTTAAAATTAAAATGTCAAGACCTCCACTTTTGATCTCTAAACAAAGTGAGGCCTTTGCGTGAGTGGCGATCCACACGCGTGGCTTGCTTGCCTTGTTTATCATAAGTTTGTTAGATGAGATTTCTAAATAAAACATTTTAAATCTATTGAGAAGTGGGAGTTTCATGTATGGCGATCCACACAGCGTTGGCTTGCATGTGCGATTTTCATAAGTTCTCTAGAGATAGATATAAAATGAGATAACAAAAGAATTTGAATTGGAGCGGTATGGTCAGAGTGAGTATTCGATTCTAAGAATTCATTTCTATTTGTTAAAATTGTGGTCATTGCTTAGACATCACCTCAAGTACAACTTCCCATGAAGTCCTTCTTGCGATAGTGATGTGGTCTAGAAAGGTCAATCGTTAATTTCATTTGTCGTAAGGATAAGTTGACATGGATTGAAATTAAGCGACTAAAAGGTATATTTTAGTGCAGTGGGGGTTCGTGTGTGGCGCCCACACGCGTGGCTTGCATGTGGGATTCCTTGGGCGATTGGGTTTCAATTAATATTGTTTTATCAAAAGGTTACAATATTATTATTCACAATTATGTGCGATCGTATGCTTATGTGTTTACTTTATCGATTTCAGATATGTCTCTTACACCGATTATTAATATGCTCGCACAAAATCCCTTATGCGGTCCAAATTTTATCAAGTGAAAACGAAACATTGAGAATGTTCTTACTGCGGAAGAAAATCTATTTGTACTCACTACACCCCGTCTCAAGCCTCTAGACAATTCATCTACTGATGAGGGCGCGAAGGAGCACGAGAAATGGGACAAATCAAATAGAATGGCAAAGTGCCTTCTTTTGGTCACCATGTGCGAGTCCACGCAACTCCAAGCATCAAGAGTGTTTGTATCTTTGGCAGTTTGGTTGAGCTTGTATACAATGTTTCTGTTACCACTATTACAATCTCCTATCTGAATTGAATACTTGATTGCATATATCGTGTCCCTTATCTCATATATAAGTTAGATCATACGATGTGTAGAAGATCACGAAGTGCGTATGTTTGGTCAAGCTTAAATGAGATATAAAAGTTTCTGGTGAGACAACTTGAGGGCGAGTTGTCGGTATAGCTGCAGATATAGACAAGAAGTGACTTGACTTAGTTGCTTGTCTATCTTTGATGCGTCTACGGCGTATTGAAGGATCACGATGAGATGTGTTCTTCTATCCGACCGTCGTGAAGAACCAAGATCTCGGTGACTTACGATGATCTTAACCTCGATAAGGTATTAGGTGAGTATGAGTTCTTGACCATCACTTTGACTTGTTATGGATGAGGTTATATGTTCTAACCCAAGACTCTCCGCATCTTGGGTGGTGGCGGTGCTTGTATGTCACGCTAGTTATCATGTCGAGTCACCGTATCCGTTTAGGATGATGGCGCCCCTTAAGGAGCTCAAAAGGTTTATTGTACTAAACCCTGCGAGGTTGAGTTAGCTCAAGTACAATAATAAGGTTGAGTGGTCTTGCTAAGGAATTAAAGATATTAATTATTTTAAGCGATGATTGCTATAAATTATTAATGGACGTTCGATATCTTAAATACGAGGATTCGTAATGTCTAAGTCTGGCTTAGCTCAACCCGGTAATAAAGGGGTAAGTCGACATTTATTCTCTAGTGGCATGAATAAATGTTTATAAATTAATTTATGTTACGGGTGAACATAAGATAATTAATTTATTTGAGGCCCATCTTTATTCCTTGCATTTGATCCACTGGTGGCCTATCCAGCCTTGATTAGTCGGAGGAAAATCGGTGCCCCATGATGCTCCCACTGGCAAGATTTTATTCTCTTTATCCCACAAGGATGTTATTATATTTATGGTATATGCATAGATCTTTTCCATATAAGATTATTGTAATAATCCTGAGAGTATGGTAATAATCACGGGAGTATGGTAATTTCCATAAAGAATTATGGTAATTTCCATATATGATTATAGTAATTTCCATATGGGATTAAGATAGTGCATTATAAATATAAGGTATGAGATAAAGTGTAGGTTAATGCTCACAATTACACATAGAATTTTCGCCCACCTCGTTGTCTTGTTGAGAGTTTCAAAATTGTGAAGTGAGAGCAAGGGTGATTTTCGAAGCATTCTCCATAGATCGTCCTCACTCGGCGTTGGAGATTGGGTAGCAGGATACGATCCGAAGGTCAAAGCACGAGTCGATCGTTCCGTTCGACCGATCCGTTCATCCGTTCGATCCACCTCGGCGAGATCAAAGGTAAACACGAAAACCCCAACTTGTTTGCAATTAATTATATAGACGCATGCTAGGTATATAATCAATGTATGGTGAATTAAATATCGAAGATAGATCCTCGGGGCGAGGGCTTAACATATGTTTTCCCTACAATTGGTATCGAGCACGGGATCGATATCTTGGCTCTGTTAGATTAATTCACATTTGATTATTACGTGCGTTTAATTAATTGTGTTTACATAGTTCATCGTGGCTCGTTTTTGTTTTGTTGGGTTTTGTTTTCACCACGAGAAAAACCGTGGTTAGATGAATTTATTTTACGTAAATCTTATACGTAAAAGAAAAACGAAGACAAGCACGAAAGACAAGGCGATGGGAAAAAAGGGTCGCTGGTGTCCCAGGGCGGTTTCGCATGGCGAGCCTCGCGATCGCGAGGGCGATCGCGGGCGCGGGCGGCAGGCGCGTTGTCGCCGAGATCCCCGGCACCTGCGGGAAAGTTAGCGGTCGTGAGTTTCGACCGCAAGGTAATGGCAAGGCGAGCTAGCGGGCGACGGGCGCACGTTCACGCCGAGAATACCCGGCCGCCGCAAGCAGTTGTGGTCGTGAGTTTCGGCGCGGGCGGCGACGTCTCGGTGAGCGTTCGGCGCTCGATCGGTAACCCGCGCAGCGTGCTCGTCGGGTCTAGGTCGCCTTAGCGACCGCGAGAAGCCCACGAGGAGCAGCGGGCAAAGGCGGCGCGCGTAGGTGGGCGCGCACGGCGGGCTTTGCCCAGCATGCGACCCGGCCGCAGTTGGGCCGACCGGCCCGAACCCGTTTTCCAGCCAACCCAGTTTTCCGATCCGTTGCCCGTACGCGAGGCCCATTGTTGAATCGGTCCGTGCGGGTGCGCGAGGCCCGTTCAAGTTTAATTCGTTACTTTGCAAATCTATGTAATAGATTAGCGAGAATGTGCGGAGTTTCACGATTGGGCGCGATGAGCGTTTTATTTTATTTTATCGTTCAAATGCATGTCGTGGATGTTTAAATTATGCGGTAGCATGCTATGTATGTTTATATTACGTTGACAAACCTTTAGTGTTTTACGTAATTGGATGCACATAGTAAGCATGCTAGGTTTATCGCGTTTATCAAGCATATTTTAGAATTACATGAGCATGTTTTACATGTTGAGTTCTATAGAAAAGCATGCTAGGATTACGTGATCTGCATGGACAAACCTTTTGAATAAAATGACTAAGCAAGTAACCCGATATATTAATTTTTAAATTAAAATGTCAAGACCTCCACTGTTAATCTCTAAACAAAGTGATACGATCGTGAGTGGCGATCCTGCGCGTGGCTTGCTTGTGACTTGTTTATCATAAGTTTGTTAGATGAGATTTCTAAATAAAAATTTTAAATCTATTGAGAAGTGGGAGTTTCATGTGTGGCGTCCACATGCGTGGCTTGCATGTGCAATTTTCATAAGTTCTCTAGAGATAGATATAAAATGAGATAACAAAGAATTTGAATTGGAAGCGGTATGGTCCGAGTGAGTATGCGATTCTAAGAATTCATTTACTGCTTGTTAAAAATGTGGTCATTGCTAGACATCACCTCGAGTACAACTTCCCATGAAGTCCCTTCTTGCGATAGTGATGTGGTTCAGTAAGGTCCAATCGTTAATTTCATTTGTCATAAGGTTAAATTGACATGGATTAAAATTAAGCGACTAAAAGGTATATTTTAGTGCAGTCGGGGGTTCATGTGTAGCGTCCCACACGCGTGGCTTGCATGTGGGATTCCTTGGGCGATTGGAGGTTTCAATTAATATTGTTTTATCAAAAGGTTACAATATTATTGTTACGAATTATATGCGATCGTATGCTTATGTGTTTACATTATCGTTTCAGATATGTCTCTTACGCCGATAATCAATATGCTCGCACAAAATCCGTTATCGGTCCAAATTTTATCAGTGGAAGCGAAACATGGAATATGTTCTTATCATTGAAGAACACATGTTTGTTCTCACTACTCCTAAACCCGATGCCCTTCTTGACGCATCGACTAATGAGCGGCGAGTCGGCGGACTTTGGAATAAGTCGAACAATATGGCTAAATGCTATATGATGACTACTATGTCCAAAGGCTTGCATTCTGACATCGATCGATGGTGAGCGCGGCGATATTTGGTCGAGTTTCGAGTAAGTTTGGGCGATCGGATCGGACGATCGCTTCCACACAATGAGAGAAATCTTGGCGTGTAAGATGGAAGAAGGAAGTTCGGTCCATGAACATGTCTCCACATGACTCATCTCATGGATAGTCTTGATCGGTTGGGAGGAGGTATTGGCCGTGACAAGGTCGATATCATCCTCAATACTTGCCAAGTCTTTTGAGAACTTTCGCGTGAATGCGATCATGAGCAAGACCGAGTTTACACTTAGTCGGTTGTATAATGATCTCGTTCTTTGCGGAAGGTTATGGGAAAAGGAGCACATGCTCTTGCTAGCATCTAAGGGCCCAAAATTTTCGTTGCAAATGGAAAAGAAAAGGGTACCAAGGTGGAAGAAGCGAGGCAAATAGTGGGAGTAATGGGAACAAGAGCGTGGTTGCCAGGAGGCTTGAAGAAGCGAAGGAGAAGGCAAGTGCTTCAAGTGCGGTGGGCGGGCATTGGAAGGCCAGTGCCCTATGCTCGAGGCTCAGTGCGCCGTTTGCTTTAATGCGGAAACATGTTTAGCGACTTGTTCTACCCGTTCTTGGGTAGTAGATCTGGCATGGCCGATCATGTTTGTTACACCTTGCGGGGGTTCTGCGGACAAGGAGCTGTTTGATGGCGAGATAACGATCTCCATGGGCAGCAGCGAAAGTCGAGGCCGTTGCAGTTGGAGATGTTACTATGTTTTGAAAGCAGTTTTAGTTTTAAAAGGCGTTTTATATGTGCGGATTTTCGGTGGAACCTTGTTTCTGTTTGAAATTATTTACTCATGGATATTACATTATTTTTGATAGTGGTGTTTCTATCATAAGAAATGGCGAAGTTATCGTGTTGTACGTTATATAATTCACTTTATACTATTTCTGTGAACATAATACCTATAACTATGTTGCATCTTCATCAAACCCTAAAAAGAAAGTTTTCTTCGCATGAAGATGACACCACTTTTCTCTCGGCATCTTAGATTAGGTCACATCAATCTAAATAGGATCAAAGGCGGCTAAGAATGGGCGTTGGGTAATCTAACAGTTACTCCATTCCCGATCTGCGAATCTGTATAGAAGGTAAGATGTCGACCGGACCTTCAAAGCGAAGGTTATAGAGCCAAAGAAATATTGGAGTTAGTCCATTCGACACTGTGGACCGATGTCACACAAGCTCGTGGAGAATGCGGTATTTTGTCACTTTCATTGACGATTACTCGAGTGCGGATACGTACCGCTCCACCGCAAGTGCGAATGCTTTGAGAAATTCTAAGAGTTTAAAGGCGGAAGTGGAGGCGAAGCTAGGTAAAGTATCAAGTCGCTGCGTTACGATCGCGGTGGCGAATACCTCGATAACGAGTTTATGGACTATCTAGTGAAGTGTGGGATTACCTCCCGGTAGCGCTTTCAAGACACACCACTGACAAAATGGTGTGTCGGGCGAAGAAATAGGACTCTTTTAGAAATGGTTAGATTAATGATGAGCTATGCAACATTGCCTATTTCGTTACGGGGTATGCCTTGAGGCAGTGACATACTTGCTAAATCTAGTACCGTCCAGTCGATCGATAAGACCGCTTCGAGTTGTGGTTTGGGCATGACTGGTTTAAGCCACATAAGGATATGGGGCGATCCGGCACATGTCTTTGAACAAGAAAGGCGACAAGTTGGAGGCTAGATCGGTATACGGCATTTATTGGCTATCCTAGAGGAGCGAAGGTGGTTTATTCTATAGTCCTAAGGATTAGAAGGTCATTATTAGCACTAATGCCCGATTCTTAGAAGAGGATTATATGAAAAATCATAAGTCCAAAGTTGAAATCATTCTCCAAGAATTAATAGAAGATCGTATTCCACCACCGATTAGGCGAAGGTGCGAGATGTCGAGTCAGTGGGAGGATCGGCACGGATACTTCAAGAAATTGAAGTGGGTGGGAGTTACACTAGAGATACCGGGCCGCATGTGGTACTACCCGACAAGTTGTGCAAAATAGAGAACCACAAGTTTACGCACCCACCATTGCCATTGTGCTGTAGAACCTCGTCGTAGTGGGAGGTTGTTCGTCAACCCGGCGATTTATGTTCGTGGGTGAATCTTGGTTTAGTCCCGGAAGCGAACAAGCAATAATCGACCCATGGAGATACAAGGAGGCGGTACAAGATATTGATGCAAGATCATGGCACACCGCTATGGACTTAAAGATGGAGTCCATGCGGCTATGGATGTATATGAAAGACACCTCTACCGGATGGCAAGGAAGCCATAGGTAGTAAGTGGATATCTGAGAGGAAGAGAGATTACGATGGAGAGGTTTCGGCTTTCAAAGCCGGGCTTGTGGCAAAAGGGTACACTCGGATTGAGGGCATCGATTTCGATGAGACCTTTTCGCTGTAGCAATGCTCAAGTCCATCGAATTCTTCTAGCCATAGTGACCCACTTGAACCTAGAGGTTTGGCAAATGGATGTTAAAACCGCTTTTCTAAGCAGTTACCTTGAAGAAGGTAGAGACATCTATATGCAACAACACGAAGGTTATTTGGTAAAGGGTGAAGAGCATCTAGTATGGAAGCTTAAGAAGTCCATTTATGGACTTAAGTAGCCTCCCGATCATGGAACTTACGCTTTGACGAGGTAGTAAAGTCTATGGATTTACCCGGTTGCTAGCGAGTTGTGTGTATCGGTTAGATGTCAACAGTGATGTGGTATTTCTTGCACTTTATGTAGATGACATTCTTCTAGTTGGCAACAACGTGAAGTCATTATCGGCGTAAAGAGTTGGTTATCCGATCGGTTTCAAATGAAAGACCTAGGAGATGCGGTACATTCTTGGGATCGAGGTTTACCGAGATCGCAAGAAGAAAATGTTGAGCTTATCTCGAGCGTCTTACATTGATCTTGTGATTATCGGTTTTAGTATGCGACCGCCAAGAAAGGTTGCTACCTTCGGACATGGCGTTCCTTTATCTAAAACGCAGATCACATATGTACCAAAGGAGATAGAGGAAATGAGACAAGTTCTTACGCTCCGCCGTAGGAAGTCTCATATACGCAATGCTATTACGAGAGCCCGATATACGCTATGCGGTGAGCATAGTAGCTAGATATCGATCTAACCTGGACAAGCTCATTGGACTGCGAAAGCATATACTCGAGTACACGAAAAGGACTCGAGATTATAGGCTAGTTTACCATGCGAGATAGTCTAATGCCTTTGGGTTATCTGAGACTCGGTTTCAAGTCGACCGTGATGAGAAAAAGTCGACCTCGGGCTATGTGTTTACCTTGGGAGGTGGAGCCGTATCTGGCGGAGTGCAAGCGGCGATGCATTGCGGACTCTACCATGGAAGCCGAATATGTAGCCGCGGAGGCTTCTAAGGAGGCAGTATGGTTCGAGAACTACCTCATGGATCTAGGTGTGGTACTGGTTTGCCCAAGAGTATCATAGTTCTTGTGATAACTTTCGGTGCGATGGCAAACTCGAAGGAACCACGGACCCACAAGGCGACCAAACACATAGAGAGAAAGTACCATGTCATCGAGAAATCGTTAGGCGAGGTGACGTCTGATTGAAAAGATTGATCTGACGGAAAATCTAGCGGATCCATTCACGAAGAACTCGCCGCAAAAGTCTACGATGGACACGTTAGAGGACTTGGATTAAGCTTGATGGCACCCACTTAGAAAAACTTTTGTATAAGTGGGAGAAGCAAAGTGATGGTTGTTTGTAATAGCTAGTAGAGACACATTGTATACTAAAAGTTTGCTTTAGTATAAGTGGGAGATTGTTGGATTTGTATCTTGAAAGCGAGTTTGGTTGAGCTTGTATACAATGTTTCTGTTACCACTATTACAATCTCCTATCCGAATTGAATACTTGATTGCATATATCGTGTCCCTTATCTCATATATAAGTTAGATCATACGGTGTGTAGAAGATCACGTAAGTGCGTATGTTTGGTCAAGCTTAAATGAGATATAAAAGTTTCCTTGTTGGGACAACTTGAGGACGAGTTGTCGGTATAAGTGCGATATAGATAAGAAGTGACTTGACTTAGTTGCTTGTCTATCTTTGATGCGTCTCGGCGTATTGAAGGATCACGGTGAGATGTGTTCTTCTATCGACCGTCGTGAAGAACCAAGATCTCGGTGACTTACGATGATCTTAACCTCGATAAGGTATTAGGTGAGTATGAGTTGTTGACCATCACTTTGACTTGTTATGGGTGAGGTTATATGTTCTAACCAAATTCTCCGTCTTGGGTGGTGGCGATCTTGTATGTCACGCTAGTTATCTCATGTCAGTCACCGTATCCATTTAGGATGATGGCGTCCCTTAAGGAGCTCAAAAGGTTTATTGTACTAAACCACGCAGTTGAGTTAGCTCAAGTACAATAATAAGGTTGAGTGGTCTTGCTTAAGGAATTAAAGATATTAATTATTTTAAGCGATGATTGCTATAAATTATTAATGGACGTTCGATATCTTAAATACGGGATTCAGAATGTCTAAGTGCAAGCCCGACTCAACTTCGGTAATAAAAAGGTAAGTCGACATTTATTCTCTAGTGGCATGAATAAATGTTTATAAATTAATTTATGTTAAAGGTCGAACATAAGATAATTAATTTATTTGAGGCCCATCTTTATTCCTTGCATTTGATCCTGGTGGCCCATCCAGGCCGATTAATTTGGAGGAAAATCGGTAGCCCCATGATGCTCCCATTGGCAAGATTTTATTCTCTTTATCCACAAGGATGTTATTATATTTATGGTATATGCATAGATCATTTCCATATAAGATTATGGTAATAATCCGAGAGTATGGTAATAATCACGGGAGTATGGTAATTTCCATAAAAATTATGGTAATTTCCATATAGGATTATGGTAATTTCCATATGGGATTAATGTAGTGCATTATAAATAAAGGTATGAGATAAAGTCTGGGTTAATGCTCACAATTACACATAGAATTTTCGCCACCTCGTTGTCTTGTTGAGAGTTTGAAAATTGTGAAGTGAGAGCAAAGGGTGATTTTTCGAAGCATTCTCCATAGATCGTCCTCGCTCGGCGTTGGAGATTGGGTAGCCGGATCTGATCCGGAAGGTCAGCACGAGTCGATCGTTCGTTCCGGCCGATCCGTTCATCCGTTCGATCCACCTCGGCGGATCAAAGGTAAACACGAGAAAACCCTAGCGTGTTTGCAATTAATTATATAGACGCATACTAGGTATATAATCAATGTATGGTGAATTAAATATCGAGATAGATCATCGGGCGAGGGCTTAACATATGTTTTCCTACAAAGAGATGGAAGATGCAGCCACGATATGGCTAAGTCTTATGAAATTGTATGAGGTCGAGTCGATGTAATCATGTCATAATTTGACAAAATCAATAATGTCAAGTTGATGAAGGAAAGATATTGATGCATAACCTTGTAGAGCAAATGATTAATCTCTTGGAGCTCGAATTGGTTGGAGGATATATTGATGATGTAGTCGAGAATCGATATGATCCTCAACACTTGCCCAAGTCTTTTGATGACTTCGTTATAAGCAGTCCTTTATGATAAGAGTTATACTCTAGATTCATTTCAAGAGGATCTAGTAGCGGAAGAGCATAAAATGGGCAAAGGTGCACGATCTTTAGTACGCACCTCAAAGAAAACCAACGCTTTATCGAAGATGAAAAGGAAAAGTGGAATTGAGATGCTATGCTAAAGCTAAAAAAGAGTGGGAGAATACAAAGGGCTCTACCGGTGGTTTGAAAAAGCCGAAGGAGAGGGCAAATGCTTCAAGTGCGGTGAGACGGGCATTGGAGGCTAAGTGCCCCAAGCTCGAGGCTCAGTACGCCATTTGCTTTAGCGATAGTAGGGCTGTAAACAAATCAAACCGTTAAGTGAGCTACTTGAGCTCGGCTCGAAAAAGCTCGCTCAAAATTCGATCGTTTTGTAAGCAGGCGAACTCGAGCCTCGAATCGAGCTCGATAAGTTTATCGAGCCGAACTCGAGCTTAGAGATGTTTGGCTCGTGAGCTCGCGAACATGTTTGGCTCGAACTCGAAAAGAGCTGGTTCGCGAACATGTTCGCGAACCACGATTCGAACATATTCGCGAACTCTTATTCAACATGTTCACGAACCTTGATTCGAACATGTTCATGAACATGTTCGCTGACGTATAAAATAATAAATTATTTATACATATTTAAATAATTAAAATGAATAATAAATTATACAATATCGTTAATTATAATTATTTAGCAACAAATAATCATATAGATAAAGTATTGATAATAAATTATTTATATATTTAAATAATTAAAATAAATAATAAATTACAAAATACTCTAGTATAAATTTTTCATCTAACTTATATAACTAATTAATTCATTATCATATTTATACTAGTATAATATTTTGAAAAGTAAATGTAATTGAATGATATTGAATAGTATATTTAATTTATTTATATATATATATATATATATATATATATATATATATATATATATTTTAGTTTAATCAAACCTTAATATATATTTTCATGTGTGTTATAAAATAAAATTATTAAATGAAAAATTAATTAATATAATAAGATATTGATTTGGAAAACTAAAAAATAATAACATGATTTATTAAGTTATCTTATGAACAAAAATATCGATTTAGATAATTATAATGTATAAGTATACTGAGTTACATAGTTATATTTATATCTCTATAATTATAATTCTAAAAATAAATTACAAATAACACATAACTAATTGACTATGAGATAAATATAATAATAATTCATAATTCTAATATAAAGTTCATTTACCTTTATAACTAAGTAACTATGAGATAAAACAATTATAATTTATAACTCATAAGTAGATTTTGAAAAGTAAATGTAATAGAATGATATTGAATATTATCAAATGAAATATTGAGTTGGAAAACTAAAAAAAATAACATGATTTACTAAGTTATCTTATGAACAAAACTATCAATATAGATCATTATAATATATAAATATACAAGTATGAGTTACGTAGTTATATTTATATCTCTATAATTATAATTCTAAAATAAATAACATCTAACTTACATAATTAATTTATATGAGATAAATATAATAATAATAATAATTCATAAGTAGATGAATGGAGTAGATATATTTGAATGATATTAAATAGTATATTAATTTTATATATTGTATAGTCTATATCCAAAACTAGTTAGAATCAGATATCTTTTTTTAATATGAATCTCATCCAAAACTAGTTAGAATTAGACATATTTTTCTTTTGCTAGTTGTGAAAATTTCATTTGGTAATTAATCTTGTTAAACTTCTTATTGTAATTGTTGTTTGATTATGATTAATTAGTAGACTATGCATCCTTTGAATTAATGGAATCATATAGTGAATTATGATAATATAGTGTTTTAAGATGAGTTGAGCTCGAATTCGAGTTCGATCTCGAACTCGAGCTCGAATAACACATTATCAAACCGATTCGAGCTCGAGTTCGAGCTCAAAACGAAAAAGTCGAACACGGCAGAGTTCGAGCTCGAGTTCGAATATGTCTCATAAAGCAGTAGTTATCGAACCGATTCGATCAGCTCATGAGCTCAAAAATTTATAACGAATCGAGCTCGAGCTCAATTTAAAGCTCGACCAACTCGAGCCGAACTCGAGCGAATAAAATTTAAACGAGCAAGCTCGAGCTTGACAAAGGTTCGACTCGGCTCGGTTCGTATACGACCCTAGTGGCGGAAACATGTTTAGCGACTTGTTCTCACCCATTCTTGGGTAGTAGACAGTGCGATCGATCATGTTTGTTACACCTTGCAGGGGTTCCTGCGGACAAGGGAGCTGAATGATGGCGAGATAACGATCTCCATGGGCAACGCGGTGAAAGTCGAGGCCGTTGCAGTCGGAGATGTTACTTTATGTTTTGAGAAAACAATTTTAGTTTTAAAAGACGTTTTATATGTGCCGGATTTTCGGCGGAACCTTGTTTCTGTTTCGAAATTGTTTATTCATGGATATTCAGTTGTTTTTGATAGTGGTGTTTCTATCATAAAAATGACGGTTATACGTGTATGCACTTTATATAATTAAGCTTATACTATTTACGCTAAACATAATACCTATAACTATGTTGCATCTACATCAAACCTTAAAAGAGAAAGTTTTCTTCAAGAAGATGACACCACACTTCTCGGCATCTTAGATTAGGTCACATCAATCTAAATAGGATCCAAAGACCGGCTAAGAATGGGCGTTGGGTAATCTCACAGCCATCTGCTTCCGATCTGCGAATCTGTATAGAAGGTAAGATGTCGACCGGACCCTTCAAAGCAAAGGGTTATAGAGCAAAGAAGTGTTGGAGCTAGTCCATTTCGACACGGTGGACCGATGTCCACACAAGCTCGTGGAGGTACAGTATTTTGTCACTTTCATAGACGACACTAAGGTACGGATATGTGATACCGCTTCACCGCAAGTCCGAATGCTTTGAGAAATTCAAAGAGTTTAAGGCGGTGAAGCTATGGTAAGAGTATCAAGTCACTGCGATTCGATCGCGGTGGCGAATACCTCAACAACGAGTTCATGGACTATCTAGTGAAGTGTGGGATTACCTCCAACAAGCCTTCACCGGCACACCACTGAAGAAATGGTGTGTCGGGCGAAGAAATAGGACTCTTTTGGAAATGGTTAGATCAATGATGAGTTATGCAACATTGCTTATTTGGATTCGGGGTATGCTTAGAAGCGGTGACATACTTGCTAAATCTAGTACCATCCAAGTCGGTCGAAAAGACCCCTTCGAGTTGTGGTTTGGCGAAGCCTAGTTTAAGCCACATAAGGATATGGGCGATCCGGCACATGTGCCGAACAAGAAGGCTAACAAGTTGGAGGCTAGATCCGGCGCAAGGTCGTTTATTGGCTATCCTAGAGGAGCGAAGGTGGTTTATTCTATAGTCTAAGGATCGAGAAGGTCATTATTAGACTAATGCCCGATTCTTGAAGAGGACTACATGAAAAATCATAAATCCAAAGTTGAAATCATTCTTCAAGAATTAGAAGATGATCGTATTCCACCACCGATTAGACCAAAGGTGCGAGATGTCGAGTCTAGTGGGAGGATCGACACCGATACTTCAAGAAATGGGTCGAGTTACTTGGAGATATCGGCCGTCTGAGTGGTACCTACCCGAAGAAGTTGTGCAAGATAGAGAACCACAAGTTCTCGCACCCACCGTTGCCATTGTGCCTGTAGAACCTCGTCAGAGTGGGAGGGTTGTTCGTCAACCCATCGTGGGAGAATCTTGGATTTAGTCCCGTGAAGCGAGCAGCAATAATCGACCCATGGACATACAAGGAGGCGATACAAGACATTGATCAAGATCATGGCACACCGCTATGGACTTAGAAATGGAGTCCATAACGCTATGGATGTATATGAAAAGACACTCTACCGGATGGCGAGGAAGCCATAGATAGTAAGTGGATATCTGAGAGGAAGAGATTCCGATGGAGAGGTTTTGGCTTTTAAAGCGGTGTTATGGCGAAAGATACACTCGGATTGAGGGCATCGATTTCGATGAGACCTTTTCACCAGAGCAATGCTCAAGTCCATCGAATTCTTACCGCCATAGCAGCCCACTTGAACCTAGAGGTTTGGCAAATGGATGTTAAAACCGCTTTTCTAACGGTTACCTTGAGGAAGGTAGAGACATCTATGTGCAAAGAACCTCAAGGTTATGTGGTAAGGGTGAGGAGCATCTAGTATGGAAGCTTAAAAGTCCATTTATGGACTTAAGCCGCCTCACGATCATGGAACTTACGCTTTGACGAGGTGGTAAAGTCCCATGGATTTACCCAATTGCCTAGCGAGAGTTGTGTGTATCGGTTAGATGTCAACGGTGATGTGGTATTTCTTGCACTTTATGTAGATGACATTCTTCTATTGGCAACAATGTGAAATTGTTATCGACGTAAAGAGTTGGTTATCCGATCGGTTTCAAATGAAAGACTTAGGAGATGCGGCGTACATTCTTGGGATCAAGGTTTACGAGATCGCAAGAAGAAAATGTTGAGCTTATCTCGGGCGTCTTACATTGATACTTGTGATTACTCGCTTTAGTATGCGCACCGCCGAGAAAGGATTGCTACCTTCGGACATGGCGTTCCTTTTATCTAAGGAGAAGTCACCTATGACCGCAAAGGAGATAGAGGAAATGAGACAAGTTCCTTACGCTTCACCGTATAAAGTCTCATGTACGCAATGCTATGTACGAGGCCCGATATCTTCTATGCGGTAGCATAGTAGCTAGATATCGCCTAACCTCGACAAGCTCATTGATTGCGATAAAGCATATACTCAAGTACCGAAAAGACTTGAGATTATAGGCTAATTTACTATGCGATAGTCTAATTCCTTTGGGTTATTCGGACTGGATTTCCAAGTCGACCGTGATAAGAATAAGTCTACCTCGGACTATGTGTTTATCTTGGGAGGTGAGCCGTATCTGGCGGAGTACAAAGCGGCGATTCAATGCGGACTCTACCATGGAAGCCTAATATGTAGCCGCCGGAGGCTGCTAAGGAGGTGTATGGTTCATGAACCACCTCATGGATCTAGGTGTGGTACCGGTTTGCCCAAGAGTATCATAGTTTCTTGTGATAACTCAGTGCGATGCAAACTCGAAGGAACCACGGATCCACAAGGCAACCAAACACATAGAGAGAAAGTACCATGTCATACGAAATCGTTAGGCGAGGGGACGTCTTGAATGCAAAGATTGATACGACGGATAACCTAGCGGATCCATTCACTAAAGCCCGCAAAAAGTCTCGTCGGGCACGTTAGAGGACTTGGATTGCGATGATGGCACCCACTTAGAAAGGAACTTTTGTATAAGTGGGAGAAGCAAAGTGATGTTTTGTTTGTAATAGCTAGTAGAGAGACACATTGTATACTAAAAGTTTGCTTTAGTATAAGTGGAGATTGTTGGATTTATCATTGAAAGTTTGGTTTAGCTTGTATACAATGTTTCTCGTTACCACTATTACAATCTCCTATCCGAATTGAATACTTGATTGCATATATCCGTGTCCCCTTATCTCATATATAAGTTAGATCATACGGTGTGTGAAGATCACGAGTCCGTATGATTGGTCAAGCTTAATGAGATATAAAAGTTTCATGGTGAGACAACTTGAGGACGAGTTGTCGGTATAGGCTGCGGTATAGATAAGTGACTTGACTTGGTTGCTTGTCTATCTTTGATGCGTCTCGCACGTATTGAAGGATCACGATGAGATGTGTTCTTCATCGACCGTCGTGAAGAACCAAGATCTCGGTGACTTACGATGATCTAAACCTCGATAAGGTATTAGGTGAGTATGAGTTCTTGACCATCACTTTGACTTGTTATGGGTGAGGTTATATGTTCTAACCCAATATTCTTGGATCTTGGGTGGTGGCGTCTTGTATGTCATGCTAGTTATCATGTCGAGTCACCGTATCCGTTTAGGATGATGGCGCCCCTTAAGGAGCTCAAAAGGTTTATTGTACTAAACCCCGCAGTTGAGTTAGCTCAAGTACAATAATAAGGTTGAGTGGTACTACTTAAGGAATTAAAGATATTAATTATTTTAAGCGATGTAATGCTTTAAATAATTAATGGACGCTCGATATCTTAAATACGGGATTCGTAATGTCTAAGTGCAAGCCCGACTCAACTTCGGTAATAAAGGGATAAGTCGACATTTATTCTCTAGTGGCATGAATAAATGTTTATAAATTAATTTATGTTCTGGTCTGAACATAAGATTATTAATTTATTTGATGCCCATCTTTATTCCTTGCATTTGATCTCTGGGCTGGCCCATCCAGGCCCGTAAGCTAGGCAAAATCGGCGCCCCTATGCTCTACAAGGCAAGGATTTGATTCTCTTTATCCTATAAGGATATTATTATATTTATGGGATATGCATAGATCCTTTCCATATAGGATTATGGTAATAATCCTTTCCATAAAGGATTATGGTAATTTTTATATGGGATTATGGTAATTTCCATATAGGATTATGGTAATTTCCATATGGGATTATGGTAATTTCCATATAGGATTATGGTAATGCATTATAAATATGAGGTAAGAGATTAAATCTATGTGAATGATTAATAATCATCATCATAATTTTCGAGACTCCCATTGTTCTCGGGAGAGAATTTTGAAAAAGTGTAGAGAGGATAAAGGGTGATTTTTCGAAGCATTCTCCATAGATCGTCCTCACTCGGACGTTGGAGATTGGACAACAGGGATACGATCCGAAGGTCAAAGCACGAGTCTCGATCCATTCCACCTCGATGATTCAAAGGTAAACACGAGAAACCCCAACGTGTTGCGATTAATTATATAGGTGCATGCTAGGTATATAATCAATGTATGGTGAATTAAACATCCAAGATAGATCCTCGGAGAGGGCTAAAACATAGTTTTTCCCCGCTGACCTACGGAAGGCCGAGGTGGAGGAGGCGAGGCGAGGTCGGCCTGTGGAAGGCGAGGCGGAGGCGGCGGAAGCGAGGTGTCGACCGAGGAAGACCAGGGGAGGCGGCGGGCCGAGGTCGGCTTATGGAAGGCCAGGCGAGGCGCGGAGGTCGAGGTCGAGGCGGCGAAGGCCGAGGTGGCGGGCGCCGAGGTAGAAGGTCGAGACGGCGAAGGCAGTGTCGACTGGTGTAGCTTTAGCAAATCTTGGCGAGGTGCTGCTCGGAAACCCATATAACTTGGTTTTTAGTCGTAAATGTATTTAGACTGCGTAGTCGTAAATGTATTTAGACTGTGTACCCAAGTGTATATCTTCCCAATGAAGAGGTATAAATTGCACGAGATCCGATTTGGACGTCGTTTGCATGTAGATGTTCAAATTAATGAGTAATCTGTATGCCTTGCACGTAGATGTTCAAATTAATGAGTAATATGTGCTTGCCTTGTTTGTCGAGAAATATCGAGAGGGTGGTCCTCGGCGCGCTTAGTTTGAGTACCCTACTTTGTAGGTTTGTTATCTTCGCAAGGCGTCCTTTGAAGGTAAGTTGTGTTCATCCGAGGTGAGAACGGTTTTCACATAGATATAAGATGAGACAAGTAATCCACCTCCTCGGGTGAGTAATATGCCGTGTTCGGGATAAGTGTACACGATAGGTAAGCAAGCTTATAGGCCCCTTGCCGAGGTCACGCCTAGACTCCATTGGGCCTTTTTGATTCTCGTCAAGGCACTTCGCGATTGGTGCCTCTTCCCGATCATCCGGCTTCGATTTTCGCTTTCGTCCCATGTCTCTCTTTACGATCCGACTCGTCCCTTTAACATAGTTATCTACCAAGGTCCAAAGGCTACTCGCCGTCTTTGGTTTCTCCCTCGGTGATTTCTTTGTTTAATGCGCCAAGTCGGATCCCATTTTTAAACGCATTGATGATGTAGGTCGTTGCTCTCATCGATCTTGAGGATTCCTTGATGAACCTTGAGACGAAGTTTGACATCGCCTCGCCTCGTCCTTGGCGGATGGTGAGCAGGTCGGATGAAGGTTGCTGAGGTGGCATCTTTTGATAGAACCGCCACTTGAATTGATCCATGAGATCTCTGAAGCTATGTATGCTGTTTTGGCGAAGTGAGGAGAACTAACGACGGGCGTTGGAAACCAGCACCTCGGGGAAGATTTTACACATGTGGAAATCTTCCATCCCCTGATTTTCCATGTTTGTGGTATAGGCAAAAAGAAAATCTGCGGGATCTCCTAGACCGTCATAGGCAGCGATGTTGGGTGCCCGATATCGCTGCGGCAGGGGTGTATCCAGGATTTCCCTGGAGAAAGGGGAGATGATCCGCCCATGTCGGTCGAATCCTGGGAGTTCATTGCCATCCCTCTCATGAGGGGTGGGAGACCGATAGCGACGTCTATCGTCTCTTTGATGAGGGGATCGACTCCGCCTTTCCTCTCTTCGGTTTCGTTCGACCCCACGGGCGTGTCCAGGTGAACGACTTCGGTAGTTGTGCCGAGGTGACCGACTTCGCAGGTGACGCCGGGGTGAATAGTTATGGGCCGCTTGCCGAGGTGATCGACTTCGGACATCATGCCGAGGTGATCGTTCTCGACTATCTCACCGAGGTGAACGTCCTCGGCTATTGCGGAGAGGTGAGCGATTGGGCCTTCTATTCATGGTTCTTGAGGTTCCCGCCCATTCGCCCTTCGCTCGTGAAGGTTTGAAATCGCCCATATGGGCATTGAGGAATTCAGACACGGCTCTGCCGAGGACCTCATGAGATTGGTGAGTCGTTTGTTCACCGGCGTTGAGGTCGTCTTCTTCCTCTTCGGAAGGCGGCGGTCCCGGAGGTGTATAGGTAGGTTCTCTATGTAACCCTCGGGCAAGGCCATGTTGTTATCGGCGGTGGCGATATCTTTCCCTACACTGCGTAATAGCCGGTTGGGGTCTTCAAAGGTCTGCCGGCACCACCGGTGGCGTTATGATTGCACGAGTCCTTGCCATTGATTTTGTGTAGAAAACGAAGTTTTTTGTTCGAAGTTCCCACAGGCGGCGCCAATGATAAATCTTGTTTTCGGGGTAATAAATGCAGAAAGAACACGAGGGAGTTAACGTGATTCGATCTTTAAAATAGATCTACGCCCACCGAGCAAGAGAATATATGTGTATCGAGTGTAAGCGATTACATAAAGAGTGTAGATGATCAAGTGATCGATCCGAGTGTCGATCTCTTTAGCTCCTCTAATCTAGCCTCTATTTATATACCATCATTTAGAGTTTGACTCTAATTCAAATTGAGTTGGACTCTAATTCAAGTTGAGTTTGACTCTAATTCAAGTTGAGTTTGACTCAGACAAAGTCTTCTTCCATAAGGATTCTTTTAGATATACATCCAATCTTCTACGCTCCAATTGCGATTAGAGTTGTAGTTGGTCGAGGAGTCTTCGGGCCGAACTCACGAGGCCGAGCTTAATGCCGGGTCCATTTATATTGGGCCTGATGCTTGGGCCTAGTAGTTGGGTCGTATACTATCATGTGTGTGACCTTTAAAGATCTTTTGAGTCACTTCCTTGCACATGCCATTTTCTAGATCATTATTGACTCGACAATTTTAATAAATCATAAATTTCACATGAACTATATACGACATAAGAATAATATATAAGTCAATCGATTATACTATATAAAAGCAAATAAATAGTCCTTTTCATTATTTATATAATATGTTTCGATTATCGGTTCAATCTCTTAACATTATGATGAAATGTGTAATATCTCATCATACTTTGCAATTGCAAATGACCAAACATACACAATGTAGTTATTAATACATATTGTTATAATGATTCTGATAGAAATAAATACATAATTGTTCATGTTTTACCGAAGAATTATGTTGCATCAACATTTGTGATAGTTATAATTGAAGTTTGCCCCACAATTTGATGATTTTTTCTCCTTCATTTATTGACTATAAAATGAGATATGTATAAATAAGAACAAAAATGATCAAACTTTTATCTAGGAATAAAATTATTAACAATATGAAACAAAATAAATAATAAATTAAATAATGATAATTAAAAACAAATTACTTACTCTTTCATGAAAGTTATGTCTCTCACACTAAATGATTTGTATTTCACTACTACATATTAATCCACTATCTTCAACCTTCAACAAAGTCCCATAGATATTTCTCAAATAAACTCACACAAACGATATACATAAATATATACTCCAGTTAATAATAAGTGTTAATATATGTAAGTAGCCAAAAAAAATAGGAATAAGAGTTTTATAGCCTAGTTCATAAAAACATGAGTTTTATAGCCATTTTGGCTTAAAAAGACCAAAATATCCCTGGAAAATTTAAAAAAAAAAACGGTATCTCTCTCTCTCTCTCTCTCTCTCACTCACCGCACTCTCTCTCTCTCACGACTCACTCACCGTAACACTCACTCACTCACTCTCTCGCCTCTCACTCACCTCTCTCACGACTCACTCTCTCTCTCAATACTCACCGACTCACTCTCACCTCTCACCGTGAAAAGCGAAACCCACAACCCACGGAAAACCCACGACTCACTCCCGGAAAACCCACGACCCACGACTCACGACACACTCTCACGACTCACGCAAAACAACAACATGAGTGATACGGATACGGATCTGATCCACGGTAGATTCCGGATGCGGCCGAGCAAGCGGCGGCGGCGAAGAGAGAGCTCCTCCACGGCGGAAGAAGCCTGCGCGGCCCGTCGCCGCCGCCGCGTTAGCACGCCGTCGACCTTCTCGCTTGGTCGATTTAACTTCCAAGCACCGATTTAGAGCACCACAGCCCGGTGAGTAATCGTGCATTTAAAATTGGTTTTACTATGTACACGATAGTTTTCATGTTGACACGATAATTTTCATGTATGACACGATAGTGATGAAATTTCGATAGTTTGTGTGTTTAGAAACTTATAAATTAAAATCGATTGCTATGTTGTTGAAATTTCATTAAAATTAGATTGTTCAGTGAAGACACGGTTCTACCGTGTCTTGAAGATCAGACACGGTAGTACCGTGTCCCGACCAACCGCACGGTTGTTTCAGACATACGGCCGCTAACCGTGTACGATCTTCAAGATACGGTTAGCACCGTGTCTTGAAGAACGAGCACGGTTGGTCGAACACGGTGCTAACCGCATCGGTTCTTCGAGACACGGTGCTAACCGTAGATCGATTCAAAGACACAGTTAGCACCGTGTCTCGAAGAACTGCGCACTGTTAGCACACCGTCTGATTTGAATCGTATATACTGTTGTTAGAACTTCGTTTAGTGTATCTTGATTAATCTTGTGCATTCTGACCTCGTTATAGGTGGTTACGACCACATATGCAAGGCTACGCCGGACGCATCAACCAATACATCCGAATTGATGTATTAGCGAGGTGAGGACATGTCAGAGCGTAGCGGATGTATCGACGTATTTAGGCAGAGTCGCTGGGCATCTTCTTCATCTCGGAGAGAGGAAAGCGCTAATAATGCACTGCACAACGATGGCCCGACAGATTGTGGATCCTAGTTTTGCGGAGTTCGAGATTTGGTTTCACGTATGTGGAACCGATATACGATTTGGGATGATTGAGTTTGCCCTGGTCTCCGGATTGCGCTTTGGGCCGTCTTCCTTTGATCCGAACTTGAGGCACGAGATTCCCCTGACCAGCATGTTCCATAGGTTGTTTCGGGGTCGGAGGACTACTATTTCAGAGCTCCGCAGCCGATTCATCAAACAACGGCTGGGTGATGATGCCGCAGACTACTTGAAGGCGGCTTTCATATTAGTAGCTTACCTCATCGTCCTTTGCCGCGATAGGGAAGCCATCGAGCCATGGGTTTGGGCGTTGGGTGAGGATTTTGATATGTGGCGTAGTTTTCCTTGGGCTCCTATTCATTCCGTGTCCTCCATCACGGGATTGATGTGTCAAGAGGCACCCGAGCGAGGTGGCGCTTCGAGGAAGACGTACCATTTCTATGGTCTGTTTGGGCCTTCTGATTTGGTCGTATGAGGCCATCCCGACTTAGGACGCATGTGTGGATGCCGAGACAAGTGAGATACTGGATTCGAGATGCTTGATGTGGACTACATGGAAGTCCCCACCCAAGATAATCGGATTTTTGACGAGGTGTAATTTTAATGTCATGTTTAGTATTTGTCGATATTTATTAAATACATTATAATCAATAATGTGTATGTGTTTTTGTAGCGTTTATGTCATCGTGTCTTGGAGCCGCTCGAGACCGAGTTGTCGAGGCATACTACTTGAGCCTATACGAGGCGATCCGATGGCTATTCGGTTTGTGCTCTGGGCGGCATGCCGAGGCGCACACGACGAACCGCACAGCCACAGCAGTGCTCGTGCGTGAGAGAGTGCCCGCAGGTGGCGCAGAGCATGTCCCGATCATGCAATGAGTGGCGGCGGCGGGAAGATGAAGTGCGGAGATACATCTCGGGTTTTGAGCCGAGTCGACCGGCGATCTCGATCGCGATGAAGCGTCGAGACATGAGAGGCGAGCGAGCCGCACACGTGTGCCGCGAACACGCCGTGAGTGTTCGACAGACGAGGCCTCCATTTCGCCGTGGCGAGACCGTCCGTCGTGCCATTGTGGACGACGATTCGGAGAAGGGCCTCGTAGCTCGAGTGGCTCGACGTGTGTTCGGCGATTGACGGAGTTCTTCGGGCGAGATCTTGAGACGTAGATCTCGCACCCCATATCGCACATGGGAGCTACGCGGCTATTGAGCATATCGATCGAGGCGCGGTCTCCCAAAGCATGAGGAGGGGCCGCGACTAGCCACCGACGATGCGCTACACGCAGTCGATCCGCAGGAGGTGCCCACATTAGCCACCGACGATCCGCTTCACGGCGGTCGATCCGAGGAGGTGGCTCACATTAGCCACCGACGATCCGCTTCACGGCAGGTCGATCCGGAGGAGGTGCCTCGGTTGCCACCGACGATCCGCTTCACGGCAGTCGATCGGAGGAGGGCCCAAGATTGCCACCGACGATCGGGTCGTCGAGAGTCTAGTCACGCCACCGGTGGAGATCGGCGGCTCGAGAGCGATCGTGCACGAGGGTGATGGATCGTCGATGGTGGGATGATCTTTGCATCGGAGACCCCACATGCTCCGTGAAGTATGGTACCCCGAGGCGCGACCAAGGGCCTTCGAGGTCTTTAAGCGGCGGGCCGAGATGTTTTTGTCGTGGCTAATTTGAATCAGATGTCATGACTCAAAACTGTTTGATCATATCACCGACCCAGTTCGAGTTCACTAGGAGGTACTTTATTACAACATTTATTCAAATTTTGTTTATATATTTATAATTCAATTAATGGTGTTCTTTTTTATGTGTGTTAGATTATGAGTTGTACACTTTGTATATACATTGGAAAATAATCAACCCACATCATCCTCGCAATGATTATTGCCCTCGGTCGATGAAGCTCGATGCGTTGTAGCACCGATTGGATTTTATGTAAGTTTGAATCCAGATGATCGACTAAATGTCCTTATGGAGTTTGAAATGTCCTTAAATTATTCGACTAAATTTATTCATTTATGCAAAGCGCTTTTGCGTGAGTTCACCCGCTTCATCGAGATGATCCTATGGGCTTTAGGGTGGTATCAAACACCACATATCCACGATGGCAAGTACCGATGACTTGTTAGCGATGGTACGAGAGCGATGCGAGCATAGCGCACCGTGGTTGTCTTGTTGTCTGGTAAATTTATTACCTCATTTCTATTTTTTCTATCCAATTGAATGTAAACTTTAAAATTATCAATGTTGCGATACTAGCCATACAGAACGTCGGGGGCAATCACCGGGTCACATTCGCATATCTCTCGTTGAGTGGACTCTTGAGGTGTACGACTCATCGTCGACAACCCCGACTCTCGGCGTTGAGGCGTTACGGATGTTGCCCATTATTCGCTTTTCCTCGATGATGAGGGTAGTCGGATTTTGGAACAACAATCCATTGAGGACGCCACACAATCAGCATCGACATTGGCGGAGGTGCCCCATGATCGCGATTCAGCGAGAAAGACTCGGTGAGTTGCGGTGTCTTTGCATGCGCTCATATGTATCGCTCATCACGGTATACCTCGGAGGTTACATCATAGTCGGCGTTACATACTGATTCAACAGACTGACGATAGCTCGTAGGATATGGACATTGTCTCGCTTTTGATTAGTTTCCTTGACTTTTTGTATTTATAACGGATATTGTAGAATTTTTATACGTGTTAGTGATATTTTGTTTGTATTAGAATTTGTGACCTCTATGTATATGTTGTGGAGGTGTGACCTCTTTGTATATTGCTTGTTGTTGGCTATTGCTTGTTGTTGGCTATTTGCCGAGCGCAGTTGGCTTATCCATATTTTAGAGGTTATCTTGCCCGTTTGTCGAATTTGCGTATGTTTAACGATTCACTTAACATCAATTTGCAATTAACCGAATTTGCAATTAACCGAATTTGCAATTAACCGATTTGCTCGTTGTTGGATTAGGGGATTACGGGCGTGTGCGGGCGTGCGTCGTGCACGCACCGTGTCTTGTCTGCGATCGTGCACGGCACATGATCGCAGCACGATGACGCGTGCGTGCACGGCGACGGCACGATCGTGCGGCGGGCGTGTACTACCGTGCACGGCACACGATCGTGCACACGGTCGTGCACGGCGTGCTGCGATCGGTGCGCGGCGTGTACCGCGTGCGCGGGCACGGCCGTGTGCGGTGCTGCGATCGCACGCCTGTACCCGTCTGCGCCGTGTGCCCGTGCGCGCAGGTGTACCCTCGTAATCCAACAAAAACCAACATAATCCAACATAATCCAACAAAAACCAACAATATTCAACAAAAACCAACAACAATCCAACATAATCCAACAAAAACCAACATAATCCAACAAAAACCAACAATATTCAACAAAATCCAACAAAATCCAACATAATCCAACAAAAACCAACAATATTCAACAAAAACCAACAACAATCCAACATAATCCAACATAATCCAACAAAAACCAACAATATTCAACAAAAACCAACAACAATCCAACATAATCCAATAAAAACCAACAACAATCCAACATAATCCAATAAAAACCAACAAAAACCAACATAATCCAACAAAAACCAACAATATTCAACAAAATCCAACATAATCCAACATAATCCAACAATATTCAACCAAATCCAACATAATTCAACAAAATCCAAAAACAACGAATATCACTGCATATAACAAATATCCTTACTCACGAGGCCGTTGAGGACACAAATTCCTTGTATGCTCTTCACTTCGACAAATACTACATTTTTTCCTACGCCGTGTCCTTTCCACACATGTTTCATCACTAATGGCAATAAATGCTGTGCATGAGCGTTTGTTGTGGCCTTGACCCTTGCAACGTGTGCATATTTGACGACGCGATCTTGACGAACCCTCAACAACCGATTGCATCCTACTCAATCTAGGACGCCCAGCCTGACGTGTGATGATTGGAGGTCGAATAATGTAAGCTGATACAGAGTCTGGTACAATCCATGCACCGGGATGTGATACAGATGCAATTCGATAAGAATAAGTCGCCGCAAAAACAGACTGTCGATAATACTGAGCCACAAAGTCAGTGACTTGTAAACCAGCACGCCTAAAAAAAGAAATTAATCACAAAATAAATTAACCACAACATATGAGTTGGACTTGACGTTTAGATAAATACCGTACCTAATAGCAAAGACAAGCGTGACAACAAGGATCTCGTCCAAATCGAACTCACGACATTCACATGTCCCATTCGCAAATCAACCACGTATGATGTGTTTTCCTTCGACTTTAAACATGTGTGTCGTCGTTGAACGAACAACCAAGCGACGCCTTTCGACTGAGGCATGTAGCTCGACGCGCTACTTGATCAACTCATCGGACCTGTGCGCGCACTAGCTCGTCGACGTCAAACCATTTCTCCGTAATAGATCGAAAAGTCTCAAGCAACGAGCAAGCGGTGACGTCGAGCCCACAACAACCGACTATTGAAACTCTCGCCGCATTCAAGTCATGAAACTATATCGTCAATGCGGGACACTTCAACCTAGACCACCTATGCTCGCCAATGGAAAGTAGATGATGGTGGGTGTCGGTTTTAGAACATCCACAGAGAAAAAATCTCGAAATCCTCTCGATCGACAGCATATGCGGTGACTTGATAATCAGACAAACATGCGATCCAAATCGCCATATTCTTCGCAAATGGTAAAAGCACAACACATGTGCGACGTTGGATACACGGACTCCACAGCTTTTTCGATGCCCTTATGTTGATCGACACAACTAAGAGATCATCGGGATGACCAATGCACTAACGCGGCCGAGATAAAACCAAGTCCATGACTCTTCATCCTCAATCGGACCTAACCCAATAGCAATCGGAAGATTCCTTCATTTCCATCCTTCGTAATAGCGACAAAACAAATTCCTTTGTTCTTTCCTTAAGATGAGTCCCGTCTACAACGACGACCCGGCCGTAGGTAATGCTTGAAAGCATACAAACACCGCCCAAGAGCAAGAAACAAATATCGAAATTCGCCATCATGAGCCGCCTCAATATCATATAGTGTCCGGTTTGATTCTCTCAACATATGCAAATATGATGGAAGCAATTGATAGGACCGTTCGAAATCGCCATATGTCATCTCTATAGCGACGTTTCTTGCTCGGAGAGCAAAGTCGTAATCCATCTCAATGCCAAATTGTCGATGCATCTCCAATCATCTCTTTCGACGGTACCACTCCTTCATCGACCAATTTCCGTGCAAAATACTTGCCAACAATCTTAGCGTGCACCGTCGTGAGCGATGCGATTCAAACCAAGTGACAAGTATGATTGTTGTTCAACTTAATTACTCTCCATATCGTTGCCCTACGACGGCTCGTAGCTTAAAAGGACAACCGTTGCCATGCTTGCAAACATACCCCAAACGTGTTTTACTTGACCGATCGACCACGTACTCTACATGATTCTCCAGTGGTACAATCCCACGGCTATCGCCAAGTCATCTTTCGTCTTAAATATCGAATCAACGATAATTGGTGGGTATGGGGTCCACAAGGTTCAACCCAATCTAATGGCAATGCACCGTCACAACTGGCATCTTGGAATAACCCAGTTGCGTAACTCATGCGCTATATCATCATCTCGGTTCGTGAAGTTGTAGCATGAGCCTCACCATCATTCGCTGTTCGGAAGTGAAGTTTACCGTCCGATAACCTTATCAAGATGTCTGGTTGTCGAATCCAAGCACCAAATTCAAGAGCCAATGAATCAAATATATCTCTACGCCGGTTCGTGTCTTCCTCTTCATCTCGAATACACCAGCTCGTCTTCCTCCTCATTCAAGACAACGGCTCATCTTCGTATAGTCGAACCAAGACATCTTGCATTAGACTCGGGCAAGATCGTAGATCGTTGTGAACCATATAATACGGTGTCTCTGTGTACCGTGGTTGCATCGCCGCCTTTTCAATCACATACACAATCGATCATCCTTTGTTCCACAATCAATCGGAACAAATCGATTATCGGCCAACGATACTTTTATTCTTCTTCCATCACTAGCGCCGTCGATAGAAAACATATAATCCGATCCACCATTGTTGCCTACTTGCTCATGAATCTCTTAGCAAATTAGCACGTGAAATCTGTTTCTGACCATGTATACGAGAACCTCGTCGCCTATATACTCTGCTCTGTCCCAACTACCACCATGACGTATAATAAGACGTTGCCAAGACATCTGTTGCAAAATAAGACATAAAAGATAACAGTCATATACATAGGATGCACGAGATACATAGGATGCACGGGATGCACGGCCATGCACGGTCGTGCCTTTATCATGTATCACCGTGCTGCGGTCGCACCGTGCTGCCGCAGCACCGTGCACGTCGTGCACGCATGCATGCATGCGATCTGCCGCACGCAGACACGCGACGCGTCGTGCGGTGCACGACCGTGCACGATGCACGACCGTGCACGATGCACGACCGTGTACTATGCACGACCGTGCACGGTTTATGCGTTCATAAGTACACGGTATAGACGTGTACTGTACACGGTTCGGTGTTAGCATCTCATATTTTTAAATTTAACTTGTTAAATGATCCTAAATATTAAATTAATCAATTTATTAACATAAAATCAACACAAATAACATATGTCACGCATAATGATTCTACTGTACAACCGTGTACTCAAGAACACATTTTTTTCTTCAAACATGAAATTTATCATTCCAGTAACATAAAAAGTACTAAAAAAACATATTTAGGGTGTAAATCATCAACCGTGTACAACCGTGTACTCAAGAACACGTAAAAAAATTCTATACGGATTTAATTTACCTTAATCCAGCTAGCAATGCTCGATTTCCACCGCTTGATTGAAAAACGCAGTAACAACTTCTATTAATTATTTTCATTCCCTTCCTCTCTTTGAAATTGTAATGTTGCAAATGAATTGTTTGTGATTTGAATTCAATATCTACCGATTTTTCAAATTAATGTTTACTAACCTTTTTACAATTAATGTTTACCAACTTTAATTTAATTCCATTCAATTTTGGCGAGAGAATAACATTCAATTTTGCATTCCTTTTATTCTTTTTTTCAGAGAGAGAAAGAGGAGGGCGCTATTAATTTAGGCACGAGAGAGAGTCGAGAGATGGAGAGAGAGAGATATATAGAGAGAGAGAGATATATTATTTTAAATGATGGGGCAGGGACAATTTTGTCTTTTTGCCCAAAACTATTTATAAAACTCATGTTTTATGGTGTGATATAAAACTTCCCACTATTTCTTTTGGTTACTTATAAACTTCTCCCTAATAATAATAGGGAAAGAGTATTTGGGGATAAATCGATTTGATGGTAAAATCGAAATCAATTAAAAGCATAGTACTTTACAGAAATAATATTTTATACTGTGTAAAACAAAAATTTAACTAAAATTCAATAATTTACAAGTTATTACCGCTTTTCTGTGGGTAAATAAAATTTATTGAAACAAGTAAAACATTTCAAGCGGGACCATATACAGAAACTTAGCCAAAACGACGGCTAAGAGGTACACAACTCGGAAAAGACTACAATTATATTTTAGTGACAAGGATTTTGATGAATGGGGGTTGACTAATTTCTCAAAATTCGAATTGGGATTATTTGGCCATTTGCCAATATTTTTTGTACCCAACATAAATTAACCATGTGTATAAGTTATTCACGATATCATCAACTTAGTTTTTAATTCTAAAGCATGTGGAATAAGAGTCAAAATATAGATCCAAACTCATATTTTAATTGCATATTTGTAATTAATTTTGTTAATATTTCTAATTAAAATATGCAATTAAATGACTGGATTCAAATGTTGTGAATCTTTAGACGAAACAATCTACGGTTGGTTAAGCCTAATGATTTGGAACAACGATCAAAGACGATCCTAGTAGCCATAGGCGAGTAGGGTGAGCAAAATACCCGAAACCGAGAACCGAGCCATCAAATTTGGTTCGGTTATTTCGATTAATTCGGTTAAAAATGAATTAAAATTCTGTAGTTCGATTTTCAATCGGTTCGGAATTTTTTTAACCGAATAAACGAAAATCGAATTATATAGATATATTTATATATATATAAAATATTATTTATTTATTTAGAAAATAATTTTAATATAACAATATCCTTAATCCTATTATTTCTCTCTCTCCTATTATATCAATATATAATATTTGTAAAATATAATATTATTTATTTATTATATAATACTATCAATTATTTTTTTGCAAAATGTTTGGTATATATATATATATATATATATATATATATATATATAATATATAAAATGTATTTTTATATAAATATCAATATATAATATTATTTATATATTCATTTGAAAAAATATTTTTTGTTAAAATAAACCATTTATATATATATATATATATATATATATATATATATATATATATAATATTATTTATTTAATCATCGAAAAAAATATTTTTTGCTAAAATTGATTTAACCGAAATATATTTCGGTTCGGTTAACGAATAAAATTCAATTCGGTTCGATTATTTTTTAAAATTTCGATTAATTCAATTAAGTTATTTTTTCGTCCGAAACTGACATAATAACCGAATACTCGCCCCTAAGTGTAAGAGTTTCATCCTCTTTATGATGACTATTTGTAGGCAATGGGTAAAATCTTCCTAGCTTTTTAATCACTAAATCATTGTGATTTACCTCTCATATTCTCGCTGAACCTGGGTGTAGAGGCTCATGGAGATCTTCTCCTTTTGAAACAAGAATATCCATTTCATAAAAGGTAACAAATGAGAGAGAGACTTTGGCAACCAAATAAAAAGTAGTTGTTGTCTTTATTATTCATGCTTAGGGCTGTAAACAAATCAAACCGTTCGTGAGCTACTTGGAGCTCGGCTCGAAAAAAGCTCGCTCAAAATTCGATCGTTTTGTAAACGAGCCGAACTCGAGCCTCGAATCGAGCTCGATAAGTTTATCGAGCCGAACTCGAGCTTAGAGATGTTCGGCTCGTAGGCTCGCGAACATGTTTGGCTCGTAGGCTCGCGAACATGTTTGGCTCGAACTCAAACGAGCTAGTTCGCGAACATGTTCGCGAACCCTGATTCGAACATATTCGCGAACTCTTATTCGAACATGTTCACGAACCTTGATTCGAACATGTTCATGAACATGTTCGCGAACGTATAAAATAATAAATTATTTATACATATTTAAATAATTAAAATGAATAATAAATTATACAATATACGTTAATTATAATTATTTAGCAACAAATAATCATATAGATAAAGTATTGATAATAAATTATTTATATATTTAAATAATTAAAATAAATAATAAATTACAAAATACTCTAGTATAAATTTTTCATCTAATCGATATAACTAATTAATTCATTATCATATTTATACTAGTATAATATTTTGAAAAGTAAATGTAATTGAATGATATTGAATAGTATATTTAATTTATTTAGTATATATATATATATATATATATATATTTTAGTTTAATCAAACCTTAATATATATTTTCATGTGTGTTATAAAATAAAATTATTAAATGAAAAATTAATTAATATAATAAGATATTGATTTGGAAAACTAAAAAATAATAACATGATTTATTAAGTTATCTTATGAACAAAAATATCGATTTAGATAATTATAATGTATAAGTATACCGAGTTACATAGTTATATTTATATCTCTATAATTATAATTCTAAAAATAAATTACAAATAACTTACATAACTAATTGACTATGAGATAAATATAATAATAATTCATAATTCTAATATAAAGTTCATTTACCTTTATAACTAAGTAACTATGAGATAAAACAATTATAATTTATAACTCATAAGTAGATTTTGAAAAGTAAATGTAATAGTATGATATTGAATATTATCAAATGAAATATTGAGTTGGAAAACTAAAAAAATAACATGATTTACTAAGTTATCTTATGAACAAAACTATCAATATAGATCATTATAATATATAAATATACAAGTATGAGTTACGTAGTTATATTTATATCTCTATAATTATAATTCTAAAATAAATAACATCTAACTTACATAATTAATTTATATGAGATAAATATAATAATAATAATAATAATAATTCATAAGTAGATGAATGGAGTAGATATATTCGAATGATATTAAATAGTATATTAATTTTATATATTGTATAGTCTATATCCAAAACTAGTTAGAATCGATATCTTTTTTAATATGAATCTCATCCAAAACTAGTTAGAATTAGACATATTTTCTTTTGCTAGTTGTGAAAATTTCATTTGGTAATTAATCTTGTTAAACTTCTTATTGTAATTGTTGTTTGATTATGATTAATTAGTAGACTATGCATCCTTTGAATTAATGGAATCATATAGTGAATTATGATAATATAGTGTTTTAAGATGAGTTGAGCTCGATTGAGTTCGATCTCGAACTCGAGCTCGAATAACACATTATCAAACCGATTCGAGTTCGAGTTCGAGCTCGAAACGAGCAAAAGTCGAACACGCAGCGAGTTCGAGCTCGAGTTCAATATGTCTCATAAAGCAGTAGTTATCGAACCGATTCGATCATTTCATGAGCTCAAAATTTTATAAAGAATCGAGCTCGAGCTCAATTTAAAGCTCGAATTCGAACTCGAGCCGAACTCGAGCCGAATAAAATTTAAACGAGCCGAGCTCGAGCTTGACAGTGTTCGACTCGGCTCGGTTCGTATACAGCCCTATTCATGCTTAGCTCATGTGTACCCACCTGTCATTGTTACGGTATCCCCTTTTTCTCAACGTTATTATTTTCAAACTTTACATTGGAGGGACAATTATTTTCAAACTTCATTGGAGGGACAATGCATAAAAATCAATATCTCCATCACATTCTGCACGACACAAAAACGCACAACACACACTCAGCGACGCCAAGAGAGAAAATCGGATTGATTTACATTTAGATGGGATGCTTTCTTGCATGCTTCGGATTCAAAGAGAAGAAAAACGCCCAAAGTGTGGCAACATAAATTCCTTTTCGTACGACCAACAAACTCTTCAAACTCCACTTTTTCAAGTTAGATTTATAGCTTGCATTTTTTTCCTATTTAATCTGTTAGGACAATCAAAGCTACGTGCCTCTTGATTCCAATGTCAAAGAAAACCTCACTTCAGATATATCTCAGCTCAAGTAAGCCAAATTCATGCTTTCTTTTTTCCGTTTTTCATTTTTGAGATACAATTCATGCTTATATCTACTGGTATAAATCCTTGACTTTTCTGTAGAGAGAAGCCATCAACACTGAAACTGATAAAGACAGTGAGGTTTAATCTAAATGTGAAGGCTTACGAACCAATTCCAAATAACGATGAAGTGGGCGTGTGTCTTTCCGAGGGCGAAGAAGAGACGAATGACACGTTGAGTTTGTACTACGAAGAGGAGGCGATCGCACCAAGCATTGAGTCCAGCCCTGCAAGCTATAGATACCAAAACTGCAGGTACAGCGATGATGAAGAAGACGAAGACATAGATCTTGATGAAATTGAGGAAAGCGATCAAGAAGCGGATGATGTTAGTATCATTCGGAGCGATGATATTGAATCAGATAATGATGTTACCAAGAATCAAGCTCAGACAAGTGTAGTGGACTTACAACAGCTGGAGGCGACGGAATCAAGACCGAATGCTCGACGGTATTTTTCTAATGTGCTAAGTCCAGTTGAGAATTTATCTCAGTGGAGAGTAGTTAAAGCCAAGGGCGCAACAGCAGAGCTGAAGCTGCAAAGGGAGAACTTAATCCTCTCGAGCACGGATCCTTGCTCGGTCTTGAAAATGAGAAACAGCGTTGCAGTCGATGCCAGTCTATCAAACTGGTTGAGCTCGTTGGGGACGAGTCCTCTCATCAAGAGCAGCGCATTTCAGGTCAGAGATTAGGCCTATAAGAAGCTGCATATCAAACATTTGCATCAAATGCAAGGATTTTGAGAAATCTACATGATAAAAGGGCAGTTGATGATCCTGAAGAAAAGATGGGCTTGAAAATACCCTGGCTTTTGGCTTTCTACCTTGCTGCTTGCATTTGAGTTGTGGCAGCAGTTTTTGTTGTTCGGTTTTTTTTTTAATCGGTTTTGGCACGAAGAACAACTAGCGTTTGCATTTTATATCTGAATCTGGATTGAAACATGAATGTTATTTAAACAAGCAAACTTCATATGTTCAAAGATATACAAAGCAGTTTATCACAATAAGTTATTGATCTTTCAGACATGGGGGGGGAGATCTTCGAGTGTTTCCTCTTACAGCAATGCAAATAGTCAGAAGCACAAGGCGTGAATGATCATCTGCAGATGTGTCTCAGTGTATGTTCACGACCAAGAATAATCATCTAATCCATTTACGGGTGCGTTCACTCTGAGTGATAGGATAGATAGATAGATAGATAGATAGATAGATAGATAGATAGATAGATAGATAGATAGATAGACAAATATAAGCTAATCTACCTTTTGGTAATAATGGAACAGAAGGATTCATGGAGCATATCTACTCCAAAATCTTAGTTCCAACATAGAGAATTAGCCACCCACTAATCCAGCATAAAGTTGCTGGGCATAGTCAATTGTCTCTACAAAATTATACAGATGCAAGAATTTCTGAATCACTACAACTCCAAATAACCACATGTGTTTATATACGAGCAACTGAACTATAATGCTACATGCTTACCATCTATACTCATCAATAAGTTAAGTTCTTTACATTTTGCTAAAACAGATAGTATCTCTAATATTTTTCAGCAATGATCATGGTCAGACTCAGAAAAGGAAATAAACCATGATGGTATGTATTTATCGGATCTGTTTCCTATTTTTTTTCTTTCATATAAATGATTGCTGGAAATCACCTTTGCATTATGGAATCTTGAAGTATATAAAGCTCATTAATAATGGATACTAGATGAACTGCTATAGTATGAAACTGAAAGCAAGAAACAGTCAGGTACAAACACATGACAAAATAGCAAAATTAAATTGCACTTAGCATGTACAATGAGGTTCGAGGGATACTACATAATCAGTATATAGAACCCAAAACTTGGAATGTTTTGTATCAGAGAATCCTAAAGAGACAGTAGGCTTAATAAAAATGCCAAGAATACTAATGTACGACCAGCACCCTCGTTCTGACAGCATTAATCAAAATGTAGATTACAAACCTTCAACTGAGCCACCTAATAAAAATCGAGAAATATATTCACTTCCTCAAACAGTTTTGGCAAAACAGTTCTTGGATATCTTATACTACTGAGACGAGCTACCTTTCAAGCTATTTTAAGTGAAGACATAGGACATACGGGATGAGGTCCATTCAAGCATTTATTTGTTTTCTGAAGTTATAAAATAAAGAATTTCTAATCAAAATTTTACAATTTAATGTAAACTCTAATCTAATAGTAAAAACAATGTTACTGCTTAGTCATGCATTTAATTACTTTGTTCCTGGGTTCACTAAATATCCTAGAACATCATCAAACATTGAATAAATGCCAAGACGAATATCAAACCCAATAACCACCCACTAAAATTTGAAGAGTAACTTTTCTTTTCCTTTCCATTCCGCGTTATACTCCTTATGTTCACCAAGAGTGAAGACAATTGCTTTTTCATGCTCACGAAGAGTGCAACACATTTCATTTTGGGACAATACCCTAGACTCAATCTTTATAATTCAACCTCACAACCACTTATTATTTATCAAAATCCCATGGTGGACCTGTTCTCCAACCTCACAGCCTCACAACCTCACAACACAGAGGACCCTTTCTCAACTCAAAAGCATCTACCAAACATTTATTAAAACATGTTTCATCCACAAAGTGCTACACTCCAGGTAGACATAATAAATATATTGAAAAACATAAAAAAGCATAACTTCATATTTAAGTATTTTCAAGTCTTTAAAATTTTAAATAAAGTCTAAAATCAATATATATATATATAAGCAGCCAAAAAAAACAAATGTAGTATTTAAAAACTATTTATATTATATATTATATAATAAATTACAAACAAAATTCACATGCATATACATTATAAAATAAATTTTAGCCCAAAAAAATTACAAGGCAATCCAATAGAAGAAGGTTGGGAGCCTGGGACTGTTGCTGCCGGCGGTGGTGCCAATTGTCGAAGAGGGAGAGTGAAGGAGATGGAGAGACAGAATAGGGAGAGCGCGAGAGAGTGAGGAGTTAGGGAGATGGAGTGCGACAGATTAGGGAGAGAAATATTAGGTTATTTTTTAAAAATGATTCAAATTCTGTTGTTGTTTTTAAAGCTCATATCCAATTCAACGAGAATAAATAAGCCCATTACGAAAAAACAAAAAAAAAAACAAAAAACGTAAAACAGATTTGCTTCAGATTACTAGGCGTGTGCCTCGGAGTGCCTCAGTGCGACTTGGCCGGATCAGGCGTTCGTTACAGTGTCCGCTGGTGAGACGGCACCTCGAAGGTGCTTTGCCGGCGCTTCGGACCGAGGCGCACCGCCTCACGACCGCCTTTTTAAACCATGAACATAGTATCTGGTTTAGCTAGTCTCCGGGTAAAATTAATGTGATCAGAAGATAGGATGAATGGAGTCGTACTATAAAGATCAAATAATCTCCGACTTTTCTGCAAGTAAGCTTATACAGAATCACAAGGAGCTATGAATCAGGCCATTACAAGGCTTTGGGAGAGAGTTTAAAGACAAAATATCCGCATTTCTAGATAATAGATGGAGAGTTCCACAACAAAGGTTTCACACAACCATACCCCAATTGCCTGTCTGAAAGAGCTCACTGCTCAGTCTGCTCCTTGTCAGAAATCCATTCCGTGGAATGGAAGCCATTTGGAGAACCTCTACCAAAGATGGCCTTAAGATGATTGGAGCAAATTGTTGAGCTTGTCAGAAGAAACTAGCAAGCCAGTGCCATGAATGAACGGTCATAAATACTGATATTGAACCATCCTTCTGCATCATGACAACAAAATTCCTAGTGGCTGGAATTGATAATCTCACCAAGCACGTCAAAGCATAGCTATTTATCTTTTCTTAGTCAATACGGTACAAGCTGTTGTTACTGGATAGAATCAAATTTCAAGTTTGGGGAATTGTTACAGCGTTCTTACAAAATTTCCAAAGTAGTCATACTTGAATTAAATGGAGAGTAGAAATTGTAGGAGCACTTTTAAGGCACCCATAACTCCTTCTCATACCTGCAAGATCTTATGCCTAAAATCTCTTTTTCCAATCAATAAAACACAACTACCAACAAGTAAGAAAATAAATTACACAAACCAATGTCCATACATTAGTTTCATAAGTAACTACCTATTATCACAGAAGATTGCAAGTATATGCATCCAGTACGACGATGAGATAAAATATCTAAATAGAATACAAAATTGTGGGTGAGACTATCGGAAACACTCGATATGGAATGAAAAACCAACTCTAGGAACAAGTCAAAAAGAAAAAAGATCACTTAAGCATGATTAAGTAGAGAATTGCAAATTACATACTAACATCTTACTTTGGATACATATAACAGTTTTCCTTAGTCATGCATTTACATTTTCAGGATTTAGAAATCATTTTCCAAAGGTTTAGGAAATCATTCTCCTTAGGATATATCTGTATAGTGTCCTTACCTCTTATATGTGCTGCAGCATTCAGAAACTGAACACAATCAATAGATTAAAAGTATGACATAACTGTTCATCAACTGTAAATTCATTTTTCTTCACATGATCAACTCCCTATTCCCTTATCATGAAAGAAAATGAAACCAATAAATGGCTGCTTCAATCTGTCAGCAGATACTATTCCTATTACATTAGATAATTTCATGTTCCTTCCATATTTTCCATATTTTATTTACGGTTGCAGCACATTTCTTAGACATGTCTATTTTTTGATGCTCAGATATGTGAGGAAAAATATTAGTTTCTCATAACCCTGTATTCATCAAAAGGGTAGATGTAACTGATTGATACTGGTACTGGTACACCAAGAGGGTAGATAACAGGCCTTATCTCTGTTATTTTCGTTGGTTTATAATCTAAGATTTGGAAGAACAAACCTAAAACATATATGAATCAACTTTTACTTGAAATGTCCTAAGCTGATGGCTTATAAATGTAACTAGGGTACAATTGATGTCCCTTTGGAAGTAATAGTAATTGTAATTTCATGTACAGCAAAAAATGAGTCAGCGACAAGATTTTTAAACAAGAATGGAACAAATGAAATTATAAAAGAGACACAAAAACCACTACAATCTTTCCGTTAATAGCTCAATACTTACAATGGTTCAATGTATATGATGGAACCAAAAGAGTAAAAGGAACCAAAACCTCTCATTCAATCTCAGTTTCAGGAAGTGGATTCATAAGCATGCTCTCAGACCCTAGAACCAACCCACTCCCCTCGCCACGTTTCATACTATGCAACAATCCAAACGACATAAAGGGGGTGTTTGGCTAAGCTTATTTTAGAGAGCTTATAAGCTCCAACAACTTATAAGTTGTTTTAAGAACTTATAAGATGTAGTGAGTTAAGAGCTTATAAGATGCTCAAGTGTTTGGATAACCAAACTTATAAGATAATGAAGTGTTTAGCATTATAAATTCTTTTTATGTCATAATGACCAAAATAGGCTTCAAAGGTGTAGATGATATCAAATGGACTCCACTTGTTCAAATAAGTGTTCAAATCGCCAAATTTTTGTATAATATCAAAATTTTGTATAATCTTATAAAAATAAATATTAAAATTAAGATGATTTGGCTTTATGTTACGTGAATGCATTATAATTGATTTTTTAATTAAAAAAATTTTGTCCATATATTTAATTAATACAAGTGGTTTTGTCAAGTTAAATACATTTTTTTGTTTAAGCGTCATTAGTTTACGTTACCTGCCATTGAATAATGTGTGATAGTATACTAATAAAAATATTTTCAATCTATAATACCAAACAATAATTTAACAATTACAAGACCTATTGAACAAGACCAACCTGAATTTCAAATTTGATTTGAAGAGAAGAAGCTACAACAGAGAGAGAAAGAGAGATGTATTTGATTTTGTATCAAAATTTCTCATAGTTTAGTATTAAATTGCCAAATTTGATAATTTATGATAAAATTGAAAAAGGAAAATAATTTAGAATATATTTGATAATTTTGTGTACTATTTATTTCTATAATAAATATTATTAAAAATAATAAATTTAGTAGTGTGACACGAATGAGATGCACAAAATTGTGGGGTAAAGATGTGAATCTTATGCACATATAACCAGCAAAGCGTTACATAAGTTTAATTATATGTTTTATGTATAATTAATTTCCAATATAAGTATTACATGACTTACCTTTAATAAAAAACTGAATAAGAGAATCAAAATATATAATTTAGGCCTCATATCAATAGTTTCAACCAATAAAATCTCTGTAATTTTTCAATGCGTGCTTGTAAGCGGCCCAATTAATTTGAAAAATAAGTTAGGATTGACTTTTTTTTCTTTGAGCTTATAAGCTCTTGAGAGCTTATTTTGAAGCTTATAAGTTCTTTAATCACTTAAATTACTAAAAATTAATTGAGCTTATAAGTCTAAAACAGTTTATAAATTTGTTTAGAGAGCTTATAAGCTCAGCCAAACACCCCCAAAGCCGATTATCATAACCACGATAACATGCCCAACAAACACCAAATTGATCAATGCTACGCCCTCCACATCATCATCAAGCTCGCACTTGACATCAGCTTCCCTCTAGCAATCTTACTACACCCTTTCAAACCGAATGCGTCAGAGTACAACGACAGGCCTATTTGCAACAGCCAACTCCCCTTCCAAACAAGCCCACATGAAAGCAGAAACTCAGCGAAAAACGCCCTCGGCCTAACTGATAAATACAAGCAACACGCAGCGCAAAGAGCAGTCAAATAACCTAGAATCCGATAGAGCCAACCACCAACCCCAACAAGCCCCCTCCCAGCCATGTAAAACTCGATCACAAATGCAATGGCAGCAAATACGAAAACAAGATTCTCAGGGACAGAGCAAAGATCCAAACTTTCTTTCACAGCGATCAGAACCAGGATTGCCCAGAAGATAGAGATGACGACGGACTGCTGCAAGAATGAGAATTTGTGCGTTGGGGTCTCGGAAAATGAAAGGAAGTATACGATGTGGGACAATGAGGCAATGGAGAGAAGTATTAGAAGTGAGTAGATATCGAGGTTTTTCCACTTGGATTGGGAGAAATACCATGTTCTTGATCGGTAGAGAGATGGGTCGTTGAGATAGAGAGAGAATGAGCAGAGAAGGCGGCGGAGGCCCAGGGGGCAGAGGAAGAGGGAAACCGCGAAATGTGTAGCCAATGATGTTGATGACATCTCCCTTATGTTTCTAAACGGCTGCTAATCGTCAAGAGTATTAGGAATTTGAACAAATTTGGGAGAATGGTTTGGTTCTAACAAGTTGACTATTGTAAAACCGACTACTTCGCCTGCAACTTCTTTATTTCTTCTCAATACAACTGTAATAGGTTCTTTATTTTATGTTTTCCGGAAGGACGGCATGAAATTGAATTCGAAACATCTTCTCATTTACACACACTAAATTTATTTGTATGATATTATATTATAAATCATATCACCAAATTTAAAGTAAAATGTCGAAAGATGATAATATAATGTTATAAACTAAAGAATTATTGGTATATAAATACACAAACTTTAATATAATTTTGATTTTGTACACGAACTTTAAAATGAGTATATAAATATAGGAACTTATTAATTGTAGTAATTTTATCGCAATATATTTTTTCAGTCAAATTGAAACTGACATGACATTAGATATGATGAGTTGACAACGATGTGGAAACTTAAAGTTCAAGTGTGAAGAAGAAGACATTTTTAGTAACCTACTTGTTCGTGGTGGGTTTAAAATTTGAAGTGCTCTCTTTATTTTGTGTGTTTGTGTTATATTCCTTTATTTTTTTTCTTTCTTTCTCATGAAATGCATGTGTTTTGTGTGTATTAATGGGTCAACGTGCATGTTTTGCCAAGTATAAACATTTTTTATATTTTATTTATTAATTTATTTTCACGTCGTTATCAACTTATCATATTTAATGCCATGTCAGTTTCAATTTGGACGAAAAATTAAATCATTGTAAAATTACTAAAATTAATAAACTCGTGTATTTATATACTTCTCTTAAAATTTGTGTACAAAACCAAAATCACATCAAAATTCGTATACTTATATATTCCTTTTAAAGTTCGTGTACAAAACCAAAATCACATAAAAATTCATACATTTATAGATCAATAACCTTAAACTAAATGATGACATAAAAATATACGAACATAATAAAATGATTTCAAAAGAAAAAACAAAATAAATCCACTTTTACAAAATATATAAATTCTACCCATTCCTACCATTTTGCTCTTAGGTTTTAATTAAGATGAGACCGATTGAGCAACTATTATTGGTGGAGAGAAGAATGGATTTTGATTTGGAGGAAGAGGAAGAAGACGATGCAGTAACGATTTTCTTTTCTAACACCCCTTAATGAGGAATATGGCCATAGTTTTGATTTGATGGATTTTCCAGCCCTCATCAACGGGTTTCCGTGACCTTATACTGCTTAAATCTTTTGTTGTGGAAGTGGAAGATCACATATGAGTATTTCCCAGATGAATTTTTAGACAAGGCAGATACATTCATGGCTCGTCTTACACAAGTTTGCCCCTAAAAATAACTAGATAATTGGATAATCATAACTATCATTAAAATGCAATTAAAAGTTTCAAAAGTATATGCAAATTACCAAACCTTCCTTATATTTAAGACAATCTCATATAATGACACATGAAAACCATACTCTAATTGAAATTTCGTATAGAAACCATACCCTTAATTGGGACGTCTTCCCAGGAGATCTCTTTATTTAACTGCGTGTATAAGTTATTTGTCTACATTCAATACCAAGTTATCAAAAATACTCGGACTTCTAATATTAAGATTTAAAAAGTGTTACAGATATAAAAAAGTCTCCTTACCACACTACATAAAATTGACAAGTGACCTCCAGACTGCATAAATCAGTAGTGAAACATTAGGAAACACTTGAAACAGAGAAATAAAGAAAGCAGATCCTAGAATATCGAACCCTCTATTCAAAGTTAACAGAACAGCTCTTCGGAATGGGATAGTCTACTCTTACACAACAACCACTCGTTGAACTTAATATTCTTATAATACAAATTCTCATCCCCTTTGGTTGTGTTCCAAATAAAAAGCCTCGTGAAGTCGGGTCCTATTTCGGCTCTCCAGACCAAAAAATCCACAGTTTTGTGGACTAAACAGAACATAATGACTCACTTTTTTCAGCGCATTGCATCATAATCAGAATAACCACTAAATCCAAGGAAAGTGCTTCATGTCTCTGATGGACCATCGTTCTCCTCAGGTAGCCCAAATACTCTAAGGTGTCTATCCATTGACCCAACAGCCACATATTTCGCATCAGGGCCAAACTTGACACTGGTTATTTTGCCTGCACTCATGGAGTGATATAAGATCCAACAGTTTTGAGCAAGTAAATACATTTATGCCACAAGCAATGTTGAAAAGCAAATATACAATTAACATTTGCAGTGTAAACTGCAAAGTCACTGTCGAAGCATCATCGTCAAGGCTTGCGAATATGTATGGTGCAGGGAGGATGAAGAATATACCTGTACCGGACAAGTCGGGGAATGTTTTTATGCAATTCCATTCAGATTTGACATTTGCAACTTGATAAACTCTGCAATATACCATAGATGAAATGAAGCCATTCACAATAACAATAACCATAAAAAGGGGAAAAATCATAGTTATCACTTCAAGATCTTCATATATCTGCAACCAGACTGAAGAATTTCAGAAAATTAAAGAAAACAGAATATCCCTGATATACTTGGTTACATACATTTCTAGGTGTAGAGAGCAAGAACATTACAAGTGGCAGTTATGTGTACTTTCTAATTTATTCTTTATTTGGTGGTGGTAGAGGGTGGCTATTTTTTTCGGTGGTGAATGGGGATTCAACACATAAACTTAAGCCAAATAATGGTATTTCAATACCTGATGTCTGATCCTCCTAGAGCAAGGTAACTTCCACTATGGTCAAATTCCACTGCAAAATCAGGAAGGACTCAAGTGAGGAATGAGCAAACCAATCAATCTTGCAGGTTTTCTTGTTCCCTATCTTATATTCATTTAACCACTACCCAGACAGTATATTGCTTAACTTGAATATATATGGATGGTTCTGCATGCAGAACCATCTATATATATCTGAGTCAGAAACAAATAACCTGATTGTGTAGAGGTATTTTCATCATAAGGGCAAAGTCCTAAAATTTTTCAGCCTGCGAGATCCCAAAGTTTAACTCCATCTTGTGCTGCGGTCTGAAAGTTCAAACATAATATTGTAGGCATGAAGAGCGAGTATTTCACAATTCACATTATTTACTTTCTATGATAGGAAAACCTACCGCCAGGAAGTAACCATTCTCTGAAAATGAAATGGCAGTTACAGCTCCTATATGCCCATCAAATTTTGCAACATTTGTCTGCACATTGCCAATGGAAGTTTAGATCAATTGAAAGAATCAAACAAGGAAATAACCAAATAGATCAGAAATCATATAAATGAATCTGCACCTGACTTTTTACATCCCAAATCTTAACGAGCCCACCAGAAGTACCCGTCCCAAGGATGAGACCATCAGGGTGAAAGGCTGCAGATGTGTATCCATCAGCAGATCCTGATGCATCTTCTACCTACAAAGACCATATAACATGAGCCAGAAGTAAAATTCCCAACCAAAACAACTATAAAAATAAAAAGCAGAAAAATAAACATATTGGTTCCTTTTATGTGTACAAGTTAGAGACAAGGTCTGTACCTGGGTAAGGCATAAACCTGAAGCAAGTTCATAGAAGCACCATGTGTTATCAAGAGAAGCAGTGACAAAGTAGTTATTGGTTGCATGGACTGTAACAGCTTGCACCTGTCAAAATGTATTGAGCCAAACAAATCAGGTGGCAAGCAATCAAGAGTGTGAAGATAAAAAAACTGCAAAAAGAAAGATCATATGAAATGAAAGCACTCTAATTTTCTGCAAAATTTTCTGCTAATTCGGGTGCATTAAAGGTAGAACTTTCAGCTATACTGATCCCTAATAGTCTTTTTTTGTTGTTGTTAGATAAATGTATTATTAAAGACCGCGTGACGGTGGACTCGAACCCGAGACCTTTAGCCTCTGACATTAACCACTCTATCACTAGGCTGGCACATGCACACTTCCCTATGTTCCCTTGATAATCTTGTCGTGTAGGAAAAAGCTTGACAATTATAAAAGACAAGAACCAACAATCACTACCATCCAACAAACACTTACAATCCTCCAACAAACACTTACAAACCCCCATGAATCAAATCAGAAACTTCATACCACACTAATGCTAATTCAAGCAGCAGACATGTAGCACTAAAGATTGAGCACTTGGCTTCAGAAACATTACCTAAATGTGTCAACCAGCTTTTGAGCAAAAACAAGAATAGAATATAATTTTATGAAAAAAATAATCAAATTTTGATTGGATTATCTATTAAACACAGCATTTAACACAATAACTTGGATGAAAGGTGCTAAAACAAAAATAAGTCCATCTTTAATTAGTACAGAAGTCAACCCTACCCACATCAATAAATACTAAACAATAAGTAGGAATCAAATCTTCCCCAGAAAAATTAAATAGCATGGAGATCAATCACATAATTACTCAGGAAGAATTGAAAAACAATTTCAGAATAGACATACGTCCAATTCATCAGTTTCAAGATCCAAATCTTAATATACTAGCTACTAATCTACTAATCTTTGGATTTCATTTTCTAAACATCTTTTGTTATTGCAATACTAATTGTGTGTGCCAGAGTTCGAACATACCTGTATTTCAATTAGAGTGATTAAGTAAAAGAGAATATTAGGGTGCTATGTATGAGAGATGTATAATGCAAATCAACACATGAGAGAAGCCAGCAAATACAAGTTAATTACCTCAGCAGTGTGATCCTTCAAAATGTGCCTACAATCAAAATCTCCACCTTCAGAACCTTGCCATACACGAACTGTCTGCAATGAGTAGAATAACATGATGTTGGACAATGCACAACATGTGGGAAATATAAGTGGTGGAACGGTAATAACATAAATGTTTACGAAACAAAAGTTTAGCATAATAATGCAATTCAATTGGAAATAAAGGAGAAAATGAAGCCCAATCTTTTAAATTCCATAAAATCTTCTGATTGGTAGAAAATATGAAAGCATTCCGCACATGTTTCAAAAGCTTAGAGAAACAAGCATTCTCTGAACAGAAAATTAAATACATAACTAAAATCAGCATTGACCGCTCTGACCAGAAAAGAGGATGGTCAGAATTTAAATTTATAAATAATAAAACCTAACCACCTTCAAGAATGTTCTCTAATATAGGGATTTTTCAGTCAGATATTCAGATTAGCTACAGATGCCTTCCTTGAGAAAACTTCGACTATATCCACTGATAGGTAGATTCAATTACACCTCTTACATTAACCTCCAATTATTTGCAATCCTTTCACTAGTTTATATGCATCCACTCATCCAGGTCCAACTTAACTAGGGTGACAGTTCTTAACAAAAGTTCATGTTTAGGCTTATCGCATTTGAGTCATCATCATGTCGACACAATAAGACATGGATAGGAAAATAATTTATAAAATGTTTTTAATGAAATATTTATGTATTTATAATACTTGGAGGCTTTTATAATTTCATTATCATGTAATATCATATTTTATAGTATTTATACTATACTATTGTCTAATATTATATTATCTAAAATAATTCCTATTTAGTAAATATTAATTAATATTTTATTGTGTCATTATTGTGCCGTGTCAACACCATCCTCATTGTGTTCGTGTTCGAAGATTCTTATCATGTTGTGTTTATGATGTCTTATAGGGTCGATACGAAACACCACATTATAACAAAATTGCTATACCTAACTTAAATGAGACATAATTCTAGATTTGATAATCATAAACAAACAATTGCTAAAGATATAGAATGGAGTAACAAATGAATGAGCACACAAATAGTTATGAAAACCAAACGCAACACATGCTGACTATAAGCTAAAGTACAGAAAATAAAAGTGAAACAAAATTGCCAGAGTTAGTAATGACATATAGTTGAAGCACTTCATTGTTCCAAGAAATCAAAAACGCTCCATCTCCTCTTGGCAGTTTTACATTAAAGAACCTCATTTGAGCAAAAGCTGTTACCGCCACTGACTACTAAAATAATGGATGCATGCCTAACAAGGTTCCCTCAAAGAAGTGATCATCAGTACTCTCTTGTAGTATTTGACACACTTTCAAACCATCATCAATCATAATAACAACAATTATAAGAGCAAATAGCATGTTCGAGTCAAGTAATGTTACAGGACCTAAAGTCACCTAAAAGGAGAGAAGTTTGCCTCAGATGCACATAGAAAGTAAGCAGCTAACAACTAAGAAAACACGGAGTAATAGATAATAAAGTAGGGGAAAAAAGAGGAGAGTAAACAAGAAACTAAATTGTACCAGTGTAAAGCTATATTAAAGTGATTAGAATGCAGAAAAAAAATATGGTTGGTATTACCTTATCAGCAGAACCAGTAACTACTAATTCACCTTCTGCAGCAAATTTGACACTTGTAACCTAGACAAGACCCAAATAATGTTATACATCTTCAGGAAAGAGTTCAAACAAGTTTAAACTGAAGGAGAGAGAAAATGAAACATTAAGAACAAAACAATGTTCAATTAGGCCGACCTTCTTTGAATGGCCACTGAGAGTAGATACTACTTGGCCTGAAGATCTATCAAAAACTACAGCATTTGAGTCAGCCCCAGCAGTGGCAATGAGATCCTAAAAGAAACATCCAGAATAAGTTGCACAATGCCTTTATATCAAGAATCCAAAAAAATAAAAGAACAGCTGATGGAAATTCATACATCTACTAATATCATATGGGAAAATTGCAGAGAACTAATCAACATCAATGCCATATGCTATGGAATACCAAAGCTGGGCAGCATGGCACAATTACAAACAAAGCCAACTCTAGAATAATTACCAGCAATACCATAGTACCAATAGAAAACTCTTCAGTAGTTATAGATGAGTAATCCATAAACTAGAACTGAAAAAAAAATAAGAATCTAAGATACCTATATAGGGTAATAATTCAATTGTAGTCCGATAAATTGGAGATTTCCATTCTTAAAAGCTCAAACTATCATAGCAAAGAAGCCAACGGCTCTAAAAAATAGTCTAGATGTTTGTTATAGTCTATTTTATAGACTTATAGTAGCATTTTATAAAGATAAATGTCAGCAGATGATTTATTCGATAAAAAGAAGACAATTCTGTAGACCATTGCAGTGCTGTGTACAATATTAACAAAGGGACAGGAAAAACAGAAGGGCAAAAGCAGATAAGCATACGAGCCAAAACCACAATCCAGCAGCCCCGTCAAATGCAGAAGATTAAACTATGTAGGAATATCCTTCCGACCCTCTCTACAGTTAAGTTCCACTTCAGTGCAACTAAATAAGATAACATAATTACCATTGATTTGCTTTCAATTAGCATGCACAACATAATGGAGATTACAAAGAAAAGAAGTACATCTTAGTTAAGATAAAATATGGCCCTTGAAGCCATTATATCAATAGCTATTAATTCGGACAATAAGGCATGTCAGGAATTGGAGAATCTTATTCTAACTTAATTTTTATTTTTCCAGGGCAGAACCCAGAAACAATAGCAAATGCCATTATCATTAAATTATAAGATAAACCAACATCCACGCATGATATATCTCTTTGGTAATTGTCCAACAAATTGTTTATCAATTTTGAAGATTATGATCTTTATTGTCCAACAAATTGTTTATCAATGTCGAAGAATATGATCTTTCTTGCCCTAGAGCCTCTATCAGAACATGTATAAAACTGCTGAATGCTCAAGGAAAATCTATCACAGAAATATATAGATAGAAAGTGAACTTTCGATACCTTGGAGTACAAGATGTCCAATGACAAAATCCCAGGTTTGTTGGTTTTATGAAGAGGATTTACAGTGAGTTGAGTGTACCTCTCCACAGCATCAATAGGAGCTAATGTTGAAGGTATCTGGCGGACCACACAAAAACACACACTCACATACATATCTATGAAAGAACATCAAAACAGAGTTCATGTGAAAAATTAGATTTAAGGCCACTCTATTTGACAAGAGGTGCAATACTAGATTAATCCAGGACTTACCTGTCGCTTTTTCCTTTGTTGTGAAAGGACAGCATTACAATCTGTAAGCTCAGAAATAATACTATTTGAGATTCCTTGCCTAACCCTTTTCCCATCAGGAGCCACCTCACCATCCTCGATTGCTACAAGTACAATTCAAAAATGAACCAACAACCCCACACAAGAACTCAAACATACAATGAAGTTGACTCTAAAAAATCAAGAACCTCTTTTCCCATTGCTTAAAGCAGCAACATTCACTGTATCTTGTGAGGCTACTGTCATGGGTATTTGTCTTTCAGCTTGTGCCAGTAACGCTCTTGCCTCATCTCTTTCTTTCTTCAACCTTGCAATAACACGACATGCCGCGTCATGCTGCAAGGAACAAATTAAATGTTAGTAAAATTATATACCATGCCAACATCATAAAGCTACAGTTTTACAAATCCAGACCTGATACAAGGCATGGCTCAGCTCTTGCCTGGCAGTATGTAACTGTTGCTCCAATGCAAAATTTGATAGCATCAAACCATCCCATTCCTAATGTAAAAAAATAAGAAGAAAAGCAGAACCGTCAAAGCTTAAATTTGCATCTTCATTTCTAAGCTGATTTGTGAAACTAAGACCAAGCATGGAAAAGTAAGTATCTAATCAACAGCAAAGCAGCAGTATTACATTTCAGTAGAACAATTATTTCCTCCAACTGGCTGAAAGTTATACATCAGCTCGAAAGATAATGAATATTTTGATGTAATCATCTACTTGCAAAGTGGCTCTGTCTAGTATCAATATATGCAACTCATGAGTAATTAAATAACAACAGTCATCGTAGATTAAGACTGCACTTTTCTAAAGTAAACTTAATGTGCATGTTTCGCAATTACAAAGTAAAAGTAAAATCTTTTATATTTTAGTCTCAACAATTGAGATTCAGGATATAACAAGAAATTGGAAGTAAACTAAAAACAAAACCATCCAAAGATTTACACTGCATTGGATGTAAACAGGCATGTCACACAGTAAGCACCAGGAATTTCATTAACACGGTTTTTTCTGCCCAATCAAGAGAACTTGCACATGAATCTCCCAAGTTCAAATTGATGCAAACATACATCAAACTTCCAATAGTTTTGCAGGACTATAAAACAGTTTTAAAGAGGTTAAGAAAGAGAACCACATACTATCTGAAACATTCCCAGCATCCCAGGGATACTAGCAGTCTGCAATGGTCGGGGCTTCACTATCTGGCACAAAATAATCAAGGTCAAAATATAGAAAGAGATACCTACTCTCAGAAATGAAAAACGAAGGGGGCTCATACCCATCCCAAACTATTAGATATTCAGCAGTGTACCTTCCCAGTCTTGACAGGTACAATATCATCCATTGTCATAGGCTCTCCAGTAATGGGACATTTACCAAAGTCCTGATCAAATTTAAAAAGAAGAAAGAATAGAGAAGGACAAGAAGACAAAGGAAAGCCATAAATAGCGTGTCTTCCATAATTAATAGATTTACTTACACAATTCACCAAGGGTAGATTTTAGGACTTCGGGGGGAACACAAAAAAGAAAAAGAAATAGTTATGATAATTTCTCTAAGAGGCTCAAGATACCTCAGTGATAATTTTCATCGAGATGAACCAAAAGATCACCTGGATATATAAAATCCTACAGCTCTTTTGGATTGAATTAGGACAATCATGCTAGTCTTATCTTTTAAAAACATGTATCCACTACATATTTCACAATTTAGACATTCTCCAGCACTGTGAAAGATTGAATTTTTTTTAAGGCTTATTAACCTTCAAATGTTATTCAGGTTGAATTAAAGGAATATTCAGTTATTCCTTAAGGAGCTAAATGACTCGTATAGAACTTCAGCAACTTGGATACTACAATGAATACCAATAATAGAATGACTACTGAAGAATCGAAGATCTTACTGAAACAAACTTATTGAAGTCAACTTATTACAAAATAGTCATTTTATGACTCACAACAATGAGAGATATCAGAAATCAAACATTTAATACATAAATTTTAAAGGCTAAAAAAAAAAAAGAAAAAAAAAAAAGAAATCAAACATGCCATAAGTCCATCCGGAAATTTAAAATATCCTTGCTACCTAAATTTCTCGGTTACCAAACACGACATAGTTCAACAAAAATGAAAAAAATAAAGGAAAGATAAACCCAATCAACAGGTAAAATCAAGCATACTTGACATAGAAATGCTACAGAGTATTAAAAAGAAAAAACGAACCGAGATGTGGCGCTCAATTAAGCGCTTCTCAAAGAGCAGACCAGAACTTTTCGAGACAACAGGTTCCTCCGGCACCTCGCCAGAAACTGCCAAGAAAAGGTAGAAATATACGTGTAAAAACACAAAATACAAGCAAAATTAGATGTAGGTGTTAGTTGAGAGAGTATAGTTGGTGGATTTACTTGAACAATTCATGGCGTATGCTACTTTGCTGTGTATGCGCTAGGGTTTATGGTCCGGCGATAGGAATAGAGCGAGGGAGAGTGAGAAGGTAAAACACTAAATTGTAGTAGTATGAGTTTGGAGGGGCGAAATTGATAATGCCAGAGCCCTTATGCTAATGCCACGCCCAACAGACCTTATTTACCCTTTGACCTTATTTACCCTTTTGCTAATGCAACGGTGGGCTCATTAGTCATGACAATATTCGAGTTTGGACCGTCTATTTTTTTAAATTGACCAAAAAGAGTAGCAAGTAGGGGTGGTGAAATGGTGCGAATCAATATCGATCGGTTATCGATATTTAATAATCGATTACTTTGATTATTGAATCGATATCGGTTAATGGTTTAAGGTTAATTTTGGTTATCGAGTATACCTATAATCGAATAGATATATCCAAATAATCGAAATTATAATAATTATTAACTTAGTATTGTTATTATTATTATTATTATTAAATTACAAATAAGGTTAATTAGCCAAATAGGTAAAAAGGAAATTTAATTTTGATAATTTAGGTTATCCAATAACCTAATCGACTAACCGAATGGTTAATTGGATAACCGATTAACCGATCGATTTCGGTATCCGTTATTGAGTTTGAGGAATTCGGTTTCTCTATTAACTGAAATTGATCCAATAAGCAGCCCTAGTAGCAACTCTGATTCGATTGAGATGCTCAGTTAACTCCTTAACCCCCGTGCCTTGGATAATCGGGTTCTTGTCTTGGAGTGCCCATACATCTATGGCACCTCGTTAGACTGTCCTAACTCATGAAATCTCCCCAGTTTAACAGAGAAAAGATAAAACTTCAAAAATAAAATAAAAATAAAAAAGTCATGTATATTAATGAGCTAAGGTGATCAACACACCCAATATCATCCAACTTTTATATTTTGTGGACCAATTGTGTATTGACAAATAACATATTTATATTGATTCATTGAGATTTTATAGAATAATAATAATAATAATAATAATAATAATAATAATAATAATTAATAATAATAATAAATAATAATAATAATAATAGTTAATTATTCATTACAAAATAATAAAAATCATATCAAAAGTCATATTTATTTTTTCTCTATATATAGAGAGTAATATTGATATATTTCCACCAACAAACCAAATCTCTCTCTTCTTTCCAATTCATATAATTGTCTTTTATTATTAAGTTAAGTATCAATATTTTAATTGTATGGTAATATTTTAATTAATTATAAATTTTAAATCTAAAATAATTTTAGATTTTTATTAGATATTTAAAATTAAATAAAATTGCTACGAGATAATACTTAATTAAAAATAAAGCAAAAAAAAATTATGACTAAGATTGGGTTGATGTCATTGATGAGAGTATAAATTAAGTTAGATTGTGGATTGTGATTTGGAAGGGAGAGAAATATATATTTTATTAGAAAGTTGGATTGGAATTGGGTCATGAATGTGGATAGTCTCAAGGGCATGCCAAATGATCCTGTTCTTGCCAAATTGAGCTTGGTGATTTGAAGGCAATCGAAGTGAGGATGTCGTCCACATTGATGAGATAGAGTAGAGTATATGGTCGACTTGATGCTATCTTTGGATTAGCGTTGTGGCAGTATGGGTCTCTTCAGGAGATGTCTACAATTCTCCACATGAAGAAGCGTTTGGCGAGCCATATGGAAGCAAAGAGTAGCTCAAGCTTACGCCAACTTTTTTTTTTCAAATATCAACAATGATCGAATTCTTCTGTCAATCTATGCCAATGATAGGATACGGCCCAACTACTAGGCCCAAGCATCGGGCTCAATATAAATGGGTCCCGACATTAAGCTCGGCCTATGTAAGTGCGGCCCAAGAAGAGGCCCAATACAAATTGGCCCCGACTATAAAGCTCGGCCTATGTGAATTCGCCCGAGAAGACTCTAAACCAACTACAACTCATATCACAGTGGAGCGTAGAAGATTCGGATGCATATCTAAAAGAATCCTTATGAGAGAAAACTTTGTATTAGAGTCGAACTCAATATTATTGTGTATAAATAGAGGCTAGATTAGACGGAAGAAGATCATCTACACTCTTTGTAATCACTTCTTACACACTCAAATACACATACACTCTCTTGCTCTGTGGACGTAGATCTATTTTAAAGATCGAACCACGTTAACTCCTCGTGTTCTTTATTGCATTTATTACCTAACGAAAACTAGATCGATCACTGGCGCCGTCTGTGGGAACCAAAATTTTGTGTTTTCGATCTTTTTCTCGGGTAACAATCAGAACAACGATGAATACAAGAAGCATTACATCCAGGGCTGCTACCGGCAACAATGACGGCTGCAGGACGCGCCGAACTCGGCTAGGGAAAAGCCCGATAAGAGATGCAACTCCCGAAGGACACATTCGAGTCTCGATCACGAGGCAACCCTATCTGCGTGAAGAAGAAGAGTACCATAGCGAAGGAGGTCGCTAGCGACAGAACCGAGAGGAACCCCTAGCACCATGATTGAACCTCGACGAGGCGGTTAAAGGATTCCTCGAAAAGAATAAGGAGAGCTTCCTTCAAGACCTCGGTGAGAACAAGGTCGGCATCACCACGAAGAACAGGACGCCGAAGCCTCATCAAAGCACGAGGTGGCACAACGAGGTGGCTCCCCCAGCCTCCGGATGATAGGCGCTCGTGCTGCAGATAATACCCCTACACGGGTTGGTTTTCAAACCAACCGTACAAGAGATGAGCAGTGCGGGGTAGGACGTCGTGATCATCGCGAGGCCGATCCCCACCATTATAACGAGTCCGGCCGACGACCTCAGTCTCGGTCTCCGGGAAGAGGGTTCGATGGATACGGGAGGATCATTACCCCTTTCTCCGATGAGATACTCGACACCCCTCTCCCGGACAAGTACCGGGTGCCAAGCATCGCCCCCTACGATGGACTGCGGGATCCACAAAACTTCCTTTTTTAATTCCAGGACAACATGATCAACCGCCTCAACACCATTCACATGTGCAAGTTTGTTCCTAATTATCGGTCGACAACGTCCGTCGGTGGTTCGACAGTTTACCTACTGATAGTATTGGATCTTACCGAGATCTAATGAAAGCCTTTCATCGAAGGTTCTTCCAAAAAGCCGAGTCCAAGACCACATCGGCTCATCTCCTCACCGTGAGACAAGACCGATGTGAGTCCATCAGCGACTTCATGACCAGGTTCAACAAGGAATGCCTAAAAGTCGAAGACGTAAACGACCTCCTCATTATCTTGGCTTTCCAAAACGGCATCTTGCTTGGGGCCCTATATAAGGAGATCGTCAAGTATGAGCCTCGTATTGCGTCAGAGCTGTGGCGCATAGCAGATCGGTTCGCCAAAGCGGACGAAGCAGATAGGAAAAAGCGCGAAGCGGAAAAGATGGAGCCCTCTGACAAGAAGAGGAAAGAGGATGGTCGAGGAGATCGAGGCCAAGGTCGACGAAGTGCCTTGGAAAGAATACAACGTGGCCCAATAGAGTCTAGGCTTGGGCCTCGTCATAACCCGGAACGGCCTTAGTATACACCCTTGACGAAATCTAGGACGGAGATCTATGAGCTCCATATGAACATGTTCGAGAAGCCTCGGCCCATGTTAGGAAGAGCGAAACGCCGATCCAAAGATAAGTATTTCTCCTTCCACGAGGATCATGGACACGACACGGGGGAATGCAGGGATCTCATGGCAGGCATCGAAAAGTTGGTGCAGGACGGGGTCCTTAAGAAGTACCAAATTCATGGCCGACGAACTGGTCAGAACGAGCCCCCCCAACGAGGTCAGAAAAAGCGGAAGCAAGTGAAGAAGAGGGGAAATTGTGGCCCTCACAAAAAAGCAAGGCACGACACCGACGAAGAAGGTGATGACGAGCCTCAGGACGATGGAGTTATATCCACCATCACGGGCTCCCCGCGGTACTACGAAGTCCTCCTAAAAGCCGAGGCCCAAGTCCCGAACCAACGAACTCAGAAACAAAAGGTTCAAAAGGATGAGGCCATAACCTTTTTGAGGGCGACCCGTATCACCGTAGTACCCCACCAGACGCGATGATAATCAGCGGTGGTGGCCAACAAGTTAGTTCGCGTGTGTATGTCGATAGTGGTGCTTGTAAGCATCCTCTTCAAGGAGTGTTTTGGCAAATTGGGAGTTGAGAAGACGCTCACATCGGCACCACTTCCACTGAAGCTTCGTGCGAAGAGACGCGACCGAGGGATCATCGAACTACCATCACCCGGTGGGTAAAGCGCCGACGAGCTCCACCAAAGTGGTACAATTCTTCGTAGTAAAGCCCACTCACCACATAACATCATATTAGGCGAGAGGCGGTTGAATGCGTAAGGCGGTGTGTTCAACGATCACCGACCATGAAGATCCCCACAAGAGGAGGAATAGGCGTGATCCGGGAGATAAAAAGCCAAAGAATGCATGCAGGTCGCTTAAGAGGTCGGGACTTTGACCCAAAGCACCCACGGGCATAGCAATTCTGAAAGCGAGCGAGTTGGGCCGAAAGGACGTCGTCAATTCTCGGCGACTCCGTGAGAAGTCGCATATATGAAGACGATCCCACAAGGTCGTCAAAATTGGTTCTACCGAAGTACCTCAACTGAGGAAGCAGATCATCCAACTCCTAAGGGAATTCAGAGACGTCTTCGCCTGGTCACCCCTCGACATGATCGGGGTCTCACCGAGTATTATTACTCACCGGCTCAACATTGATCCAAGTATCAAACCAGTTCGGCAAAAGCAGCGGATATTTGCGGCGGAACGGAACCAGGTCATACATGACGAAGTGTGTCAACTCTTGAAATCAGGCATACTGTTCGAAGTCAAGTATCTGACCTGGATAGCCAACCCGGTGATGGTCAAGAAAGGTGGAGGGGGATGGCGAATGTGTATCGATTACACCGATCTCAATAAGCATTGCCCCAAGGACTGTTATCCCCTTCCCAATATTGACAAAAAAGTTGACGCTTCGATTGGATACGAAGTCTTCAGCTTCTTGGATCCATACAAGGAATATCACCAAGTCTTGATGAGTGACGAGGACGCATCCAAAACAGCCTTCATCACGGACTTCGGCGTCTTTGCATATAAGAAGATGCCCTTCGGACTCAAGAATGCAGGAGCCATCTATCAAAGGTGGACAAGGTATTTTAGCCCTACATCGGTCAAAATGTGGAGGTGTATGTAGATGACATCGTCGTCAAGAGTAAGAAGGAAGCCACATGCGTTGCCTACCTCCGGATCGTCCTCGGTTTACTTCGTAAAGTGAACCTAAAGCTAAACCCCCAAACGTGCACATTCGCAGTTCGGTCAAAAAAATTTCTAGGGTGCTGGGTTTCACAAGAAGGATTAAAAGCCAATCCGTCCAAGGTTCAAACCGTTTTGGAGATGAAGGTGCCAAAGACAATCCACGACGTGCATAAGTTGACGGGCTGCATAGCTGCGCTGAGCCGTTTTCTTTCGAAAGCCGCGGATAAGCAACTCCCCTTTTTCAAAATGCTCAAAAAGGCTTCGGAGTTCTCTTAGGATGATAAACACAAGTCAGCTTTCGAAGATCTCAAAAACTACCTCGCCAAACTTCCCACTTTATCCGTCCCGAAAGAAGGAGAAGTCCTTTCACTATACCTCGTGACTTGGACGAAACCATAAGTCTGATTTTATGCGACGAGGACGGACGTCACTCACGTGTATTTCATCAGCCGAGCACTAAAAGGACCAGAAACGAGATATCAACCTTTGGAGAAGCTCGCCTTGGCATTAGTAAATGCTGCAAGGAGATTACGTCCCTACTTCCATGCACATCCCATACAAGTTCTCACCGATCATCCACTTCGGCAAGTGTTGACAAAACCAGAAGCTTCGGGGAGAATTGCGAAGTGGGCAATTGAGTTGGGCGAACACGATATCTCTTTCTGCCCTCGTCAAGCCATCGAGGGTCAGGCCTTAGCAGACTTCCTTGTAGAGACTAACTTCACAGAGAAGCCGAAACCCACCGAGCCTACCTCAGACAATGCCGAAGCCAAACCCATCAAGAAAGCATCAGAGAATTGCTGGAAAATCTATGTGGATGGAGCTTCGGGTAAAACGGGTAGCGGGGTAGGCATCTTGCTTCTGGGACCAGATGGCCAAGAGATCACCTACTGATAACTCTTATAAAAGAGTTATTATATGACCTTTTGGATGATAATATCCTTGAGTTTATCGGGTTCGTTCGTTAGTTTGCTTTTATGTTATATGTTTATGTTATGTTTGCGTGTATGTGTGAAGGATTGAGTCGGGTGAATTTATAGGGTTTTAATGGCATTTATCGTTATTAGTTATGGCATGACGCAGGAAGGAAGCGGTGAAGAAGAGGTCAAGTCCGCTAAGTCAAAGTCAAGCTCAAGTAGAACGCGCAGCAAGCCGAACTCGTGAGCGAGCCCGACTTGATGTGAGGAAGGATTAAGCGGATAATCTTGAAAATGCGAGAGCGAGCCGAACTATAGAGACAAAGTCAAAGCTCGGAAAAAGTGAAAACCGGAGGTGGGCGAAGTCGGAAGCCGAGCTCAAGACTACCGAGCTCGTGGAGGGAACCGAACTCCGGAAGAAAGAGACAGAGCCGAGCTCGCAATAAGCCGAGCTCAATGATTGAAAAGTTCGCAAAGTGTGAAGACGACCTCGATACTAAAACTCATGGCGGTCGGACTCGTAAGAGAGGTCGGACTCGTAAGGGAGGTCAGACTCGTAAGTGAGGTCAGACTCTAAGCCGAACTCGAGAATGATGACCGCATCTGAGATCGGATTCAAGAACGAAGTCAGGCCCGTTCAAAGGTCGAGCTCGGAAGAAAGAAAGAAAGAAGGCGATGTCACGGCGCCGAGCTCGCACGTGAGGACGGACCGTTATGTGGTCGAGTTTGTAAGGGCTGAGTTCGGATGTGAGGTCTTCATCGGAGGACGAGCTCGTGCTGTGCAAACCGAGTAGAGGAGCTCGTGTTAGCGGATGAAGCCGCTTATGAAAGAAGCGAAGAAGAGATTGCGGGACCACAACCACGTGGCGGTGGCCACGACAAAGCATAAAGGACGCGTTTTGGCGAGCCAACGGAAAAAGAAAGAATCGAGGATGAAGGGCTTGCGGTGCTAGTCCGCGCTAGAAAGTGTCGAGTTTGTTATTAAAAGAGGCGACAATCGAGATTATTCATTATTCAAGATTCGGAAGAGGAATCGGGGGCACTTGGAAGAAGCTATCGGAAGGCGATGATCCATGAGGAGCACGTGATTCCGACGACGAGTGTTAACTTTGAATCTCGAATTCTTTTGACTTTGCTATGGCATTTGTGTTTTTGAATTCTGTTGCACAGCTCGCTATGAGCTAAATTTGTAGGACTTGATCTTTTGATGAAACCCATGCTCGTGTGACGAGCTCCGTTTTCTGCTTATCTTGTTAAGTTATTATCGTTTTCTTGGCGATTATTTATCTTGCTTTTGATTGATCACCATGGGTGAGATTTTAGCTCTATGATTTCTGGGAAGCTCTCATAGAGTGGAAAACAAGTAAGTGACGCAAGAACATGATTTAAATATTATGTGTGTGAATAGCATAGGAATATGTATTTGCCTTGCGTGACATAAATGAATGGAATGGTAGAGATACTCTTAAAGCATTTCGGTATAGGAATATATTGACGAGCTTAGAGGGTATAATCTTAGATTTGGAAAAATACTAAGAGTTGGAGGATTTCATGTCATAATAACGAGGCAAAGATAATGTTGAAGCGTGGCGAGTACGGAGCATGGGTGGAATCAAGTGGTCAAGTCTATTTTCCCTCTTAATATCAGTTGTTTAATCATAATTTGTCTGGAAGTCCACCTCGTCTCGGTGTAATATTTCTCTTTAATTGTTTCTCTCTCATAATCACACACAAATTGTCTTCGACGTGGTTTAAAAAGTGCGTTCCCTGTGGATTCGATCTCGGAATATTTTTGTATATTACTTGTTGATTACGTGCACTTGCGTAGAATTGTGTTACATACATTTATAGCTAACAACAAGTTTTTGGCGTCGTTTCCAGGGAGCGCCAATTATAAATTACGTTGATATTTTAATTTTTGTGATTATTTCGTATTAGTGGTTGATTCTGTTATTTTCTTTGCGTGAATCAGGTTTCTGGACTGTGGTATATGCGCAAAACCAAGGCGCAGGTATTATACCCGCTAGATCCAAAGATTGAACGCACCTTTCGTCGAGGAAGACGACGCCAAAACATCCGTAGAAAGCGCAAGTTAAAATGGCCGCACTAGGCGGTAATGGGAATAATGGAGGAACGCCATAGTCATCGCCGATGACCGGAAAGGGTATACATTGATCACGCTAACCCCGATTTAATGAAATGAATCCGGAATAACCGGACCGAGGTGCAAGCGAACCGATTCGAAAAGCCGGTTATGTTCCGGATGCTCCAAACAATGGGGCGATTCGGTGGGCAAGCCACGGAGGATCCACATCTCCACCTTGATCGTTCACGGAGGTCGTGACTCATTCAGTTTGCGGTGTTTTGCCGGGTTACCGAGACTTCGGTTGTTCCCTTTCTCGCCACGAGATCGTGCAAAAGCATGGCTGAATGGTATTCCATCGAATCTATCACTGCGGAACGAGCTCGTGAAAAATTCTTGATGAAGTATTTCCGCCTCACGAAGAATGCAAGATTCCAAATGACATCATGTCGCTCCAACGAATGATGATGAATCAGATGCGAGGCATGAGAACGTTATAAGGAAATGCTACGAAAATGCCCTCACCACGGCATTCCGCATCGCATTCAACCGAGACCTTCTATAATGGGTTAAATCGCCCACACGCTTGGTGCTCGACGCCCGCAAATGGAGCTATTCTCTAAATCCTACAATGAGGCATATGAGATATTGGAAAGGATCGCTAATAACAATTGTCAATGGTCCAATTCTCGAGTTCCAATGGGGAAGAAATTTGTTGCCGGTGTTTTGGAAGTTGATGCCTTGACGGCGCTAACTGCTCAAGTGGCGTCTATGAGCAATATGTTGAAAGGCTTGCAAATAGCCAATCCGGTTGCTCAGCGACAATTGTTCGATGGTCGCACCCACAATGCAAGTGAGCGAAGTGTCGTGTGTTTACCGTGGGAGGGCATACTTTTGATAGTTGTCCATCAAATCCGACGGTATGCTACATGGAAACCGGAATGGCGGTGAATAATCCGTATTCACAATCATATAATCCGGATGGAGACAACATCCTAATTTTTCGTGGGGGACAAGGAATTTGGAACAGTGGTGGTGGAAATTTTGAGAAAAACACATATCCACAAAATTGCCAACCGAAGCAACAACAAGCCACTCACACCCCAAGTTTATTGAAACTTTGATGAAGGAGTATATGGCTAAGACAGATCACGATAATCCAAGGCGATCCACTTCGCTACTGAATTTGGAAGTTCAGATCGGACAATTAGCCACCGAGATGAGGAATAGGCCACTTGTAATCGCCATGACACGGAAAACCCTCGAAAGATAAAGAACATGTCGAGGCCGTTACCTTACGAAGTGGAAAGAAAATGCACGAAACCGAATCACGAACCAAGAAGAGAAGGCGAGTCCTCAAACACTAAAGCAATGTGGTAGAAGTGGAATCTCCAAAGAAACCCCTTAATCTTGAGAAGCCTTCCGAGGTGAAATCACCGCGAAGTCAATGGACGAGGTGGTTTATCGACCACCACCACCTTTCCCGAAGGTTGAAAAAGCAACAAGATACTCGCCGGAGATTTCTAGATGTCTTGAAACAATGCACATTAATATTCCATTGGTGGAAGCACTATAACAAATGCCAAATTATGTGAAGTTCTTGAAGGATATCTAACAAAGAAGAGACACCTGTGGGAGTTCGAAACAGTGGCACTGACTGAGAGCAGTAGTACCATGTTAAAAAGCAAGATTCCACCCAAGTTGAAAGATCCAGGGAGTTTCACAATTCCATGTTCAATTGGAGGTCGCGACGTTGGTCGTGCTCTATGTGATCTAGGATCAAGTATAAACTTAATGCCGCTCTCAATATTCAGGAAGCTCGGGATAGGAGAAGCTCGGCCCACAACAATGACCCCGAATTGGCGAGATCGATTCATGGCTCATCCGAAGGAAAATTGAAGATGTGCTAGTAAAGGTTGATACATTCATTTTCCCATGGATTTCATCATATTGGATTATGAAGCGGATCACGAAGTGCCTATTATTTTGGGACGCCCTTTCTTGCAACAGGAAGAACTCTGATTGATGTCCAAAAAGGCGAACTCACAATGAGAGTAAATGATCAGAAGGTTACTTTCAATGTTTTCAATGCTATGAAGTACCCTGACGAAGTGGAGGAATGCTCGGTAATACAAGTATTAGAGCAGGTCGTTGCAGAAAAGATGCTGGAACACTCGGCTCAGTTCGAGGACAGTGAGAATGAATATGCCGACCTCCTAGAGTTAGAGCAAGAAACGGGGCTACCTCATCACCCCTCTAACAAAGGTCTGCCGAAGTGCCACCTCGTATCAGCCGAGCTCCGGAGTCACTTGGGCTCGCAGATCGGCCTGTCCAAGTATCCAAACCTTCGATAGACGAACCTCCAATACTTAGTCTGAAAACTTTGCCCAACCACCTGAAATATGCTTATCTGGGCGAGGGCAAACTCTTCCAGTAATCATTTCAGCTGCGCTCGAACTCGACAAGGAAGAATCTTTATTCTGGTCACAAGCAAATCTGAGAGAGCTATTGGATGGTCAATTGCCGACATCAAGGGATCGGCCGCCTCGTGCATGCACAAGATATTGTTAGAAGATTGCCACATCACTTCCATAAAACACAGTAGCCGTCTTAATCCGGCCATGAAAGAGGTGTTGAAAAGGAAGTTATTAAATGGTGGATCTTGGAATCATTTATCCAATCTCGGACGGTTCTTGGGTGAGCGGTGCGATGTGTTCCAAAAAAGGAGGAGTTCGGTGATTTGAATGATCGGTGAGGAGTTAATTCCAACTCGGGTGATAACGAGGATGGCGTGTTTGTGTGGATTACGAGAAATTAAACACGGCTACTAGGAAAGACCATTTTCCTCGCCATTCATGGATCAAATGCTTGATAAACTCGCCGGCGAGGAGTTCTTCGTTTCTAGATGGGTATTACGGTTATCATCGATCGCCATTGCACCCGATGATCGACACAAAACCACCTTCACTTGTCCCTACGGCACTTTTGCCTTTAGAAGGATGCCTTTTGGACTCTGTAATGCCCAAATGACGTTCCAACGTTGCATGATGGCCATCTTCTCGGATATGGTAGAAGTCGACCGAAATCTTCATGGATGACTTCTCCGTATTTGGGGATACTTTTGAGGTATGCCAGGTAACTGGGGAAGGTCTTGAGGCGGCTGCGAGGCAGCGCACTTGGTCTTGAATTGGGAAAATGCCATTTCATGGTACAAGAGGGCATAGTGCTGAGCCATCACATATCGAAGGGGATCGAAGTGGACAGAGCCAGATCAAGTGATAGATAAACTTCCACCCCTACCACCGTAAAGGGGTGCGTAGTTTCTTGGGACATCAGGATTTCTGAGAAGGTTTATAAAGGATTTTTCAAAATTTCTAAGCCACTTTGTGTGCTTCTTTGGAGAAAAATAGCCATTTCGAGCTCGCCGGAATGTTTGAAGCGTTTGACGTTTTGAAACGAGCTCAGTGACACCCAAGAATCATTGGACCGGCGGTCATTACCTTTCGAGGTTATGTGCGACGCTAGTGACTTCGCAGTGGGGACCGTCTTTGGGTCAAAGAAAGAGAAGATATTCTACTCCATCTATTACGCTAGCAAAACGTTGGTGGAAGCTCAAATAAATTACACCACTACGGAGAAGGAGTGCTAGCGAGTGTTAAGCTTGTGAAAATTTAGAGCCTACCTCGTGGGTTTGAAGGTGATTGTTTACAGAGATCACGCGGCCATAAGATATCTTGTCGCCAAGAAAGATGCCAAGCCACGGTTAATCCGGTGGATCTTGCTGCTACAAGAATTTGATCCGAGATTAGAGACGAAGGGACCGAGAATCAAGTAGTGGCCATTTATCTCGATTGCCCTACAAGATCGGGCTATGAAACTCATGCCCAAATTCGGGGACGCTCACGATGAACAATTGATGAGCATGCGGCACGAGAGTATACCTTGGTATGCGACTTTGTCAACTTCGGTGTCGTGAGTCTGCGGCACCAACTCTCATTTCAACAGAGGAAAAGGTTCCTCTCGAGGTCGACATTACTTTTGGGATGAACCATTCTTGTATAAACGTCCCGATGGGTTGATGAGACGATGCGTACCACATGAAGAGATGGAATCAATTCAGAGGATGCCGTACTACTCCATATGACGGTCATTTTTTGGGACAAGAGCGGCGCCAGGTTTCTGATCAAAGTTATTTCGCCAACCTCGTTTAAAGACGCTCACGCCGTGCAAAGATGTGATGATTTCAAAGGGTGGGGAATATATCTTCCGGAATGAGATGCCAATGAATTTCATTCGAAATTGAACTCTTTGGCGTGTGGGGCCTCGATTTCACAGGTCGTTCCTCACCCTCATTTGGCAACCTCTATATCCTGGTGGCGGTTGATTATGTATCTAAATGGGTAGAGGCCGTGGCTACCCCACCAATGACGCGAAGGTTGTTATCAAATTCTTGCAAAAGAACATCTTCACGCGGTTTGGTACTCCTCGCGCGATTATTAGTGATGAGGACACATATTTTGTCAATGTGGTCGTGGGCCGTTCTAGCCAAGTACAATGTCAGACACAAGGTGGCTACTGCATATCATCCTCAAACAAATGGTCAAGCAGAGCTTTCAAATAGAGAGATTAAAAGTACACTGGAGAAAGTGGTGAACCCAGGTCGAAAGGATTGGTCCATACGCTGATTATCTTTGTATGGGCTCTGCAGCCTTTCAAGACACCTTTAGGGATGTCTCCTTATCGGATGGTTTATGGGAAAGCTTGTCATCCTCCTTTGGAGCTTGAACACCGAGCCTATTGGGCAATAAAGAAACTGAATTTTGAGCATAAGGCTGCTGGAGAGGCCCGTTTGTTGCAACTAAATGAAATGGATTAATTCATGTGGTTTGCTTATGAGAATGCCAAGTTGTACAAGGAGAAAACCAAGAGATGGCATGATAACAATATCTTGCGCCGTGGGTTCTTGCCGGGGCCGCAAGTGCTATTGTTCAATTAGCGTCGAGGCTTTTCCCGAAAAGTCAAGTCACGATGGTCGGGTCCTTCACAATTCTCGGGTAGCACCCGCGGTGCTATCACATTACTGAAGGAACATCGGGCCGTGAATTCATGGTGAATGGGACGTGTCAAGCACTATTGGGGTGGCGAGGTCGTTCGTGAGAAGACCTCGGCGACTCGAACGACGCCGACTGAGGTATCTTGGGTCGCTATGGCGGCGCGCGGCTGGCAGACCTATTGTTTTGTTTGTAAATATTTGTTTTATTTCTCGTTTTGTCTCGTTGTTTGTGTGTGATAATAAATTGCCTTAGCTTTGTTAAAGAAGATGCAAGGTTTGTTCTAAAATGGTATGTGGTATTTGGACTGCAGGTGTGGTACATGCGTACCTCTGGGCGTAAATTCTGAGCATGGTGCTAGTTGTTGTTCCAGTAATGGGCTTGCAGAAAGAGCAAAAGTGAAATAGGAGTGCTATTTTGGTAAAAAGAGCGGGAAAAATTTGGTTGACATTTGGATTTAGAAGACCGCGCCTTTTTCCCTCCCTCTTTATATTTTATCAATTTTCTTATTTCCCCCAATTTTGCTGCGCCTTTGCTCTCACTTTTCACGTCCACCTTCTGTTTCCTCAAAACTTTTGATCTCTGAAATTTAGTTGTTTTCATCTTATCTGCCGTTAAATTCTGTTACTATGCGGAGATTTAGCAACAGGGTCAGGAGGCAGGTGGCACGTTTGAGCAATGACTCTGCCGCGCCCATCATCATATCAGACGCCGAGTTGTCACCGGAAGATTCGCCGGGTTCTCCACAAGATGTTGTGCCTTCTTCTTCGAAAAGAAAAATTAGTTAGAGCGACAAGGGTAAGGCCAAAATAGTGGAGCAGATGAACCGAGGATATTCAAGCAAGAAGAAGGCGGTGGACAAACCCTCATCAAGAAAGGCAAGACGCTCAATCGGCGCCTGTGTTTGAGAGTTTTAAGCGCCGAAACTTAGGCATCTATGGATAGAAAAGGTTTTCGTAAATCGAGGAAACCCCGGTGTTTGTGGTAGAGCTGATTTCTCTAAATGGATGGGCAACGTTTGCGGCAATTCCACCTCCACCCATTACACCCTTGGTTAAGGAATTCTATGCAAATATCACGCCTTTGCCGAATAAGGAAGGTTTGTCTGCTGTGGTGAGGGGTAAGATGGTGGTTCTATCTCCGAAAACCATTAATGATTTTTATGAATTGGAGAATGAGGTGGATGATGCTTTCTCCGCCATGAGGAGGGCACCTTCAGCTGATGATTTAGAAGAGGCACTTAGATTGACGGTTGTCGAAGGCACAGAATGGGCGTTTTCCACACAGGGGTGTCGCTCCATTAAAGCTGCATCATTAAAATTGGAGGCTCATGTCTGGCTCCACTTCATTAAAAGCCGGATTTTGCCCACCACCCATGATACTACCGTGTCAGAGGAACGGATGCTGTTGCTTCTCTGCATTTTCGCTAGGAGGTCCGTAAATGTGGGCGCCCAAATCTGGCGCGAGGTGGACGAGTGCCGAAAAAGGAAGAAGGGCCGACTGTTCTTCCCTTCTCTGATTACTCAATTGTGCATAAAGGCTGGGGTGCCTTTCGGGGATGATGAGGATCGCCTCGTTGAGAAAGTTTTCATAGATATCAAGATTTTGATGCATCGTCATGGTGCGTCCGAAGACCCAACCTCCCCGCCGCACAAGTTGGTCTACCGCCCATGCCGACCTCGTCCGAGCCTACTATATCGATATGCGAAGTTCTCGCCTACGGATCAAAGGACTCTTGCTCCGATCCGCCGATTTGAGGGCGACTGAAGCGATATGGGTATATTGCGCAAGCGAGATCACGCAATGGAGGGCATCTCGCATCGTTATCCACGGTAGAAACTGCCGATTTTCCACAATTTCCACATCGGATATTCGGGCGTGGCCTTTACCATCGGATTATGATTACGAGGCCGAGGTTGAGAAGGAGAATAGGCGAGGCCGACCGAGCTCAATTTTGCGACAAAGCTGCTCGCCTTGCATCCACCGAGGATCGACACCGTTGCCCATCTACCCACGCTTCCCTACTCCCCGGGTTCTCCGAGGTGTAGGCAGGCGTTCTCTAACTCGATCCTTGGTGTTTGTTTTGTGTTTTGTTTGTGGTTAGTTTAAATTTACGGTCGGTGTTTTGTTGATGTTTGTTCGTTTGTTCAATAAAGCATGTGATTATGTTTTCGATGATTTCTAAGGATGATGTTTGGTGGCTGGCGAGGATAGCTTTATGATGTCAATCTGTTTTGTTTATATTGTGATCTTTGGTACGCCTTATTGCTTGTCGGTTTTTACCCTTATTTTTTGGGTGTACCTCTATTAATTTTGGTATTAGCATATTAGTTCCTATAGGGATTAACCATTGCATCGTGAATCTTAATTGGCTTACGATTTTGTATGAGTGCACATCTTTTATATTGGGTTGGGACCCCTTGAGACAATATACATGAGTGTGTCGACATGGATAGGGACGTAGGCCCTTTTGGATCGATTGTACCTTTCAGCCTTCTCTAATATGATATTTTCCTAGGGTCCCCTTTGAGCTTACAAGCTTTTTCTTTCTTGTATCCACTAAATATTCTCCAGTATACCCGCATACATTACTCATTACCCTTCACTTTTGGGCATGCCTATTTGTGGTTCGGTTCTCAGTATTTATAATAGTGCTGTAGTAATCTATATGTTAAGATAATGTGTCTCACCCCTCAATTTTGTATAAGTCTCAACATTGGGGACAATGTTATGTTCTAAGTTTGGGGGTGGGCGAGGTAAAGTAACCTCGGAAGTCGAGGGTGAAAGTAAAATTACCTCGGAAGTCAAGGGTGAAAGTAAAATTACCTCGGAAGTTGAAGTTAAAAAAAAAGAAAGTATATAGCAGAGAGGATAAGACGAAAAAGGTGAAGATGCGGGGCCTCTATAAAAAGAAAAGAGAAATGGCAGGATAGTTGGAACCAAGAATGAGTTAGGTGACCAGGTGTTTTGAGCTACATTATCCCAAACAATCCTACCGTCACCCAAGCCTAACATTATAAACTGTTAAAGACCTACTGATCCAGTATTGATGACACTCATGTTAGTGGAGAGGGGGTTGACCGAACTTAATTGTGGAGACATTTGTGCACTTGATAATCAAAGCATGGTCATATTAAGAAGAACTAAGTTATGGGAAGATTCATGTAGTGGCTAATGTGTTATATACCTGTTGATATCTGAAGGGCGACATCTTTGCAATACGAGGTGATTGACCAGATTTGCAACGAGAAGAACTGAATGATCCTTTTTCTTTTAAAGAACCATGACTGAAAGCGACGTCCCTAGCTGATTAAGTCATCATCTTGGTTATCGTCGGAGCATTTTGAACATCGCTTCTTGTTTTTGTGGGTGTGTTTTTGTTGTGAAACAGAACATCACTCGAGGATGAGTAATGAGCTAAGTTTGGGGGTGTGATAACTCTTATAAAAGAGTTATTATATGACCTTTTTGATGATAATATCCTTGAGTTTATCGGGTTCTGTTCGTTAGTTTGCTTTTATGTTATATGTTTATGTTATGTTTGCGTGTGTATGTGTGAAGGATTGAGTCAGGTGAATTTATAGGGTTTTTAATGGCATTTATGCGTTATTAGTTATGGCATGACGCAGGAAGGAAGGCAGTGAAGAAGAGGCTGAAGTCCGCTAAGTCAAAGTCAAGCTCCAAGTAGAACGCGCAAGCAAGGCCGAACTCGTGAGCGAGCCTGACTTCGATGTACGAGGAAGGAATAAACGGATAATGCTGAAAAATACGGGAGCAGAGCCGAACTATAGAGACGAAGTCAAAGCTCAGAAAAAGTGAAAACCGAGGAGGCTGGAGCGAAGTCTGGAAGCCGAGCTCAAGACTACCGAGCTCGTGAGCGGAACCGAACTCCGGGAAGAAAGAGAACAGAGCCGAGCTCGCAATAAGCCGAGCTCAATGATTGAAAAGTTCACAAAGTGTGAAGACGACCTCGATACTAAAACTCGTAAGCGAGGTCAGACTCGTAAGTGAGGTCGGACTCTAAGCCGAACTCGAGAATGATGACCGCATCTAAGATCGGATTCAAGAACGTAAGTCGCCCGCTCAAAGGTCGAGCTCGGAAGAAAGAAAGAAAAGCGGCGATGTCACGATGCCTAGCTCGGACGTGAGGACGGACCTTGCGTGAGGTCGAGTTTGTAAGCGAGTTGAGTTCGGACGCGAGGTCTTCATCGGAGGACGAGCTCGTGCTGTAAACCGAGTAGAGGAGCTCAGATAGCGAGATGCAGACGCGCTTATGAAAGAAAAGCGAAGAGATTTACAGACCAAAGCCACGTGGCGGCTGGCCACGACAGCATAAAGGACGCGTTTTGCCAGAGCCAACGGAAAAAGAAAGAATCAGAGGATGAAGGGCTTACAGGTGCCTAGTCTGCACACCTAGAAAGTGTCAGAGTTTGTTATTAAAAGAGAGGGCGACAATCAGGAGATTATTCATTATTCAGTATCTGGAAGAGGGAATCAGGGGGCAGCACCTTGGAGAAGAAGCTATCGGAAGAAGCGACGATCCAAGGAGGAGCACGTGATTCCGACGACGAGTGTTAACTTTGAATCTCGAATTCTTTTGACTTTGCTATGGCATTTGTGTTTTTGAATTCTGTTGCACAGCTCGCTATGAGCTAAATTTGTAGGACTTGATCTTTTGATGAAACCCATGCTCGTGTGACGAGCTCCGTTTTCTGCTTATCTTGTTAAGTTATTATCGTTTTCTTGGCGATTATTTATCTTGCTTTTGATTGATCACCATGGGTGAGATTTTAGCTCTATGATTTCTGGGAAGCTCTCATAGAGTGGAAAACAAGAAAGTGACGCAAGAACATGATTTAAATATTATGTGTGTGAATAGAATAGGAATATGTGTTTGCCTTGCGTGACATAAATGAATGGAATGGTAGAGATACTCTTAAAGCAATTCGGTATAGGAATATATTGACGAGCTTAGAGGGTATAATCTTAGATTTGGAAAAATACTAAGAGTTGGAGGATTTCATGTCATAATAACGAGGCAAAGATAATGTTGAAGCGTGGCGAAATGGAGACATGGGTGGAATCAGTGGTCAAGTCTATTTTCCTCTTAATATCGCTTGTTTAATCATAATTTGTCCGAAGTCCACCTCGTCCGGTGTAATATTTCTCTTTAATTTTTTCTCTCATAATCACAAACAAATTGTCTTCGACGTGGTTTAAAAAGTGTGTTCCCTGTGGATTCAATCTCGGAATATTTCCGTATATTACTTGTTGATTACGTGCACTTGCGTAGAATTGTGTTATATACATTTATAGCTAACAACACCTACGCACTTCGGTTTACATTCAAAAATACGAATAACGAAGTGGAATACGATGCCTTAATTGCAGGACTTCGCCTAGCTCAATGTCTTCGGATACGAGCCATGCAAGTTCACAAAGTGATTCCTGTGTCGTAGTAAGCCACATGTTGGGAAAGACGAGGCAAAATGTGGGATGAAGAAATACATTGAAAAGCCAAAAGCACCGCAATGCCTTTTCTCATACTTCAGTTGGTTCGCATCCCAAGGGAGCAAAATAGCCGAGCCGACACCTTAAGCAAATTGGCCTCGTCATCAACGAGTTCGCCAAGAAGAAGTCCAAGCGAAGCATAGACGATGCCGAAGTCGAAGTCAACATTATCTCTGATGAAGAGCCTAATTGGATGACCCCCACTAGAGCATATTTGGAGAGGGGCGAATTACCTCATGACAAGCTCGGGCCGGGAGAGTCTTGAGCAAATCTTTGCGATACGCATTGAGCAAGGAATTTCTACTGAAAGTCATAGCTTGACCCTCTCCCGAGGTGTTTGGGTCCGAACCGAGCTAAGTATGTACTACGAGAAGTGCATGAGGGATCATGTGGAAGCCACATCTGACCGCTGCTATCAAAGAAAGTCATGCGTTGGGATACTATCGGCAACAATGTTCCAAGACTCAATCGACCTCGTAAAAAGTGTCCAAGTGTCGATTCATGGAAATGTGCCGAGGCTACCTCAAACCGACCTCGTCGATGCAAAGCCCTTGGCCATTCATGCAATGGGGGATCGATATCGTGGGGCCCTTCTACAAAGCTCCAGGGCAATTTCAATTCCTGATTGTCGCAATCGACTACTTCACAAAGTGGGTGGAAGCCAAATCCTTGGTAAAAATTACAAGCAAAAACGCCTCAACTTCGTCTGGAAGAATATCGTAGTCGCTTCTAAGATCCCTCATATCCTCGTTTCGGATAATGGGACGCAGTTCACAGATAAGGTCTTTAAAGAGTGGTGTCAAGAGCTTCAGATCAAACAAAAGTTCACCTCGGTGGCCCATCCTCAAGCAAATGGTCAAACCGAAGTCACCAACAGGACAATTGTGAAGGGACTCAAAACTCGCCTGGACCGAGTAAAGGGCAATTAGGTGGAGAATTTGCCACAAGTCTTATGGTCGCATCGCACAACACCTGACATCGAACGGAGAAACACCTACTAGGTTTGGTGTATGGAACCGGCCGCATCCGATGAGATCGGTATGCCGAGCCCCGCACCATCCACTTCTCACCAAGTAAATAGGAGAATCTACGAACTAATCGGATGCGCTTGAAGAAAAGTGGGACCTCGCCTACATTAGATAAGCTCGGTACAAGCAACAAGTAGCTCGGTATTATAACCAGCGTATCAAATCTCGACAATTCCAAGTAGGCGATCTCGTACTTTGAAATAATGAAGTCAGTAAAGCTGTAAAGCTTGGCAAGCTAGAAGCCACATGGAAGGGCCTTATCGAGTTGAAGAAGTCCTCGAAAAAGGGTCATATAAGCTCGCCCATTTATCCCATGAAATAGACACCCAATATGCACATCATTCATCTTAAGAAGTATTTTGCATAAGTGTCAAAGGAAAATTTTGTTCATTTAGATTTGGTCAATGTGTCTTTAGGTCTTTTTCTACGTTGTTACGTCGAGTGTTATTAATAAAATCTTTTCTTTATTTACTTCATCCGTCTTTGCATATTTCATTTTGTCACTTATGCATACCACCTTTTCCACAATACCTCTACGGAGGATGAACAATACCCTCTACGGAGGATGAACAATACCCTCTAAGGAGGATGACAAATACACTCTAAGAGGATGATATCTAAACGTGCATAAGGGGACCACCCCTACCGACACTTCTCGGCAAATAAGGAACCTTTACCCTCATTTATTTTGAGGACGAACTATCCTATTTTATTTCGAGGACGAAGTACCCTCGTTTATTTCGAGGACGAACTACCCTCTTTTATTTCGAGGACGAACTACCCTCGTTTATTTCGAGGACGAACTACCATATTTTATTTCGAGGACGAACTACCCTCGTTTATTTCGAGGACGAACTATCCTCTTTTATTTCAAGGATGAACTACCCTCGTTTATTTCAAGGATGAACTATCCTCTTTTATTACGATGAAGAACTACCCTCGTTTATTTCCAGGACGAACTACCCTTGTTTATTACGAGGACGAGCTACCATCGTTTATTACGAGGACGAAATGCATAAAGTGTTTGATAAACATGAAAAATCAACACAAGGCAAAGAATTTTTTTTTCTTATTTCCGAAGTATATAATGCATACAAGACATTACGAGGATGATGAAGGACCAGGAGGCTGAGAGAAGTTAAGCCAATCTCTACAAAAATCAGGGTTCAGCAGCTCATCTATGCTCACCCTACCCCTATCTCTACCTCGTCCTCGATCGACACCAGGAGCTCGACCAGCTCGATCTCTATGTCTCGCTATTCGACCCCGGCTGCTCGATAACTGTCGTCATTCGTGCATATAAAACTCCCGAGAATGTCTCTCGACAAAATGCACCGTCGGGGGAGAAGAAGCCTCGGCAGGAGGAGAAGCCTCGGCAGAAGAAGCCTCGGATCGAATCAAGAAACCACCCAAGTTGCGGATGACGAGCTACAGCCTCTTGTATGCATCGCCGATTTTTCTCGTCGGCAAGCTGCTCCCCGAATTGCAGAGTCCCGACTGCACTCACGCCCATAGCTCAAACACCTGCATGTCGATCTCTAAGACTTAGGCTTCGGCTTCGGAGATGGTCAATCCGCCACCTCGGCGAATAACCGCCTCATATTCTGCATGCTCATCGGTGACCTTTTTGGCATCATCCTTCGCGATCTCGAGCTTCTCCTCCAACTCCAAAAACCGAGCTTGAAGCTCGTCGAATCTCTCTTGAGAAGCCCTGAATCTGACATCGGCTTCCTCCTGTACATGCCCAAGCTTGCCCTCAGTGAAGGACTCGACTTCCTTCGCTCAAGAGCTCGGTTCAAAATTTTTATTTGTTCACCAAGGAGACATGTCAATGTGTTCAAGAATGATCGAGACAAGCAAAGAAAAGCATACTTCAATGAATTGGAGAATTTTATTAAAGCCTTTAAGGCAGGTCAAAAAAGACATCTTAATGATGACGTAGTTACATTTTATCTAAAAAAAATAAAATTGTAAAGGGATCAATCGACCCTCCAAAGAATCCTCCTCGGGCTCGAAGCTCGACCTCCTCCCGAGCTCCAGCAGCTACAGCCTCGGCCTCCTTCCGAGCTCCAGTATTCTCGGCCCTCCCGAACCTCGCTAGCTTCACTGCGTCGCCCGGCCTCCTCCCTAACCTCCACAGCCTCGGCGATCATCCCACCTCGGCTCCTTAGCCGATCACCATTATAGCTTCGATCGGGGTCCCGATCCACCGAACATGCACGAACCGACCAAGTCACAGAGTCAAGAGAGGCCAGCTCTCCAACACTGTGCAAGCTCTTGAGCCGCCAAGAAGGACCTCGGCATCGCCGCACAGAAGGCCTCATTCTCCATCACCTCATACCCGCACTTGGACTTATCCAACTGCGGTAATCCTCGGCAACTTCATCGAGTGGCGCTACCACGCGTGATTCGTAACCTCGGCCAACCGCCACCGGCCGGAGAACCTCCGGACAAGAACAACCTCTCCGCAAAGGCACGGAGAAGCTCTCTCTGCGAGGCCGTCGCCTCGGCCTCCCGATGCCTGGCCGCCTCCAACTCGGCCTTCAACAGCCAACTCTAAGATTTGCCTCGGCCTCGCCGCCACCGCCTTTCTCCACCCGCCACACCGTGATCTCCTCTTGGCGGCGCCCGAGCCTCGCTTCACTCGGCCACCTCTAAGACGAGGAGGGTTTTCTCCTCCTCCAACTCCCTGGAATATCGAGCCGCTTGGTCGAACCGGGCGATGGCGTCATTTAGATATTCCATCACTTGGGTGGACGTCGTTGTCATCACGGCTAGCTCGGTCTTCATGTACTCGGTCCCCTGTGCAGAAGTCACCCATGTCAACAAACTACATAAACACAAGTTGGCGGCATGCAAACAAATGCGTTACCTCAGGGAAGGACCGACGTGTGACCTGGGTGCCGACGATCTCGCAATCAACATCGTCGACCGAAGGAGAAACCACGTGCCTTTCTTTGATGGGGCGTGGCATAGGTGGGGGCAAAGGCGATCTCATTTAGACTTCGGCCCTCTCAGAAGAGGCCTCGGCCACATCCTTCAGTGCCAAGGTGGAGGGCTCGAGACCAGAACTCGACCTCTTCCTTTTCTTCCCTTTAATGAAGTCCACTGCAGAGTTAAAAGAATGCAGAGTTAGAACATAATACAAAAGTCAATCAATAACTAAGTAAAGGAGTTGAGGGGGGCCTCACCCTTCTCCGGTTCTACCGAGGTAGCAGGGTCATAAGGGCTCACCTGCTGCGAGCTCACCTCGGAAAAAGCTTCGTCAACGAGGCCGCCCCTATCCAAAATCTCCTCTAGCCACCGGTTGCCATCGGTGGCCACATCCGTTAATCTCCCTACATTCCGTGCTTAACTGGAATGACTCATCGAACCAACAAAAGAAGAACTTCTTCTGCCAGTTCAAGATTTTTGACTTTGTTTTTATTTTAAAACTACGATGAGGCGAGATATAATACCACCCCGCACTATATTTAAGCTGGAAAAATCTAAGGACAAGCCCTAGGGTAAAAGAAAAATTATGCCGATGGGCATAGACACCTAGGCCCGTCAACTGCCGAAAAGAATTTGGCATTAATTGGGCAAGAGGTATGCCGAACATTTGTTGTTCGACATATACAGAGGAAAGGAAGACGAAGACCGCACTTAAGGTCGTTTTCATAAATCAGAATAAAACCTCCTGAGGGGCGCAAGCCCTATCCTCCATCGGGGAGCAACCAGCCCAAATGATTTCTGGATGAAAATCTAGAGGCAAGCTCTATTACGGCAGGGCTTCAAGATAATGAAGAAATGTAAGAACCCCACCCAAATCCCTTTAAAGCGGAAACCCACCCTACAAACATAAGGGAGGGAGAATCGAGAGTTAAAACTTAAAACCACCAACAAGTCCGATGGCGACACCGACACAACACGACCCTCATAGCCGTGAGACTCTCGGAAGAAGAAGGTTTATAGATAACTTACTTGTTTTATGAAGATATCAAGAAGACGGCACAATGCTCGCGAAATGACAATGGCGGAAAGTACGTATAATCGAGTATTTTCGTAAGACAAAGAGTTTTTCTTTTGAGTTTGAAATGGAGGCGGATAAAGTGAAATGAGAAAAGGCGATCATGAAAGTTATTCCAATGTGCACTTTATCGGGACCCCAACCGCCAGACGCATTAAACGGCGTGACGACTGTGTTCGACATCGGCGAGACATCCCGCATCGACCTCGGCACGATTTTACACCTCCAACCACGGCATCATATATCCGACCTCGACAAAAGATTACGTAACCGACCTCGGCAAGGCGAAACCAAGCGACATACGACTTGACGCGCCGGTAGGCGTGCCTGCGTCACACGACGACTTGGTAACGCCTCGCCTGGCTTAATCCAAGCGACATACGACTTGGCAGACGCCGGCGAAACGCCTAGACAGGGCGAAGCCAATCGACATACAACTTCGACAGGACTGTACGCACTCTACTTCGCCAGATCACGAGTTTCGGCGAAGCAATGTCAGAACCACCGTCCCCTATCCATCACGACCTCACTTCTACGTCTTTTTTGGGGGGGATGTGATAGGATACGGCCCAACTACTAGGCCCAAGCATCAGGCCCAATATAAATGGACCCCGACATTAAGCTCGGCCTATGTAAATTCGGCCCAAGAAGAGGCCCAATACAAATAGGCCCCGACTATAAAGCTCGGCCTATGTGAATTCGGCCCAAGAAGACTCTTAAATCAACTACAACTCATATCACAAGTGGAGACGTAGAAGATTCGGATGCATATCTAAAAGAATCCTTATGAGAGAAGACTTTGTATTAGAGTCGAACTCAATATTATGGTGTATAAATAGAGGCTAGATTAGACGAAAGAAGATCATCTACACTCTTTGTAATCGCTTACACACTCAAATACACATACACTCTCTCGCTGCCAGTGGACGAGATCTATTTTAAAGATCGAACCACGTTAACTCCTCGTGTTCTTTATTGCATTTATTACCTAACGAAAACTAGATCGATCACCAACTGTAGTGAACGGAATGATTAATTGTACAATAAAGTCTCCCATCTTGGCAAATTCTGGTTACGCCACTCTGAATAGGGTCATGCATGATTGTTTTTCTCCGCCGACTTCCAAATTCAAGTCAATTAATCTACACTTTCTGTTCCAAATTTATTCTTCCTTTACCATTGAATGAGTTTGTGCCCCACCAAATTATGGCTTTGCATTTAAGAAAAAAAAAATAGTTGGACTCTCTCCAAGTTTGTATTTTTTTTTTTTGCACTAACCCTTAAATTTTATTCATTATATCTGGATCCGGATAAGCAGTATTGCATGTCTTTATAGTAAATTATACAGTTTCAAGAATAATTTATTCAATTGAGACAATGAGTATTCTATGTCTATTGTAGCAAATTATATAGTTTTAAGAATAATTTATTCAATCGAGATGTGAAAATTTTATTTGTACTCACTAATTTAATATGATTAGTGTTGCATGTATATGATAAAATACAAGATTCGCATATAAAAATAATGAAAGCATGTGTATGAAATGGACTAGACGATTTGACTCCATGATATCAACGAAATTAACTTGATATGATCATCCAATTTAATAAACTAGTAAGGCGCAACTGCCGAGTAGTATATAACCAAAAGAATTGAAATCAAGTTTGCTCTTCTCCTAACTCTACCTTTGTTTTTCTTCATATCAGGTTCTCTTTTGCCCTTTTAAGCTTAACTTAATTAGTTAAGAGCTAACAGATTTGAAATATAAAAAAAAATATCCATCATTTCATGTATTTCTTAGTTCATGCTTCCACACACATAGTCTTTTGAGATCGGTGGAATGTTTATATTATAATTAATATTTTAACGTCGAAGGAGATTATATAAAGCCTTTTTTCTAGTGTAGAAATTATAATTCAATTTGAATTGGATTTTTTGTGTGATTTACGATTATCATGAAAATGAATATTATCGTAATCTATCTATTTATATATATCTATCTATCTATATATAAACGTCATCATATAAAAGTACATTTTTTATACAAAAAATATTATTGTATATACGAAATCATTCGTTTATGAGAATTTTTCTCAAAATGTCTGAAATAAAATCCGCAGACGCTGTTTTAAAAAATAAAACCATATGATTTTAACTCTTTAGATTTTTTATAGTGTGATATTTCATCTTGTATTTTATATGATTGCTACATATATTCAACGAATTTTTATTTGGATTTTGGTGTAGTAAAAGGGTCGTTGGAAGGCGATTGTAGGACGGCGTTGACAGACGGAAGGTGTTCTACAAAGTGTATTCTAATTGTCGAGCACACAATTATCTTCAAAGTATTTTTCCTTTAATAATAAATAAAATGATTTTTCTTATGTTAATATGAATGATAAAAGCAAGGCCATGTTTGGTCCCATTTTCTCCTTTCTTTTTGGAATCATATATCTTTGTGAGTCATTAAAATAGATGAGTTCGTAGCTGAAAAGTTACAAGTTTAAACTATATTAGTCACCTCTGTCCACCTTGGTTTGCCATGCAATTACAGTGCAAGCGATACAATAATAGGCCACATTATAAGGGATAATTGTCATAAAATACATGAATCCTAAGCTATTTTTGATTTTGCACACGACCATCAAATACACTAATTAATTTTTTTTAATGGGTAAATAGATTCATAAAGGTAAAAAATGTAGTATACATACTGCTAGGCCATACCCTAGAGAAACAAACTCAATAAGGCTTCACTAAAATCTTCGTCAGTAAAATCTCTCCATCAAAGCAAAACCTCACGGAAAAAAAAGAGTGCTCCATAATCCCCGGCGTGTGACGAAAAGCTCTAAGGGGGTGTTTACTTTACATGATTAGGTTGGATAGATAAAAATAATTCAATCTAATCAAGTGTTTACTTTTAAGGATTAACATTTGAGGATATCCCCCAAAATCTGGGATTATTTTAATCCTTTGAATTATTCTCTATTAATTTTAATCCAACCAATATAGGTAGTATTGAAATAATCCTCCAAATAAAGGAAGAATTATTTATCCTAATTTTAATCATTCACTAATAATTTGTAGTAAACAAAGGATTGATATATAAAAATTATCTTATCACACATTTAATTCATCAAATACTCAATCCTTTAAAATGTTAATAATAAAAAGTAAACACTCCCTAAAAGCATAAACAATACCAAGGTTCAAAACTAGGACCATAAAGTAGCTACAAAAATGTTAATGATAGGATATGGGGCCTAACCGCTCAAGCCCAATAGCAGTGCCCAAACGAATGGGCCCGACTAAAGAACTTCGCCTACACGGTTCGGCCCAAAACCCAACATCTAAACCCTATTCAAGATCAAATCTAAGAAAAGATATGGAAGGAGATACTCAAGGATCGAGCCTATCATCAAAGATCGGATCACACAAGGCAAGGGATCCATGGTAATCTTGAGGGATCCACAACATGTATAAATGGAGGTTAGATTGAAGGTAGAAGGGTGAACAACTATCGAATACTAGAGTTTTTAAATACATTCATTGTAATCAAACATAGTGAAAGTATTGAGGAATCATACCTCCGTGGACGTAGATCTTTACCTTGATCGAACCACGAAAACCTCTTGTGTTCTTCATCGTTTCGCAAACTCACACAAAATTTATCATTGGCGGCCGTCGTGGAAACTTCAACAAAAGCTTCGCTTTCACGCAAAATCAATGGCAAGGACTCGTGCAAATATTAGCGTCGCCGGTGGTGTTGGCAACGGACGGACTGAAGACCCCAACCAGGCTATTACGCAGCGCCGTGGAAAACAAATCGCCGCTGCCGATAACAACACGCCTGAGGGTTACATAGAGGACCTACCTATACACCCTCAGGACCGTCGCCCTACCGAAGAGGAAGAAGCCGATCTCAACGTCGGTGAACAAGCGACTCACCAATCTCCTGAGGTCCTCGGCAGAGATGTGTCTGAATTCCTCAATGCCCATATGGGCCAATTTCAAACCTTTCTGAGCCAAAGGGAGAATGAAGCGGGAACCTCAAGAACCATAAATAGAACGCCCAGTTTGGCAATCACGGGCGCCCGGAGTCGCTCACCTCTCCGCAATAGCCTAGGACGTTCACCTCGGTGAAATAGCCAAGGACGTTCACCTCGACGAGATAGCCGAGGACGATCACCTCGGCATGATGCCCGAAGTCGATCACCTCGGCAAGCCGCCCATAACCATTCACCCCGACGTCACCCGTGAATTCGATCACCTCGGCACAACTGCCGAAGTCATTCGCCTAGACACGTCCGCATGACCGAACAGGACCGAAGAGAGGAAAGACGGAGTCGATCCCCTCATCAGAGAGACGATAGACGTCGCTATCGGTCTCCCACTCCTCCTGGGAGGGATGGCAATGAACTCCCGGGATTTGATCGACATGGACGGATCATCTCCAATTTTTCCAGAGAAATCCTGGATACACCCCTACCGCAATGATATCGAGCACCCAACATCGCCGCCTATGATGGTCTGGGAGATCCCTCAGATTTCCTTTTTGCCTATACTACTAACATGGCAAATCAGGGGATGGAAGATTTTCACATGTGCAAGATCTTCCCCGAGGTGCTGGTCTCCAACGCCCGACGTTGGTTCACCTCACTTCGCCAAAACAGCATACATAACTTCAGAGATCACATGGATCAATTCAAGTGGCGCTTCTATCAAAAGATGCCACCTCAGCAACCTTCATCCGACCTACTCACTATCCGCCAAGGACGAGACGAGATGATCTCAAGGTTCATCAAAGAATCCTCAAGATCGATGAGAGCAACGACTTCTACATCATCAACGATTCAAAATGGGATCCGACCGCGACTAAACAAAGAAATCACCAGAGAAACCAAGACGGCGGGTAGCCTTTGACCTTGGTGGATAACTATGTTAAAGGGGACGAGTCGGATCGTAAAAAGAGAGACATGGGACGAGCGTAAAATCGAGAAGAAGAAGCCGGATGATCGGGAAGAGGCACCGATCGCCAAGTGCCTTCGATGTAATCAAAAAGGCCCAATGGAGTCTCAGATCGACCTCGGCCAAATCCTCGACAATAACATGCATAATCCGCCAAGTCAAGGGCGAAGATATTCGAACTCCACACCGAGCTCTTCCGAAACCACCTCCCATGAAAGGAGTGATCCAAGAAAAGTCGAGGACAAGTATTGTGACTACCACCGTGGGTATGGTCACAATACCGACGATCGCAGTAAATCTAAGCTCGTAGATAGACGAGCTCGTTAAAAGACGGGTGCTTAAGAAATACCTCGACCGCACCACAACCGAATCGGAAGCAAGAAGCGCAAAGGAAAGAACAGAGGTGGCAACAATTGTGATGTGACTCAAGATGACGCACCCGACGATGACGAGGACGATGGCTCACCCAACGAATGGAACAAGTCTACGCCATCACCGGACTTCACAGCAGGTGCGACGAGGTCGTCATTGAGAACCAAGCTCAAGATCGATCCCCGAGGAGCCAAAAACAAACGACTTGGGACGATGAGAGCGCCGTGTTTTCCAACAACCACCCGGCACCCAAGATCATGCCCCATCAAGACGCTATTACCCTACAAGCGGTGGTGGGTAATAAAACGTCCTGTGGTCTACATCGACATCGGTGCCTCTCACAAGATCATCTTCCAAAGTTGCTTAGACAAACTCGAGGTCGGAGGATTCACATTCATCCAAAGACCATCTAAACTACGGAGCTTCACTCAGAGGCGATACAACTGTAAGGCATCATTACCCTTCCGGTCACCGTAGACGTGCTCCCGCATCGCCACCAAAGCCATTCAGCTCTTCCTTGTCAAGGCTCCCTCCATAAACATCATCCTCGGAAGAGACCGGCTCTATGCCACCAAGGCCGCCTCGGTCGCCTACCACCTCACCACAAGATACCCACCCCGCAGGAGTATTAAGTATCCAAGGTGATCAAGCAGCAACGCAAAAGAATGCCTGAGGATCTCAACCCAAGATGGGGCCTTACCTCAGGCCTAGCAATTACAGAACCCTCAGAAGTTGTCACCCCGGGATGATCTGACTGACGACCTCCAATTATATGACGACGATCCCTCCAAGGTCGTCAAGGTCGGCACCCAGGGTCCCACTGACGTTCGACAGCATGTTATGCAACTTCTAAGGGAATACAGGGACGTGTTCGCATGGTCACCACTCGACATGACAGGAGTGTCACCCGAGCTCATCACTCATCGACTCAACATCGATCCGGCTACCAAACCAATTCGACAAAAGAAGATGGTGTTTGCGGCAGAAGCAAAGAAGCGAGCAGGACGGTGACCCAACCTGTGAAGCCAAGATCCTGTTCGAGGTCAAGTACCCAACCTGGATGGCTAATCCCGTCATAGTTCGAAAGCCAAGAGGGTGGCGCATGTGTGTCGACTATACCAATCAATAAACACTGCCCAAAGGACTGTTATCCCCTCCCCGATATTGATAAGAAGGTGAGGCATTGGTGGGCCATGAGATCTTCGCTGATCTATATAAGGGATACCACCAAGTCTTGACGAGCAAGGAAGATGCTTCAAAACGGCATTCATCATCGACTTCTGTCTTCGCATACCGAAAAATACCTTGATTGAAAACGCCGAGCTACCTACCAACGAATGGTGGACGAATATTCAAAGACCACATAGGAAAGATCGTCGAGTTCACGCCGACGACATCGTGGTCAAAAGCAAAAATAGAAAGTTGTACCGAGGATCTCGTAACTATCCTCCGCCTCCTGTCGGTTAACCTCAAGCTCAACCTCAAAAGTGCACGTCGTGGTAAAACGGGAAATTGGGATGCCGGGTTTCTCAAGAAGGGTTGAAGGCTAATCCCACCAAAGTGAAGACGATACTTGACATGCAAGTGCCAAAACAATTCGTGAAATCCACAAACTCACCTGGATGCTTAGCCTCAAGAGGTTCCTATCCCGGGCTGCCGAGAAATAACTCCCTTTTTTCAAAATCTTGAGGAGAGCCCCTGACTTCGCCTCGAAGAGCACCATACCGCCTTTACACAACTAAAGCGAGTACCTCGCCGATCCGCCCACACCGTCCGCCCAAAAGAGAGCTTAACTCCTTTCCTTATATCCGTTGCCTCTGATGAAGCAATCGCGGTACTTGTGCAAGATGAGTTCGACGATAACTTTCTATTTACTTCATCACCGAGCTCTCAAAGGACCGAGACTAGATACTCCACTTAAAAAATAAGTTGGCACCGTGAACGCCAAGCAACGTCTCCGACCTTATTTTCAAGCCCATTCCATCCAGGTACTAACTGACTTACCCCTGAGACAAGTCTTGTCGAAACCTGAATTGTTAGGACGTATCGCTAAGTGGGCACTGGAGCTCGGCGAGCATGACATCATATACTCCCCCCGACCGGCCATAAAGGGGCAAGCTCTGGCTGATTTCCTAGTAGAAGCCATGTTTACCGAGGTCAATCCTACCAGTGAGGTCACTCCGACCTCCGCCCTAACAACGGAGGAACCACCCTCAACCTACCTCACTACTGTTGGCAAATGTTCGTGGACTGAGCCTCATGCAAAATAGGTAGCAAGCGACATCTCTTTTCTCGGTCCCGAAAAGCAAGAAGAACCTATGCACTTTGTTCTCCTTCCGACCACAAATAACGAGGTGTAGTATGAAGCACTAATCTCAGGACTTCATCTCGCAAAAGAATTGAAAGTGGAAAAATCTAGATCTTTGGAGATTCCCTGTGGTGGTAAACCGTGTCTTAGGAAAATACGAGGCTAAAGAGGATATGATGAAGCAATACCTGAGAAAGCTAAAGAGATGCTAACCTCGCCTGTATTTCACACCACCGAATCCCACGAGGGAGAATAGCCGAGCCGATGTCTTTAGCAATTAGCCTCGTCTTCGACAAATCCACCGATGGAGAAGTTCAATCCGTAAGATCGAGAGCCCCACATCGGCATCATCACGAGACCGAACCGAACAGATAACTCCTATGCGGCATATCCGAAGAAGGCGCATATCGCAGGATCGGCTCGAAGCCAAAAAATGATGGTCAAGTCCCAAAATACCTTATTCATGAAGGAACTCTATAGAAATCCTACCTCCAACCCTCCCGAGATGCCTTGGGCCGTAAGAGGCGGACTATGTACTTAAAGAAATTCACATGGGATCTTGTGGAAGCTACATCGGTCACGAGCTCTCTCAAAGAAAACGCTGAGGTCGATATTATCGCCCACCTCATCCTAGATTCGCCGAGCTCGCCAAGAAGTGTCCCAAATGTCAACTTCACGCCACAGTCAAAAGCTACCTCAAACCGACCAAGAGCCTACAAAGTCCATGGCCTTTATGCGGTGAGGAATCGACATCGTTGGTCCCTTCGATCGAGCACCGACGCCTTCTAGATTTGGTTGTTTCCATAGACTACTTCACAAACGGGTCAAGCCGAGCCTCTTTCAAACCTCACAAGCAAAAGGATTCGTAACTTTGTTTGAAAAGTATAGTTTGCCGCTTCAGCATACCACATGTCTTGATCTCTGACAACGGCACCCGCCTCATCGACAAAATTTCAAAGAATGGCGTGAAGAGCTCCAGTTAAGCAACAGCTCACCTCGGTCGCACATCCACAAAGCGAACGGTCGATCAAGTGACAAATCGCACGATCGCACAAGGATTGTAAAAGAGGCTAGATCGAGCTAAAGGGATTGGGTTGAAAATCTCCCTTAAGTCCTCTCGGGTCATACGTAATCCACACCCTGACTTCCCACTGAAACACCCTTCACCCTAGTCTATGGTACCGAGGTCGTTATACCACCGAGATCGGTGCCCCGAGCCCAAGAACTCTTAACTTTGCTCAGCATGACAACGGGAGAACCTACGAGCCAATCTCGATGCTCTAGAGGAAAACGTGAACTCGCTTTCATCAATGAAGCCAAGTACAAATGCCAAGTAGCAAAGTACTACAATAGGAGGGTGAAAGCATCCACACTCCACGTGGGTGACCTCGTCCTACGGAACAATGAAGCTAGCAAACCGAGCGCCTTAATAAATTGGACCCAACATGGGAAGACCCATACCGATCCACGAGGACCTCTCAAGAAAGGGCCTATAAGCTTGCTTACCTATCCGGTACACTTATCCCCTAACCCCGACATATTACTCACCGAGGAGGTATTTTACATAGTTTTTATTTCACGCCGGCATTATGTTAGCCCTCGTTCTATTTTTTCCAAGGCACGATGTCATTTACTTACCAATAAAACATCTTTTTTTTTTTTATATTATGGGTGGATTACTTCGTCCCATCTTATACCTATGTGAAAATCCGTTGTCACCTCGGATGAAACACAACCTACCTTCAAAAGGGGACGCCCTTGCGAGGATGACAAACCTACAAAGTAGGGTACTCAAACTAAGCGCACGCCAGGGGACCACCCCTATCGATATTTCTCGACAAACAAGGCAAGCACATACAGATTACTCATTAATTTGAATATCTACGTGCAAACGACGTCCAAATCGGATCTCGTACAATTTATACCTCTTTATTGGGAAGATATATACTTCGGTACAAAGTCTAAATACATTTATGACTAAAAATCAGGTTCTAAGCTATATACATATTACTGGTTTCGAAAGACTCGCCAAGACTCGTTAAAGCTACACCAGTCGAAACAAAATCTTGTGTCGACGGTGAATACCCGGAATGAACTCGGTGCCTTCCACCCGGTCGACGAGATCGGCGTTGTCACGACCTACTCCCGAGGCTCTTTGAGCAAGCGCAGAGGTGCTCTGACCTGAGGTGGATATCCTTTGGGCCGAGGTCGAACTCCTGCCTCTTGACCTCGCCATCCTGCCAGGGCTACGACCTCGCCCTCGACCTTGTATCATTCCTCGCCGAGCTCCCGACAATGTGGACCGACCACGATATGATGTTCCTGTCACATCTGAACCCATCATTCGGACCACCTCGACGTGGTCCAGGTAGCCGCCACCCACTTCTACTTCTTCAATCCTCACATCGGCTGGAGCTTGACTGCGTGGCTCGGGCATGCATCGCTTGCGAACGACCTCATAAAACTGGAGGCATTTGACCAGCTCTTCGAGGCAGGCTTTAAACCTCTTGCTATTGGGTCCCTCCTCCTCCTCGCACCATGCCCTCGGCTAGCAACAGCTGAGCTTGGCCATCGGCCCCTGATATGGTAATACCACCGATCGACGGATCACCGCCTCATACTCGGCATGTTCTTCAGAGATCCGCGCCAACTTCGATAAGTTCGCCGCTTCGCATGGTATCAATGCGCTTGAAGGCCATCGCGCAAACATCCACCTTCCGACCTCGAGATCGATAATCTTGAGCTTTAAGGCTTCATTGTTCGCTCAAGACGGCCACCTCGCGTTTTGACACCGGTTGTTTTTCGGCTCGATCGGCGACATCGTACATCGACCCCAAGAACTCCACCATCCATACTATGCAAGGTTTGAGTCAGCTCGGCATAACGGCTTCTCCAGAACATTACCTCTTCATCCTTCTCAGCAAGGGCACCCCTGACCTCTTTCAATTTGGTCAGAAGATCGTGATCTAGCCCAATGTATCGAGAGGACGATTGCTAAAGCACGAGCCAAACAGACAGTACAACAAATTCATTTCAACCAAAAGATATATTTATCATTTATAAATGGAAGTTTGTACAAAGCTCGGGATCCTAATGATCCCGGAAAATCAAACCTATTACAACAGGTCAACTGACCTGAGCCTCTTGGTGGGGCTTACCAGAACCTTCCCGCAGCTCGCCGAACCGCCACCGCCTTCGTAAGGAAGCCTCGAGCTCGCCCAAGATCGCCGCCTCACCAGACTTGGCAAGGAGTTTCAAGATCAACATCTTCATCCTCCTCAGATTGGGAGACGACCTCGGCCGTTAGCAGAGAAGTGGAGGCCGCCAAGGTCTCCAGCAGGCGAAGGACCTCACTCGGCAATTACGCGAGCGTAGTCCTTCATCGCTCCTCGTGGTCGACCTCAACCCAACCATGCCCGACCTTGTCAAGTCGTGCATCTTGATCGCCAACTCCTCCGGATGGTCTGACACCACTCGGCCCTCAAAGACGGCAGCCCAAGTCCGAGATGAAGGCGAGAAGGTCTCGATTAAATAAGCTCGCTGGCAAAGGCCCTCAAGATCGGCCATCGCCCCGCCAGCAGGCATTCTTCTCTTGGCGAACTTCTTCTCCGCCTCGCCCACCGCCTCCGCCACGCCTCCGCCACACCGCCACCGCCTCTCCCGTGCCTTCCTTACATCACCGCCACCTCCAAAGCCCGAGTCTTCCTTCGTAGCGGCCTTCGCGGCCTCAAGAACGGCCCTCTCCTCTCCACCGTGTCATATCGAGGCGCCCTCGATAACGAGTCCGCTATCCGTGCAAACCTTGCGCCGCAATGATCCTCGAAAATCATACCGTTAAAACACATCACGTAGGAGATAACGGTGGATACGAATAAATTTGTACTGCGAAAGATATAGGGAGCTGGGATCGGCACCTCGTAGTTATCCGACTACGGTATCTCCGCCGATATCGGACCGACCTCTACCGAGGTGCCGTGGTCCTCGTCAACAACTCACTGAGCTCGGCCACCACTTGGGGCCCCTTGCTCTGTTCGGCCAACCTCGCCTTATTCGCCGGCGGCCTCGGGCTCGGCGACTGCCCTGGAGACGACGAAGACGATACCTTCGCCTTCTTACGCGCCTCGAGCTTCACTACACAATAAGAAGAGGAGTTGATTAGCACAAAGACATCATCAAAAATATAAGGAAAAAAAAGGGGCCCTCACCCGATCCGCCCGGATTCAAGCTCCCGATCTATAAGTGGCTCACCAAGATCAACCAGATCATCCTCGCAGAAGCACAGGAGATTTCACCCAAGATGTTCAGTTGATCCTCTATAGCACCCAGGGCTTTGCACTTCACATCCCTCATCTTACCTATGCCCCACTCATACCTTGGTTGCCCCTCGGCCCGCAAAAAGAAGAACTTCGTTTGCCAATGGGAAACCTTTGAGGGGGCAGTCACTTTAAACACTTGCCGAGGTGACAAGTAGTACACACCCCCTATACTCTTAATGCAAAAAAAACGCATCAAAATTTCAAAAGAAAGCTTCTCGCCGAAGCCATGGCAGGCAAGCCCTAACCCTACCACCGACCTAATGGAGTTCGAGGTTAACCGGCAAATGAGAATTTGGTAATATTCTCAATGCTCAAAAAATAGTGAGCCAAGGAAACCTAAGACCGACTTTCAAAGCATCACTATATACAATATAAATCCTTTCGGAGGGCCATCGCCCTATCCCTGATTGCAAAGAACACCACCAAAGACTACCGGAATATGGAATTCCGAGGCTATCGTGCACATATCCGCAGTGGTCAAAGACGAACAAACGTCCATGATCTTATACCTATCCCAGGCGGCTGGTATCACCGGAACCCTAGCACTCATGCTCCTAGACCTACCCGACAGGGTATAACAAGTATAATCCCGAATCTCCACCTCACTATCAACGGAAGATGATCGGGAAGGTTCAGAAATCTTTACCGGAGAAGGCAGAGAAGAAGATCGGGAAGATTCAGAAATCTCTACCGGAGAAGGCAGAGAAGAAGATGAGGAAGACATACTTACTTTTTCAAAGTGGAATTTTGCTTCGACTTCGACGACGTTCTGAAAGAAGACTAAAGGCACCACAGATTTGAAAATTTCTCTCTAGAGCTAAAATGGACGAAGATGAAGAAATGAACAGTTTCCTTTCTCCGACCTATTTAAAGTAAAATAGGCGCCCAAAACCGCCTATTCAACTTCCCACGTGGTTACCCACGACTGACGCGAGGTAGACGCGTGATTCGAACGTCAACTAACCTACCGACACACATGATGTAATATCCTAAACGCCAGACGCACCAGCCTAATCGCAATCATGTAATACCCGTATTTCGGTAGCGTAGATTAGCTCATGATTAAGGGCTTAATAAGAAGGGCATTGCATCCTTAAGAAAGAGTTGGTTGTTAGAAGCTTTGCGTTAAGCTTTGAGTCGAGACGATAGAATTTCGGACGATTTGAGATAAAATCGAGATAAGATTCTTAAATCTAGTTGAACATAAGAAGACTTAGATTTAAATAGTCTTAAGATGATAGATACATGCTCAATAAAGTTTTGATTTTAAAATTAAGAATTTCAAAATCTACGCTTGTGATCGTCGGCTATTGCCGATCAAGCTCGGATGAAGAGCAAAATATTTTAAATGGTTTTAAGATCAAAATATGTTTAATAATTATATTTTGATGTTTATGAGTAATTATTAAGGTTAAAAGTAAAGATTCAAAAGAGGTTGTTTTATCGGATAATTAGTGTCGATTTTTCGCTATAAAAACGTTGTACATTATTCTACAATATTTATAATTATTTTCTACTACAAAAGTGATTTTTATCTATTAAAGAAAGTAAGAAAAAGAAAGGAAATAAATTAGTTTCTAGAATAGGGTGAATAATCACCCTAATAAAAGAAAATGAAAAAATTAAATAATTATTACATAAGTATACTTTATACTTTTCAAACACAATTCTTCTCCATTTTTCTTCCCAAAACTCACGATACACACACTTTCTCACACACTAGGTTTCGAAAATTATGAGCCAAAAATAGGAAGATCCGACCGTTGAATTTTCGATCGGTCTTCGAATAGAGGTATAATCTCGTACCGAGAACACATCTACGGATTGAAAATTTTAAAATTCATGAGCATATGTTATTTCATATTTTTGATCATATGCTGAAAATTATGAAAGATTATGTGTATTTGATTATTTGTTAATATTATGATAGATTTGACGTCTACGTATCATTTAACGTTGAAATTGTAAAGCATATGTTTATTGTTTGTAAATTCATGTGATTTTCGAAAAATAAGGGGCTGTTTAATCTTGAATATGTGATGTTATTATGATTGAATTTCCTTCATATATATGTTATTGGATTGATATAAACGTGTTTGGAACAAGAAAAACGTTTGAAATCGAAATTATGCGAATGATCTCAAATTGGCCGAAACCCTAGGCCCTTATATTGTTGGATTTTGATTTTATTTGATCATTTTGACTTCATATTTGAACTCTATAATATGAATAAAGCCTAAAATGATTTATTCGGATTTTTCCGTCGACGTATTCAAAAACGGTAAAATTTTAGTTTGTCGGCGAAAAATTGTTTTCAAAGCCAAAGCTTTGATCTTTATGTTTTATTGATAAAATGATGATAGTTAATGATAATTGAGCATGTATATAGGTTCGTTAGTGTTAGATGACGTCTCACGTGAAATTTCGACGTTAGACCTAAAGTGACGTCTTAAGGGGATTTTCGGTTATAGGCTAAGATTGGACGATTAAAGTTTGTTGTTGAGTTTTATGTACTCATTAAGACATATGGTGATGAATTGGTGGAGTTTGGGCTATGTTGGATGGTTTGGTATTGATATGGCGATGCGTTTATAAACGTTACGCTGCCGAAATTTCGATAGAATTGGTTTGTTAATAAGATGTTAGAGGATGCAATGACCCGAGTTTTGATAGACCATAGAGTCTTAGTTTTGATATCAAGAAGAAATAGTCGTGTCGACGACTAAAGATGATTAATGTTATTGTTTGGTCTTGATAGGCAATTATGCCGTTCTATGAGGATAAAATATGGATAAAGGAAGAAATGGAATTGGGAATTAGTTCCTTAGCTCTAAGGAACATCCAGGTGGGTATAAGTATTTTCTATAAAAGTATGTTTATGCTTTTAAATGTTTTTAAATGATATGATATGATATGATTATGCATGAAAGATGACATGAGATTTTATGATATGCATTTAATTGCATTGTTTTGAAAAGATGAGTGACTTGCTAATGTTTTAAGCATGAGCATAAGCATAATGCACTACCTATCCACGGAAAAGAAAGAAAAGAAAGAAATTACCGACGTCGGTATGACCAAGTTGAGATCCTTCGGACCAACTCGGGTATGTGAAGTTAAAGTGTGTTGAGGAGGAGGCTTACTCCTCGGATCAACACAAAGAAAATAGACGTGGATATGGGAAGGAAAAGAAAGATGCATGCAGACATGAAACATGCATATGCATATGATATGATGATATGATGATATGATGATATGAGCATGCATGAACAGATTTTTGAGAAACCCTATGCAGGTAATTTCAATAAAAACCCTGCATAAGTTTATTTTATGGCAAGTCAAGAATATAGCCCTAAGGGCAATGTTTTAAATGTTTTTGGCGTATACCCACTGAGTGCATTTTTGTACTCACGCCCTGCATATATTTCTAAATATGCAGGTCGAATGAGAGAATGTCGAATCGAATCTTTGCAAGGAGCTTCTAAATGTTGATTTATAATAAGGTTGCTCTATTGTTATCGACATGTTTTGTCGCCTGCAGAGTTATGTCTTCATACATAATTCTCACCACGCTTCGTTCGAGCTTTGACCTTACCTGCTTATATGTTCTGATATGATAAAATGATCATGTCCAATGTTCGGTGAACAAGGATTCCTTGAATGTTTAGAATGGTTTTCGTTGGATTCAGTATCATTTGGTTGAATTGTTATCATTCCTTGTTTTAAATTGTTGATAAATCCTTCTTGTTGACAAAACATTCTTGGAAACCTACATTATATTTTATTTTATTGAACCGTAAATGTTAGATTCATTCATAAAGAAAGTTGTTGTCATCTTTTCTCTCGACACATGTTTGAGCCTGTTGTCATTAAATTTTCTTCTTAACCCCGAGTCACAGCCTAATTACCTGATTAGGTAGTCGGGTCGTGACAAATCATCACTCTAGCTCCCTCTGGTCAACCACCTCGCATCCTCTTAATTAATGAGAGGATGGCCTTGTTCAGATCGGTCAACCACCCGCATCCTCTTAATTAATGATGGACGGCCCGATTCCGGATCGGCCAACCACCTCGGCATCCTCTTAATTAATGAGAGGACGGCCCTGCCCAGATCGGTCAACCACCTCGACATCCTCTTAATTAACGAGAGGACGTCCGGTGCCAAGTCAGTTTGGACCTCGGCAAATCTTCCAAGTAAGTTCGGACCTCGGCAAATCGTCCAAGTCAGTTCGGACCTCGACAAATCGTCCAACTCAGTTCGGTCCTCGGCAAATCGTCCAAGTAAGTTCGGACCTCGGCAAATTGTCCAAGTCAGTTCGGACCTCGGCAAATCATCCAACCGATTCCTCCCCTCGCAAATCATCCAATCCAGTTCGGACGAGATAATACGATTCCACCTCGTCATCCAAAAGGCAAGAAAATCCTCGACAATGATCTCAACCGAGCAACAACCAACCTCGGCAAAATACATCCTTCACCTCACCTCGGCGTAGTTGTCACTCGACTAATTGGGTGGCTATGATAGATATGGGCCCAACCGCCAAGCCCAATAGCAGGCCCAAGCGAACTGGGCCCAACCTAGCAACTTCGGCCTACACGGTTCGGTCCAAAGCCCAACATCTAAACCCTATTCAAGATCAAATCTAAGAAAAGATATGGAAGGAGATACTCAAGGATCGAGCCTATCATCAAAGATCGGATCACACCGTGCAAGGATCCATGGTAATCTTGAGGATCCACAACATGTATAAATGGAGGTTAGATGAAGGTAGAAGGGCGAGCAACTATCGAATACTAGAGTTTTTAAATACATTCATTGTAATCAAACATAGTGAAAGTATTGAGGAATCATATCTCCGTGGACGTAGATCTTTACCTTGATCGAACCACGTAAAAACCTCTTGTGTTCTTTATCGTTTTCGCAAACTCACACACAAGATTTATCAGGGGTGTTTACTTTACATGATTAGGTTGGATAGATAAAAATAATTCAATCTAATCAAGTGTTTACTTTTAAGGATTAACATTTGAGGATATCCCCCAAAATCTGGGATTATTTTAATCCTTTGAATTATTCTCTATTAATTTTAATCCTACCAATATAGGTAGTATTGAAATAATCCTCCAAATAAAGGGAGAATTATTTATCCTAATTTTAATCATTCACTAATAATTTGTAGTAAACAAAGGATTGATATATAAAAATTATCTTATCACACATTTAATCCATCAAATACTCAATCCTTTAAAATGTTAATAATAAAAAGTAAACACTCCCTAAAAGCATAAACAATACCAAGGTTCAAAACTAGGACCATAAAGTAGCTACAAAAAAGAAAAGAACTTTGTGTAAATATGTGTAGGCCTAATAATATAATGATTAATACTTGGAGCCAAATATTCAAATATGAATCCATCATTACATGGCCTTCAGAAATTTATTTATCCAAAAAAATACTCTAAATCCTAATGTAAATAGTGTCACACATCCTCAATTGGATATGTCATAAAGAATCTGGACCTCTTCATGCTTAGTTGTCATTCGTCCAAAGTATGACATAACACAAGCCGCCGGGGGTTGCTACAGTCAAGTAAGGATAAGATCCCAACCTAACTGTGACAGCCATGATGGCTTGAAAAGGATATGTTCCATGCCGTTGAGTAGGGGTGTTTAAACGGTTTTTTTTTTCCGATTAGAATCAGAACCGAACCGAAACCGATAAATTCGGTTAATCGAAAACCGACAAATTCGGTTATTGGTTAACCGATAACCAAACGGTTCGGAACCGAAAAACCGTTTTTTATTTTTCATTATTAATTAATTAATTAAAAATTTTGAAAATCAATTTTTAATTATTATTTTATTAATTATTTTAACTATTTGTTAAATATTTTATTTATTTATAATAAGTTTCAATTTTTTAATTATTATTTTATTTATTTTAATTATTATTTTATTTAGTTTTATTGTTAATTAACTTTAATTCGGTTTTTTGGTAAACCGAAAATCTAACCGTCGGAACCGATCGGTTTTCGGTTTAAAATGATTCGGTTTCGGTTCCACTTTTTCGGAGAAATTCGATTCGATTAACCGAAACCGAACCGTTTAACAGCCTTACCGTTGAAAAATTCTTAATAGATGTCCCGACTGGAGTGAATGAAGACAAGGAGGAGAGTCATCCAGAGCCGACATAGCAGGTGACTCTTCCTTTTCCAAGGACATACATGATCTGGGAACCCTTGTGATTATGTGGTCTGCCATGATGCTCCCCCACAGAAGATTGAGGAACCCTTGTGATTAAGAAGGGAAATCAATGTTCGAACCTTAATTACATAGAAAAGAGGAAGCTGCTCGAAGATAAAATGAGGATTGGGAGATCTCAAGCGCATCCATTTCGGTTCAGCAAGCATTAGAGCCAACTGCCAACCTGAAATGGGGATCATCGGTGCCGAAAAAAAAGGAAAGATATTCAGGGGGAACAAAGCTGGACTGAAAGGAGAAAACATTTCTCTTATCAGCTCCAAAGTGTTCTCTTCCCCAACTCAACCCCACCCACTCCCCTAAGGCAGAGGGATTAGGTTATAAAAAAATCCTAGGACTCAGCCAGGTCAAGCACCGAGCTGAGAAGAAAAGAGTAGTGATCCTGATTATTGAAGACAAACTAACTAATCAGAGTTGCTCCACGCTCAAGAAAGCTCAAGAAGAAGAAGGGCAACCAATAGTCTTGAAGGCTTCGAGGCAAATCATTATCAACAAATTGTAACCAAAAAATGAAATAAACTATTGATATGATTATTTGACAATACAAAGTTGTCTTAGCAATGACTGCCCTCAAGTTCACAAATATGCTTTGAACTTCCATCGGTTGCTCACATGCCTATCAAGATAATGTAACCTTTCAAACTTAACCAAGGACACTGATTGTCAAGTTTAAGCCCATTTTCTTCACTTGGAGAGAAAAGAAATTCTTATTACAAAGATTTTGGCATCGTTTTGGAAAAAATGTTGGGATATAAATTTGTAAAATTAGTTTTGATTAGAGCCCAAAATCTTTATTGAGAAACTGACTATGATCTGAATACCCTAATGTTGCAATGACTTATATAGACAATTCATGATAATAAGTTCAATTATTAGAGAGCTGTTAGACTTAGGCTGTTGGTTTTGTATACTGAAAACAAGACGCTAAATATTTGTATACAATGTTCTCGGCTCACGATTATTCCATATTTGAATTGTTAACTTACCACTACAAAATTCAGCCAACACGACGGAAAATCCGTCACTAAATCATAAAATTCGTCGGTGATCTATATCACCAAGATCTCCGATGCAGACAAAATCGGTGGTGTTAAACATGTTAGTCAATTTTTTATTGATGGATTTCTAGTCCATCGACGATCACAGACGGACATCTCGACGGTGTATTCATCGTCTGCCTACATCACTGGTGTTGTCAAAACAGTCGATGGAGTTACCGACCAAAAATTATGTCGGTATTTTAGTTTATTTTTTATTTTATTTTTGTTCTATTATAGATTACATATTTTATTTTCAATATTCAACAAAAAAAAGCATTAACAAAAATCAATGCAATATTAAGAATAAACTTATAATAAAACTAAAATATTTGCAACATTCAAATATAATTTTGAATCATATTAATACAATAAGACAATAAGTTCTTCATCATCTATTTTTTCTCAAACAACTTAGGTATAAAAATCTTAAGGATCTCGTTCTTCATTTCTTGCATATCTTGATCATTCACGATAGACTTTTCTTCAACGTTAATGACACCATGAGAAATGGAATGTAGAATAATGATGCACGTCGCACAAACTCAATTATGTTACCCCATCACTAATTTGCAAAGCAATATACTCTGCTTTTTCCAATGATGCTTTTGCCTCCTCAATAACATTTTCCAAAAATATTTTTGCCTCCTCAAGATCATTTCCATTTGTCATTCTCAATTCCAATTTGTTATTTCATTTGCATTCTTCTGAACACAAAAATTTAACTCCTAAATTATGAAATAAAGAGACACAAATACAACTATATAAATTGCATCTTACTTCCACATTTAGTAATGAAATTGTCAACAATCATCTTTCTTTCAAATATTAGAGCATCACATAGATATTACCTTTTTTCTTAAAGCTTAAAGATAATTAAGTCACTTGCTAAACTCCACAGAGAAAGTTATACACAAAGAAGTAAGAAGAACAGTACCATTTATGTGCTTTCTCTTTAAACTCAATACAACCATTTTTAGTTCCTTAAAACACTAACAACATGAGCTCTCTGTTCTTAACTTTTAAGGCACAAATTTCACGTGTATGTGTCAAGACAATCAAATGGACGAGTACCATTTACTCAAAGTGTATAAGTTTTTGTTTAATTACAGATCCGACGTAATTTGCTCTTTAATAACAAAAAAAGATAGGCTTATTTGGAGCAAATAACACGAAATTCATAAGATTAAAAATTTGTAATTTTACACAAATATTACAGTTATTCAGTTATAATAGTGCATAATTTTTGTTGGTGAACATAGATGCAACAAATATATTCAGTTATAATAGTCCCTAATTCATCACCATAGGAGGCGAAAATTTTCAATGTTCTCCATAGATTACTTTAACTCAGTATTGGAGACTAGGTATCTGTGTCACAATCTAGAAGATCAAAGTTGGAGTCTACCATTGATGTACCAGAAATTTATAGGTAAACACGAGAAAACCCCTGTGTTGCAATTAATTATATAGGAACATGTTAGAAATATAATCAATGTATGGTGAATTAATTATCCAAGATAGATCATCAAGAGCACGAGTAAATTCATATTTCTTATCAAAGTGTTCTTTACTTAGAGTTCTTTACATTCAGTATCGTATTTTCAATTGCATATTATTGAACTACATCACCCGCACTCAAGCAGCACATCATCAATTTAAAACAATCTCTCAAGTATCAGTTTGATAATGGAGAGACAAACTAAAATCTGACTAAGCAAATATTTGACTAAGTGTTTTAAGTTAGTTTATGAATTTAGTAAGGCAAATACACTAATCATCACATTCCGCAAGCACATCAGTAATCAATCCAACTGATCAGCTGCCTCTGTAGTCAGTAGGTTTGCTAACTGATATCACTCTTTATAAGACTCTCTTTAACCGAATCGCCCAAAGAATACGACACGTCTGATCGAATCGCCGTTATCCGACCAGCTATAGTCAATAGCCAATCAAGTATTGTGAACTTAAAAAGTTTTAAATTTATCTAACTGACGTATCCCCCCTCCCCCCATATACTAGAACGTACCTTGAGGGGCTCATCAACAAGCGATGATTAACTACTAAAATACAACAACGGTGAAATAAACACTTCAAATATTTATGCAACAAATGTGTTTAATATGTGCTACATATTAGTAAGTGTGTGCTACGAATTAGTAATGCCGAAAAGATGATACTAAATCCCATAAAATTAGGAACTAACTGGTACACATAAAAATTAAATTACTAATATGCCCTATTATTTCTCCTGCGATTTAGAATCATTATAAATAGTTATTAATCACAAGACATATAGATCTAATATGGTCCATCAATCTAACATATCAAGGCCTACAATTTATTCTTATTTTTTACCAATATTTTTATTCCTACGTTGTCCATTTCATATATATATACATATATATATATACATATATATATATATATATATATATATATATATATATATATATATCATTAGATTGAATAAATATAAATTTCGACTAGGAAATGTACAAATGGATGGGAGAATTGGATCTTAATTTCCAACTATAGTCATTCCTAATCATTATTATATATTATATAAAAATAGATATAAATTTGATTCAAAATTGCATGATCGTTGTAAATATAGATTTTATATTTATCTTGTATATTAAGGATGACCAAAACCCTAACCATAATATGTAGCTCCCTATAAATAGAGGCTTTAACCTCATAGTAACACACTCATTTATCTCTCTACTTTGTTGTTCTCTTTACTTTCTCTCCACTTTATAACACGTTATCAGCACGATAGTTCTTCATCATTCTTCATTGTTTGATTCGATTGCTTCAAGAACATCAAAATACCGATCTCTCAAGGGAGAACATCAATTGAATTGCAGGTTAGTTCCCTTTTAATATCTAATTTGTATATTATCGATATTTTTGTAGGGCTTCAAAGTTGTCATGAGTGATTTATCAATTAGTCCAGCAAACCTCAATTAAATCAGTACAATTAGACGAGATTTAGTTTTGAATCGGTGCACCTCTATCAAACATTAATAATAGACGAGATTTTCTATGAATATTGTTTTCAATTTTCTATGAATATTGTTAAATTGATGGTGCAGTGTATATGTTGATTTAATATGTTTTATTATTTACTTTTTGGTGCTTTTGTTTGCTGTGTAATCAACTGATTGATTGGTAGAGATCACAAATTATTTCCCTGCATTGGTTTTTCGTGAGTTCCCGCGATTCTCCTGTAGTTAGTCTGGTCGTTTTGGTGATTGTGTTTTGTTTGAATTGTATATAGTTTAATACTGGACTCTCAGTATCTTGTTGGATTGTTGAGATAAAGCTGATCGTGTATTGTTGGATTCAATTTATGATTCGTGTGCCACCGCATTGCTCTTTAAGTTGTTGAGTTATTTTTACTTTTACTTGGAATATCCTTAAATGTATGTGTGTAGATTACGCATTTTGGAGAATAAATATCGATCTACATGGCCCCAGCAAGCAGCTGATTGTTAGATTTGCAAAAAGATTATGTTATTTTTGAGTTGTTATTCTTGATATAAAATTATTTGTAATGATTCATGTATGTTTATTTATTTATTTATTCCTTATCGTTATTAAATTGCTTTATTCAATATCATTATGTTGAATTAAATTGTTGCTCCCGAAGTAGCACAATTAATATTCTTGAAGAATATTACATGCTCTTGTAGAGCATTATTTGGGTGATATATGTTTCTCCCGGAAGGAAAAACATAATATTATGTCTTATTGACATTAATATATAATTTTATTCTCATCTACGAATATTTGGTTGTGCTGTTCAAGTACCAATTGCACTCCCACAATTTACAAAAATGGATCCCCAACAAAGACTTGGGATATATGTCGGATTTGATTCGCCTTCAATTATAAGATATCTTGAACCTTTAACGGTGATTTATTTATCGACGCTTTGCATTGTCATTTTGATGAAATGACATTCCCAACACTAGTGGGACAAACCTACATCTTGAAAAGCATAAGGAAATTTTTCGAATGAAAGAACTTTATCACATTTTGATTCTCAAGTAATCAATGTGAACAAGAAGTCGAAAAGATAATTCATTTGCAAAAGTTGCAAACCAACTTCCCGATGTTTTTGTAGATACAAGAAAAGTGACATTATCTCACATCCTCGCCGCAAATATTCCAAATGTAATTAATGTCCTCAAGGACAAATAACAATTACAACAAATGAATCAAAGTTCACAAAAACGTGGTCGACCAGTTAGGTTCCAAAGATTCTATGCCTAGAAAAAGAAAGACGCAAGATAGGGATCAAACAATGACGGAAATGATTAATCAATCAAATGAAAGTAATGTAGTTCCTGAAGAACTACAAGTGTCCGAAAATCATGAGATCTCAATTAATTATTTATCTTCTAATAGAATATTGGAGAGAAATAATATCGTCATGGATGACATATTTGCATTTAATATGGCTCTTGAAGTTGTAAATGAGGATCCTGAACCACAGTCGGTTAAAGACTGTCAAAATAGAGATGATTGGCCAAAGTGGAAAGATGACATACAAACAGAATTAAATGCATTAGGAATTCGGAAAACTTTTGGACCTATAGTCCTAACACCGAAAAGTGTTATCCTTGTAGGATACAAATTGGTCTTTGTTCGAAAGAGAAATGAGAAAAATGAAATTATGAGATATAGAGCAAGACTCGTAGCAAAAGGTTGCTCTCAAAGACCGGGAATTGATTATGAAGAAACATACTCTCCAGTAATGGACGCAATTACTTTTAGATATTTGATTAGTCTGACTGTGTCACAAATGCTTGATATGCGCCTTATGGATGTAGTAACTGCATATCTATATGGTTCACTAGATAGTGACATATATATGAAAATCCCCGAAGGATTTAAAATGCCCGAAGCATGTGAATCAAAGCCCAAAAGCATGTTTTCAATCAAATTACAAAAATAATTGTATGGGTTGAAACAGTCTGGACGTATGTGGTATAATAGACTCAGTGAGTATCTGTTAAAAGAAGATAAAAATGATGATGTATGCCCCTGTGTTTTCATAAAGAAAACTGAAAATGGATTTGCAATCATAGCAGTTTATGTTGATGACTTGAATTTGATTGGAACTCCCAAGAGCTCAAGAAACCGCTAAATACTTGAAAATGAATTTGAGATGAAAGATTTAGGAAAGACAAAATTTTGTCTAGGTTTGCAAATTGAACATGCCCTCAAGGTCTATTTGTTCACCAATCTACATAAATGTAAAAGTGTTAAAACGCTTTTACATGGATAAAGCGCATCCATTACCATCACCAATGGTCGTTAGAACACTGATGTAAATAAAGATCCATTTCGACCTATACAAGACGGGGAAAAGATTATTTGTCCCAAGTACCATACCTTAGTGCAATCGGAGCATTGACTTATCTAGCTAATCGCACTAGACCGATATAGCTTTTTCTCGTAAATCTTCTAGCAAGATATAGCTCGCACCTACTTTAAGACATTGGAATGGTGTTAAACACATCCCACGCTACCTAAAGGGTACCATTGACTTTGGATTACATTATTCAAAAGTTCGAGTATTCTCTAGTAGGATATGCGATCTGTGTTATTTATCCGATCCACATAAAGCTAAATCACAAACCGGCTATGTTTTCACATATGGAGGAACTGCTATATCTTGGAAGTCCGTGAAGCAAACTTTAATCGCAACATCCTCAAATCATTTCAAATCATTGCAATCCATGAAGCAAGTCGAGAATGTGTATGGTTGAGAAACATGATAAGTTATATCCAAGGATCGTATGGATTGGCTTCACCAAAGGACAATCCAACGTGTTATATGAAGACAATGCCGCTTGCATCACGCAATTAAAGGAGGATATATCAAATGTGATAGGACAAAGCATATCTCTCCAAAGTTTTCTACACACATGATCTTCAAAAGAATGGCGACATCAACATTCAACAGATTCGCTCAAGTGACAATCATGGACTTATTCACAAAGGCGCTGCCAACATCAACATTCGTAAAGTCGGTACACAAGATAGGCATGCGAGACTCAAAGATCCGCAATGATAAAAATGCAGTGAGCGGTCAGACTTTTTCCTTCGACCAAATTTTTTCCCATTGGGTTTTATTTGGCAAGGTTTTAATGAAGCGACATTTTCTTTCTTTTTATGTTTTGTCATTCAGGGAAGTGTTGTAAATATAGATTTTATATTTATCTTGTATATTAAGGATGACCAAAACCCTAACCCTAATATGTAGCCCCTATAAATAGAGGCTTTAACCTCATAGTAACACACTCATTTATCTCTACTTTGTTGTTCTCTACTTTCTCTCCACTTTATAACATGATCAGTATATTTATTTTACATCTTTTATGAAAAAGGTTTATCTAAAAAGTGAAAATAAAATGTGTGGGCGACCTACAACGTCGGTTTAACTCCATTGTACGGTTGTCCCTCCGAGCTATATAACCAACTAATTGTTTCACCTTTTAATGAAAGAAACATACCCCTCCTCGCATTTTAATTTCGTAAATTCCACCCTGCTTCTTTCTTTCTCTCTCATCATTTCTTAATCTCTATCATAATACCAAACCAAAAAATAACAAAGTTTTGAAGTTTTTGCTCCCATTGTTTTGACGTTTATTTCCAATCTGTGAGTAAATCAAAAGTGGCCACCAGAAAAATGCTGTAAGCATGTATTCATTTATGGCGTGTCGATCCAATCCCTCATTCTTTTGTATTTTTAGTTTGTTATTATTCTAAATTTGATTTTGGGAGAGAATAATGTTGCAGGAGATGGTTCATCCACAAGATCAACAACTCTCCATTGTAATTACCTTGACTCTTAAATATTTGTGATCGTGCATGCATTTTTCTAAAAGGCATTTTCATGACATTTTTATTAACTTTGTTCATGTTTTTATTTACGTATTCATAGGGGTGGGTTGATGTAGGACCCATTTCTCCTAAAAGATCCTATGAACATTGCTTATTATTATATACAATATTATTTATTTCTATATAAAATAATGCTTACACTACAATAAAAATATTTAGTAGTGATATAATTTTAGTGACGTATATACTAAGAGCTGTATCACATAATTTGTTACATCTTTAGGAATAACAAAGATTTGCTACACCACACATGTATATATATATATACTTTTGTTACATATAAAATCTGAATAAATTTTGTTACCTAAATATGTCACAAAATTAGTTACACCCTCAAACGTCCCTAAATTATGTGAAATGTTTTTATTTTTGTGACCACATAATTATCAACCTACAAGATGTCAAAATATTATATATTTAGTGATATTTACAAGTCTTACAATAATTTAAAAATTATGTCACTACTAGAATAACTTGTAATATTATTGTGATACTTCTTTATATATATATATATCTATATATATATATATATATATATATATATATAGGTGGTTTCAGAATGCAAATATTGGTAAGATATAAGAAAACTGCACTGAACATATAAAGTTGTTATAGTAAATGTATAAATTATTGCATCAAATTCGGTGCAACAGCTCTATGTTTAATGCTACACTTTATATGTTGAATTTGATGCAACAAATTTATACATTTAGTACAATAACTTAAACGTTCAATGTAACTTTCTTATTTCTTACCAATATTTGCATTCCTACATGATCCATCTCATATATATATATATAGAGAGAGAGAGAAAGATTCAAACAAGAACTATTTTTAACGTAAGAACTAAGAACCACAAAATTTCGCTATGAACAAAATTAATTTGTTAAAGTTGATGTATCCGTTGGAAAAGTTATGAATTTAAAACTCGATACTTTTCACCGGATTCGATTCCATGAGGACTAAAATTTTATTTTTTGATTGAGTAACTTTCCAAATGTATTCATAAACTTTCACAACAAATTTATCATTTTTAGTTCTCATATTCTATAAAATGGTTCTCATGTTAACTCTCATCTATATATATATATATATATAAATTTTATATCAATAGTAAATTATACAAAAATCCATGAACTTAATTTATTCATAATTCCTTCCTCACGTCAAAATTTCTTGTTAGTTCAGCCACACACAAAATGTTATGATTTGTTTTGTAATTTTTTCGCAGGATGAAATCAGCAGCCCCATCGGAAGCCATTTATTGGAATTCAGTGAGTCTGAATTATTCCCAGAGACAGTCCAAAATTCGGAAGTTGGGTCAAGCTCCAATTGCAGCTATGAAAACACTCTTCCTATCAAATACAACTATCTAACATTACCGCGATATTAATCACTTCACCACTACTAACATAGACAACGAATTGGGCGCCGCCGAACGCAGACACCGGCGGCGCTGCCATGCCCAGAAACAGCACCATGCTGATAATCTTCGACGAGAATCACATAGACAATGACATTTCAGCAGCCATAGATTTCACCACGCTCCATCCTTTTCACATCATCAATATATCAACAACAACGACGACGACACTAACCAGGAAGCCTTGACATCTCTTCCTTAAACAACCAGCTCCGGTTGGAAGACATGAAGCCGAATGGATCTTCGTCGCTGCAACACAGTGGTGCCGAGTGGTGGTTGCGGTGGTGCCGCCGCCTTATGAGGAGGAATGTCTGTCTTCTTTCATACGGCTGAAGTCGCCTCAGCCGCCTTGTTCTTCCATCGATTCCATCATGGTGCCGTGTTTGCCGCCACCTACGGTTCCATTCTCGCTACTCAAAGCTCTGGGCCTTTTCTAGGGATGTTGCCTTCTCAAGATTTGGAATTTCAAGGAGATAATACTGCATTTTTCATCCCCGATAATATGCAACGAGTTTTCAATTGCTCTCTTGACCTTCGGTATTTCACTATAGGGATGTCATGATGGAAAACGTACAAAATAGTACGAACTTGCGGGCGTATTACAACGTGAAATGTAAAGGTAGGAGATCAAAACTAACAATAAACTTAAATGAATCGAAACTAAAATGAAACAAAACCGTAAGCTAAATGCCGAGTCGAGGAGGCCTCTTTCCATAAGACGAGATACGCCCAGTAGTGCTCTCGGTTACGCGTATCGTCCCCAAAGATGAAACGGCGTCTCGTAGGTGGCAGCACCAGACCAACGAGCTCCGTGAATCGGACGGAGACGAGGATGAGCTTGGACACAAAGTATGTATGCAGGGAGTGCTCTAAAGTATCTTTGGAATGTTTTTGCGAGGGTGGCTTATTTCGGAGACATGTCCTATTTATAGGCGTCGTCTATGAAGCACCAATACGAATACGAATACGAATACGCGATACGATACGATACGAAAATACGTCAATCTTCTAAAAATTCAAATACGAATACGTTAAAAATACGTTTATATTTTTATTATATTTTTATATTATATTAATATTATTATTCTTCTTATTATTATTATTATTATTATTAAATTCATGTAGAATCGTGCATATCAAAATTCAAAATAAAGCAATTAACTAGTTAATTTAAAATCTCAAATAATAATCTTAGTCATAGAGTCTTGGTACAATAAATCACACTAAACAAAGTCTTCTTCGATTTTTCAATTCAAAAAAACACACTAAAATAATATTAAGTCATCAAATCCTCATCTTCATCCTCCTCAACATCTATTGCATCCTCATTTCCACTTTTGGCGAAGACAATGCTTTCCATCTCTGGCTCATCAAGCGATAATTGAGCAATCTCGAGATCTCCAACATCCTCAAACGTACCAAAGTTGTCTCCTCCAATATCCCACAACTTAGTTTCTCCTTTGAAGTATTCAGGTGTTCTTCTGGATAACAAACGAAGATTGCTATGAATGAAAACCAAATCCTCAGACGTTTTGGTGTCATCTTATTTCTTCGCAATGAGTGGATAAAGAGTACGTGCTCAGTTCTCAAAGACATGATGAAGATGAAGGTTGAACAAGTAGCTTGAATGCTAAACCTTGAAGAGTTGGGGCACTTGTACCATATGTCACCCACCAAATCTTGGGATCCAAGTCGTAACGTTGCTCAATCGAGTCGAATCGAAATCCACGACATGGTAGAGAAATTACCATACTCCATTGTCACAATCCTCCTTGTGCAAGATCCGAAAATACTTCTTTAAACATTTAATTCTTTCTTTGGCAACTTCATCATCCCTATGGGGGACTCGGGAGGGTCTTCATTAAGCCATTGATCATCGTAATATCTAATAAAAAAACTTATATAATAATAGTAAAACAATATAAAAGTTATAAAATTAAAACACTTAAGTCGCAATCATACTTGGATTTAGTGAATGAGCCAAACAATGGAGTGGAGTGTTGTTTTGTTCCAACGACTTACTAAGATGGCATGAACCACATCATAGAAGTTGAGCGACTCATGAAGTTCGATTCTTTCATACTTGTATATTGCCCTTTTCACTTTTTCTATCATTGAGTCCCACATATCATAAACCAAGTGAAGACACGGCCTATCTGTGTCACAAGCTCGAAGCATGTCATACAAAGGAGTTGTAAATGAAAGTATATAATCAATCTTATCCCACCAAATGTCATCTAATACTTTCATTTTCACCAAGCTTGCTTTTTCTACATCATCTTCTCGATAAGAATCCCAATGTTCACTTATCACCATCTCACTAAGGCTCCTCTTTAGAAGCTTAAACCGCTTCAACATCACAATAATAGAAGCAAATCGAGTTGCAGCAATAGATAGCAATTTTAGAGGGACAAATGTGTTAAACATAGCTAACCTCATACCATGATTCATGATGAAGTTCTTGATCATATTGGCATCTGCTGCAACATCGGAGATCCAAGAGCATAACCCAAAAGTTTCTTGATTATTTTCAACATTCTTCGCAGCACATATATTCTGCAATGCCAAATTGAGTGTATGAACAACACATGGCGTCCAAACGATACTAGGATACAACCCTTCCATAAGAAGTCCAGCAGACGAACAATTCTTAGCATTGTCTGTGATTATTTGAACCACATTTTGGGGACCTACTTCATCAATAACTTCTTTCAACAAATTAAAAATAAAGAATTTATCTTTAATCTCCCCTGAACAGTCAACGGCCTTCAAAAACATGGGTCCACTTTCGGTGACGGCCATAAAATTAATTAACGGTCTTCTTTGTGAATCACTCCATCCATCACTCACAATGCTAACTCCTTTTTCACGCCAAGTGGTTTTAATGGGTTGCAACAACCTCTCTACATTGGCCTTTTCTTGTTGGAGGAGAGATGTTCTCAACATGTTGTACCCAGGTGGCACATAACCTCCTAAATTATGATTGGCAGCGTAGGAAAAGCTAGCAGCATAGTAAGGACTTCTTGCCAAATGAAATGGCAAGCCGGATGCGTAGAAGAACCGTGCAATCAAAGCATTCAAGGTGTTGCGACCTTGAATATTGAATGCTTTGCCAAGAGTCGTCAAGAACTATCACTCCCTTTCTTTCTTTGAATCATTATAGCCTTTATATACTTCACTTGAAAACCTTGCGAGAGGCGTTAGCACGGTTTGGGAGCACTAATTATTTGTTTTTTTCTTCTTCTTCTATTAATTTACGCATATTCGATATATCTTTCTCAGTTACTTTGTGGCAAGCCTTAATCCCACCACCCCGCTTCAATAAATGGCTCACAACTCGTGTATACGTAGTCTTTTTTTGTATTTGACAAAAATTACATTGCCAAGATACACTTCCACTACAACTTTCTACTGGCCCAGATATTGTGACATATCTCCACAAAGGTTTACGGCTATCCAAATTTACACTTGTAGACGAGGGTGATGTCTGAGAAATCGATCCTGATGAATTAGTGGAAGCCATCTAAAAGGCCTTAAAAAATCTGCAATCAACGAGGCACGAACATATTACAAAACTAAAATTTATGTTTTAAATTCAAATAAAGAATTTTCTCTGTACAAATAGAAATTCAGAGCGCAATATTGTTTACAATGATTATTTTACAATTAATTAATCTATAGAAATCCCAAATCAAGTTAATAATTAATTAGTTTTTATAAGTATGATACAAAAGAAGAATATTTTTAACATATACAAAAGATGAATACAAATTTCATTCATAACAATCTTGGGTACACGGCGCACAGCCATTACATTCAATTTGAAAAGACCCCCGGTAAGATAACCCCTACCAAGGAACTTCCCAAACTTAGTCAAGACAAACTTGTCCGACTCAAAAACTAGTCTAAACCCCTTGTTAACTAGAATAGAGCCCGACACCAAATTCTTGCGGATGTCCGGGACATGCAGCACATCCTTCAACGTGATCCCAATGCCGGACGACATCTTGAGCACCACATCACCAACTCCGGCAACCTCGGACGAAGCTTGGTTCCCCATGTTGAGTTTCCTCCCCTCAACAGGCTTGTAGGTGAGAAGCGCATCTTTTCGGCGCAGACGCATGCAGATTGCGCCGATGTCGATGAACCATCCACCTTGATTCTCGGCGTGGTTGACTTCTTTGGTCACCACAGAGCCAAGTCATCCTTGTCCCATTTGTCGAAGTTCTTCTCGACAACATTGGTAACTTGTTTAGCCTTCTTCTTCTGGCTTACGACGGTCCTTACTCGTGTGGCCATGCTTGCCACAATGTAATGATCCCGTCAAATTAACGGGCAACCACCTTCCTTTGCCTTTGTCTTTGACATTGGGAAGAACACGCTTGTTGGAGGGACCGCTCTCCAACAGTTGGCTTTAGCATCGATCAAGCCTTTCGCTTTTAAATCTTGTTTCTTCACGTCAGACTCGATGCGCAGTTTGACGATCAAGTCTTCAAGTGTCATATCCTTTCGCTTGTGCTTAAGGTAGACCTTGAAGTCTCTCCACCCAGGGGGTAGCTTCTCAATCACTGTAGCGACGACAAAGCCGTCCGAAACAGTGTGCCCTTCGGCTTGAACCTCGTGTACAATGAGTTGAAACTCTTGCACTTGGTCCATGATCGGTCGAGAATCGACCATCTTGTAGTCCAAATATTTGGCTACAATAAACTTCTTTGTACCTGCATCATCACTACGGTACTTCTTTTCTATCGCATCCCACATACATTTGGATGTCGTTACAACAACATATACACTATACAAACTATCTTCTAAACTACAAAGTATAAATTTTTTACAAAGATAGTCTCCAGTGCGCCAATTATCATATGCTGCTCGGACGTGAAAGTCCGTCACTTCAGCCCCCGGTACGGCGGGCTCATCTTCCACCAAAAAGTTAGCGAAGCCCAACGTCGTGAGGTAGAACAACATCTTTTGCTGCCATCTCTTGAAGTCGGGTCCTCCAAACTTTGGCGGCTTCTCGGCGGATGGCATCATCCTCGCGGTATGAGCAGCGCCGAGATCGATCCCAAACCGGATCCACCAACACCACTGAAGTGTCTTTGGAACATGGAACTCGAATGAGAACCACCGGTGTTAGATCCCATGGATCCAACAGTCGACCCATTGAAAAGTGCAGTCGTCGAACCAAAGGAACCACTAAAAGTGGAACCAATTGTTGAACCACTAAAAGTGGAACTAACAGTCGACCCAAAGGGTCCCATGGTTGACCCCGAAGGCATCGAACCAAACATGACCGAAGCCATTGTACCGTAATTGGTGGCGAACAGAGGAGGCAAGGAGGCGGCGGCGGCGGCGGCGGTGAGCAGTCGAGTGGCGGTGCGGTCGACATCTCAAGCAAGGTATTAGTTTGAAAGTTTTAAGTCAATTTTAATGTCGGACTCCTTGGCAAGTGTTATCTCGTCTTGCGATTGATGGAAAACGTACAAAATAATACGAACTTGCGGGCGACATAACGTGAAAGTAAAGGTAGGAGATCAAAACTAACAATAAACTTAAATGAATCGAAACTAAAATGAAACAAAACCGTAAGCTAAATGCCGAGTCGAGGAGGCCTCTTTCCAGAAGACGAGATACGCCCGGTAGTGCTCACGGTTCGGCGTATCGTCCCCAAAGATGAAACGTCGGTCTCGTAGGTAGTAGCACCAGACCAACGAGCTCCGTGAACCGGACGGAGGCGAGGGCGAGCTGGACACAAGATATGTATGCAGGAGTGCTCTAAAGTATCTTTGGAATGCTTTTGCGATGGGTGGCTTATCTTTGGGAGACATGTCCTATTTATAGACGTCGCCCCCATGGGAAAGCATCTTGGAGTCAACACCGCATTGATGTCGGGTGTTACTGAGTTATGTCCCCTATTGAGTGCGGCGGTTTACGGACACAACGTGGGCACGTTTCCGTAGAGCCATCATGTCGGCGTTACCGACGGTTACGGACGAATCGACAACGCGTGCGCCCGGGTTCGTTGGACGTATCCGAATGTCTCTTCAGCACAAGCAGCCCAACGGTTGGGCCACACGAGTTGGGCCTCGGACCAACTCCATCGCACAGCGAGCCCAACGGTTGGGCTACACGATTGGGCCCCGGACCAACTCCATCTTTGGGCTCGATCAAACATTGATCCAAAATATAGGGCGATGGGCCGCGGAACCGAGCCCACGAAGCAAGCCCACGAGCGAGGCCCAAAGAACGGCCCAAAGACCACCCAAAGACCAATTGCCAAGATCCAAGATCCACGATCCACGATCCACGGACCACGGAACCAAACCGAACCGAACCGGAATAGGAGCGAGGCGAGGTCGGGCGCCGGCGTCGGGCACACCGCGCGGCACGGCGGGCGGCGGCGGCGGCGCGTGGGCTTTCCACCCATCACTTGTGCACATAATTATACTAAGTGTTCAATGAACCACTTATATAGACAATTAATGAAGGTACATTAATCAATGTGGGATAAGGATTAATTAATCCATGCTTATCCCCTTAATCACATAACTCCATGTTTAAGTGACCAACTTTGATCCATTATTTCTCACTCACCGAAATCGAATTTGAGAATGTGAATACACCACGATCATCTACTCAAAGCGTAGATCGATCCTATGCCATTTAATTTCCCAAATTAAGCGTTCGCCACTCAAAATCTTGGTCAAAGTATCTTCACGGCAACTCGACCACATATATAATATTATATATATATGTTCGCAATTTCCAACATGTCAATCGGTGGATTTTATTCGGACCAAAATCAATAAATAAGTATCGATTCTGGTTTTGGAAGTGATCCATTAAATAACGGACCAGACTCGGACCATCAACTATGGATCTAAAACGGTCTGGATTTGAGATGGGTCTAGAACCAGAACCGGAGCAGAACCGAAACTGGAACCAAAACCGTTCCTTTATAATTTAACGGGATATGAGTAATTCCGAATCGGTATAGGTAAAACCGACTCATTGACAAGCCTACTTAAGCTTAGGCTTGTCAATAGACGGGTTTTACTCGGACCAAAATTAATAAATAAATATCGATTATGGTTCTAGATACAGAACCAGAACCGGACCGGACCAATAAACTATGGGTCTAAACGGTTCGGATCTAAAGTGAGTCTGGAATCGAAGCCAGAACCGAAATCGTTGCTTTAAAATTTAATGAGCTATGAACAATTCCGAATCGATCCGAGTAAAACTCACCCATTGACATCCCTATTTCACTCTATATATATATAGGGGTTGGTTATAGGGAGAACTCCCTCTAAGATAAGAAATAAGAACTTATCATCACCCTTGATTTCATCTAATCTAATGGACCATATTTAATTCATGCTTTAAAACAAGTTTGACTATTTTCTATACTATTTTTATGATTTAAAACATGTTAGGGGTATAAAGGTCAATATAAAGATTCGTACAGTCCTAATTTTTCGTGCAATCCTCGATTTTTCGCTAATTCACATTCTCTCTCTGAAATTAATAATTGTGCATACGATATTCATGGTTGTGCATAGGTTTGTATATTTTTATGCGAAATAAAACAATAACTAAAAATCAAAATTACATAATTGAGAATCCTTATTTGAATAATAATTAATATAAAAATAAATTTTTACCTTAAAATAAAGATCACAAATACAAATTTCGCATCGAAATCCCACAATTAGTGGGTGAAAAAATAATGATATACAATTATGATTATTTTTGTGATTAAACTAATATGCATAACTAGATAATAGTTGTGCATTGAACACAAGAGACTCGTACATCATCCATTATGTGGATGAATATTATCATGTTAGCATATTCGTGAACATTGCTGTGATCATAGAATAATGCATAAAACAATGTTTACTATATTAGGAGTTATAATACAATATAGATGCGGTAGTGACCGTTGTGTGCGTGAATCATTATGTTAATTACGTAAACATATTTTCAAAATATGTAGGTTGACTTCATGCTCAAACAATTAAGTTGTGCATAAGGTTATTTAATAAATGCATAAATCGAATTAAATGAAAAACGAAAATTTACTATGAAATTCTCATGAAAAATTTATTATGCAAGTTGAACATTTCAATACACGAAAATATGTAATATGCTTTCATAAAGACCGTAAAATTTGAACAAGATGAAGATAATAAATATTTATAATTAATCACCTACCATAAATAATTATAAGAATCCCCCAATTTAAGGAATAAATTAGTTACACTAAAAAGCAAAAATACAATAATAACCTTATTAATAAAATCTGTAAAAAAATATCCTAAAATAACATTAAATCTAAATTGTAGAATACACCTAGATCTACGCTTAGGATTAGTTCCCATTTCTTAAAATACTTATGGTTCTCATTTGATCCATCCTCTATATATATATAAAATATGTAAATAGAGGAGAGATGTGCAACATATCATTTGTGATTATTTATTGTGAGTATTACTGACGTATAATCTACTTTCGTATTGTTGTTACCCTATTCATTAAGGGACTTAGTAGTGAAAGCCAACATCTATATCTTGGAGGAGAAACTACAACTACTACTTCAGCTCTAGCATCGGAGATTTCAAGCTTAGAAGACCCCACGTTTAAGGTGAGCAAAATCTCCGTTGAAGAAAGGAAAAGAAAGATTCATAGATACATGAAGAAAAGGAACGAAAGGAACTTTAGCAAGAAAATCAAGGTCATCACTTTTGTGTGTATTTTTTCATTACACTTTTGCAATAACATGCAATGGATAATCCTAGTTTGAACGTAAACATATGCATGCGTGCATGCAGTATGCTTGCCGGAAAACTCTTGCAGACAGTAGGCCGAGGGTGAGAGGAAGGTTTGCTAAGAACGACGAACTGGGAGAAGTTGGAAGAGATATGGGCAACAACCATGAAGATCATGTGGATGAAGATGTAGGCCTCTATTCCAATTCTATCCTTGATCACCAAAGAAAGGTACAAATTCTATCCTTGTAATTTATCCAACATTGCCCAAATTCTGACTTTTCATATCATAAAAAGATTGTGCATTATACTTTTAGTTAATTCTGATTTTGCTATCGAGATTGGTTTATCACCAATTATTAGGGTTTTAGAATTCATAACTTTAGAGGTTTTTTACTCGAAATTTTTTATGTGAGAATTAATTTTTTATTTAAATTGCTTACACATAAATATGCTACATTAGAGAACTAATTTCTAATTTGGGGGTAAATCGATTTGATCGTAAAATCAGAATAAATAAAAAGTATATTTTTGTAGGTAGTTATTGACACATAAATACATCAACTTTAGGCCGATTTTGGGCTTTCCCACGAACTTTAAAAGTTGCCACAAAATGCACAAACTTAATGATTTTAGTGTTTTTACCACGATTTCAAATTCATGCCAAATTAGATCTGACTTGACATCTCAAAAATTTACTATAAACTAAACGGTTAGCGATATAAACGACATCGTAGAGAGAGGATATAAAATATCGTCATTTCATAAAAATAAATCAGATTTTTTGATTTCTATGATTCTTCGCGTAAACCCTCATTACAAAATTCAAGTCTTCTTGTTTGTTTCATTGTCTGGTTCTAGTTGGGATCAAAACATTCGATATCCTCTCTCTACGATGTCGCTTTTATCACTGACCGTTTTGTCTATGATAAATTTTTGAGATGTCAAATCAGATTCAATTTGGCTTAAATTTGAAATCGTGGTAAAATAACTAAAGTCATTAAGTTTGTATATTTTGTGATAATTTTACATTTCATAGGAAAACAAAAATTGATCCAAAGTTTATGCATTTATGCATCAATAACCCTAATTATTTTGTGATATGTAAATTTAGAATTCTGTCAAAATTCAATAATTTACAGACTATTATCCTTTCAATAATTTTATTCTTACCGAAATTGTATATCATTAACATAAAAAATTAAGTCCAACTTTCTATATGGCATTTTAGGTCATCGTGAAAGAAGAAGATGATTTGGATTCGTCAGATATTTTGGCACATATAAGTGGGGTAAATTCTTTTAAGTGCAACTACCCAATTCAATCTTGGATTTAAATAGAGAGTTCGTTGCCACATAATTACTTTGAGCAATTTTGCATGCGAGGTCGGATAAATATTAAAAACTCCTATTTTATATATTTTGATAACAGTCGTGTACTTTTTAATGACAATGTACATAGTATATATATATGTGTGTATATATATACACTATTCAAGTTAATTAGTGATATTTGTAAATATGTTTTGCTTTACTATGATATGGGTAAAACGAGCTTTTAGAATTTGTAAAGTTTTTATTATGTATTTCCTCTGTTTCGTCAAATATGACTCATTTTTTTGACATGATTATTTAAAATAAGTTTATAAAATGATTAATGGAATAAAAAATAAATTGAACTTATATCTTTTAAAAAGATAATTTTTTTTTTAAATAGATCAAATTCGATGGGACACACAAACCCAAAAGAAACACAAGTCAAGGTCGATGTTACGGTGGAAATATTTGTTAAGATGAGATTTTAACTTCTTTTCATGACATCATTGTGAGGATTATTTTCACATGAAAAAGTTGACCTCGAATGCTCTATTTATAGCATTTGTAAGACTGCAAAATGTAGGATTTCATTTGGTGAAAATAAACGTCCGCCACATCATTAATTTTGTTTTTTGTTTTTATTATTGATTTTTGGACAAATCAAACCAAGGCGAGCGACGGCCACGTCCAACCATAGAATCTCTCTACTCAAACGTCCATCACTTTTTATCAAATTTTATTTGAATATTAAGATAAATACAATTATCTTTTGAATAATATATTAATAAATAAACCAAAAATGTTTTATTTTCATTTTCTGTAGACAAATTTTGCGATAGTTTTAAATACCTTAAAATTCAACATATAACATCAATTTTTTCTAGTAAAATTACATATAAACTTTGAATCCTTTGTGTATTGCGTAAGCTAGGAATAGACGAATGATTTCCAATCTTGCAATTGGAGCAAATATCTCATCGTAACATATTCTTTCTTTTTAGTTGTATTCTTTAGCCACTAGCTTTAGCAAATATCTCATCTTAACCTATTCTTCTTTTTAGTTGTATTCTTTAGCCACTAGCTTTGCTTTCTTTCTGATGTCAATTTTATTTTTTATTCTTGAAAATCCATTTTAGTCTGATCGCCTTATGATCGTTTGGTATGTCCACTAACTCCCATACTATATTTCTTAAGAATTCATCAGTTCTTCTTGCATGGAATTTATCCAGCTGACATCGTTGAGAGTTTCGAGAACACCCTTGGGTTTTACTTGAGAATAGAAGTAAACAAAGCTAATTATATGTGTTGGTAAGTTATTCTGCAACTCTGACTGAGTCAGTAACAAATCTTTGAGTTGTGACTTTATCAATAAGATCACCTCGGGTATTTTTCAGTGGGGTGATTTTCAATCAATCTTCAATATTTTTGAACTTCTTATGATGTTGGAACTGGATCAGCAGTAAGTTCATCAGTAGATGACTGATCAGTAGGAGGTGGAACCATATGATTTTCTAATGCTGGTGTAGGTTTTTGATGAGTTGCCTTGTCAGTAGCATGTACTGTAGTAGTACTAGGATCTTTAACTGGTGTTGTTCCTCCTTGATTTATTACTAGTTTTGAACAGTGGGGGATTTTCAGCTGTGCTGATTCTTTTTCATGGACTTGATGATCATCATCATTTTCCACTTCTTCTCTTGGTCCCCAAATAAGTAATTTGTTTGTGATGCTGAGGGGAGTAGAGGTTTTAGAGAGGTCGATGCAGCTTCTATGATGACTTGATTCTTATACTCAGTAGGAGATTCATCAAATACAACACGAGGTGTTACTTCCATAATATATGATTTCTTGTCAAAGACTCAATAAGCTTTACTGGATTCTTTAAACTGAGGAATATCAAGGAAGATTCCTTGTTCAGCTTTGCTATCAAACGTCTTTAACTGCACTTTAACAATCAAAAGTACAAAAGCAAGATATAGAAGGCTTCTAGTTATTCGATATTTCATATGGTGTTTTCCTATGTCTTTGAGAAATGGTATGTTCTGGGTATAATATGTTGTTTTGATTGCTTCAGCCCAGAACTTAGGAGGTAGCTTTGAGCTAGCAAGCATTGTCTTTGCTACTTCTTTTAGTGTTTTGTTCTTTCATTCAAATACTCTATTTTGTTGAGGCGTTCGAGCAACAGATATTTGATGACTGATTCCTTTCTTCTCACAATGCTCGCGGATCACAACATTTAGAAATTCGGTTCCTCGATCAGATCTGATGGTGATTATGTCAGTAAGCTTCTCTGTGCTGCGTCTCTTTAGTAGTGCAGGCTGCTTCTCTAATGTTTCGCTATACAAAAATACAATCCACATTAATCTAAAATAATCATCAATAACAATGAGGATGTATTTTCTACAGTTTTGACTAATTGGAGCTGGAATATTTGATTAGTAGAGGTCCATGTGCAACAACTATAATATTTGATTAGTAGAGGGAGTAATTTTTCTTTTGAATAACGCTTTAGTCTGTTTACCCCTCTGACATATTGTACACTTGATCTTTATGGAATCCTACACTTGGCAGTCCTTGAACCAGTGAATGTTTTGCCAATTTGTTGAGGGTCTTAAAGTTTAGGTGGTTTAACCTTTTGTGCCACAACTTGTTGATCCTAGTATAGGTTTTTGACACAAGACAAGTTTCAGGTGGACAGTCTTTCCACGATACGAGATATAAGTTTTCATGTCTTGTTCTTCACAATACAATCTTCTTTGCGTTGTTCTTTACTGTGAATATATCTTTTTAACTTTGACAACAAAATCGTCATCATAGAATTAACTAAAGATAGGAGATTATGCTTCAAGCCAAAAATATTATTAACATTATAAATTTTAGCGCTACCGATCGACATGATATCATATCTTTTGGTGTAACCAATGGAGTTATCACCAAATGCGACTTTTGCGCCTTCTTTCTCCATGTATTTAGAAAGATACTCCTTACAGCCACTCATGTATCTTAAACATTCGTTGTCCAAGTTCATATGCGCTTATGGCTAGAAGGTATTTCTTCTTCTTGTGGCTAATCAGCACAACCTGCAGAAATTATACTTTAGGTACCCAGTAAGAATTGGGTCATTTCACATTAGTGTTCCATTAAGAATCCAAATATGTCTGTTGATTCTGATGCTGCTATCAAGATGGATTTATCTTTCGATATAAATTGTCCTATGCTGCTCAGATTGAGCATTGGACTTTTCCTGTGCTGGTTTGGCAGATGGGTTTGGTATGTGCTTGTGCTGATGTTTGTGCCCATGTGTGTTTCAATTGAGGTGTAAAAGAATCTTTACTGTGTAGTGGACGTCTGTAGTAGACTACTATATACGTTGGAGCATATTTCATGACAAGAGGTGCTTTCAGCACAAGTTTTCTCTGCTGAGGATTCTTGTATCGAGATTGCCTTAGCCGAGTGATCTAGGGAAATTTGATAGGATCAACACGTTTGAGTAATTATACTCAGGCCCTTTAGCTTTCTCAATATGCTTTGTGTCCTTTTGTATAGTCACTGGATCATTTAGCTTTTTAGTGTACTTTGCAAATACAATTTTGGTATCACTTGTGGATGCACCATTCATAACTGAACGCGGAGCATACCCTAATCCGATTTTGATCAATGGATATCTATAAACTAATTGAATAGATTTGAGCTTCTTCGATGCTCCATTCAGAGTGTTGATCTTGCCTGGAGTGAAGCTTCACTCTCATCAAGTGTCTTGAACTTGGACTCACTCAATAAGTCCGGTCTTGAAACAGACGACTTTCATTGCTTGCTAGGATCGCTCAACTTTCAGCTCTTATATCATGTTGACTTGAGCAAGATGTTCTTCTTCAATTTCTTGATTCAATAGTGAGCTTCAACTCGGCCATTGAGCAACTAATTGTTGACTTCTCTCGACTTTTCAAGTTTTTCATTCAACTTATAGTTCTCAATCGTGGCCTTTTCATATATTTTGATGATCGACCGTAGTTGGTCATGATTTGCTCCATCTAATCCCATTTAACTAATGTATCTTCATATTCGATACATGTTCGGATAATACAAGTGTTTGGGATAGATTGTCGAGAGAGTCCGGTGGTTACCTCAAGTTCACCGAGACCATTATTAATTTTGACCATGCAGTTGTCCATGTAGCTTCTAATCTCTCTAGCCACCGACTCTCATCCTCAGTACTAGAGAAGTTGCTAGAAGAGCTATTGGATGAGCTTGAGAAACTGGACCGACCGAAATTTTCAAAACCGAAAATCGAACCGAACAATTTTTTGAACCGAACCGAACCGATTTATAATTTCGACCGACCAAAACCGAACCGAAAAAACCGATCGGTTTCGGTTGGACCGAAAAACCAACCGAAATATAAATTATATATATAAATTTTTAAATAAACATATTTTTATCCTAATTATTTAAATTAAAATATTAATTAATTATTATATAAATATAGAAATATATAAAAATAATAGTTTCGGTTCGGTTCGGTTACCGATCGAACCTAAAACGTAAAACCGAAAATCGAACCGAAAACCGATTTTAATTAAAATTTTGAACCGAATCAAAAACCGACTTCCTTAAAAACCAAACCTAACCGACCAAAATCAATCGGTTCGATCCATGCATACCCCTACTCCTGAGTACCATGGCTTTACACTCATTCATCTTCCTATCGCGTTTGGCTCTAAGTGCTTTATTCTCTTTTTGACTTAGTTCAGATACCAAACTGAGTGCCCTTTCTTTTTCCAAAGTTGAAGCACTCATCCTCCTTGTAATCGATTGAATGGGCTTGTCGTTAGTTCGAACCTCGCTGATCTTTCTATGTGACTTGATCATGGCCGCTTCTCTCATTTCGTTACTTGTCGTACCTTTTAGTAGGGCTTCCATCTTCCGAATCTTTCGACCATCAAGACGTATTGAGTCAACAAGTCATCGTTATTTCACTTTGAGTCAACAAGTCATCATTGTTGCACTCTCATTTAGTTAGCTAGTTTCTTTGCTTCTTTGCTCGATCGACTTTGAAAGCGGTACTATGGACGTGCCGACTTGAGCTTCTTTTCAAATACTTGACTTTGGATGATTTTTAGTACGCCGATGTCGTACTCATCAATTTTCTATGTCGAGAATAGTTTGTCGTGAGACATCTCATTAAATTCGACTTTCTTACAAGCGCTATCATGTATACTTTCCAACAAGTGGTTGAGTGCCCATAGGATTTTCGTGTTGATCTCTATTTGAGTATATTTACTTTTTCTTAGGACCGAGATCTCATTGATGATGGTGGAAAATTTGAGTTCCATATAATCAATGGATTCTCCATTCTTTGTTTAAAGTCATCGAACTTCGATAAGCTATCGCCGGTTTGTTCTCTTTATCTCCTTAAAGCCAACACATGGGTTCTCGAGTACATCTCACATCTCTTTGCGGTTTCACATTTCATTATCTTCCCAATGTGAGAGTTGAGAATCGAGATGATATTTTTCGCCAAGTTATCGACCTCGTCTTGTTTTATTTCTTGGAGTGAAATCAGCCTGATCCCTCAACATGTATTCGTAGACAGGTTCCTTTTGGACGTTTGTGCCAGTCTTCAAGGTCTTCTCTTTAATAATGATGGAACCTTTCGTGATGACCTCTTACATTCGACAATGTTGGGCGATGATATAGCTTTTGAGTTTGAATTTCTAAATCTTATAGTTATCCATGAAAATATGGGGAGTAATGTAGACCTGTTGAGTTAGTTTCTATCACATAAAATATGCACCAATATGCAAAATATATAGATTTTGGATGTGTTCAGTTGAACCCATATGACGGAATCTTAAAAACAACCAGCTCTGGCATTAATTCATGGTCTCATGGGGGGGTCATAGTTGTAGTACAGAGGGGGGAATACACCAGTTAAGATAAATCAATTTTTTTTCTTAAAACAAGAATTGACTTTCTACTGATGTCAATAAATGTTGGGTTACTAGGGGTGAGTATTAAATTATTCGGTCGGTTTCGGACGAAAAATAACCGAATCGAATTAATCGAATTTTTCAAAAAAAAAACCTCGAACCGAACCGAAATATATTTCGGTTAAACCGATTTTTTAACAAAAAAAATATATTCATCAAATAAATAAATAAATAATATTATATATTGATATAATATATATAAAATACATTTTATATGTTATATATATATATATATATATAATATTCTAAAATAATAATTAATAGTATTATATAATAAATAAATAATATTATATTTTACAAATATTATATATTGATATAATAATGAGAGAGAGAGAGAGATAAATGAATAGGATTAAGGATATTGATGTATTAAAATTATAATTCTAAATAAATAAATAAATAATATTATATATATAAAATTCGTTTTTTGATTATTCGATTAAAAAAATTTCGAACTAATCGAAGACCGAATTAACCGAATCAAATTTGATTTTTCGGTTTAGTTCGGTTCAGTTATTCATTTTCGGATATTTTGTTCACCCCTACGAGTTACTGATGTTGGTAAATGTCAGCTTACTGATGTCAATCAGTACTAATGATCAGTTCAGATAGGGAAACTCTTGTACTGAGTGGAATTAGTTACCAATCCTACTTAGTGCTTCAATAGCTTGTCAGTTGAATTGACTAATATGTGTGCGAAAGTGGTGTTTATGTTTTGCCTTTTTCAAAGCTCATTATCGAAATTACTTAGTCGAATAAAATCTTAGTCGATATTAGTTTTCTTCTTTAGAAGCAAAGTCCCTTGATGGAGGTTTCAAAGGATATCTTGTGTTCTTGTGTTGAATGATGACGATTAAAGTACATGTAATTTATAGTACTAAATATAAATGAGCACACTTATATTTTTACATGATTCACAAAGATCAGCTTCGGTGTCTACGGATCAGTCAATCCACTATCTAGAATTGGTCTTGCTTACAAGTGCAAGATAAACCTAAATACAGAAGGTTACTTTATCTACATCCTGACTGACTTGTTGTTTTTCCTTTGCTTACTGATGTAAGGAGACATCTACTTGCTTACGGGTACATGCGACCTAACTTTCTTGCTTACAGGTGCAAGAAAACATAGCTTTCAGCAACTAACCCTTCGTTACTTGCTTATCAACTTTTACTTCTAACTCTTATTACAGATGTTTGGTAGAGGATTTTGGGTTTATCCAACTTATGGTTTAAGTTGTTACAGGCAACAACTTCAACCAAATCTAAGTGTAGAATATTACAAAAGAATACCTAGAATCTCAACAAATGTATACTAAAATCCTGAGTAAATAATTATGTTTGTACTCTTAGGATTTTCTGATGACACTTGGAATTCTTCTCTTCGAGATTTACTGGTTTGAGCTTGAGAGCTTGTATATTTGAATGCACGACGTTTTTGGTATGCAATCTCGGTTACCTTCAAAGGTTGGATGTCGCAGACATTTATAGGAGGAACGATAAATAGTTTCTTTGGAGGGAACACTAATCATATATGTTTTATTTGTTGTTTGAATTCTTTCAGTTTGAACCCTATTACGTCGCTTTCTATGTCTGCAACATCGTACATAAAGTGCTCTATAGGTCTAGTATTTAGCTGTGGCATGACATAATTCTCTACAGATTCACTCTAATGGGTTGAAAATCAAACACTTACGTTTTAAAATATTCCATGTTTCTTCAGTACAGTTGACTTCGGGTCTCTTCAGTTAGCTGGCTCCGTATTTCTTCAGTAGAGTGGACTCTGTGTTTCTTCAATATGTTGACTCTGAATCTCTTAAGCATACGCTTTAATTGACATTATTCTTCAGCAAATCTTGACTTCTTTGTCTTCAATAGCACTGAGTCATTAGTAGCACTATAAAGTATTATATCAAGATAATGACTTCAATCTCGTTTTGAGCTGCTTGACAATAGAACGATCATACTGATGATTCTTCTTCTATTGAGACCTATAAACATAAAACACACACTCTTTGACATATAAACAACACTATTATACATCAACAAGGCAAATACAAATATGTGTGTGTGTTGGTCTAGTGGTAGAGTGATTAATGTCCGAGGCCAAAGGTCTCGGGTTTGAGTCCAGCGTGACACAGCTGATCGATCTTAATTTCGCAGGGTAATAAATGCAGTAAAGAACACAAGAGATTTACGTGGTTCGATCTTTAAAATAGATCTACGTCCACGGAGTAAGAGAGCGAGAGTATTGTATTAAGCTTGTGAGCCGTAATTACAAATAGCGTAGTTGGCCATTTCTCCTAATCTAGTCTCTATTTATAGACCTTCATATTGAGTTTGACTCTAATACAAAGTCTAACAAGATAAGGATTCCTTTAGCTTATCCTAATCTCCTTTATGATAGGATCTGATCTCTTATATCCGTTGTAAAGATTTCATAAGATCTGATCTTCTACATCTCCTATTTATTCGAGTTGCAGTTGATTGAGTCTTCTTGGGTGAACTATCATAGGCGAGTCACGACGGGCCCAATTATATTGGGACGATGCTTGGGCTTAGTAGTTGGGCGTATCCTATCACATCCCCCCGCAAAAAGATGTAGAAGTGAGTATGTGATTACGAGATGTCGCTTGGTCATCATCGGCCTAAGTCGGATCTCGATCGCCTCGCCGAGGTCGATTTCACTGTGCACGATCTCGAACCGCCACCGCCTTCTTGAGGTCGAGTGTTTGTTAATGTGAGGTCGAATGACATAGTTATGTGGTTGGCTATCGCCGAACTAAAAACTCAATGTAGAGAAAAATTAAGCTGCAGCTTTGATAGCAGCCGAAGTGATGATTGCCGATGTCGTTTTGCTGAAGAGCGAGGATTTTGGCTGATAGCCGAGGTGAATGTAACCAGGTCGACGTTGAACACCTATTACCTTGCCGAAGTTGTATCATAATTTGCCGAGGTCGAGCTCACCATGCGATGTCGGGTACATATCCTCTACCGAGGTCGAACAGGGGATTCTGTGCTTCCAGGGTCGAACACGGGATACTGTGCTTCCGAGGTCGAGGACGGGATATTGCTGATACGGAATACGTCACGTTCATTTAATGCGTACGGCGGTTACGGTCCCGATAAAGTGCACATTGGGGGAATAACTTCCATGATACGCCTTTTCCTCTTTCACTTTATCGTTTCAACTTTCAAATTTCGAAAATCTCTGACTTTCTGAAACCTTTACGCTTTTTGCCATTGTCGTCTTCCAGATTCTCTTTGCCATCATCTTCGATATTACACAAGTAAGTTTTCAATGGCATCTTCTTCTTCGTTTGATCATTCTCACGACGATGAACGCCGTGATTTGTCAGTGTCATCACCGGATTCGTCGGCGGTTTTAGAAGTTTTTAGTTTAGATGTCCTCCAACCTTCCATGTGTAGAGTTAGTTTTCCGCCACCTCGGGATTTTGGGAGGGTTTCCACATTTTCTTCAATTCTAGAACCCCCAACTATATTAGAGCTCGCCTCTAATTTCTTTATTCCCAAATTTGTTGAGTTGGTCGCTACCGATTGGAAGATAGGGCTTATGCCTCCGGATGGCTTTGTCATTGTATATGGGGACGACCTCCGGTGTAGTCTTAATCTTCCTTTTCCTCCATCTATGTGGAGTTTCAAAACTTTGGCATTCCTCTTGCCCGTTGGCGCCAAATTCCTTTCGCGATTAACGGGCTTAGGTGTCATGCCCATAGGCATAATTTCCTTTACCCTTGGTCTTATCCCGAGGTTTTCATGCTTAAGTCTAGCTGGGGTGGTATTATCTGTCACCCGTCGTAGCTTCAAAGTGAAGACGAAGTCCAAAATTACGAAGCGCAAAAGAAGTTCTTCTTTTGCGGTTCCATCAGAACTCTCCATTTTCTTTGGATGATAGAAAGGCGGAGGTTGCCATTGATGAGAGCTTCGATTGGTTGAGGAGGCTTTGGATAAGGTCGGCCTCGTTGACGTAAGCCTTCTCCGAGGCCGAGGTCCGCCTCCCAGTGAGCCCTTATGACCCGCTACCATGGTAGAGGCTGGCGGGGTGAGGCCCTACTCAATACTCCGTCATATTGTTGCTTTTATTTTTGTGTTGATGTTACGATTTGTTGTTTACTTCCTTGTAGTGAACTTGCTCGAGACAAGAAGAAAATGAAGGACCGAGCTCGGTTACGAGATCCCCACCCGCTTTGAAGGATGTCGCCGAGGATTCCTCCGAGAGGAGTGGAGATGTCCCAAGTCTCCTTCGCCGTGCCTCTCAAACGCTTCAAGAGGATAAGGCGTGCGATCCCGAGTCCTCGGTTACCAATGATGCGGAGGCGAGATCCTCGGTTCTCAACCCGCACCTCATACTTTTCGGAGGTGTATCTATTTGCATACATTATAAAGTAATGTAATTATTGTGTCCTTGACGACTGGTTGGTTATTGCAGGGGCGAGGGCTTGTCGGTCGAGCCGGCCGGCGTCCATCCCCGTGACGTGAGTACTTGAAAAGGCGCCGTTGCCCGGTTCGACGGAGTGGCTCGCTATGCGGGAGATGGAGGAGAAGACTCTCCTCGTTCAAGAGGTGTCCGAGGCCAAAGCTAAGGCTCGGGATGCGGCCAGGAGGGAGGTAGTGGCCGTGGCGGCCGAGGGCGAAGGGCGGTGAGGTGGCGAGGCGGCGGCGAGGCGGCGAGGGTGGTCGGTTTATTGAAGGCCAAAGTAGAGGGGGCACGACGTCGGGAGGCCGAGGCGGCGGGCTCACAAGGGGAGATGCTCCGTGCCTCTGCTGGAGGCTGTTCTGTCAGGGGGGTTTTCTACGGTGGCCGCTGGCGTGGCCGGGGTATTGAATAAGCGCGCAATCTCGGACGCTATCGACGAAGTTGCCGAGGATTACTCGGAGTTGGATAAGTCAAGTATGGGTATGAGGCGACAGGATGGCGCCATCTGCGGGCTTATTCTCGAGGTCCTTGCCCGCATTGAAGAGCTTGCCGTCTTGAGAGTCGACTTCATCTTGGTCTTGCCGATCATGGAGTCGGTCCGTGCTGCCGGTGGATCGAGATCCCATGATCGAGCTTTGATGGCTGACGACTAAGGGATCGGGAGGTGGCGGCCGAGGCTTTGGAGGGTCGAGGCTTGAGTCCCGAGGAAGTCAAGCTTCTCAACTCGGGAGGAGGGGCGGCTCGAGTCAGGAGGGCAGAAGAGTCCGAGAAGGCCGAGCTTGCCGAGCACGAGGAGAGCTGCTGGAGGATCGATTGATCCCCTTTTTGTAGACCAAATGTAAATACGTCATCATTAAGATGTCATTTTGACTTGCCTTTAAGGCTTTAATAAAATTCTTCAATTCGTCAAAGTGTTTTATTTTGTTATGTCTTGACTGTTTTGCGTCTTTTGACTGTCTCCTGGTGGACCAAATAAAAGCTTTGAACCGCGCCTCGATTTAAAAGCAAGTCGAGGTCGCTCATTTGGATGACCAGCTCGGACATCTGCGGGAAGATGCCAAGTGAAATTGTGGCTTCTCGGGAGAAGTTTGGCGAGCTTGAGGCTCGGTTTTGGGAGTTGGAGGAGAGGTTCAAGATCGCGGAGGAGAAGGCTAAATCAATAGGTGAGGAGCACTGAGTATGAGGAGGTCATTCACGAAATGGTGGGATGACTATCTCCGAGGTTGAAGCTAAAGTTATTGAGACCGTTGCCGTTGTGCGAGTGCTGAGGCATGAGTATGGTCGGAACTCTGGCAATTTCGGGAGCGGTTGCCGACCTAAAAAGATGGGAGGTCTATACAAGACCGTCATAGCTCGCCAACCACGGCTTGAGGAGGCGCTCGATCATTGCCGAGGCTTCTTCTTACAGTCGGGGCTTCTTCGTGCGGGCTTCTACTATTGCCTCGGAGACTTTTTATTCGAGTTTCAAGCTCGAGAGGCGTTTTCTTACCCAGAGGCGTAGGTCCTCGAGGGCAGTCGGGTGTTGAGGTATAGAGGTCGGTGGCCGGACCTCGGTGTTGATCGAGGGAGGTAGAGGTGGGGTAGAGTTAGCATAGGCGACTGTTGAACCCGACTTCTCCGGGGATTGGCTTAGCTTTTCTCAACCTCCTGGTCCTTCGTCGTCCTCATAATGTATTGTTTGCTTCGTATATTATAGTAACAAAGAATGCAATTCTTTGTGGCTTGTGATTTTTATCGTATCAAACACTGCAAATATTTTGTGGTTTGTGTGATTTTGCCTTTGTATCGAACACTGCACTTGGCTTGTGTGATTATTCTGTATCGAACACTGCACATATTTTGTGTCTTGTGTGATTTTGCCTTTGTATCGAACACTGTACATATTTTGTGGCTTGTGTGATTTTGCCTTTGTATCGAACACTGCACATATTTTGTGGCTTGTGTGATTTTGCAAAGGTGTGGGTTCCTTATTTGGCGAGAAGTGTTGCTAGGGGTGGTCCCCTTACGCGCGTTTAGTTCTCCTCCTTAGAGGGTTCTCCTCTGTGGAGGGTTCTCCTCCTTGGAGGTATTGATTATCCTCCTTAGAGGATTTTGTATGATGGGAAGAGGTTGTATGCATAAATGTCAAATAAAACACATAATATGAAATAAATAAGAAGATTTTATAATGAAGAGACCGAAGGCAGGACTTAACAAAAGACACGACTTAACAAAAAACACGACACTTATGCAAAATATCTCTTCGGATGAATGATGTGCCACGTATTGGGTATTTGCTCACCGGATAAATGGGCGAGTTTATAGGATCCTTTCCCAAGTTTCTTGACTCGGTATGGTCCTTCAGTGGCTTCTAGTTTGCCGAGCTTAGTAGCTTTCTTGACTTCATTATTAAGCACGCAGTCGCCTACTTGGGCTGTCGGTATTTGACACGTTGGTTATAGTGTCGAGCTACTTGTTGCTTGTGCCGAGCTTTTCGATGTGGCGAGATCTCTTTCTCTTCTAGTAGATCCAAGTTAGTTCGTAGATTTTCTTCATTTACTTGGTGAGAAGTGGATGGTGCAGGGGCTCGACATACCGATCTCTCTAGGGATTACGGCGGTTCCATACACTAGGCGTGGGTGTCTCCGTTTGATGTCAGGGTGTCGTATGGTAAGACCATAACACTTGTGGTAGGTTTTCCACCCATGCGCCCTTTACTCGATCGGCGAGTTTTGAGTCCTTTCACAATTGTCTGTTGGTGACTTGATCGACCATTTGCTTGAGCATGAGCGATCGAGGTGAATCTTTCTTTGAACCCGAGCTCTTGACACCACTCTTTGAAGACTTTATCCGTGAACTGCGTCCCATTATCCGAAACGAGGATGTGAGGGATGCCAATGCGGCACACAATATTCTTCCAGACAAAGTTGAGAGCATTTTTGCTCGTGATTTTTACCAGGGGTTCGGCTTCTACCCACTTCGTGAAGTAGTCGATGGCGACAATCAGGAATTGAAGCGCCTCGAGCCTTGCGAAGGGACCCACAATGTCGATCCCCCATTGAGTGAATGGCCAAGGACTTTGCATGTTGACGAGGTCGGTTTGAGGTAGCTGTTTAGTATGATTTTGTGCGTATTTTTTATATGTTTATGCATGCCGTTTTCAATGGTTTGTCCTATTTATGCTGTTGGTTTGATTTGTATTTATTGTTTCGGACTTACTTGGTTTGTTTCGATGTTTTGTAGAAAAATGGCATTAAATAGGATGAAATGAAGCTTTCAAGATCTATCCTATATTGAATATCATCTCGATAGGAATCCGTAGGCGCAAACGGATCGCAATTCGGAGTTTGGACGAGAGAGAGCGGAGCGAACGGCGGTCGGCAGCAAGCGCTTGCAGCGTCCGTATTCTGAACGAGTCGGCGCCGCGCGAGTTTTCTTCAGCCCAACGCGTTTGGCCTTCCCAACTGGCGCTACACTCCCAGCGCCTCACATCGCGCCACTCGCCCTCACGCCAAGTCGGGCTCATTCTTCTCAGCGGCCGCAGCGCCGCCTCTATATCTTCAGGCGGCCACGGCCACGCCCACACCTCGGCGTCCATTCTTCATAACGCGCCACGGCCGCGCCACGGCCACGCCTAACACCACCGCGTCCATTCTTCATAACGCTTGACGCGGCCATGGCGCGCCACGCAGCGCGTCGCGGCTGCCCATCCGTCCGCGCTGGGTTTGCTAATTTCGCCGCGTCCAGATGCCCGTTCCGTCCGTATTGGGTACCTCTCACTATTAACTCCAGACTACTCACGTCCGGGCTCGATCCGTCCCGTGGCGTCCTTGGCTGTTCTTTCGAGACCCCATCGTCCGGCGCGCGCGCAGCGTCCGGCGCCGTGACACGCGTCGGTCTTGCGTTCTCGAATTTTGCCAGCGTCGCATCCGGCGACACGGTGCGTCCGTGTTGTGCCCGAATTTTCTGCTGCGCTATAAATACGGAATTAAAACGCACGGAACCCTAGGCATAAACATATTGATTTTCTCACACGGCTCTCGACGCGATTTTTCCCTTTTCTTTTCTTTTCCTTTTTCTTTCCTTTTAATTCTTGTATCTTGGATTAACAAGTGGATTGTACGATTCCGGATATTTGGAAGACGAATTTATCTATGAATGGTTGTAAGTTTTCCTAATTTTAATTATGTCTATGTAATTGGGATTAGAATCATTTCTACCATGAGATAAATTAAGATTTGTAGAATAATACATGTTAGGGTGTTCTTATTTTGAATCGTGATTGTTGGGTTGATGATTTGTGATTTTCCTATCCGTATAAATTGTTTATTTCATGATCTTCATACATGGTGTTCAAAGAATAGTGTAAGTTGATTGTGTGCTTATATTTGATTATGAAGATATCGAAAGTAGATTTATATTAAATATGAGTTTGACAACGAAAGTGATCGAGAGATTGGTTTGTTGTTGAGTAATTGATATATGACGTGGTTTTGCTATTGTGTGCATTTGTAGTGAAATATCCGTCGTAGTTGATGGTTGGTTGATTGAGAGATCCCTGTCATTAAGTTCGAGTCTAACGTTACGAATCGAGAGATTTGTTAGTGTTGACCGTTTGGTGAGAGGCGTGGGTGTTTTATGCATTGTGTCTGGGTCCTTGATTCATTAGTTGTGAGGATAGATTTGAACCCTAGAACACCGTCTCCAATTCGTGTATCTATCAATTCCTCTTGTTGTCCAGTGCGTTCCGTCTTATCTCGCTTTATTTTATTTTCCTGCTTCAGTCGCTACGTGATGCCCCTTTATGTTAGGGCGTTAGTTTTCTTTACTTACGTGTTTGTCATAAAACCGTAGTCAATTAAGCCTTCCTCGAGAGATTCGACTTGGGTCGACCTTACCATTCTATAAGGACCTCGTACTATTGCGAGCGACTAAGTAGAACAATTTGGTCGGAACAAATTTTGGCGCCGTTGCCGGGGAAGGCTTTAGGCTTTTGGTTTTGTGTTGCTTTGTTTTTCGTGTTTCCTTTTATTTTTCTGTTTCTTCCCCCGTGCTTCTTCTTTTTATTTCTTTCTTTTCTTTTCTTTTCTTTTCTTTGTTACTATTTTCTCCAATAGGTGCGTGTGATCTTGTTTTTGTAGTTGGTGTGCATTAATGCGGGGTTACCGCGATACGAATATGGTCGAGATAGGCTGGAGGAGAAAGCTCGTCGATTGGGCAAATTCTTCTTACGAAGAAGAGCCCAATTCGACTATTTTGAGGATACCGTCGGCTATGAGCATCAAGCCTATGATCCCTACGGATGCATCCTCGAGTTCTTCATATAGTCATGACCTATTATTCCAAGAATGACGGTGAAGCCGACATTGGAGGAATCATTGCGAGCCTTCATTCAGCGAGTCACCCGTGAAGCGGTGAAGCCGACATTGGAGGAGTCATTGCGGAGCCTTCATTCGAGCGAGTCAGCGGTGAAGCCGGTGAAACCGACATTGGAGGAGTCATTGAAAGCTTTCCTTCGGGCGAGTCAGCCAGTGAAGCCGACATTGGAAGACAAACTAACGTCTTTCATACAGACTAGTCAACAAAGGTTCGAGATGTTGGAAACATCTATGGACCATTTAGAGACTCAAGTCGGTCGTTTAAAGACTCAAGTCAGTCAGTTAGCCGGGAAAGTGGAAGAATTGGTCCACAACCAAAGTGTGGAGGAGATGCCGAGTCAACTGGAGCAGACTTCTTATGTCATAGTCGATGAAGATGACGAAGTTGAGAGGAGAATCAGGGAAGTTGAGGAAAGTGAAGAGTCGAGGTTTTATCAAGTCGAGACTAAGTTTGAACAACCTGATATATTCCCGATTCAGTTGAAGGATGAGGAGAGGACAAAAGTTGAGGTAACATCTATAATTTTTCAACATCCTAATTCTCCAAAGTATTGTGCTTTTGGAGTTGAATTTATTTATTTTTCTTTGGAGAATAGGATGTTTGATTTGAGTTTAATTAATTTATTATTTGCTACCTTAATTGTCCTTTGTGCTTACATTGTTACTATTGATACTACGGTTGAGATGGTATTCTGCGGTGAAGGACTATGGATAGTCCATTTTCATTGGTGTAGCTCGTGCCATTGAAGCAGAGCTGCGTGGGAAGAAACCACGAGTTTATTTGTTTTGTTTTCTTTCTCTTTCTTTTCGGGTTTTTAATAAGTGAGATGAAAATTGTGGCGAGTTGCATATCATGAACACTCAAGCCAGCGGGCGGCGTCACCGTAGTACCTTGTTGACATGCTCTATCAATTTCGTGGAAGTTAACTTCTACATTTCACATTTTTGCTTTTATAAAGTGTGGAGCATGCTTACCGTCTTTGTGTGTTCGCATGTGACTTGTGTTTGTTTGGGTGTGTTGTCCTCCATTTTATACCTTTTGTTTGATTTGGTATGCTTTATCATCTAGTATACGAGTAGAGTTGAGTGAGCATGATTTGATTGGGTATGCTGCGTCGAGGCGATTTCGAGTAATTCTTATCGATCGTGACTTAGCGTTATAATTGTTGATGATTGATCTAGTTGTGGAGACGCGTCAAGTAAATTGTGATGAAGTGATATGTGTAGTTGATTGTCGTTGCTATTTATATGATTCCTTGCGTGCCTTATCTCGAAAAGAAAAAAATGAAATGAAAATATGAAAAAGATTGTTACATATAAAAAAAAAAGAGTTGGAATAATTTGTTGATGGTTGAATAAGTGAACTTAAGGTTGGAATAAGGGGCTCTACTCCTCTCGCTCCTTGTTGCTTCTCGAATGGAAGCTCAAAAGTGATGAGTATGGGAGATACTCGAGTTTTCAACTCGAAGGTTCGACTTAATGAATATTGTCCTATAATCCTCCTTGAGTCATCACATTTGGCATTGAAAGTTGTTTAGTATGTTAATAATGAGATGTGTTATGCAAGGATCTATATGAATTGGCTTTTCGTTATTAAATACATGCAGATCAAAATCGTGATTTGCTTGGACTAAGTCGCATGTTCAATCAATTGTTGATCCATTATCATGTTGAGAAGTGTATTGGTTTAAATTTCTAAGATGATGTGAAGTCGTGTTTTATCCGTTTGAATTTATGTTTTCTTGATTTCTTTTCTAAATAGCGTGATGATGATGTTTGCTTGAGGACAAGCAAAGGTTTAAGTGTGGAGGAGTTGTTTAGTAAGATTTTGTGCGTATTTTTATAAGTTTATGCATGCCGTTTTCAATGGTTTGTCCTATTTATCTTTGTTGGTTTGATTTGTATTTATCGTTCGGACTTACTTGGTTTGTTTCGATGTTTTATAGAAAAATGGAATTAAATAGGATGAAATGAAGCTTTCAAGATCTATCCTATATTGAAGAGCATCTCGATAGGAATCCGTGGCACAAGCGGATCACTGGTCGGAGTTCGGACGAGAGAGAGCGGAGCGAAAGCGAAGTCGGCATAGCGCGCGCGAGCGTGTCGGCGGCATGAACGAGTCCGGCGCCGCGCGAGTTTTCTTCAATAGCGCGTTTGGCCTTCCCCAACTGGCGCTGCACTCAGCGCCTCACACGCGCCACTCGCCCCTCCACGCCAAGTCCGGCTCATTCTTCTCAACGCCGCGGCCCGCGGCGCCGCCTGTGACCACGCCACACCTCCAGCGTCCATTCTTCATAACACGGTTACGGCGGCGCGCGCTGCACGGCCCGCTCTCACCTCAGCGTCCATTCTTCATACGCGGCCGCGACGCGCCGCCCTCATCGTCGGCGCTGTCCATCCGTCCGTATTTGGGTTTGCTAATTCGCCCGCGTCCGTATTTCCGTTCCGTCCGTGCGGGTACTCTCACTATTAACACCGGTGACTACTCGCGTCGGTGCTCGATCCGTCCGTGGCGTCCTTTGGCTGTTCTTTCCGGAGACCCCATGCGTCCGCGCCGCGATGCGTCCGTGCCTGCGTTCTAATTTTGCCCCGTCGCGTCCGGCGGCGGTCGTCCGACCGTGCCGAATTTTCTGCATGCTATAAATACGGAATTAAGCATACGGAACCTAGGCATAAACATATTGATTTTCTCACGGCTCTCGAACACGATTTTCCCTTTTCTTTCCTTTTCTTTCCTTTTAATTCTTGTATCTTGGATTAACAAGTGGATTATGCGATTAGAATATTTGGAAGGCGAATTTATCTATGAATGGTTGTAAGTTTTCACGATTTTAATTATGTCATGTAATTGGGATTAGAATCATTTCTACCATGAGATAAATTATGATTTGTAGAATAATACATGTTAGGGTGTTCTTATTTTGAATCGTGATTGTTGGGTTGATGATTTGTGATTTTCTATCCGTATAAATTGTTTATTTCATGATCTTCTTACATGGTGTTGAAAGAATAGTGTAGGTTGATTGTGTGCTTATATTTGATTATGAAGATATCTGACAGATTTATATTAAATATGAGTTTGACAACGAAAGTGATCGAGAGATTGGTTTGTTGTTGAGTAATTGATATATGTGGACGTGGTTTTGCTATTGTGTGCATTTGTAGTGAAATATCCGTCGTAGTTGATGGTGGGTTGATTGAGAGACCCCTGTCATTAAGTTCGAGTCTAACGTTGGCGTAATCGAGATTAGTTAGTGTTGACCGTTTGGTGAGGCGTGGGTGTTTTATGCATTGTGTACGGTCCTTGATTCATTAGTTGTGAGGATAGATTTGAACCTAGAACACCGTCTCCAATTCCGTGTATCTATCAATTCCTCTTGTTGTCCAGTGCATTCGTCTTATACGCTTTATTTTATTTTCTGCTTTCGTCCTTTACGTGACACCCCTTTATGTTAGGACGTTAGTTTTCTTTACCTTACATGTTTGACATAAAACCGTAGCCTGTTAAGCCTTCCTCGAGATTCGACTTGGGTCGACCTTACCATTCTATAAGGACCTCGTACTATTACGGCGACTAAGTAGAACAATTTGGTGGAACAAATTTTGACTCACACGTTCCATGAATTTGGCACCGGACACTTCTTTACGAGGTCAACTGAGTCTTGGAACATCGTTGACCAATAGTATCCCCATCGCATTACTTTCTTTGGCAAAGGCGCGGGGTCCGATATAGCTTCCACATGATCCCTCATGCACTTCTCGTAATGCGTATTCATTTCGATGCGGGCGAGGCACCTAAAGAGGTTGGAGGTATGATCTTACGAGAGAATTCCTGCTCAAGTATGTATCGCAAAGACTTGCTTAATATTTTCCTAGCATCGAGTGCATCGTGGGGTAATTCACCTTCTCCAAATACTCTCGGATCGAGTCGTCCAGTTGGGTTCTTCATCGAGATTCGTTGACTTGGCATCGGTATCATCGATGTTCATTTTGAACTTCCTCTACTAGCGAGCTTCGGCGTCGAGCAAGTTTGCTCAAGGTGTCACTTCGGTTATTCGCTCCTTGGTATGCGAATCATTTGGAAGTATAAAAGGCATTGAAGGCTTTTGGCTTTTCGAGATATTTCTTCATCCTTGCCTTTTGCCTCGTGCTTTCCCAACATGTGGCTCACGTGACGTGCGAATCCTGTGAACTTGCGACTCGTATCTTGAGACTTTGAGCTAGGCGAATCCTGCGATTAAGGCCTCGTATTCCACTTCGTTATTCGTATTTTGAAGTTAAACCGAAGTGCGTAAGTGATTTCTTGGCCTTACGGTCCCAAAAGCAAGATGCCTTGTTACTGTTTTCCTGAGCTCAGTCACATAAATTTGCTAGCAATTTTGGAGGCTTCTTTGATGAGTTAAACCCCGATATTATGCGGAGTAGGCTCGGTGGGCTTGGGCTTTTCATGAGTTAGCCTCCACAAGGAAGTCGGCTAAGGCGACCTTTGATGGCTCGCGAGGGCAAAAGATATATCATGTTAGCTTAACTCAATGGCCCACTTCAGCGATTCTCCTGAAGCTTACGGCTTCTTTAACAACATGCAGTGGATGATCGGTGAGAACTGTATGGGATGTGCATGGAAAGAAGGACGATCTCCTCGCGGCGTTACCAATGCAAGGCGAGCTTCTCCAAAGGCGATATCTTGTTTCAGCCCTTTAAGTGCTCGGTGATGAAATACGGAGTCGGCATCCATCTCTCTTACAAAGCTGCACTTATGGTTTCGATAGAAGTTGCGAGGTATAGTGAAAGGACTTCTCCTTCTTTTGGGACGGATAATGTGGGGAGTTTGGCGAGATAGTTCTTGAGGTCTTCAAGGTGACTTATGTTTATCATCCCAAGAGAACTCAGGAGCTTTTGAGTATTTTGAAAAAAGGGGCCGCTTATCCATGACTTTGGAAAGGCGACTTAAGCGGCTATCTGACCGTCAATTTATGCACATCGTGAATCGTCTTTAGCTCCTTTATCTCCAAAATGGTTTGAACCTTAGGCAGGTTGGCTTTTAATCCCTCTTGTGAAACCCAGCACCCTAAAATTTTCGAGACGAACTTGAATGTGCAATTTTGGGGTTTAGCTTTAGGTTTACTTTTAAGTAAGCGAGGATGATTCAGTCGTGTAAGCATGTGGCTTCCTCCTTGCTTTTGGCGACGATGTCGCTCTCGTAAACTCTCGACATTCGGCGATGTGAGGTGAAATATCTTGTCCACCATCCTTTGATAGGTGGCACTGCGTTCTTGAGTCCAGAAAGGTATTTTCTTATCGTAAAGACTCAAAGTCCGTAATGAAAAATGTTTTGGGCGTCTTCGTCGCTCGTCGGGACTTGGTGATACCCTGTATAGATCTAGGAAGGCGAAGACTTCGTGACCAAGCAAAGCATCAACTTTCTTATCAATGTTGGAGAGGGTAGCAGATCCTTGAGCGATGTTTGTTGAGATCGGTTAATCGATACATTCGCAAAACCTCCTCCCTTGTTGACCATTCTTTGGATTGGCTATCGGTCGGATACTTCACTTGAATAATATGCCCGCTTTCGAAGAGTGGTGCACCTCGTCATTCACGACTGGTTCCGCTCTCGCGAAGATCCATTGCTTTTGCCGGACTGGCTTGATATTTGGATCAATGTTGAGCCGGTGGATAATGATACTTGGTGAGACCCCGGTCATGTCAAGGGACGACCAGGCGAAGACGTCTCTGTATCCCCTTAGGAGTTGGATTATCTGTTCTCTCAGATGTGGTACCTTGGTAGAGCCTACTTTGACGATCTTGAGAGGATCGTCCTTGTATAGCTTGACTTCTTCTACCGAGATGTCGAGAATTGGCGAAGTCTTTTCTGCTTGACTCATTGACTTCTAATTGCTATGCGTGGGTGTTGGGTCGGCGCCCCGCACCTCTTAAGGCAACTGCATGCATTCTTTGGCTTTTCGATCTCCTCGGATCACCACCCTCCTCCCGGTGGGGATTTTCATTGTCGGTGGTATGTTCAACACACCGCCTCATGCATGTTGCTTGATCCGCCCTAGTATGGCGTTATCTGACGAGTATTCATTTACCACGAAGAATTGTATCACCTTGGTTGAGCTAGTCGGCTTTTCCCACCGTGACGGGAGTTGATAACCCCTGCAGGGCGTCTCTTCTTATGCGAAACTCTAAGTGGTAGAGGTGCGGTGTGAGGCCTCTTCTTATTCCCAACTTGCCGAAGCATTCCTTGAAGGATGCTTACAGCCGCCACTATCAGCGTATATGTGCCGAACTAGCTTGTTGGCGATTACCTTGTATTATCATGATTTCTAGTGAGCACTATGGCTGATACAGGATCGCTTTCGAGAAAAAGTAATGGCCTCGTCCTTCTTGAACCTCTTGTTTTACAGTTCGCGGTTCGTGGACTTGGCCTCGGCTTTTATTGAGGACTTCGTAATGCCTCGTGGGAGCCCGTGATGGTGGAGATGACTCCATCGTATTGGGGCTCGTCGTCACCTTAACCGTCGGTGTCTTGCCTTGCTTTTTGTGAGGGCCTTGATTCCCTTGTTTCTTGATGGCTTCAGCTTTTTATCACCTCGGCGGGGAGCCTCGTGTCGACTCCCTGTCCTGGTACCTCTTAAGGGTCCCGTCTGTACTAACTTTTCGATATCTTCCATGAGGGTCTGCATTCTTAGTGTCGTGCCCATTATCCTCATTGAAGGAGCGGTACTTATCTTTAGACCGGCGCTTGATCTCCTAGCATGGGCCGGGGTTTCTCGAACATGTTCATATGGAGCTCGTAAATCTCGCTCTTGTCTTTGTCGGTATCTTGAGGTCGATTACGGGTAGCGAGTCGTTACGATTGGGACGTGGCCGAGTCTGGACTCAATAGTGCCGCGTTGTATTCTTTCCAATGCCACTTCGTCGCTTTTGGCTTGGGTCTCCTTGACCATCTTGTTTCCTCTTCTTGTCAGAGGGCTCGGACTTGTCAGCATCTCGCTTTTTCCTGTCTTCGTCCGCTTTATCGAACCGATCCGCTATGCGCCATAGCTCGAAGCCGATACATGGCTCGTGCCAGCGATCTCCCTCTGAGCCCCTCGACAAGATGCCGTTTTGGAAAGCCGATATGATGAGGAGGTCGTTTACGTCCTCGACCTTTAAGCATTCCTTGTTGAACCTCGTTATAAAGTCACTGATGGACTCACTTCGGCTTTACCTCACGGTGAGTAGGCGGCGGTGGTTTAGACTCGACTTTTGGAAGAACCTTGATGGAAGGCTTCCATTAGGTCTCAGTGAATCCAATGCTGCGGAAGGTAGCTCGCCGAACCACCGTGGCGTTGTCGACCGAGCTCAGGAACGACTTACGTATGGTGTTGGCGTTGGTTGATCATGTTGTCTTGGAATTGTGAAAGGAAGTTCTGCGGATCTGCGGTCCGTCATGAGAAGCGATGCTCGGTGCCACCTGCCTTGCTTATCGGGAGAGGGTGTCAAGTATCTCGTTGGAGAAAGGGGTGACGATCTTCCATATCCATCAAATCCGCCTTAGAAGAGGTATGTCGAGTTTGTCGGCGGACTCATTATAATTACGAGGATCGACCTCGCGGTGCTTGTCTTGACCGCCCAGCGTTGCTATCCTTGTATGGTCGGTTTGAAACCGACTCGTAGAGGCATTGTGGGCGTAGCGCCTACCATCCGTGGTGAGGATTCACCTCATTGTCGCCTCGTGCCTTGACGAGGCTTGACGTCTCTTCGTGATTGTGCCGACCTTGTTCTCACCGAGGTCTGGAGGAAGCTTTCTTTGTTCTTCTCTAGGAAACCTTTAACCGCCTCGTCGAGGTTTATCTCATGATGTTTGGAGTTCCCCTCTGTTGCTACAATCTCCCGTCGCGGCGGTCTTCTTCACGTGGGATTGGGTGGCCTCGCTCATGAGGCTTTGCACGTGCCCTTCGGGGTTGTGTCTTTCACAGGGCTTTTCCACGGGGTTTGGCGTGCCACCGCCGTTGTTGTCATGATGCTGACTCTGGAGGTAACTTCTTGTATTCATTGTCGTGATTATTTCCACGTAAGTGGAGGTTGATCAAAACACAAAATTTTGTTTCCCAGACGCCAAAGGATCGATCTTAATTTCGCAGGATAATAAATGCAGTAAAGAACACAAGAGATTTACGTGGTTCGATCTTTAAAATAGATCTACGTCCACGGAGTAAGAGAGCGAGAGTATTGTATTAAGCTTGTGAGTCGTAATTACAAATAGCGTAGTTGGCCATTTCTCCTAATCTAGCCTCTATTTATAGACCTTCATATTGAGTTTGACTCTAATACAAAGTCTAACAAGATAAGGATTCCTTTAGCTTATCCTAATCTCCTTTATGATAGGATCCGATCTCTTATATCCGTTGTAAAGATTTCATAAGATCCGATCTTCTACATCTCCTATTTATCCGAGTTGCAGTTGATTGAGTCTTCTTGGGCCGAACTATCATAGGCCGAGCTCGCTGACAGGGCCCAATATAATTGGGCCTGATGCTTGGGCTTAGTAGTTGGGCCGTATCCTATCAGCAGCCTTTAAAATGTCTGTATTAATTGACCAAAAAAAAAACAAGGCAAATACAAAGAAGTTTCGAAATCTAATCTAAATATCAAATATTGATAAAAAAAATTCCAACACAATTCACCATTTAACGTTATTCAATTCATTTAACATATTTTACGAGAAAATAATCACATAATTGCTAATAAAATATCTATTCCCTTATTTTTTATAAATATTCCCAGTCATCAAATTATACAATCAAAAAAATTTAAAATTTTTGCTTTCATGATTTTATTAATTAATTATTATAATAAATATATAAATACAACTAATTATATTAAATAAAAATAAAGTAATAATTTATTAAATTACGAACTTTGCAAACTAGTTAGAAAGACGTTGAGCGATTGTAGTCAAGTCAAACGCCTGAGATACGCAGTTGTTCAAATTGAAAACAAATCCCAAAGAATATTCTTTCAGCCAGATTTTATTACTCTTTCACAAGGAGGGATTCAACTACATCTTTTACTCATCTACCAACTAAATCACTTCATCTTCCCTTCACCACCCATTTGCATCTTGGCGCAGTAATCGAACAAGCTCCCGTCGAAACAACGGCGTATCGCACTACAACAAAATAGACTTATTGCGACATACACACATGTGAAATTACATGTATGTGCCGTAAAATTACCACACTTATGCTTCTAGTGTCGCATATTTATGTCATTTGTGCGTCATTTAAATATTGTGTCGTAGTTTAGTGACAAAAATGCAACACTCGTTTTGATGTCTCAAAATTGCGATAATTTATCTACGACATCTACATAAAATATCATAATTATATCACATATTTAGAATTGTGTTGCATCTAGTGTTGTATATTTACGTCAATTGTGCGTCATCTACATATTGTGTCATAATTTAGTGACACATATGCGACACTCATTTTGATGTCTTAAAATTACGATAATTTATTTGCAACACCTCAATAAAATGTCATAATCATATCACATATTTAGAATATTGTTGCATTCAATGTTGTATATTTATGTCGGTTATGTGTCATCTATATATTGTGTCATAGTTTAGTGACACATATGCGACGCGACACTCATTTTTATGTCTCAAAATTTGATATAGTTTATTTAAACACTTGCTAATTATTCATTCAAAATATTTAAATAATCAAATATGAGCTATTATAATATTGTATACTAGTTCAATAAAAATCCAAAGATTACAAATAAATAATAATAATAATAATAATAATAATAATAATAATAATAATAATAATAATAATAATAATAATAATAATAATAATAATAACAATAATAATTTAACACAAGAAATTGTGTCAGTCTGTATTATTAGTTTAATATACAATATATTTGTCACAAAAAGAAAAATATGACATTAATCATGTGACGCCTGTGGTAGAAATACGGAGTGATCGTCGGTGCGGAGACATGGACAAAGAGCGGCTCCGATTAAGACTTCAAAGCGGATGAGTACATGAATGAATCGAAATGCACCAGAATGAGAGGGATTTCGACAATATGTAGGTATGAGACTGCATATTTGAGGAGAGCTTAAAGGATTTGATATGTGCTACTCATACCAACAAGATGCATCTTCTTTTCGGGAGTCCATCTCATAAAAACTCTAAAGTTAAGCCTGCTTGGCTTGGAGCAATTGTGGGATGAGTGACCCCTTGGGAAGTTTTCACAGATAGTGTGTGGGTGAGGATAAAGCACATTGAAAAGACTCATGTTGGTCTGTGGGATCAGCCATCAATCCGAAAGTCAGATCGTTACAGATGGTATCAGAGCTGAACCTCTCCCAGTACGGTGTGGTTTGAGGATGAACCAATAGGAAGTTGGTGGGCATGTGACGTCCGGGGCAGAAGTACGGAGTAATCGCCGATGCGGAGGCATTGATCGCTAAATTTCTACCAAAATAAATTGATAGTAAAACAGCAAGTATATATATCGTATCCACAAGGACTGCGACTCGAGAGCGTTCATCCTATTCCCAAGCTGCTGGATTTGAATATTTTGCTGAGCCATAATTTGTTGGTGACTCACTCCTATTTGTTGATTGCTCGCCAACACTTGTTGCATCATATCTTCGAGGCTCGGCTTCTTGGGCTCCACAATCATTCTATTATTAACAGCAAAACCAGGTGGTAGTTGCTGAGCATTCTGCTTTAGCATAGGAAAATTTTGGGTGATTCCTATTATTGGGATGATAGGGTGGGTTCCCACTCTGATTTCCTTGGCCATTACTCATTTGGTTCACATATTGAATCTCCTCCATATTCTGCGCCATGGCCACAGTCATCTGCCTTTTTCTCTCGGTTTCGTACTCCTTCTGTAGAGTTGTGAATTTATCTAACAAATCGTCATACTTATCGTCCAACTCTGCAGCAGCCACTCTTTTGATCGGTTGTCTCTCCATCGACCACTGATAACTGTTGGATGCCATCTCCTCAATTATTCTCAATGCTTCATCTATTCTCTATTGAGAAGGCGTCCTCGGTGACGCATCAACAATGCTCGGTGTTAGCATTGAGTCCATCAGAAATTGGGTTACTTGTTGCTCATGTGAAAACCCATCTTTGTGGACACTGCGGGCGAGGTTTCGAATCGCCTCGTGCTTCAAATAATGACTCATCTCCCAATTGTGAAAAATTGTAGATCTCGGCAATGATTTTCTGCGCTACTGGGTGGGAAGTATTTGGACAGAACTTCTCGAGGCGCCCACGTGGTAATTCTCGATCTGCTCAGACTCTTGAACCACTCTTTCACCGACGCATGAAAATATAAACATCTGCATCAGGATGGCATTAGCCGGCACTCCATTCTGCTTGATAGTATCACATATATCAAGGAATGCCTCTAAATGTGCGTTAGGGTCTTGATAACCCTCCCAAAGCCGCTCTGCTTGTATCATGCTGATGAGGGTAGGCTTTAACTCGAAATTATTAGCATTGACGTCCGGCCCCCATCCTCCAACTTGGAACTGATCCGTCGGTGGCCTGTACATGTGGTTGAGTGGTATGGGCTGTGCTCGTCCACCAAACAGCCCATCCCGATTATTCAAAGCCGGTTGCGTTGCATTGAGGCTAGCATCTCTTCCATCTCGACCATTCTATCATGGCCTTGGGTTGTCTATCTCGTCATCGCTTGTCTCGCTTTCTCGCTCTCTCTGTGTGATCTTTCAATCTCAAGATCCAATGAGATAATTTCTTTCCTTTGGGATCTTGTAATCATGCCTTTGCATGAGAGAGATAAAAACGGATCGGATCTAAAGCAACACAAAATAATAATAATTTTTTTTTAAAAGCACAGAATTAATAACTACAATCCGAAAATTATCACTATGCAATCTAAATAGTCCCGACAGCGCCAAAATTTGATCGCTAAATTTCTACCAAAATAAATCGATAGTAAAAGCAAGTATATATATCATATCCGGGGGATGCGACTAGAGAACACACAAATAATTAACAAAGAATCTTTATTATTATCCGGACAACAAAATATCAAGAGAAATATAATTATAAAACTAGACTCAAAATATAAATAGGAATAAAATCGATATAAAAGATCACCTTAGGATGTACTTAACCTAACTTGATTCACACAATTAACCTATTAATCATTTACCAATTTAATCCACATTTATATGAATGATCACTAATGTAACTATAGTTTCCGAGATGACCTATAGTAGTAGATTAGCCTAAACTCTATCTCCAAATCGAGTCTCAAGAGAAGTAAGTTAATTACCAAAACACACAAAGATGAACCTCCTACGGTTCACCTATCTCAAATCGGTCTCAAGGTAAAAAGCGTATATATATTCAAGATATCGATTATGCAATTAATTCCGCCAAGACATCAATTACATAACTAGCATGCATTAATATTGATCAGATACCAACACATGAGAATTAAAGCCAAAAATTATAAATTATGAATGGGACGGCAAAACAGTATCAACAGATAAATTATACGAATCTAGTCAGACATACAAACTCTAGGATTAATACGGAAATTTAGTTACGCATAATTAAATTACTAAAACAATAAATAAATAAAACTAACACAAACTGAAATAGATAGATAAAATCGTAATATTCCACGATGAACAATGTAGCACTTGAATCCGGAAATAAATCTGAACTCTCGCAGGAACAATAAATACTAAAACTGGAATCGACAAGGAATTGATAAACTAAACAAAAAGAACTATATCTAATCAACTAAAAAATACGAAAAAAAGTAAAAGAGGTGTTCTGTTGTTTGGTGAATGAAAAACTCTTCTGGAATAATAATCTTTCAAGTCTCGTGTGATGTAATGTGTTATATGCGCAACCCGAGGCACCCTAACTAGCTAGAATGGCTCGCGAGAAACTCTTGCGAAAAAAGGTTGCGAGCCTTGAAATATGCATGATTCAATTGATTCTCGCGAGTTTGCCTCGCGACCTTCAGTCGCGAGCAAAACTCGCGAGCCGTGTTTTCCCACGGCTGTGCATTGCGCGACTTCGTTGTTTCACTCCGTTCTCTTTCGTCCGGACTCCGAATTATGATCCGCTTACGCCTATGGACTCCTATCGAGCTTCTCTTTAACATAGTAAATTTTTCACATTCATCCTTGTCATATCCATTTCATCATATTTATCGTCGCATCTAAACAGATATTCTTTGCACGAGCTCACGATCGGATTAGTTAATTCCTCTTTATCGTGATCCACCTTTTTGATATCAAAACCTGTGCTAAAATGACATGAAACACACACGGTATAATATCTTCCAAGGTAAACATAAATATAACAAAAGACAGCTCAAAAGATCACTTATCAATTATAAACGAAACAAATATAGCATTATAAATCATGTTATAAATGAGGCTTATCAGGCATGGACAAGGAACGACTCCGATTAAGACTTCAAAGCGGAGGGGTACATGAATGAATCGAAACGCACCAGAATGAGAGAGATTTCGAGAATATGTAGGTATGGGATTGCATATTTGAGGAGATATTAAAGGATTTGATATATGCTACTCATACCAACAAGATGCATCTTCTTTTCGGGAGTCCATCTCATAAAAACTCTAAAGTTAAGCGTGCTTTGCTTGGAAAAATTGTGGGATGGGTGACCCCCTGAGAAGTTTTCTCAGGGAGTGTGTGAGTGAGGACAAAGCACACTGAAAAGACTTGTGTTGGTCCGTGGGGTCAGCCGTCAATGCGGAAGTTGGGTCGTTACAAACCATCTAATTAAAATGTGTTGTGAAGAAATACAACAATAAAATTGTTTACATTTATGTATCATGTAATGTGACATAAACTAACATATGCCACTTTCACAGATGACGCGTAATATGCCGTAAATTTCATACGACAATTAATTTAGTGATGCACAAAGTATCGTATATGTTGCGACATAAATACAAAAATGTGTCGTAAAAATGCTACACGACCTTTTGCCACACAATATAAAGTGACGCAAAAAATGTCGTAAGTTAGTTTTTACGACATTAAAACAAATGTTAGCAACATATTTTTCATGTCGTAAAAAGTCAGCTTTCTTGTAATGTCGCCTCTTTTGCAAGGTAGCCATCCTCGTCCCTTGCTAGAATGTACAGGATTGTCCATTCCATTTTGCTGGCCACCCTGCACCACCACTTACACTTGGTAATATGAAGATTTAATTTTCGTTAAAAAAGTAGGGATTGGATATAAGTTTTTGCCCAAAAAAGGCATATGAAACTGGCAAACCTACCATCCAAAAATGTCGAATGCTTCTCGATTTGCTTCGGTCATGCTCCGTAACTCGCCATACGAGAGCTTATCTGGAAACTCTCCCGCGTGCTTGCTAAGATACTCTCAAACTCCGGTGGGCAGTACCTGAAATTTCAGGATAATAATACACTTTCACAATTCTACACTATACATGATTAGTAAAAGTTTGTAGATTGATAAATCTTGTGTGTGCGAGATTTATGAAAACAGTAAAGAACACAATAGGCTTTTACGTGGTTCGATCAAGGAAAAGATCTACGTCCACGGAGGAGTGATTCCTCAATACTTTCACTATAAGCGATTACAATGAGTGTATCTAAAAGCTCGAGTGTTCCAATAGTTGCTCCTCCTCCCCTCTACCTTCAACCTAACCTCTATTTATAAGCCATCAAGTTGAGTTTCACTCACGATTCAAATTGAGTTTGACTCTAATACAAATAGAGTTTGACTCAATACAAAGTCTTCTCTCATAAGGATTCTTTAGATATGCATCAATCTTCTACGTCTCCAAGTGCGATTAGAGTTGTAGTTGGTCGAGGAGTCTTCTTGGACCGAACTCACATGGGCCGAGCTTAATGTTGGGGCCCATTTATATTGGGCCCGATGCTTGGGCCCGATGGTTGGGCCGTATCTATCATATCCCTCCCAAAACGACGTAAGTGAGGTCATTTTGGGTTGGTGAGTGATTCGACATCGCCTCATTGAAATCCGTAGTCCGCGAAGTTGAATGTCGCTTGGTTTCACCCGCCGGGCGCTCGCCAAGTCGTATGTCACTCGGTTTCTTCTTGTTGAGGTTACTGCCGAGGTCGAGGCCGAGGCGAGGCTCGGGATGCAGCGGGAAGGAGGTCGGGGCTCGACGGCGGAGGGTGGCGGGCGAGGTCACCCGGCGGAGGTCGAGGCGGGCGGGCGAGGCGGCCTGCGGAAGGTCGAGGTGGAGGCGGGCGGGCCGAGGGTGGCCTACGGAGGCCGGCGGCGGGTCGAGGTGGAGGCGAGGCCGAGGTCAGGCGCGAGGCGAGGCGGAGGCGGTGAGGCCGAGTAGAAGGTCAAGCGGCGAAGGGCAGTGTCGACTGGTGTAGCTTTAGCGAGTCTCGGCGGTCTGCTCGAAACCCATATAACTTGGTTTTAGTCATAAATGTATTTAGACTATGTAGTCGTAAATGTATTTAGATCTGTAATCAAGTGTATATCTTCGTATATAACTTGGTTTTAGTCGTAAATGTATTTAGACATGTAGTCCTAAATGTATTTAGACGTGTGTGAAAGTGCATATCTTACGTATATAACTTGGTTTTTAGTCGTAAATGTATTTAGTGTGTAGTAAATAAATGTATTTAGATTGTGTGCAAGTGTATATCTTACGTATATAACTTGGTTTGTAGTCGAAATGTATTTAGACCGTAGTCGTAAATGTATTTAGGCGTAATCAAGTGTATATCTTCCCAATAAAGAGGTATGAATTGTACGAGATCCGATTTGGACGTCGTTTGCACGTAGATGTTCAAATTAATGAGTAATCTGTATGTGCTTGCACGTAGATGTTTCAAATTAATGAGTAATCTGTATGTGCTTGCCTTGTACGAGATCCGATTTGGACGTCGTTTGCATGTAGATGTTCAAATTAATGAGTAATCTGTATGCCTGCCTTGTTTATCGAGAAATATCGATAGGGGTGGCCCCCTGGCGCGCGCTTAGTTGAGTACCCACTTTGTAGGTGTGTCATCTTCGCAGGCGCCCTTTTGAAGGTACGTTGTGTTTTATCCGAGGTGAGAACGGGTTTTCACATAGGTATAAGATGGGACGAAGTAAACTATGTAAAATACCTCTTTAGGTAAATAATATGCCAGGTTCGGGAGATAAGTGTATCGAATAGGTAAGCAAGCTTATAGGCCCCTTTGCCGAGGTCCCAGTCTTGACTCCATTGGGCCTTTTTTGATTCTGTCGAAGGCACTTCGTCGATCGGTGCCTCTTCCTCGATCATTCGGCTTCTTCTTCTCGATTTTCTGCTCGTCCCATGTCTCTTTCTTTTTACGATCTGACTCGTCCCCTTTGACCGAGGCGAAGGCGACGAATGCCGAGGCGAGGTCGGCCTGCGGAGGGCCGAGACGGTGAAGGCCGAGGCGAGGCCTGCGGAAGGTCGAGGCGGAGACGGCCAGGGCCGAGGCAGCGAAGGCCGAGGCGAGGCCTACGGAAGGCCGAGGCGGAGGCGACCAGGGCCGAGGCGGCGATGTTGGGTGCCCGATATCGCTGCGGCATGGGTGTATCTAGGATTTCCCTGGAGAAATGAGAGATGATTCGTCCATGTCGGTCAAATCCCGGTAACTCGTTGCCATCTCTCTCAGGAGGGGTCAGAGACCGATAGCGACGTCTATCGTCTCTTCGATGAGGATACCGACTCCGCCTTTCCTCTCTTCGGTCCCGTTCAGCCACGTGGATGTTGTGCCGAGGTGAGCGACTTCGGCAGTTGTACTGAGGTAATCGACTCCGCGGGTGGCACCGGGGTGAATGATTATGGGCGCACCGTCGGTGATCGACTTAGACAACGTGTCGAGGTGATCGTTCTCGCCATCTCGCCGAGGTGGCGCCCTGGTTATTTTGAAGAGGTGAACGACCCGGGTGCCCGTGATCGCCACCAGCGCGTTTTGAGGTTCCCGCTCCGCTCGTCCTCCGCTCGAAAGTTTTGAAATTGGCCGATATTGGCGTTGAGGAATTCAGACACTGGCCGCCGAGGACCTCGTGAGATTGGTGAATTGCTTGTTCACCGATATTGAGGTCGGCATCTCCCTCTTCGGTAGGGCGGCGGTCCTGAGGGTGTATAGGTAGATCCTCTATGTAACCATCAGGCGTGTTGTTGCTATCGGAAGCCGCGATCTCTTTTCCTCACCACTGCGTAATGACTTGTTCGGGTCTTCGATCGTCCATCGCCAAAGACCACCGACGGCGCTAACATTTGCACGAGTCCTTGCCGAAGCTTTTTGTAGGAGTTTCCCACAGACGGCGCCAATGATAAATCTTGTGTGTGCGAGATTTATGAAAACAGTAAAGAACACAAGAGGCTTTTACGTGGTTCGATCAAGGAAAAGATCTACGTCCACGGAGGAGTGATTCCTCAATACTTTCACTATAAGCGATTACAATGAGTGTATCTAAAAGCTCGAGTATTCCAATAGTTGCTCCTCCTCCCCTCTACCTTCAACCTAACCTCTATTTATAAGCCATCAAGTTGAGTTTCACTCTGATTCAAATTGAGTTTGACTCTAATACAAATAGAGTTTGACTCTAATACAAAGTCTTCTCTCATAAGGATTCTTTTAGATATGCATCTGAATCTTCTACGTCTCCAAGTGCGATTAGAGTTGTAGTTGATCGAGGAGTCTTCTTGGGCCGAACTCACATGGGCCGAGCTTAATGTCGGGGCCCATTTATATTGGGCCCGATGCTTGGGCCCAGTAGTTGGGCCGTATCCTATCATAGATAGCAGATACCTACCTTCCTTCTCTATCATAGGTTCTTGAATTGCTTCCATGCTTCGCCTTGTGTATGTTATAAAGGTATATTGGGAAGAAAGGAGATGGAATCCACCCCTGTTCCCGCCACAAAATACAACACATTAACTGTACAATTTTTCGAGACATTCGTAGGAGAAATAGATCGAAGCGCTTACTGGAAGGGTCACGTAACTCATTGCAACATTAATGACAATCGCCATTATGAAGGAGGCGATCATGTTGAACTCGAGTTGGCGAAGCCCTGCATAAAACGGGTTGGGGAGACTCAGGAAGATGGGTGAATATATAAGAATGTATATAGGGAGTGAATCGAATGAGAATTATATCGTTTTCGAGAACTCTGTGAACTATGCATAAGATGTTAAAGACGATACACAGATGTAAACTCTGTAGCACTTAATATAAAGTTGTTGCACATAATTTTGTACAATAAATTTATATATTTAGTGCAACAACTTTATACGTTAAATGTTGCATTCTTATTTCTCACCAATATTTACATTCTAACGTGAATCATCCCTTATATATATATATATATATATGGAGTTGATAATAACAATTCTAACTTTTTTTGGAACTAAGAACTAATATAGTCCATTTATTTTTATAATCTAACAGTAAAGATTAATTATAAACAGTTTATTATTCTCATATTTTAATGATAACCGTTTAACCCTAAAATCAATAGATTTTATATATTGATTTTCGTAATTATTTTCACATGCACAATTAACATGATTATATGCACAACACTATGAATTACATGAACATAACAATGAATTGGAAATATAGTATGCACAAGAACTACGATTACATGAACATAACAATGAATTTAGAGGGTGTTTGGCTGAGCTTATAAGCTCTTTAAAACATCTTATAAGCTATTTAGGAGCTTATAAGTTGTTGCAAAGTGTTTGGCAAAATAAGCTCCTAAACAGCTTATAAGCTACGAAAATAAGCTCCAACAGCTTATAAGCTCCCCTAAAAATAAGTTGGTCAACCATGACTTATTTTTTCTTAAACTTATAAGCAATCATGAATTTATCAAAATAACCTTATTATGGTTCGTTATTTCCTACACATACACTATCAACTTCACATCTCGTCAAATTTATCTCTCTAACTATAATTTTCACTCTCTAACTCACGAATTTCTCTAGCTTATAATATCAATTATCCAAACATTTTAACAACTCATAAGCATTTGAGACATTACCTCTTATAAGCTCTTGAAACATCTTATAAGCTCTTGGAGCTTATAAGCTCTCTAAAATAAGCTTAGCCAAACACCCCCTTAATTTAGGTGGAGTTGAGGCTTCTTCCCATCTTTAAAGATATGAAAGAAGCAATAACAAAAAAATAATTAATCCATATTACCTAGAAATCCTAATTAGAGTATGGTTCACAACGTATCATTATGTAAGGAGATCATTCTAATAGGAGACTTTTATCTAAAAATAAGGACACTTTATCTAAAAAATTTAGTCATGAAGCGACTGCACATTAAGCCATTGTGTTGTTTGAAACGATCACCAGTCCATAAATGATCATTCCTATTATGATCGTCTAGTTTTTGCAATTTTCAATGAGCTTATATTCAACATTTTATTTTCCAAGTCTAATGTTACACATCATCTAATCTTCTCATTTACAAAAAAAAAAAAAAAAAAGAAGAAAATATAGAAAAAAAGGACTGGAAGAAGTAATTAACTCACATGGTTTGGGAATGGAACTTTCCATGTCAGTCCGCACCGGCCGCTCCATAGTCACCGGAGCAAACGGGGCCTCCGTTAACAATGTAGCATTTCTGTCGGTCCCACCTTCAGATATAGTGTAAGATTTCGCCATCACACACACTAATTCTGAACGGAGCTTCTACTATAAGACCATATAGAGAAACAGAGATACAGAAAATATATATGGCGCAGCTGTAGAAGAAAGAGCGCGTGTCGGACATGCAGAGCGGTGGCGGTACCAGGGGCGGATCCAGGATTTGTAATTGGGGTGGGCTGAAAATAAAAATTTCAAAGCACTATATTTTATACATGCCAAAAAATTTCAGTAGTTACATAAGTTGTGTCATACGAGACCTTAATACATAAAATTCATCAATAACAGAATCTATATCCTTAACAAAAATCTCTCTCAATATAGAGCATTAGCGAGTCTTCAAGTAAATCATCTCACATCTGTTACCAAACACCGCCTTCACATGCTTCATTGCAGAAAATGCTCGCTCGGTTGTAGCAAGAGAAACAAGAAACGCCAAACTAGATGAATAAGTCTAGTCAACATAACATAGATTTTGACCTTTCACTCTTTCCAAGTATTTGACTCAACTCCACAAGTGTAGAAACTTGAAATTCTTGCATCACCGCCACATCATGCTTATAATGTCTCAACTCATACCCAAAGAAACAATATCTTGATCGGTGAAATCTCCGGATAGAATTTCCTCATAAGCTTGCAAATATCATCACCGTTGAATGATTTGAAAGAATCCTTAGGATCTAAGGTCACACTAAGAGAAAGCAATTCAATGAGACATCATTAAATCTTGTATTTAACTCCATCAAGATATGATCATTGCTCCATTAAAACATCAAAATGATAATAATGTTCAATTGTAGTTTGCCTACGAGAACGACCAACCTTATATGGAGAATCCAAGTTGGGGACATCAATATCATTCTTCAACAAAAAATCTCGACTTCTTTGAGAAACTCTTCCACCACTTTCTCTCAATTCTTCAAGAATGGTCTTAGTAGTAGAGACTAACGCAATAGCGTACCAAAATATCTTGAACTTTTCTTTGAAGAATTTGACAAAGAGAATCACCATTCTCACGATCCTATGCATCAGTGTAGAGTGAATCTGAATTCAAAGCTTGCCATATTTTTGTAAACCCTCGAACTTGGTCTTAGATCTTCCATTTGAGAATGTTCAATGAGAGATTGAACACTTTACAAGTTCGTTGATACATATCTATCAAACTCCTCACAGAGTTATAGTGTGAACTCCAACATTAAAATCCAAAAATTATAAATAAAGTATAAAATAATATATAACAAATCCAACATTAAATTAAAAGATTTTAAATCTTTAAAACATCAAAACAAAGAATATAAATAAATTTAATTTATAAAATTATCTACACAAAGGGTTTAAGAGGTTTGGAATTTGGGACTATATATCATAGTATTGATTGACTTGGTAAAATAGTAGGTATTTATTATAATAAAATGTAAGTTAAGCTCATAAATTGCACTAAATTTCAAACATGCAAACCGAAACAGACTCAAATAGAACAAATAAACTCTTAAGATAATGCTCAATAATTCATTTGAGATTAATCATTTCTTGAGATATCGCTCAATAATTCATTTCATTAATAATTGCATAATACTTTTATTAAGTAATTCAAAACACATTAGCAATTTGCAACTGATGGGAATAATTAAGGAGAGAAAAGCATCCTGATAAATTACTTGCTAGCATATATAATTCCTTTCTTTTTTTTCAAAATTTAGCTTACAATTATTTTAAGAATTTTGATGCAAGCGTGAATCGGTTTACGCTTAAGTCCAATACTATCTCGAATATGATATTTATTTAAATCATAAAATGCAGATCACCGAATTAATCTTTGCAAAATAGTACACAACCGAAACTTTGACTCAAGAAATTATGGCTATCAAATACAAAAACGTAAACAATCACATAATTTCACCAAGAAAATAAAAATATATTAATTACCAGTAATTTTCTGATGAGCGCGAGATTTCCGTTATGAAAAGGTAATCATATGACAAGTTTTTTTTTTAATTATAGCTTCAATTAGGGTAAAAACCTTAAATTGTGTTAATTTCTTATGGGTTTGGCTAATTATGTTTGGACTCCTTTAAAATTATGTTAATTTCAGTATGGGCTTTTGGCTTTTGGGGGTGGGCTAATAATAATTTGAGCCTTAGAAATATATATAGATATAACTACAAATTTCAGACTGGTCAAGCCCAGTCAGACCATACTATAGATCCGCCCCTGGGCGGTACAAGTGCATGCCCTTTTATTTGACACATACGCCAGCAGATGAAGATGTGTCCCTCGTTGCAAATCCCAACCGGGTCAAAGCGGGTCGGCCCAATCAAATCATAGACTCTCGTATTATGACTGATAATTTTTGACATGATACGGAAACACAATAAGAACTAATGAGTTAGTGTTCAATTTTATTGTTTACTTATCTTTGTGGTGTCGATATCATAGAGATACAATAATTTTGTGTTGTGTTCGTGTCACGCCCCAAAACTCAAATGAATAGCTAACGGGGAAATGACTTGAAATCTTGCTTAAACTGAAAGAGGAGTGAAAAATGATTCTTTCCAATTTGACGAAGCTAAATTTTCGAGGAAAATATCGATATGAGATGTTATTTCAAATAACAATATATAGCTAGTCCCCAAGATCAAAGTTTAGTTTCCTACTCTGATAATAACCACAAAGGACATTAGATAAAATAGAAAAGAGGAAGTTTGAGTTCAAGCTCAACATAGAAAAACATTAGGAAATGTAATGTTGTCTTATATTTGAAGGATTAGAAAGCTAGATAATAGCTAATCATTCAGCAGAAATCAGATTTTGAAGTGGAACCCTAGCCTCAGCTCCGCCCCGTCAACACCATCCAGTCAACCTGAAAACATTTGAAAGTATTTTGGGCTAAGTACTAATGTACTCAGTGGGCATGCTACTTTTAACACATTTCACAAGATCAAAACAGTTTATCCAATTTCCCCACATAACGAAGAAGGTTTCAAAACTAAAAGCCACTTCCCCAGTTATGTAAAAACAATTCAATTTTTCTTTTGGCGCCAGTATCACGCTCTCTGCTGTTACTCTTATCATTATACATTCCTTTTCGATCCGGGGCAGCGCCCTTAACGGATCTCGATCCCGGGAACATAGCCACCGTCGGATCCTAGGTGAAACCATTCATTCAGTGAAACCATTCATTTAGCCGCTTCGCAAGTGGAGATCAAGCCACCGCGATTCGAGCCCGTGCGCACAACCCTTAGTAAGTGTGTTAGACCGACTAAGAGCCACAATTGTTACATAAGAGCATTAAACAGAGCAGAGCGTAACAAAAATATTTATATTGGATAAACATTCACATTATAGAAATATCAGAGCATATAACTCAAAATATTTTGTAAAGTAAACCCACCTCAAGAAGAAGCGGTTAAACTCGCCGAGCGGGCGAAGTTAATTCCTGGTCAACGAAACCTACAAGATAGACTAATCTTAAAAGGTCTAGCAATACTAACCTTAAGTCTACAAATAAAGTAAGACTACTATTCCTAAATTCCTAAGTCCGGATTTTCCAAACTTTAGTAAAGATATAGGGATCAAAACTTAACTAAGGGTGTCAAAGATACCTTCGTTCGACTTTTCTTCAAATTTAAAAATTTGATTTTGGAAAATCAAATTATCCATTAAAAACTTATTAATATTTGATATATATATATATATATATATATATATAGTAACATAATTAATTAATTATTACTAATTAAAATTCTATAAACTAAACATCACTTAATAAAATTTCTTCCAATCCTAAACATCTACTTATCATAATTTAAATATTTTGATAAGTTTAAACAAAGTTAAGATTCAATTATTAGACCACCCTTAATTATAAGTTTGATTTGGGCCCAAGTGAAAGTCTATTTAATTTCAACTATATCTTTTAGGTAAACCTTTGTAAAGGTAAACTCAACAATTATCTTTAGGCCCAAACCATTAGTAAGAAAAATCAAAGCAAGATAAAACAAAAAGAAAAAGAAAAGAAAAAGAATAATAAATAAAATCTCTCTCTCTCTCATTCTCGGTCTGCCCCCAGAAACCCAATTTCTTCCATTTTTTTCTTCTCCTTTTTGTTCTCTCCTCCCCCCCCTCTTGGTTTCACCGCCGCCACCGCCCTCTCCTTCACTGCCTTCCATCGCCGACGATCTCCCTTTCTCCTGCGCCGCCGACCTCTCTCTCCTGCCCTCTCCAGTCGCCGCCGACCTCCCTCTTTCTGCCTTCACCACCGCCGCCGTCAACCCACCGCCACCGTCAACCACCGCCACCGTCTTGCCGGGAAAACCCCCTTGTCTTCATCCCTCTCTCCTTCTCCAACTCACACACACACATGCTGGGAAACACACGCGCACACACACACTGGAAAAACTCATCCACACCCACTTCTTTCTTACCCCTCCCTCTGCCCCCTTTCTCGGCTCCCCCTTCTCTTTCTTTTATTTTATTCCTCTTGTTAATAAGTTATGACAGTGAGGAATGTACAAAAATTTGTAGAAATTGTTCAACACAAAAAAATCAGTAAATACTTTGAGCAAAAGTGTAGATGCATCTTTAATCTTTTTATTTATTTTGAAGTGGTTAAATGAAACGTATATTGTTCTTGATAAGTTACTATTATGCTTATAATTTGCTATAGAGAATCATGTATGGTTATGTGTTGGTGAGAGTCGTTTTGCTTGTGTATTTTCTGGAGAAATGTAAAGATTTCAGTCTTCGTTCATCAGAAAATTTGAAAGTTGATAAATGTCAAAAGGATATAAAGAATGACCTTTCTGTATCTGGAACGAGCCTTTCTTTTTTTTAAAAGTGGGTGAGCTGGGCTTCTGCAAAATAAGCAGATAAAAATGATTAGGGTATAGACTAAAAAGGAATTTAAAGATGGAGGTTGGATTCTTTACCGTGAGAGAAATCAAAGCAAGGTTGTAAAAGTGAGAGTGGATTTATAAAGGCTGAAAAAGAGGGTGCAGGGTGTCGTGGAAGTAGCTAAACCCACAAGGTCAAATATTAAAATAATTTACAAACAAAACATATATATATATGTATCCTAAATTCTGGAGAATCCCTTTGCATTAGTAAAGAAATTGAGCTGGGCTCTGATTATTATAAGGCCCTATGAGGCCCATTTCATTGTTTCAATTAGAGAAGCAAAAATTTTTCTTTGATAAGGAATTTATATGTATTAGACCCTATTTACGTATTAAAATCAAAATAGGATAAAATAAAATAAAATAAAACCTTTATAAACTTTTTCGGGTACAAAAATCGATAAAAATAAAAATTCCAAAAAGTACAGGGTATTACAGTTCATGTTAAATCGTGTCGTGTTTATTAATCGATGTTGTCCATGTTACATCCATGTTCGTATCGCTTTTTGTATGACCAGATATTATTTAGATATATTTAATATTAATTTTGTTATTATTTTATATATTTATTGTACTATTATTGATTTATTAATTTTGTGTGAATTAATTTGTTATTTTGTGTCGTGTCAATACAATTAAAATCGTGTCATATTCATCTTTGTGTCTTGTTTGTATCTATATATTTTATATCACACATATTTTTAATGGATTGTATTTATATTAGTCTTATCGTACTGGATTGTTATTGTATCGACACGATAACGATGTTGATATGCACGAATTGTCCGCCTAATAGGAATAGGTGCTGATCCTTGTTGATGGATCTCGTTTATGGATTGCAGCCGCTCACATGTTCATTTAAAATAGACCCAGATAAATTAATGATGCTCTTCATGACCACATGGAATGAAGAAAGTCATCGTAGTCGAGTCTTATTAAACACACTAATTTCCAAGGCCGAGTATTCGGTCGGTCTAGTAAATTAAAAATCGAATTGAATGGATGAATTTAATAATTTGTATTAATTTTCTTGGAAATTAATATGATGTTCATGCAGGTACGACAATAATCAAAATTTGAACCTTGACCGTGTGATGTACCATCATAATTTTTTTGAAAGGGTCCTCTTTTATATTATATTAACGTATAACCTATTGAATTTCAACAGAAAATCACCTTATGTTAATATATATAATAATATTTGATAATCATCAGAATATGTTTGAACTTATAAATATTAGTTGTTATAATAATTGGTTATTCGTCGTAGTATCAACTTGAATATTACAATGTCAACTTTAATAATAAAAAGAGTAAATAACAAAAGATCAAAAAATTTCAAGTAGGCATGTCGGTTACTATTCAAACTTGTTTAGATTTTATATATTCATACATATGCCAAAATGGATTTTAACAATTGATTTTACTACCTATTCTAGTTTGAAACTTATATAACGATACCAGTTAATTATTCAAACTCATTTAAAATTTATAAAATATCTAAATAATTAAATATAAGTTGTTATATTAATTGATTATATGTCTTAGCAAATCTCGAACATTAAGTAGTATATGTATTAATAATACATAGTATAAATACTCTCTAAGTACTCATTCTCTTCTCTAACTCGTATAGTAAAACTCAATGACTTCATGAACCTATTTGGATTTATAAAATAAGTTATATAATTGATTATATATCTTAATAAAATTCAACCAAAATTCAACCATTATAAAGTAAATGTTAATAATAAATGTTATAAAACCAAAGAAGGATTTCAATTTATTTATGATCTCTAAATTGTTAATTTTACTAAAAAATCAATTAGTGAATCAAATTAATGAGGCTACGATTCATCTATCCAAACCGTTTGGAATATATATACCTGTATCCGTCACAAACCTAATTTAAAAGTGATTTACTATTTGTTCTCGTCTCAAGCCCGTATAATAATACTCGTTAACTTGTTATAGTAATTGATTATCTATCTCAATAAACCCAAACATTGTAAAGTAAATGTTAATAATAAATATTATAAAACTAAAGAAGGATTCTAATTTACTTATGTTCTCTAAATTATTAGTATAAAACTTATATAATGATACCAGTTAATTATCCAAACTCATTTTATATATCTAAATAATTAAATATAAGTTGTTACAATAATCAATTATTTGTCTCAATAAAACTAGAACATTAAATATTTTATATATTAATAATCCATAGTATAAATACTCGCTGATTATCCATTCTCATCTCAAGCTCGTATAATAACATCCATTGACTTCCCAAACCTGTTTGGATTTATAAAATAAGTTGTTATAGTAATTGATTATTTGTCTCAACAGATCCAAACATTATACTCTAGGACTATGGTGTTGTGAGCACTGAGCTTTTAGTATACCGTGATAACATAAATGCAATCAACATCTCTAAAAATCATATTCAACACTCTAGGATGAAACACATTGATATACGACATCACTTTATAAGAGATTTGGTAGAGGATGAGATAATCAAGTTAGATTATGTGAAAACCGAAAATCAAATCGCTGATATTTTCACAAAGCCCCTAGATCACGAGAGATTTACGAGTCTTTGTAGATCTCTTGGTCTTTGCTCTCGCCAATAAGCTTGAACATGTTTGTTTGTATCACAAATATTACAAAATCTGAAGGTGATATAACTGGCCATATTTGATAACACTTACTGTGTCTGGAATTGTTATCTAACATGCTCTTCTAACAAACATCTCAACATGATGAAGAATATTTAGTAATACTGAAAAACACCAAAGTAGTTTCGGGGGCACGACGTTCGCAGCGATGATGCTACCTTACAAAATGGTGCAGCCATGATTTCTTTCGAAAGCCTAGATTCGGGACATAATGTTCACCTCGACGATGCTCCCATGTCAATAGTGGCAATCGAATTTTACATGAGACTGTATTTATATGTGTTATTCTGATAAGATGAGCCTATGTTTATGGAGATGTTACGATAACATTCGGAAAGATACACCTAAAAATCCGTGATGAATCCCAGATCTTTCGGTATATTTGTTTTTGATTCCCTATTTTTGTGGAGATTTCAGTGAAAATTGGTTGAGTTGTTGACACATTTATCTTAATAAGATTATATCTCAACTAACTATCATTTATCTCCTATTTTAGTAGTTGTACATATTATATTTCGTTTTTGAAACTAGGGTTTTTATCATGAGATTAATCTGATTTTTCGAAATTTGAATATGCTTTATATTTATCCACTTGCCTGACGCACTGCCTGTAAAGCTGATACTCTGACACACTATCACATCACTGAGTAATCTACAGCCTATTTACTCATAGCAAAGTCCAGAAAAAAGATTCAGTTTATCTTTCTCTCGATTAATTTGGTACGTTTAACCCTTTCTTTTCTGAAATGGATCCAGCTACAGCCGCTCTTCTTGCAGGACTTGTAAAATTTCTTGAGAATTCACCACAACTCCAGGAAGCATTGGCGTCGGCTCAGAAGCCAACCACCGAGCCTACCACCAGTACGACATTGACGACAACGCCAGAAAAGACGTTAGCCTTGGTGATAGCACCCCTGAAGCCGACCCCTTTACAGATCATTTATCCAGAAGGAATTGAGCCCTCACAACCTAGGGCTTAATCGAAAGAAACATGAAAAAAGCGAAAAATGATGTCCAAACCCACACGAAGGTTAGAACGCATCCCAAGACAACCACGACGAGGAGGACCTGGGTCACCAGTGCATATCGACATCACCGGTGATTCACCAGAACGATATCCACCATAAAAAATTCCTAAAGAGAAATCGACTCTATCTACCGGAAAGACTGTTCCAGAGGTTAGCTACTTCCGTGATGGATAAACTGTATCTGAATCATCTTCTGACTCAAAGGGAAAACCTTCGGCATCCAAGAGTGATTCCTATGATCCACAAAAAGAGGAGTATGGTCAGCCCTTTTCAAGGGTGAGTGAAGAGGACATTTCATTGGGAGAAATTCTCCGACGAATGAAAAGAACAACAATCAAAAAGGAAAAATAAAAGGAAAGCACGACAGAATCCACGGCTAAACCAACTGTTCCAGAATCATGTCCAGACACAGTTCCACAGGCTGATCCTGTAGCAGCGCAAGCTAATGTTCCAGCAGCACCACCAATCCCATATTCAGAAGAAGATAATTGGGATTCCAGTTTTGAGAATGCATCCATGTTTGCAGATTGAGACATCGAAGTGGAGAGAGCCCTTTTCTTTAAATTCTATTCAAAAGAAGCTCAAAAACGATGGGAACAATTTAAGCACTTGAAGTGCTTAAATGAAAGAAAAATAGACGAGGTAACTTTCTCACAACACAATCTCATTGATTTTCTGAAAGAAAGAGGACTTTTACAGACTGTTACGACCATCAATCCCTACCCCAAAAATGTTATTTGGCATGTCTATGCAAACCTAGAAAAATCCTTTTTTGACTATACATCAAACAAATTTTGCAAGTGTACTTTAGGCAAAAGATTTTCAATATTTCTGCATGTGAAATAAACGCATTTTATGGGATAGACAAATTGATCAACGATGTGGCTATTGAGGATCATGAAATGGTAGCACAAGAGATAACATGGGGCATAATCAAGAAATGGAAAAACCATATGTCCAGTGGATGCCTCACTTATCTCCACTATGTTCTGTTCAAACTTATGACTACAAATATGATTGTATCCTCAAATAGTACAGTCGTAACTATGCCTCATGGTGTTCTTCTGTTTAAGCTGGGAAAAGGAATACCTTTTAACTTTGACAAGCTTGTGGTAGAACAATTAGGTGCTATTGTCGGTCGCTAAAATCCGGGTTTGCTTCCATTCCCATCACTGCTATACCAACTGCTCAAAAAACATGGTTTACCCGACGGAGCGAGAGATGCCCGGTTCGAGGACTTTCAACATTTCACAATCAGCAACAAGTTGTTTTCAAACGACAAGCTCCCGAACCTACCTTGGAATAATCCCTTGAAGAAAATAGATGAGCAAAGTTTGGAGGCTGCATCTGAAGAAATGATGTCTATGCCTACTGTTTGTACAATGTTAGAACGTCTTCAGAAATTAGAACAGATATTGATGCAAAGTTTTTGTTCTGCTCGTCTCGAACTCACTGGCTTGAGGAGTGATATGATGGGTCATCTTTCTTCTCAAAAGGGGATAATATGCAGGGGGCAGGAGCATCAAGCAGCAAGATGGACGAAGATAGACTTGATTGAAAGAAAGCTGGAATCTCTATTCGCTGAACTTTTTATTTTTTAACATGTTTAAAACAGGTCTCATGGTGGTTCTCTGATGCTGGACATCGCTTGTTTGTTTTCGTTTTGATGTTTTATGATTTTCAATTGCATGGTTTTTATGAGGTGTCTGCTATTATGTTTGTTTGTTGCGTTGCTAGATGGTTGCTGCTTACTATGTTGCAGGAACTGTTGTGATGTTATTATGGCAAGCAGGGAGAGTATTTTGGTTTTTTTATAGTTAATTATATGTTTGGGATTCAGGGGGAGTACTGTATATATATACTGTAAATTCTGTTTGTATATGCAGGTTTTGTGAAGAAAGACAAAAATGGAAAGTTTATTAGAGTCAGTTTAACTCTGACCAAGTCTCCTCGTTATAAGGAGTTAGTTATTTTATGGTTTTGTATTTTCTTCTCTTTGATGTGTGCATATTCTCGATGTTTTCTTTGGATGCGATGGTAACACACATAAGAATACAAAAAACAGAGCAAAAGAGATAAGGCTGGAAGAAGTCAGCTATTCGGTTCCTATTTTTCAGGAGCAAGTTGAGCGATTAACTGCCACGACTAACTTACATCCTAGTGGGCCAAAACGTGGTCCAAGAAGTGCAGTCGAATGTCTCTCAACTCCTATAAAAGGAGAGGCAAATCGACAACAGAAGAGGTGCAATCCTTGAAGATTTATCTGAAGATCTGTTTATATCATTGAGTCTGTTTCATATCATTTTCGATAACACACTGTTTTAGAAGTTTGTCCTTTTTAGTACACGAGTAGTGTGAGGAAATCTTTAGTATTTTTTATATATTTTCATAGTTAGATTTCGACTCAACATGTCCGACTTTATCTTGTGATAAAGTAGTGAGTTTTTGTAAAGTTTACTGTACATTTTATAGTGAATAATTTCGCCATACTTGGCATCTACGAGACTATAATTTTAATATGTAGAAAAGTTACTTGATGTTCTTGATTTTTAATTCACTGTTTTACTACGTGTGTGGATAATATCTACACATGAAGCGTGTTTTAGTGAAGCAACACTTTCACATTCGATGATAGATTTACATTTTTCCTATATTTATTAATTAGGCAATGTCAATAATTTAGGATAGAATGAAAAGAGTGATTATAATTTAGAATATATTTAAGTGTTTAGCCTATTGTTACCCATAACTTATAGATGATACTATTGTAACTTATCAAGAGTACGTTTGAATGTAATATCATAATTATGATTCTCGAGTTAGCATCGATTCTACCAAACACACAATGCCCAGCACAAAAAAAATTTAATGCACACATCCCCTAGCGTAACAGTTGCATGACATATATTTCATTCAATGTCTAACAAAATTATCATAATTCTAATAGGAACATCTGATAGGGATGTCAATCTAACTCAAGACTCATGGGTTGGCCTGAATAGACCGATAATTCGATAGGATTATGGTTGAAAATTTATAATCCGAAGAAAATAAAACCCGGACCGAATAGCCCGATAACCCGATTGGGTTTGTCCGAACCCGAATGGACTCGCTCAAAAATCGATTTCGTTGACCCGGTTAACTGAAATTTTCCTCACTATATCGTTTTCAAGCTTCATTACTTGCTTTTGAAAGTTAGCATTATAAGATTTTTTTTCAAATATTTTTGAAATGTGTTTTGGTTGATATTTAAAAGTTATCATTTGACTTATTTATCTTTTTTACTTTGACGTTTAATATAAAATATTTGTTATAAATGTATGATTATCAAGAGAAAATATATTTAAGATATTTTTCCTTGAGCTTTCTGGCTCGATTAGCCCGACGTGTTAGCCCGAAATTCGAGAGTTTAGGATTAAGATTGAAAATTTCTAACCCGAAAAATTATATCAACCCGAATTAACTGAACCGAATAACCCGCAACCCGAATAGGTGATCCGAACCCTAGTGAATTGGCCCAATTGATATCCCTAATTAATGATATGCGGGTTATATTTACTGTAGAAATTAGATGTACATAGGGCTGTAACGAGTCAAACTATTCGTGAGCTATTTGGAGCTTGGCTCGATAAAAGTTCGTTCGAGTTTGTTTAGTGAAGCTCGTTAGCTAAACAAACCAAGCTTGAGCATAATTGTATTCGGCTCGTTAGCTCGTGAACAAGTTCGTTAACTGATTTAGCTTGAAAATATAAAATTATTAACTAGATATAATTATTTTCTTTCTATAATTAGTAATTGTTTTGTTAAATCTCTAACTACTTTTATTTGTTATAAGAAAACAATAAATATATTATGTTACTATAGATAAAATAATTTATTTCTAAAATAAAATAATTAATATTCTAAAAACACATATCTAAATTTAGAAAGTTTGTTTCGGTTCGATTAAAGCTCGAATAAGCTCGTGAGCTCGAAATATTCGATAAATAAAACTTGAGACTCGATTCGATACTAAACAAATCGCTCGAAAGACAATGATGTTCGGTTCGGTTCGATTACACCCAAAGACGTAACATTTATTAGTTGAGAGTGTGTTTGTGCGTTTTGCTGACTCTTTATTCTTGATACAGTTATCCAATGACAATAACTTGGCATTTATTAATTCCTTTGGGCCATAAATAATTTCAATCTTCATTGTTTACGCATCATCCAACTGAATTAAGTGCTTTGCACTGTGACCCTTTTTTATTTTTATCATCATAATGGTTGAATCTATGTTGTTACACACTAAATTTACGTGGTGGTGTTGAAAATTGTATGATTACGACTTTGTGCGGTGGTTTTTTATATGGTTCAAGTAATTCCATCTACCCACAATGTAATTGGCCAATTAAGGCATTATATCTACTATCGAAACCTCATTGCATAGTGTAATATTATTTTATCCTACTAAAATCTTTAGATATATAAATAGTGCATAAGTAGTATATCCGAAAATTTGTGGGTTGTTAGGTTTCAACTAGTTATATCTTTTGATATTTAAAACTCTCTCACCATATCAAAGTTCTGATTTCAAACTGTTTTGAAAGGAATGTGTATATGTAGGTACATGCCAATATATCTCCATTCAAATTAAAACCCCAATTAAAGATTTTATATGTTATATTATTATTATCTTTTTTGTTTCCATTTGCCTTTAGTTATAATATAGTGTAATGTCTCTAACAATATTTGAATAAAGGGTTCGCTAAAAGTTTAAGTTTTAGAACAATAATAGAGAGGAATGTACGTAGCTTTTATAAGCTATGCTCACTTATATGTAGCCTTAAAATACTCCAGTTAATATCAATTAATGCTCCCCACTTGAAAGGTAAGGGTCCACATGTAATATTGTGTTTCTAAATCTTTTCTTCATCTTCTTTTTTTCCAACTATATAATTCGAAAGACCCAAAATAATAAATGAACTTCAATTGTTGGATCCAAGAGCATAGTTAGTGTCAGGTATATGAGAGAATACAATTATTGAAAACTTTTGCGAGTTTTCATCCATTTTAACAAAAGAGTGATTGAGTCAGCTGATAGTCTAGTTGAGTGATACATGTTATCAAACAACACAACTTTAGTTGAGTCTCAATGTGTGTGCAGAAGGTGATAGAATAGAAAGACTGAGCTATATCCTCTCAGGAGACTTCTCGAAACATAATCAGCTGATAATTGTTATCTAATGAAGCGAGGATAAATACCTGATACAAAATACTGTAAGATGCAGACAACAAGCATTAAAGGAGGAAACGATACAAAAATTTAACGTGATTCAAAGAAACTCTTCCTACATCCATGAACCTGCCGAAAATGTAATTTCCTTATCTTAGGAATTCATTGTTTTATACTTCCAATGGAAGTGACTTCAGATCCCACAAACTTAAAATTTTATGTCTATAGGTTACCAGGTCATGACCTATCTCTTTCTCGCTTTCACCCTGTTCACCTTCGGACTACTCGCCACCATTGCTTTTAGCAACTACACCTCGCTGCTGCCTACTCACGTCTTTATCCTAACTCCCATCCTCATCTTAAACTGTTTAGAACTACATTTCCAACTTCTCAAGTGTGCCTTTACAATGAAGAACAAATCTAAAGAAAGACACATTCATCTAAACTCTATTACAAATGTTACAATGTAAGAACAACCTAGATATGATGAAAGACTGGACCTATGTAGTTCCACCATAGACGAAGTGGATGAGAACCTTAAACATTGAAGAACTGAGTGTTGTCCTATTCTCTCAGAGTTGGAATGAGAGATGGAGTTATAGTTGTGTCTTCTTTCTAAGAAATCCAACTTCCAAAGCTCCTATGACAGAGAGCACATAAGTGCTAGCTCTCATTATTGCCATAGAGATTTCTTATCTTTTATCTCGTCTCGTCTCTCTTTTATTCCATGAAATCCCATTTTAGAGAGAAATTAGCCGTTGAAAAAAGCTCGTTTGAAATTCAAATTTAGTCTGGTAAATACGAACATTGGACTTGTCATCTTGTACTTTGTCTCTTTGTGAGTGATAAAAGCTTTTGACAGTTATCAATGTATCTGAGTCTTCTTCATCAATTGAGTCCACATCTGATCTCATGTTGATCCCGTTGACTTCTAATGACTTCATCTTCGTGTAACTGATCTGCGACTAACTTTAGATATGGATGAGCTTTTCGCTAAGTGTACAAGCTCTCTGAACTTCATGTATATACATAGATAAGACTATCTGAAGTTATCTGATCATCAACTTACCTATATATCAGGCTTTTAATCTTTTCAGTAACTTAGACTTTCTGATGATAGATCTTTCCTCATTGGGCTCTCAGCTGATGTAGCTTTAAGATCGATGTCTGCTGCTTTTCACTGTGTTAACTAACTCCTTGTCTTAGATTGTTTCTCACTGGACATCTTTAGTTTTAATTCCTCTTTAAACAAAGAGTCTGTCAATCTAAGTATAACTTCAACAAGGAAATCTGACCTGCAGACACTCATCAGTTAGCTTATTATCAGGGAGATGTATTTTCATATATTTTTTCAGTTAAGATTCATGGATCTATCTAAACAAAATAATATTTCGATTCCAAATTCCCAAAATCAATATTATTACGTCATACAATATGAAATATAATTTATAGTGATGCAGACCTCTTATGTGAATAGAATTTATATGGTAGATCAAAAATATTAGTTTTTGCCGAAGTTTTGGTGCGTGGTGTTTATGTGAATATGAAAATATGTCCAATAATTAGAAGTTAACATTCAAGAATATTGCCCGTTGACGTATATAGTCCATCCTGCACTACATTTCTTTTGATTATTATTTTCATATGTGATGGCTGCCGACTCAAATCTTACCTACAAGAACTTAATATACGTTAAACAAATAGTGAGGTCATATTCCCCTCACAAATAAAAAAAATTAAAGAAATGAAAATTAAAAAATATACTAGTGAGGTCCTAATATAGTGTAATAAGGCTGTCAATGCATGGGCAAGTTTAAGTCCACCGGAACCAAATATGATGATGTGTGCATATATATATATTAATATATTATGTATATATAGGGATATATCGTTAAAAGAACTTCTAGATCAAATAAAGTTTAATTTGGATTATTGAAATTTTTATCATCTAATTAAGATATCATAAATAAAGTATTAATGAAATATTTAAAAACATTAATATAAAAGAAATATTATTATGTGTATAATGAAGTATTACTATGCATATTTATACAGAGAAGCATGGCTCGTAGATTTTACGGAAAAAATAATTATATTATAACTATGCTCTATGTATACATATCTATATGTATATACTACCACAAGAGTGTGTTCTCTTACAAATGTTAATATCCCTAAAATTACTTCACTTATTTGATATTTTAATGATAGTTTAGTACCTTAATATATGTATATATAGGCTTTATTTATTTTGATATAAGACTTAATATACATCTAACAAAAACTACTCAGTATATATATGTGTGTGTGTGTGAGTGTGTATAATTAAATGATTAAAATGTAACTCTTCGCAACTCGCAAGTACCATTCAACTTGTTTAAAAAATATGAATTAATAACTGAAAACTACCTATTATTTATCAAAATTTACAATTTCCATATGGCTTTTAAAAATGTTACAAGTACAATAACAATCGTTTTGTAATTACATTACTCCTTAGTCGTCTAAGCATCAACTAGAAAAAATTGGAACGGGAGATCCTATATATTCAGATATTTAGTAAGATTAAACTGTTGAAATCGATTTGTAATTAATATACTAGGACTTTATTATAATTATATTATATTATAAAGTTAGTGGAGGTACACAAAAAGTGGGAACAGTATTCTAACGTCACCCATTTTCGAAGAGAAAGCACAATTTTTAATACTTAAAACACATTAATTAAATAAACTATTGAAAAGCCAATTATATCCCATATATATATATATATATATATATATATATATATATATATATATATAATATGTCTATAGACTCCCACCATTTTCAATCTCTTTGCCACCCAGCACTGCACAAAAGAACCCTTAAATAGCGTCTGTCACGTAATTAAATTATGTCACCTGTTCTAAATTAATGATTTCATAAGTGTCCACTATTAAGATAGGGCTACCTTTCTTTTGTAGTTTAATTGTATATATTCTTTAATTTCAGCAATATCATACATGAATTTGAAATATCTTTAATTTGATAGTGGCCTCAACCTTCTATAAAATCCAAAAGGTGGTTTTCGATACATTCGGACATGTGGACTTTGATACATTTTTCTGTGTAAATGATATTTGATACTATTCTTCAATTTAAATGATATTTTTTAACCACAAATGATACTTTTATCCGTCTGCATGATGGGGACAAAGATACAATAGTTTTTGTGAAAATCCAACTAGGAGGATGTTGTGCTGTATATTTTAATTTCAATGGATCTTCTCTACAAATATTATTACACTCTGTAATGGAAAAATATTATAATTTCAATGGATATGGTGGGGATCTTCTCTACAAATGGATATTCTCCACAAATATTTAAATTTCAATGGATATCGTGGGATCGTGCCCAATTAAGATTAATAAAATATAATTGAGAATATTATAATTGAGAATTAATAAATCATAAATGGATGTAATCCCTATATGTTCTCATGTGAGGACGTTCTCAAGTAGATTTATCTTTGGGAAAATATATACAAGTACACACTTTTGTAAAAGTATGTACACAGTATAACCATTTGTGAAAATTGATACACCACATACCCATTTCCTTTTTTTAATAAATATTGAAGTCAGTCTTCGTGGTCTTCGAGAATGCATGAGACAAACATGTGAATGTTTTGAGAAAATGAATGACATGCACACAAACAAGTATATATGAAATGAATACTAATTATTAATTCATGTCTCCGATCGACCGAAACATCAAAATGGTAAATAGGAGATATGAATTATCGACCGAAACCAAAGCTATGTGAATGTGTTAATTAATTGCGGCATTCAATTATATTTTAAAAAAAACATGATTCAATGATTTAATTAAAACTATATAAATTAACAAAATAATATCGCACATATGCTAAATATATCGATAGGAATCACTAGTCATATAAATATATAAATTAACAAAGCGGAATAAAAATCGATCGTAATTATAAATTATAAAAAACAACTTAATTAATTGAAGATTCGGTCGACCGAATTATAAATTATAAAAACAACTTAATTAACGAAGATTTGGCCGACCGAATTATAAATTATAAAAACAACTTAATTAATCATGTGTTTTCGATCGATAGGAATTATAAATTATAAAAACAACTTAATTGATCATGTTTTCGGTCGTAGGAATCTTGAATTTTAATAGGAAACAAGGATTATCGAAGAATTATAGTATAAAAACAACTTATTTAATCATGAAATTAATACTAATTATTAATTCATGTCTCGGTCTCTAGGAAACATCAAAGGTCGATAGGAATCAACGATTTTTAAATAGAAAAGAAGGATATCTCAAATTAATTTAATACTAATTAATTTAAATTGAATGTATGATATTTAAATTAATATTTAAAGGTAATCTATGGAAATTTTGCAAAATATTGAAATCTTGTATGAATTTTGAAATATTTAATATTGAAATTATCCTTCATATTTATCGTATTAATTAATAGTGTACAAAATAGTACTACGAAAAGTAAAACCTTAAAATTGCTAAAATTGCGAGAAAAAAATGCGAAGACAAATAAATGAAGAAGTAACTTACAAAGTAAACCAATAATTGAACCAATTCTCTCCTATTTATACAATCGATTGTAACAAATACAAATCCAACAAATTGCTCTTGCGCTTGCTCCTCCAATTTTCGTTCGTTCATTTCGATTTTATATTCAAAATTTTCAAATTTATTTCTTCAATCCGAAGCCGATAGCTATGTCTCAACAAGTAAGTTATTGAATTTTTATTTATTTTCGGCGTGTTTTGAATTTATTGTTGTTTATGATATTAATTTATGTTTAGATTTATTATTGTTAATTTTGTTTAGATTTATTATTGTTTATTGGTATGGATAAATTATTGCGTTTAGATAATTAAATTAATTGGATAATTAATTTAGTGTTTTAATTTATTGCATAATTCGTATATATAATTTAGATAATTAAATTAATTGGATAATTTGTTTAGTGTTTTGAATTTATTGCATAATTAGTATATATAATTCGATATAATTCGTTTAGATAATTATTGTATAATTACCTATATATAATATATAATTGGATATAATTAGTTTAGATGAAATTAGATGTTTTATATGATTTTATGGGTTTTTATATAAAAAATAAATGAATTAAAGGAATCCCTCTCCTATTCGATGAATTAAAGGAATTATATGAGAGAGGTCGATGAATTAAAGGAATTATATGAAAAATAGATAAATAAATGATTTTATGGGTTTTTAAAAGCATAAATGAATTAAACAATTAAATTAAGTTAAAATCCTCTCTCGATTCGACCAATTCCTTGATTCGGTCGTAGGAATCAAGGAATTGGTCGACCGAGAGATGGATTTTAACTTAATTTAATTTTTAATTCATTCAAACTATAATTAAATTAATTATTGATTCGGTCGTAGGAAACATAAAATTGGTCGACCAGGAAACATAAATTATCAAATTATCAATGATTCCTTGGTCGACCGGAATCTTCGATTGTCGACCGGAGAGCCTATTTTGAACGGAATCTTGAATTATCAAATGAATTTAATACTAATTATTAATTGATGTCTCGGTCGATCGGAAACAAGGAAATATCGTAGGAGACATAAAACTTCAATTAATTTTAGATGAATGTATCGATCGGAAACAAGGAATTTAATACTAATTATTAATTAATTTTTTAGAAATTAATTTTAAATGAAATCAATTAGGATAATTTTAGATTTATTAGGATAATCTTGAATTATTGTTGTTGTTTTAATTTTAAATGAAATCAATTAGGATAATCCACGAAATTAATTTTAAATGAAATCTATTAGGATAATCTTGAATTATTGTTGTTTATGATATTAGATTTCTTATTGCTAGTTTTATTTAGATTTATTATTGTTAAATTTGTTTAGATTAATTATTGTTAATTTTGTTTACATTAATTATTGTTAATTTTGTTTACATTTGTTTTGCTTATTTGTTTAGATAATTCGATTGTTTCGCTATTTATAATTATTGCATAATTTATAATTGGATATAATTATTGGATAATTCGTTTAGATAAGTGCCGACATAATTCGTTTATTAGATAAGTCCCTTTTAATTAATTTATTGTAAGAGACTTTAATTATTTAATTAGATTTTGATTAGATTGCTATTTTTTCTTATTTGTATATTTGATTAGAATGTATATTTGTTTTGTACATTAGAAAAATCATATTAAGGCGTATATTTACATTAATGTAATCTTGTATTTGTTATAGATGTCGGGATGGAAGAACATTATTGTTAGATATGGAGGCGGTGGGATCCTTCTTTATGTTACATTGGCGGGTATCGATCAAATGCCTTTGTTCGAATGGACAATGTAATTATCTCGGAGTTCATAGAGATGATTGATCAAATTATGTTGGGAAATTAGTTGAGTACAACCTACCAACTGCATTATCTATCGAGATCTCGGGTGGTAGAATTATCAAATTAGTTTTGAGTAATGATGATCAACTTTTCGATTGGCTCATGATGCCCAACCGAGGTCTATGTGACTCACGATGCCGACACATCCCAATCGGAGCAAGAACTATATAGACCTTCGTTTGAGATACCATCCTCGTCAACATATGACTACACTTCCCAACACATATCGTTCGATCGTCGTTGACACAACAATTTACATCATCGATTGGTTTGATCTTGATACGTCTCAATATATGCCGCAACACATGGATCCATCCGAATTACATTTCCCAACATATCTGCAACCACAACCGGTGATACACTTGTTGAGGACGGCGATGGCGACGACTACGTTGAAGAAGAAGAAGATGAAGCAGTCGGATGAAGAGGAAGAAGATCGCGAGTGCGCTTTGGTGAGCTATGGCTCATTTGTTGAGTTTGACGCATGGATCCGTCGAGAGGGTGGATTGGAAGCTTCTATCTACGATTATGCGAGTAACACGCAAGAGCACGTAGGAGGCTAGAGCGAGGAAGAAGTTGAGGAGATGAGCAACTGGCTAGTCCTGTTATTCCTCATGATGCTTGATTAATCTCTTTGCTCGTCCTCTGGACTCGGTTCCAGACCCGATGAGTGGCGAAGGTTCCATCTTGACGCAAGGGTGAATTGAAGATATCCGTGGGGCTATGGCATTTGGAGCGTCGAGTAGAATTTGTTATTCCTCGATCCGATAATTCGAGGATTACATTCAAATGTCGATATCATAATCGGTGTCCATTTCTACTACGTGCATCGCAAGCAAGGTGGATTTTGGTTTGTCCATAAGTTTGATGCTATACATACTTGCACGAGAACTAGTGAATATCGGAGTAAGGAAGGTTAATGCCGTGTAATTGCGGCATACATATCATGAAAAATACGCGAAGACGGTGAAGTGCTAAAGCCGAGGTCCATTATGGCTGATTTGCGGCGAGAGTACGGTGTACACGTTACATACTGATGTGTAGCAATGCGAGCCGTAATAGGGCGATCGAGATGATATACGGTGGACATGAAGAATTATTTCAGCTACTACCTAGTTATCGCATATGTTACGGATGAGCAATCCGGTTCGATGGTGACTTGGATATTGGATCGGATGGTCGGTTCCGTCACCTCTTTGTCGCGCTCGGTTCATGCAGTTGGCGTACAAATTATGCCTCCGACCCGTGATTGTAGTCGACGATGCGCGCGAAGGGCGCAATAAAGGCATATTATTCGTTGTCGTGACAAAGGGCGACAACGAGCAAGTTTTCCATTAGCTTATGGAATTGGTCCGATCGAGAATGATGTCTCATGGACTTGGTTTCATCTCGACTACAAGTCGCTTATGGATCAAATCCGAGATGTTGATTGTTTGGATGCCCATGTCGATATAATGAGCGCGGTCAGTGTGTACCCACGATGCAACACACGGATTATGCTACTACCATCTGCTGAAAAAATCACCCGTTTGGGCAACCATCCATAAAGTTATTTGAAAGCCGCTTATGCGTACCAAGATGCACACTTTGAAAAGCGATGGCTATGTTAAAGTCTCGTGAAGGCCGATGGTAGTGGCGCATATACCAAGTTGGTGGAGGTTGGAGTGCAGTGGACTAGATCACGGTGCCCGTTAGGCGCTACGGTTTTATGACATCGAACATTGCGAATCATTCAATTCTCGAATATTGTGGGCTGAGCGATTGCCAATTTGCTCAATGATTGAGGCAATCCGTCACATTCTGAGAAAAATGGTTCGATGAGAGACATGAAGCGGCAAAAGTGCGCGGTGAATTGACCCAAGCAACAGCGTAAGATGATGGTATCAATGGAACTATCACGCAGATACGATGTAGTACCCTCATGGACTCCACTTTCAAAGTCAAGCACGGAAGCAAAACATCGAGTCAATCTCAATACGCAATCGTATGCGTGTTTGGAGTGGGACATGGATATGATACCGTGTTCTCATCTTAAATTGACTATATAGTGCAATTTAAGTTTAATTATGTTAATTTTTTGATCAAATTGATTTCACTTACATATAATTGATTATATAAATTTTTAGTCATAAAGGTCACCATATATCTAACTATGTGGGGAGTACTACCATTACGCAAAGCTAGCGAAGCATACTCGTATCGGATCAATCTGTTCGACCACGATCTAGTTGGACATTCCTCCGGATATTCTTTGGAATTACGTTATGCCTCCTAATAGAGTCCGTCAGTGGGCGAAAGTGGGTTGATATCGTCATCCAGCGAAGTGGGATCGAGTAGTAGAAGTCGTGCACTACGGACATGTAGCTTGTGTGGTAATGAATCTCATACGCGTCGGAAGTGTCCTTACTTATCCGAGGCGAGTGACATTGTAATGAAAGAAAACATTCATGTAAAGATATTATTAACATTATTATTATTTTAACTTAATCAAATTGAATTGAATTGACACTACAAAAACATGCGACAATGACGGAAAAATCCGTCGCTAAACATCAACAATCCGTCGTAACACATATATATCTCACTAACTAAAACATTAATCTTTTATCAAAAAAAAAGAAAAAGAAGAAGCTTGAGCGATGAAGTCCAATTTCAGGATGATTGTGATTGTTGTCGCTCTTACATTGCTTCTTTCTATTTTGTGGTTGTGTTTCTCATACAATTTCTGATCGTTTCCATCAGCCTGAAATCTGAGGTAAAAGGTTCCTTCTCTGCCCTATTTTTTTTTTCAGTTCCATTTTCTTTTTTGGTACGTTTGTTTGTTTGAATAGCGGTGAAAAACTTTGATCTTCACAGAGTTTTTAGTACTAATGGAGTGCTAGTATGTGGTTTCCGTTGCTTATTTTATCTACATCAACGGATGCATGTTAGTGTTGATTCTGTTTTCCTTCTACCCCCTGTTTTGGAGACCAGTTTTGTTCATTTCTCTGATAGACTATCTTATCAGATTGCGCTCGTTTGCTTTATAGGTTAAAGTGTATGTTTAACGTATTCACATAACATTGACTTAAACTGGAGTCCTAAGATTTATGTTTAGTTTGAGATTTACGTTTCGATATCTTGTTCTTGATCGATGAGATGTAGATGGGAGAGGCGAAGAAGAAGAACATTTCCATTGAAGGAGACATTTCAAGTCGATGGACGGTCAATATGCCAAATCTCATTGTAGTTTATTCTAGTAAAAAAATAAATTTAACTCGAATAACGTCTGTTTCATTTTTACAGGTTATGTAATACTTATTTCATTGAGCTATGATTCTTCAAAAACAGCACACAAATTCATTCAACGATCTTAGCTTGAGTTAAATACTAAGTTGTTGTCACGAGGATTAATAACTATCGTATAATCAAATATTCGATAAATAATATGAACATCCATTTGCATCCAATATACCAATACATACCAATATACCAATACATACCAATATACCAGTACATGCTAATTTCTACCTCTTCCTCTTCCTCTTCCTCTCGAACTTCTTATATGGATCACATATCTCATATATATTTCCACCTACTTTATGTCATATGCTACAACATTAGGCGTACCCATTCGATGCTCGGTGAACCGAAATAAGACATTCCACGTCATGCACGCAAATGGACCATCATTGAAATCGTCTTCACGGTCAAATACCTCGAAGAAGGCTCGTGTAATAATCGCATCATTATTCCATGGTGGTATCCGGTGGGAGTTAGCCTCGAACCATCTAGTGAAGAGAAAAAGCGGCCGCAATAATCTAGTCGGGGCACACTGAAGTCCATCATCCTCGCATCCACTTGATCTGGTCCATCCTCCAAATACGCGAGTCAAACGACGCATGATGACGAGTGCATATCCACGCGTACTATCGCGACGCCGCTCGATGGCGCGAGGATAATGATCTATAAAATTAATATTTAGATAAAATAAACAAGGACACGTAACCATTTAGATAAATTAATATTTATTGTATTAAATAAGGTTACTGCGTGCACGTAACCATGATGTATAACCCGTCATGCCGAGGACAACTGCTATCGATGTCTTGGTGGCTGCCATGTAAACAATGCTCTCGGGGTCATGATCAATGGTGCCTCACGCGGGTCTTGAATGTAGGACGAAAGCGTTGCGTGTACCTCGGACCATGAATTTTGCAGAAACATCTATTCAACATTGAAAATTAAGTAATTAGAGATACTACACATATATACTATATATTGATTGTATTAAAGACTTACGAAAAAACCAGTATCAAGGATGATTGTGTTTTGATAATCCACCCCATCCAATACGTCGATCCGGCATCGAGTCTCATCCTCAAATACACCATGAATAGATCGACGACCTGCAAAATTATTTTAGGGATACATATCAATATAAGTAGATGTACTTAAAAAAGCGAAGCATATTGTATAAAAGCGTGCCGAACATCAAAGCGCCTACGACATTTCGATATTCACGAAAAATGCAACTGGACATGTCGTTCGATACCGAACAACCACCATTGCCTTATTTGTGTTCAAGAAGCGTTGGTAATTTATCACTATATCACGGATAATGGGCGTGGCATCGGGCTATTCACGTATGGTGACCTCATTCTGTAGAAGGTCTCGTGCCCGTTCACCTCTCCGGATCCCGAACTACAAACATTTAATTTAGAAAATGAAAAACATAACAAATATAATGAAATATTATAAAGCGCCAAATATGAGACTTAATAGTTACTGCTGCTCCAGCTGCTGCTTGCATGGGCTCGAAAGTGCGCCTCACGGCGTCTGAGGCGTCGGATCATTAAATAGGTCCAGTCCATCATGGAATGATGAGATGTAGTTCGGGGCGGTACCATGGATCCAGTGAGAGTAGCGGGGAGGGTATCCTTTGGGCGATGCGGTCTTGCCTCGGTGGCTCAATATGTCCCTTGTCTTGAGGACATACGGGTGGGCGGTGATGTGGTCTCGATCTTCACCTCTCGTCGTCGTCGTCGGATGGCGTGGGACATGAGTGCATGTGTAGCCGTATCATCCCTATGTGTGCAACCACATCGAGTCTTATCTAAGAGGTTTTCAAACCACTTCTTTATCTTTGGAATAAATTTGTCTTGATAGACCTCTCGATCGTCGCCTTTGCTCTGTCCTCCTCCCGGACAGATTCCGGATAGATTCACGGATCCAACGACGATCGGCGAACTAAGGCATACAGGTGCTCACCACCTTTGCTCGATGAAGCTGCCTCCACGGTATGTCTTCCGTATCCGCCTCTCAGCGGATGGACGGCTATCCACATATGGCGCTGCGGCTCATCAACAACGGAACCTCAGCGAACCCAACCGACGATGTCCTCGGTGGGTATCGAAGGTGAAGGCTCGAGGCTGCTCGATGGAGACCACGAAGATCGGGATCCTCAACAAACTATGGAGCCCTTCTCGAAACTCGGCGTCTCGTCGAGGCTCATCCACCGGATGAGACACACCACGACGAGAGGGGCGTCGTCCTCCTCAAATGATTTGTGGTATAACAAAATTCACACCGAGTGGAGAGGATGTGAGGCAGACACCCGATGGCGGTGCTAACCTCGAATGAGTCGGGCTCGATGGATGTGAGATGATAATCGACCTACAATAAATTGAAAGATGTTATTTAATATTCTAATAAATACAATACCTCATACATGATTTAAAATTATAATAAAATTCATTACCTCTTGCTCAAAAAGAGTGTAAAGCTGCCGGTGAGAGCCTACTCTTGAACTTCCACCTCAACACTCTCGGATCTGTTGTGGGATTGATGTATGTCCCGGCTATACTTCCCAAGCTGGTATGATCTCGGTGACCAAGCATATAGTGCCAGGATGGTCCGTAAAAGTGGTATTGAGCATTAGGTTGACATCTGCGTCGTATAATATCTCAATATCAGTAGCTGTAGGCCCCCACGGAAATCGACAAAACGCCTCGGATCGTCAACCAATGCCCAAACCCAATCAGCTATTATCTTCCCGTATCGTACCCAAATACGAACCCATAGGGGTAATAACGTGGGCCACACGTAAATAGTGACGAAGATCTACATCATCACTAAAATCACTACTACAAAATCTATCTACTAGATTAGGTAATGTAATCTGTGCCCCGTAAAAGGCTATAGACCTCAACGTCGCTCAAGTCATAGTCTAGTGTGGGATCAAATGATGATGACCCAAATTGCGGGCGGTGACTAGAGCATAATCTTTAATGGAAAAACATATATATCTTCCATTGATGAAAAAATACATCTCCGGATGCGTAGGCTCTATCTGACGGGAGACTAAATGGTGCAAAGATAAACTAGACTTAGGCCCGGGAGTCCAATCAATCAGATGACCAAAGCAACCCCCCCTAAACATATCTACCAACTCTTCGCCGCCCTTATCTAGCAAGACATTCTTAATATACTTAAAATAATCAGTCCTATAATAAGTCTTTACATCCGCCACCACATTTATCGTGGTAGGCCTCAAGAAAACAGGATCGACCTACAATTATATCAATGTCACATATTACACAACGTACAACAAACCAACAAACTACTACAATAATTATTTCATTTGTATATAATTCGCATCAATAAACATCCTATCATACAAATATAAAAATAATTAGAACTCAATCTCTACAAATCACCTATCAAAAGCGCCATAATTAAGTAATACAATTTAACCATTCTAAACCATAAACACTATTTTTCTAGTTCAATATGACTAACTTTTTTTCTATGACTAACTTTTTCTATGACTAACAATATGATGCTATGACTAACTTTTTCTAGTTCAATATGACTAACTTTTTTCTAGTCGTAAAAGAATCGGAGAGCTAGCGAGGTTAGAGTAATAGCAACTCAAGATCAATGCTATGACTAACTATATTTCTTTATATTAGTGTGATTCAACAAATAACAAATAACAAAACATGAACAATAAAATAAATACATTGGTAACAGATTCAACAATGAAATAAATCGAATATCCATTTATAGTTCAATTCTAGCTTTAGGAAATAGAGCATCGATCCCACACAACATATATCTACCCATTGCATTAATCCTTTGCATATAATTATATAATATTAATATAATTAACTATAGTGGCCCAAAGATCAACTTCATCATTTATATCAACAATTTTGAAGGCACTTATATCAACAACTATGATAAAATGCTAAAATAATATATACGAGAACAACCCGTATCATAATATGCTAAAATGCATAGCTAAATAAGGAAAACTAATTAAACAACCGACTCATATTCAATCATATTATTCAATCACATTTAGCAATATTTATCCAAAATATCATAATCGCATAAATATATTGTTTCAAGAGGAATATATACGAGAACATACCGGTAATTCCATATTATCACTCGTAAATATGGTTTCGCCTAAAATATGGTTTCTGCAATTTATTACAAAATTCAATTAATAACTAATTAGAAAATTAAATAAATTGATTCAATTAATAACTAATTAGAAAATTAAATAAATTGTTTGAATAAAGCTTCTCTCCATTAAATAGGAGAGAATGATTAATCGATCGGAAAGTAGGTGAATTCGATCGGAAACAATGAATTGTTTCAATATATTTGTTGTCTCCGATCGGAAAGTAGGTGAATTCAAAATTGAATTAATTTGTTGTCTCGATCGACCAATTGAACTTTCCGATCGGTGAAGGCTTCTCTCGGTCGACGGAGGACCGGATCGAGAAGCCTTCACCGATCGGAAAGTTCAATTGGTACAACAAATTAATTCAATTTTGCGTAAAACCAACATTTATCATTTCAAATTTAAACATTCCACATATAAATCTAAAATATTTCCTATCGAAACTTGTAAAACCAACAATAACCAACAAAATATTTCCTATATTTCCTATCAACTTCAATTTCAAATTGAAACATTATTATAATCTTACAAAAATATGCAACTATTCAAAATCATCAAAATCATCTTAACATATCAAAACAAAATCGCATAACAAAATCGCATAACTATATTTATTCCAAATAATATACGAAAACATAAAACATACCAAATATTCTCACTCGATTCGAATAAGCAACCAAATATTCTCACTCTCTTTCTTTGATTCGAATAAGCAAAACCCTAATTATTAGAAAATTGAGTTAATACATAATTATTAGAAAATTCAAATAAAACTCTCAAATTGAAAAGCCGTTGTCTCCGGTGAGAAAGGCTCGTCTTCCGTCTTCTCTCCGATCGAGCAAAGCCTTCTCTCGATCGGCGGGAAGAAGGCTTCCTAGATCGGAGAGAAGCTTAGTCGACCGGAAACATCAAGCAATTGAAAAATTACCTCCGTTGGTGAAGCTCGATAATTAATTAGGAATGGAATGAAATTCACTCAATCTCTCTTCTCTTTCTTTCGAAAATTTTGAAATTGAGAGGGTGAAAGTGAGGAGAATGAATTGTTGGTAAAGTTGTATAACTTTACCAGCGGTCGATCAACTCTCATTAATTGCAGATTGTAAATTTGCGTCTTTAATTTGTTAAAACATTGCGAGCAAATTTGCGATCTTTAATTTGTTAAAACATTGCGAGCTTTTACAGAATAATATATTATAATGAATTGGGTATAGGTTGTAGTAAATTTTCAAAATGGATACGGGTAGTATATAAATTTATAAATAGTGGTATTTAAGTTTTGCCCCCTTTATCTTTTGTAATCTATATAGCATGCCCGACATGAGGGTAAGCCAGAAGTGTGACCGCCCATTGAAAAAAAAAAGTGATTGTCCAAGCCATGTACAAATATGATTTGAATAAAAATTTATAAGAAGCTCTCATGGTTCCTTTAACAATTGGTGAGCATTTTTATCTTATGATGTTTGAAAGATAAATTAAGTCAATTTCCCTTTTGTCATCGTAAGGAATAAGGAGGTGTTTGGCTGAGCTTATAAGCTCTTTAAAACAACTTATAAGCTCAATCAATATGTTTGACAAATTAAGTTATCAGAGAGCTTATAAGTTTTCAAATAAACTCTAAGAGCTTATAAGCTCTACTAAAAAAATGCTCCAAAACCCAACTTATTTTTTAATGATCTTATAAGTTATAACAAAATTACAAAAATAACCCTGATATATTTTTTTATTTCCATGTTTACCCTTATTATCCAAACATTTTAGCATCTTATAAGCTCTTAATACATCATATCTTATAAGTTCTTAAAACAACTTATAAGTTGTTGGAGCTTATAAACTTTCTAAAATAAGCTTAGCCAAACGCCCTGTAAGTTTGCTAGCAAAATAATCTAGTACATCAATGAGAATGTATTTGTAGCTTATTCTCGACGATATTTTCAAGTATGGGTAATATGACTTTTAATAATATGCAAATGATTTAATTTTTAATTCTCCAATAAAAACTTGATATCCAATAAAAGATGTTTTGGTTTTTATATTATCGACACATTGAGGAACAAAAAGTTAAACTGAACAAAACTCTATTCACGGTTCTTTCCTCCCAATTTAGAAGATTGAAAATTAAGAATAACTTCGAACATTTTATTATTATTTAAACAGATAAAACATTTTATAAAAAAGTATATTCTATTGTGGATATCCATGTTCATCAGTCAATGGATCTACCATTATCCAACTTCGACGGATACAAGAGAAATGTCATAAAAGATGGTTGTGTTAAGTTTTACTTTTATAACATTAAAATAATTTAAACGATATTATAATTGTATTAAAATTGTTATTTATTTATAATATTAATTTTAATTTTTTTTATAGATTTATAAAATCTATGACAAGTTAGATGTACTAGAATAAAAAGTATATATGGATCCACCATCATTTCTAAGTTTAAATTATATAATTATCTTACTAAAGTAGCCATATGATTTTATTCTATGAACCTTTTAGAATTTTTTCTCGAAATAGTTTTATTAATATTACTCAAATATTACAGTTTTAAATGACATATTTGTGGCAACGAATGCATACACGTTTTACATCGCACCAGAAGATTTGCCTACTAATTAATATATTGCCAACTAGCTTTATTTCGAGATAGCAAATAGAATTGCGAATTTTTACTTTTATGAACTATTTTAATATCATAAATAAACCAATCATGAGAAAGATTAGAGTTGGATGACGCAAGTCCAAATCCAACTAATTGATTAATCTTATAATTTTGAATATTATGCGTGGCGCATTATATTAGTACTTGGGATGGCAATTCGTGCATGTCGGGTCGTTATCGTGTCGATACGATAACGATACGACCTAATACAAATACGAACACGACCCGTTAAGGATCTGTCCGACACGAACACGAACACGACACAAAATATACTGACACGGACACGACACGAACACGAATATGACACGATTTTTTTCGTGTTGACACGACACGATAATGACACGACATGACACAAAATAATAAATTTAATTCAAAATTAGAAAATAAATAAATAAATAAATAAAAATATATAAAATATAATTAAATTAATATTAAATATATATAAATATTATCGAATTATACGAAAACGACACGATCCGACACGAACACGAATGCAACATGAAAATTATCGGGTTACACGAACACGACACAGATCCGACATGAACACGATACGAAATTATCGTGTCCTTATCGTGTCGACACGATAAGGACACGAACACGATAAGGTTGAACACTAACCCGTTAATTTCGTACGTGTTCGTGTCATGTTCTCGTATCGTGTCGAAAATTGTCAGCCCTAATTAGTACTCATCTCTCTTACGAGTCAATTTAACAAAACTAGGCCATTAAAGTTCTTAAAGGCCACAAAGCAAATTAGGGGAATTATGATCAGCCCACTCGTCGTCTCAGTTTCATATATATATATATTGTCATATCATTGGGATTTCATTTTATTTATAATTTATCAGTTTTATTCACATGTGGTGTTTCTATATTATATATTCGTGAGCAATTATCTCCATTTATAGATAGATTGGTGAAATTTTGAGTTCTCTAACAAAATTATACTACGGTGCTACAAGGTTTCCCAAACGAAACCACAATACTGTATATGTCATGGTTAAAAGATGATTTTTTTTTTAACGAATCACAACTCAAACGTAAAACATAACATAAAAAATGAAGAACATATTACAAACCGAATCTGGGCATACCCAAGGGGAATACAACCACGGCTGAAGCATAGGCAAGGGAGGAACAAAACCCAATGTACCAAAACAGATAGGCAAAGAACCACTCGCTCAATTTAAGAAAGCGGTAAAGATGGGTAGGACCAGGGCTCCTATCTTTGCCACATGCAGAAACCCCTTAGTGATGAAGAGGGACAAGCCTCATTAACAACCCTGTGACTAGCGGGGAACAGACTACCCTAGTGCAGTGCATACATGGGGCACATGGGAAGGGGAAGGTGATCACATGTAAAAGGGACCCACGAGGTGCACTGCTTCGGTTGGGCCTAGGATAGCCCCTTAACTCACACATACAAACCATACTATCAACATGATATAAAGTACGACATCCCAAAAGTAGACCTGATAACAAGATCGAGACACCCCTTGACGGACTACAAAGCAATCACAAAGTACGAAACAACAAGATCAATAGGATACAAGGAATAAAGCATAGAAAAAACATGCTCCTGAATGACCTTAACAATACTCTTGCATTGAAGGGAATATGCTCAAAGATAAGTTTGTTGCACGCATATTAGATGTGGTTGACCGTGGCGGCAAGACCGATATGCTTGGCTTTAAGAATGATAGCCTAATATGCTTTCTTCTCCCGCTTGATGTGCTGATAGTTCTAGTAATGGTGGTCATCCTCCGTGGTAGGCGAAGCCACTCTTTGATACTCGTCCAAATAGACTCTGTAGCCTTGCACTCAAAGAATAGATGATCGTGAGACTCCACATAGGTATTACATATAGTCCAAACCTGAGAGACACCCATGTGTCGAAGGCGGTCCACAGTCTTAAGCCTCCCCCTCATAACAAGCCACATAGTGATGGAAAACTTGGATGGAATGTAATGCTTCCAGATAGTTTTATGTCTCTCACCCTTCTCACGAAGATAGTGATAAGCAACACCCTTCCCTTTGGTACTAAACCATTTTCCTAATAACTCAGCTGCATTGTGATAATCTCTCGAGCAATCCTGTAAAATACGATCATGAAGAGTGAGATTCTTTAGGATAGGGGATAAACGAACATGAGAATGAAACTCCCATATGGTGCTGTCGCCGAGATACTCTGAATGTGTCCGTTGAATCCTTAAAGAGTCTTTCTTGGTATGTATATTCCACAAATTCTTGGCAAGTAAAGCTTTGTTCCAAGTCGAGAGGTCACAAAGCCCAAGCCCTCCTTCATCCTTGGCAAACAAACAACCTTCCAAGCAACAGGACAATGCATCGACCCCCACAAAAACGGTGGAGCCATCGTATTGATATGATCAATAATGGTGGTTGGAAGTGGCGGAACCTACAATCAGAAGCATTCAACTCCTTGGAGCACCGATAAGTTCAAGTTAGACCAACGATTAATGCATGAAGCTATCTTCTCCACAAGATCACTATATTGAGTCACGCCTAGCTTCCTCGAAGCCAGAGAAATGCCGAGGTATCTCGTAAGGAGTTCGCCCAACGGGAAGTCAAACAAATCAAGGATCGCTTGCTTCTCAAATGGCCGAATACCCGCCATAAAGATCAAGGACTTGTGGTTGTTAATATTAAGCCTCGATGCTCGTGCGAAGTCTCCCAAAGCATCAGCCAACACCTCCGTGGAAGATACATCACCCCTTCCAAAAAGTAAGATATCATCAGTGAAGGCAAGGTATGATAAAGAAGATGCACTACACTCAGGATGAAATTAAAAATCTCCAACTCCTTTTTTCGTTTTTTCAACAATCTCGAAAGGTACTCCATGCAGCATAAGAAGAGCCTAGGCGATATCAGGTTACCCTGAAGAAGCCCTCTCCCTAAATACAACACCCCAAATGCAGGTCATTTATTAAGCGACAATCAACCTTTCAAGAAACTATTATTTTCATTTAATTATAATGCATTAATATCAAGTCGATTCAGGAATACTAGAAATATACTTGCTCCCAAAAGTAGGGGTGTCCAAACGATTTTCGGTTAGAATCGGAACCAATCTATTTCGGTTAACCGAAAACCAATAAATTCCGTTATCGGTTCGGTTTCGGTTCCAGAGTTGAAAAAAAAATCGGTTATTGGTTAACCGATAATTGAATGGTTCTCCATTTTTATTTTTATTATTATTATTTTAATTATTAATTAATTAAAAAATTCTAAAAATTAGTTTTTAGTTATTACTTTATTAATTATTTTAATTATTTTTTAAATATTTTATTTATTTTTAATAATTTTCAGTTTTTTTATTATTATTTTATTTTATTTTTATTATTAACTAATTTTAATTCGGTTTTTTAGTTAACCGAAAATCGAACCGTCGGAACTGATTAGTTTTTGGTTAACCGAAATGGTTCGGTTTTGATTCCACTTTTTCGGAGAAATTCGGTTCGATTAATTGAAACCGAACCATTTACCATCCCTACCCAAAAGGATGAGAGTTTTCAAAATTAAACCCCAGACCTTTCCCTCTTACTTTAGAGAGGTTCACTATGTTGGTGTCCTTGAAGGATCATCACTTACTTATACTTACTAAAATGTATTCTATTTTATTTTTTACTGTTTGAATGTTTATATTGCGTGGATGGATACCACAAGATAGAATGTTGTAAATGTTGTTACGAACAAAGTTCCGACACTTAACAAAGAGCAGACGAAGTAGATTACGAACATGCATGATGTATAAATTTGCAAAAGTTAAAATTATAACTTGTGGATGCGTAAAAGAAGTCACTATGATATTTGTAAATTATATAAATATTCGTTTAGGGAAATATCAATCCCAGCTCAATTGAACCCTAAATGATTAAACGTAGCAGAGTAAACAATATTCCGTCCGTCCCCCAATTTCCTTCCAATCTATTTATGAAAATTATCTTTCCAATTTTACCCTCAATAATATTCTTTATTTATACTTTTTATCACCCATGGCCCACCACTATTTCTCTTTTTTTATTCCTCAACAACCTATTTATTTACACTTTTTACCACATATGACCAATCACTAACTAATTTAATATTACATTATTGTGGGACCCTTACTCCACTCATATTACATTCTAACAACTTTTATTAAAACTTGTGCTGAATATTCATAACGCTATATTTGGGGGACGGGGAGAGTATAAAAATAACACAATAACACACTATCTTAGACTGAACAAATCCGAACTTAGAATAATGATGTATAAAATACAAAATGTTGTTTGGAATGTTGTTCTAAAAATCTCAGCAACATGGAAGCAGTCAAATAGCTCACATTTATCTCTTTAAAACTCATGTAGAATTTGTGAGACATAACATGCCATGAAACCTTGGAGTGTAAGGTTGTATATCACGTAACATGCCATGACTCCTAATCGAAAACACATTAGCAAGAATCAATGTATGATTTTTTTTTGTTGATAGGATATCGACTCTTTCTTTGTAAGATATGGACGACTCTCTTTTCTTGTTGGACACATGGACAATCTTACCTTGTAAAACATACACTTTCTTTATGCATGAACTCTTCGCTACAAAACAAATAATCGCCAATAAGAAAATAAATTAAATATCTAGTGTTTAAATAAATGCTAACATCTTTTGATTTTAATTTGAAACAATGAATGCGACAAGAAGAATTACGTGGAATGCGACACATCCCCGCACTCAAAGAAAACGGAGATAGCCTTTTATACAATTCCTAACTAAATTCTCTTGCCTCTCCTCCTCCTCACCCCTTCCGCCGCCGCGACGACATGGTGAAGTTCTCGAAGGAGCTGGAAGCGCAGCTCATTCCAGAATGGAGGGATGCATTTGTCAACTACTGGCAACTCAAAAGAATGTCAAAAGATCAAGCTATCAAGAAAACCCAAGCATGTCTCCAACTCTAACTACGATTTCGGCCGATCCATTTTCGATCCCATTCGAGCTCTCGCCGGCAAACTAGCCGGCGCCACCACCAACGTAGAGGACCATCAAATCATTCAGGTATATATACATAAATACACATTGAAATCATACAGTTTCAGGTAAATTTTTAAACCTTCGAAAAGCAGAAAATAAAATGCAATGGAGTTTCGTGTGTTCGAAACGAAAATATTTGCGTAGTCATAAATTTTCTTACTACCATAATAATAGAAGATAACTCGTAATAACCTAGTGATCAAGCGTTGCTTTATATAAAAAGTTTCTGATGAATCACGTACATTCTTTAATTCTTTAATGTTTCAAAAACTTGAAGATATATCTATATATGATATCACAAAATGGCGCTTTTGATTTTCGAAACTTGTTTATTGTCGCTATGCATCATGAGAGAAATCGTTAAAAAGGAGAAACAAATATAACAACCTCTCGAACCAATGAAATTAATGGGTTGAGGAAATGAGTACGGATGTCAATCGATCGAGCCAATCTATTCTGTTTTGGATCAGTCTCTATAGGACTCTAGCTATTTTTTATTTAGGCTAATTGGGTTCGGACTATGTCAAATGAATTCTAATTAGTATCGTTAATACTAGGTCAAAGGTAGAGTTTCTATAGGAAATGATGGAGAAGAAGAAGATGTTGAGTTTTATGAAACTAAGTTTGATCAACTGTTTTCCGAAGAACATGAGGTATGTATCTATAATTATTCCTATCCCTTTTACCTTTTAATGCTTTAGTTCTTTTCTGAGTTGTGGATTTTGAGAATTGAGATTCGTAACCTAATCTCCCGTAAGCTATCATGTTTGTGGGTATATATACTAATAACTCGTGAAAGTAAATGGATATCCTTTATATTATTTATCAAAATTGAATATAATTAAAGATTTTCTACTAATGGTCTTAGAGGGTGTTTCGTTAAGCTTATTTTAAAGAACTTATAAGTTGTCAAAGTGTTTGGATGATTGAATTTATAAGCTAGAGAAAGAATCGTGAGTTAGAGAGAGAAAAATAATGATAGGTGAAGTTGATATTGTATATGTAGAAAATAACGAATCATAATAAGGTTATTTTGGTAAATTCACGGTTACTTATAAGCTTATGAAAAAATAAGTTAAGAATGAATTGTTTATTTTTAAGGGAACTTATAAATTGATGGGGTTTATTTTTATAGCTTATAGGTTGTTTATGAATTATTTTGTCAAACACTTTACATGAGCTCATAAGCTCCTAAACACTTATAAACTGTTTTGAAGAGCTTATAAGCATAGCTAAACAACCTCTTAGTCGAAAGAGAGATTAGACAGTAAAACTGGTATATATAATAGTAAAAACTATTTTTTTCCCACGTATAATTTCGGACTGTATCCGTGTACGAACAGATTAGGTGTTTTTCAAATGTTAGATGAAGAGCTCAACAAAGTGAACCACTTTACGAAACTAAAGAGATTGAGTTTCTTGAAAGAGGAGAAATATTGAATAAGCAGCTCCAGATTTTGCTCGACCTCAAGCGGCTCGTCGCCGACACTTGCGGAAAAACTTTGGCCAAACCGCAGCCGACCGGGATTTTCTCTCGATCAGGTTCGTCAATGGGCGGAACTCGGATTCGTCCGGTGAGTTTCTCTTTCTAGATTTATATTATGGTATATATATCGATCAAATATGTCTTTGAATTTTACGTTTCTTAGATTTTAGAAATTTTACATAGATCAAAAGTATTTATTAGTTAGTTTAGTTGAGGCCTTAAACTTTAGAGTATCTATAATTTCAATCAGGTTACTTTAATATAAATAATGTCGTAATATAAGGTTTGAAGGACCAACATGAAATTAAATAAAAATCGAGTATTCAAGTGCGACATCATGTTCAAGAACTCATGTTATGAAAAGCTTCAAAGATAAAACCGAAAATAATAAAAAATATGTGGAGCATATAACACAAAGTAATGAAACTTGTAGAATGGAAAGTTTGTAAATAATTGAGTTGAAGTAAATAATGATGATTGCGTCGCAACTATTATTATTATTATTATTATTATTATTATTATTGGTGTTGTATGCATGCAGAAAGCCAGAGCGAATATTGCGGCAGCCCAACTGATTCCCAAACAGATGAAATCGTAGCAGCACTGGAGAAAAACGGGATTAATTTCGTGAACTCGGCCGTAAGAGGAAAGACGAAGAAAGGGAAGCCAAAGATGGCCATGAGAATCGATATTCGGCGACGACGCCGACAATAACAATCGCCGCCGTAACATCGATGCTATGGGAAGACATGGTTAACAAAGCTGCAGGAGGAGGGGAATACATCAATACAAAGAAGATTCAGTGTGCAGAGAAGATGATAAGAGGGGCATTTGTGGAACTTTATAGAGGACTTGGCTTGCTCAAAACATATAGGTACATACGCTTATTCACAATTTTATTCATTATGTGCACACCAGATTCTCTTTTCTGCTTTTGGTGTCTCATTTCGAGCTCCACTATATATTGATATATAGTTCTTAATTTTTTATTTATTTTTATTTCAATCTCTTGTTTTTAGTTAAATTTTAAATTATTCATTAGAATGGTCACTAATTCAATTAGATCTATATCTTATATTTATTTTGTAAGTTTTAATTAATAATTGAATATTTTGGTTGATTACCATAATCACAGTATATAATTTATTGAGGTATCAACGCACATGTAATAAAAGCATGTATAATGGAGGACTCATTAAAGTTTAAGATTGTATATATGTATATACATAAAAACTCTTGCAGATCCGTACGCACCGAACGGATAGAAAAATTAAAGTACCATTTATTCTTAACAAAAATATCATTTATATTGAAAAATGTATCATTTATTTTTATACTATAATTTGAAAGTATCATTTATATTGGAAAAAAAACCTCATTTATATTATAGTAAAGTAGCATTGTCCGCACGTACGGATATCCACACATAAGACCACCTCATGTATGGGGTGGTCTCATGTGCACGCGCGTGCAGTGAGAGTACCCTTAATTAATTAATCAATTAATTAATTAATATTAATTAATCCTAATTAATTAATTAATTAAATTTTTTAATTAAAATTATTTAATTAAATTAATTCTAATTAAAATTAATTAGTTTAATAAATTTTAATTGTAAATTAATAAATAATAATTTTGAATTAATATATCTTAATTTAATAATTTTGAATTAATAAACTCTAATTGTGAATTAATAAATCCTAATTTTGAATAATAAATCATAATTTTGAATTAATAAATCATAATTGAGAATTAATAAACCCTAATTTTGAATTAATGAACCATATTTGAAATTAATAAACCTTAATTTTGAATAATAAACCCTAA